>CM060913.1:536736896-537936896 GCA_030737875.1 Allium sativum | reverse complement strand
AAACTTCTGTCTTGTACTTTAATTATCAGAGTGCAATATCAAAGAAAGCATAATCCCCAAATCATAAGCCATAGTAGCAAAGATAGAAGCTTGAGCAATACATTTAGAAGCTCAAAGCAAGACAATAGCAGAATCCTGAATAAGCCTGAGAATTCCCTCCATTGAGAACCTGGGGGGAAACGGAAGAAAGAAGGAGAAACAAAAAGGGTCAGACATAAAGTCTGATGAGTCTAGTTACTTTTAGCAAGTAAATAAATAAAAGTAACATAATAGGCTTATAAAGTGGATAAGGGAGGTCACTACATAAATGACGGGTGTGACAAGGTAGACAGGATAAGGTGTATGTGCTTTTAATGATTACTCTGCACTGTTACTAGTATATCCAAAAAGAGATGATCCCTTCAAATATAAGTTGGTAGAATTAGGTATACATCCAAATGTATCCTAACTACTACCCTGATTGATCGGCTCCCTAACCCTACTTTGTGCTGGCTCCACAGTAGGAGGTCACTTTCTAAAGTGGCAACCCCTCGTCGTAATAATGTGCACAACCATATCTACAGGCGTTATGGTCGTCTTATCCCCCTCTGACCGGCTCATGCATGCACATGGCCCAGTCGGTTTGTGCCACTCACACCGTCCTCCACGTTTGGATCTCTTACAATCAGTTAGTAAGCGTGCCCCTCCTCCACCTAGTACGGAGTACTTTGTTTGATACCTACTCCGGGTTACTGACTGAAATGGGTCCCACACAATATGATACAAGCTCTCCCATTTGTCTTGTATCCCCCACTAGGTTTTCACCGACTATGTATACTGTTAGAAACTCTATTATTGGATTTTGATGACAACAACTATACAATTATATCAAAGAACTTCTAAGCTAACTTGCAGGTACATGGGTATCAAAAAGAGAAAAGAAAATAAGTTCAACATGAAGATACACAGTACAAAAGAGGATAAAAGCGTATACATGAAGGATGCTAATCAATTATGTAGTGTTCAAGCATTTAAATATCTATTATGGTGATTGAAAATCTATTTGGACTCTAATGATGGAAGAAGACAAGAAGAAACAGACTCAAGAGCTTCAGAAGAATGCATATCATAAGTTGAGTGTACATAAAGTCATTATAGTCTAGAATTGTTAAAGCCCCACAAATTAACTTCAAATCACCTAAAATTTCTACATAACATCTAATATACCATAAAACATTTTTAATAATTTTTTGGAATTTTTTATTGCAAGAAAAACGATAAAAAAAAGTCGAAAAATGATGAATATAGAAAGCTGTTTCTGCAGAATTTTTCGCAGCAGAAAACGGTAGCATTTTGTCCAAAAACGCTTTAAAGGCTATAACGGTTATATTCCGAAACGCTATGAAAGGGTATAACGGCTATATTTTGAATAGACATGTGATAGTGTTTTTGGCCCAAACGCTACTGTTCAGTGCTGTCTTAAGTGCTGTAAATAACAGTTTTATTTTATGAAAAGACACTTCGTTTTCCACCAAATCTTTTCAGTTTTTTGATCTTTCAGAAGGGTTGAGACTATTCTAATGACATCCCTTCATCATTATATAAGCCCCAAACATCTCCATTGATTTTACAACAACTACTTTGATCAAATCTATTGTTTTTGCTCTAGAATTGCTCTACAACTATCATTCTCTCAAATTCTATTAAAAAGATCGATTATTTTCATTCACATCCTTTATAAAGGATCTACTATTAATCTTACCCTTTGCACATCCACTAAAATACCATTTGTGAGGGCTATAGGAGTGTTGTACTATATTGTGACTACTCAGTGTTGTTTGGAACACATTCAAAAGTCAAAAACCTTTGTAATTGTTAAGTCCTCTTCAGTGGTTGAGGCAAGAAATCCCGTTCAGTGGTTCGGGTAATTGTGAACCTATTTCTCCGGGTGAAGTGAGGATTTTAGTGTTAGTGACATACCAGATGTGAGTCTGGGACTGGACGTAGGACAGTGGTCCGAACCAGTATAAATCGACTGTGTGATTTACTGCTTTCTACTCTGCTATATAGATATTATATCCTATTCTCCATACTACACGATCCTAAACTGCTACATAGCCTCTTTCAATTGGTATCAGAGCTTGGTATTCTAGAGATCGTAACAACATCCTAGAATAAATGGCAATAAAGAAATCTAGTAAAGGCGTTAGAAAGTGGAAGAACAACAAAGCAGAAGCGACGGAGCAAGAGAGCAAATGTTTAATGGCTAAAGTGAGATCACAATCGGTATGTGAGGATTCATTATATAAAGATCTTTTATTAGACCACGAAAAATTATTAAAAGATTTTAAAAGTTTGGATAAACTTAATGCAATTATTTTAGCCAAGTCTAAAAATTTTGAGCAAGAAAATTCCAAATTAAAAGAAGAAAACAATTTTTTAGTCAAACAAGCCAAATGTTTTGAAAATACATTAGAAGAGCTTGTATTTCAAAAAGATTTCCTTCAAAAAGAAAATGAGCGACTAGCAGATAAAAACAATGTTCTTTTAAAGGAAATCGATCTCTTGAAAAATAGAAATGAATCATTAGAAAATTCTTTAAATAATTCTAATTCTTTAGCTTCGTCTCTTGAAAAAGAGAATGGAGCTTTAACTGAAAAGAATTTAGAATTATCTAAAGAATATGAGTTTTTAAAGGTTAATAATAATACTTTGCAAAATGAAACGTCTGATTCGAATGAAAATTTTGAAAAATTACACTCTTCTTTAGTTAATTTAGGATCTCAAATTTGTCGTCTCGAAAATGAGAATAGTACTTCAAAAAGGGAGAATTCTGAATTAAATAAGAAAATTGGTTTAAAAGATTGCAAGACTTCTTTTGAAAATTTCAATCGCGACTTTGGAATCAAATTTGAAAATTGTACAAATAAGTTCGCAAAATTTAATAAAGGTCAAAATGATTTAAATGATATTTTATCTTGCTCTAGACCTTTACGCGATAAAAGTGGCTTAGGGTATAATAAAACTAATCATAGAACTAGTACTAGATATGCTTTCATGTATTACAAAAATTTAACTGCTAGTACTAAAGCACGTTTAACTCGAAGATCAAATTTCTATAGAAATTCCAATGCTTCTATGACTAGAAACAATTATAATAGAAGTACAAAAGGAAATATTAATAGAAATTATCTAAGTATTTGGGTTCCTGTAAATTGGAAAAACAGAGAAAAATATATTGATGATTATTTTGATTCACTAGTTAAAAATAAAAACTTTATTTTCAAAGGTACCATTAAACCCTTGTGGGTATGGTTACCTTCTCTCTAACCCCTGGACCCTAACAGAGAAAGTGGGTACCAAAGTATATATATAATATTTGTTGCAGGTAATTCACAACAAAAAGAAGGGTATTTCGGTATCTCTAATATCTTTGAAAACTGAGCTCAAAGCTAAATCAGGGAATTTGGGAAAATAACAGTCACATACTTAGGGGGAGAAATATTCATATATCACACATTCAGGGGAAGAAAATAAAGAGAAGACGGCGATATTTATTACATACCATCATTATTTTTGATAATGACAAATGGGGAGAAGTTCATGTGTATATTGATAGAGGGAGATATTATATTAAGAGGAAGATGTTATAGAAAGAATATATTTTTAAATTGTATAGTTGTCATCATCAAAAAGGGGGAGAATGTTAGAAACTCTATTATTGGATTTTGATGACAACAACTATACAATTATATCAAAGAACTTCTGAGCTAACTTGCAGGTACATGGGTATCAAAAAGAGAAAAGAAAATAAGTTCAACATGAAGATACACAGTACAAAAGAGGATAAAAGCGTATACATGAAGGATGCTAATCAATTATGTAGTGTTCAAGCATTAAATATCTATTATGGTGATTGAAAATCTATTTGGACTCTAATGATGGAAGAAGACAAGAAGAAACAGACTCAAGAGCTTCAGAAGAATGCATATCATAAGTTGAGTGTACATAAAGTCATTTTAGTCTAGAATTGTTAAAGCCCCACAAATTAACTTCAAATCACCTAAAATTTCTACATAACATCTAATATATCATAAAGCATTTTTAATAATTTTTTGGAATTTTTTATTGCAAGAAAAACGATAAAAAAAAATCAAAAAATGATGAATATAGAAGGCTGTTTTTGCAGAATTTTTCGCAGCAGAAAACGGTAGCATTTTGTCCAAAAACGCTAAAGGTTATAACGGCTATATTCCGAAACACTATGAAAGGGTATAACGGCTATATTTTGAATAGACATATGATAGCTTTTTGGGCCAAACGCTACTGTTCAGTGCTGTCTTAAGTGCTGTAAATAACGACTATATTTTATGAAAAGACACTTCGTTTTCCACCAAATCTTTTCAGTTTTTTGATCTTTCAGAAGGGTTGTGACTATTCTAATGACATCCCTTCATCATTATATAAGCCCCAAACATCTCCATTGATTTTACAACAACTACTTTGATCAAATCTATTGTTTTTGCTCTTGAATTGCTCTACAACTATCATTCTCTCAAATTCTATTAAAAAGATCGATTATTTTCATTCACATCCTTTATAATCGATCTACTATTAATCCTACCCTTTGCACATCCACTAAAATACCATTTGTGAGGGCTATAGGAGTGTTGTACTATATTGTGACTACTCAGTGTTTTTGGAACACATTCAAAAGTCAAAAACCTTTGTAATTGTTAAGTCCTCTTCAGTGGTTGAGGCAAGAAATCCCGTTCAGTGGTTCGGGTAATTGTGAACCTATTCCTCTGGGTGAGTGAGGATTTTAGTGTTAGTGAAATACCAGAAGTGAGTCTGGGACTGGACGTAGAACAGTGGACTGAACCAGTATAAATCGACTGTGTGATTTACTGCTTTCTACTCTGCTATATAGATATTATATCCTATTCTCCATACTACACGATCCTAAACTACTGCATAGCCTCTTTCATATACCACTAGATGTCTTTAATTACATACCCTTATTTATTTCTATCGGTTATGCTTACTTATAGGTGTCTTTAATACATAACCCATAATCTTCCAACCGGTTATGCTTACCTATAGGTGTCTTTAATTACATAACCCTATCACTTCTACAAGTTATGTTTACCCTAAAAGGTGTCTTTAATTACATAACTTTATTATTTCCACCAATTATGTATACCACTAGGTGTCTTTAATTACATAACCTTAAAGGGTTTAGTTTGTGGGCCTATATGTGAATATTACCCATCCCCTCAGATTTACTTAACCGACCCCCTTTACTTAATCAAGTTTGCTTAACCCCAACTTAAGTCTAAGTCCACACAATCCCTATGGATTAGATTTGGTTAAGCAGTCCAATACTTTATCATGTCCATTTATGGTTTCATAATGGGCCAGACATCCCACATTAGGCCTACAACATGTGGTGCTAGATATGCCAGTTGGGTCCGGGCAGACTTATTCCACAATTGGGCCTAACCTCGTGTCATAACCCGATTCATATTTACGTACTTAGACCTCTCACATTAGGTCAATATTAGTGGCTACTGGATATGCCAGTCGGGTCCGGGCAGACTTCTACCACTAATGGAACCTAACCTCGTGTCATAAGTACAATTATAATTCCTAATCGTAATTACTAAACATTCTATTTTTAATTAATTAATCAATTAATCAAGCCTTTCCTTTTATAGGTGTCAATAAGTATTTTACCCAATACTTTGAATTAGATGTCCAAAAATGTTCATATTAAAATTATGCCATTTTTAACCTTTTTTCCCCCATTCCTTAACTAGCGCGCTTACAAAATTGGAAGCATGCCTAGGCTAGACAGTAGCCTAGTCATGAACGATAATAGGGAAAATAATGGGAAAGTGACTAAAATGATTATCTTGGCATAAACATAAACTATTATGATAATAAGGTGAACATACATACTGGCATGGACATGAAATTGTCATCATGACAAGGTGATAATTTAGATCACATTAAATAGACCTAACATAATAACATAAGGTGATAACTGAGATCACATAAAACAGATCTAACATGATAACATAAGGTGACAATTTAGATCACATCATGATAACACAAGGCGACAATTTAGATCACATAAAACAGATCCAACATGACAACATAAGGTGACAATTTGGATCACATAAAATAGATCTAACATGATAACTTAAGGTGACAATTTAGATCACATAAAATAGATCTAACATGACAACATAAGATGACAATTTAGATCACATAAAATAGATCTAACATGACAACATAAGGTGACAATTTAGATCACATAAAATAGATCTAACATGACAACATGAGGTGACAATTTAGATCATATAAAATGGATCTAACATGAGAACATAAGGTGACAATTTAGATCACATAAAATGGATCTAACATGATAAGATAAGGTGACAATTTAGATCACGTAAAATAGATCACATAAAATAGATCTAACATGACAATGTTAGGTGACAATTTAGATCACATAAATTAGATCTAACATGATAACATAAGGTGACAATTTAGATCACATAAAATAGATCTAACATGATAACACAAGGTGACAATTTAGATCACATAAAATAGATCCAACATGATAACATAAGGTGACAATTTAGATCACATAAAATAGATCTGACATGACAACATATGGTGAGAATTTAGATCACATAAAATAGATCTAACATAATTAAAGATTTAGATGTACATAAAATATCCACATGATAATTAGATCTAACATAATTAAAGATTTAGATCTACATAAAATAGATCTAACATAATTAAAGATTTAGATCTACATAAAATAGATCTAAAATAATTAAAGTTTTAAATCTACATAAAATAGATCTAACATAATTAAAGATTTAGACTACATAAAATAGATCTAACATAATTAAAGATTTAGATCTACATAAAATATTCACATGATAATTAGATCTAACAAATAAATCTATCATAATGTATCAAAAGATGTGATAATAGCATTGAATAGATCTATCAAGTCATAACATAAAACATGATAATAGCATAGAATAGATGTATCATGTCATAACATAAAACATGATAATAGCACAGAATAGATTTATCATGTCATAATATAAAACATGATAATAGCATAGATCCAAATCATAGTCTTTCATAATTCACTTTTATTTATTTAAACCTAAAAATAACTAAACTCACAAGGATTGGATCTATGAGAATAAAGGAGAAAACTGAAACTTGAATCTCAGAATTTGATTTGCAAAACTGATAATTGAAGAAAGCAGATCCGTCTTAGTTCGCACTCCATCAGAGTTTGGCCGCCATTGTTGCTTTGTGAAGAAAACAATGGAATTGAGGTGATTTTGTAGCCGTTAGGTTTCAGAAATCAAATTGCCACCTCAACCTCAAAGGGGATTGGGTAATGGGTTGCTATCCACTTGAAAAAGGCCCAAATACCCAAAAACTTATATCATTCATAACTTCTTCATACGTTATTCGTTTTACGCAAACCAGGTGTCTATACTGACCAGAATTTCAAGACGGACGTAATGACGTAATCAGTTTCCCTTAGTTCTTAATATTAAATTAATTATTATTTAATTTATCCTCTTTAATGTTAACACAATTATGGGGTGTTACATTCCCCCTACTTAAAGGATTTCATCCCCGAAATCTCCAAGTTGGGAAGAATGCATATCCTACCATCCATCATCCATCTACTCACCCATCAATCAATGGCATCCATTGTCCTAAAGGATTTCTAATGCTTTCATGAATATATGCAAATGTGTGTGTGTATATGTCCCACCACTAATGCGAAGATCAAGCGGTCTACTGATTCAGTTGACCTCTCTAATGCAATATATGTTAGTGCCATGAATCCAATATGTATGCAAATAGGCATATTATAACCTATAAGCTCTACATGTGTGCACACTCATTCGTCCAAATGCAACATCCATATGCTACTTCATCCATTTCCATCCATAAAAGAAAAGAAAATGCACACATATCCATATGCAATATGAAAGTGATTGAGCCGATCTCAGTGCCTAATGCATGTGTATATGCGTCCACATGCAACCACTAGCAAACACTTGCATCCACTTGCATCCATCAAACATAACATGTTTCAAATACATGTTTACATCCATAGGATTCTTATCTAAAGGTCGAAAAATAATATAGTTAAGATATACTTAAATGAATAGAAACAAATACTGATAAAGCTTTGGAAAAAGGAGTAAAGGGTACGAAGCACGAATCTTGTCATCGATCTCCCATGTCGCATCCTCTGGGTTATCTCCCCAATGAACCTTTAGCAACTTGAGATCTTTATTGCGTAGCTTCTTAACTTCTGATCCAAGAATACGGGAAGGAACTCGCCTGACTGTAGCATCCTGTTCCACTTCTACCTCTTCCAATATACTCGGCTCAACAACTTCCGCGATGTCATGCAAGCATTTCCGCAGATGAGAAACATGGAAAACATCATGAACACCAGATAGATTTTCAGGAAGCTTTACCCTATAGGCCATTTGGCCAATCCTCTCGGTTATGGGAAATGGTCCCACAAACCTAGGTGCTAACTTCCCTACCAATCCGAAGCGAACCACATTCCTCAGAGGTGACACTTTGATAAAAACCAAGTATCCTACTTCAAATTCGAGGTCAGTCCTTCTTTTGTCTGCATAGGATTTCTGCCTACCTTGAGTTGTCTTCATCCATCGTCGAATAAGGTCAATCTTTTTGGATGCCTCTCTAACCATATCTGGTCCAAGTAATAACCTTTCTGTAGATTCCCACCAACAAGTTGGTGATCTACAGGGTCGTCCGTACAATGCTTCGAAGGGTGCCATGCTGATGCTGGCCTGATAGCTATTGTTATAGGCAAACTCTACTAAAGGAAGATGCTCTTCCCAAGTCCCTTCGAAGTCTAGGATACACAGCCTTAAAAGATCTTCTAGAATTGTGTTCACCCTCTTAGTTTGTCCATCAGTCTGAGGATGATAAGCGGTGCCCAAACACAAGTGTGAACCTAATGCTTCTTGCGAGCTCCTCCAAAATTCGCTGGTAAAGATGGGGTCACGATCGCTCACAATGCTGGAAGGAACTCCATGATGATGAACTACCTCTCGAACATAAATTGTTGCTAACTATGATGTCATCCCCTTACTCTTAACTAGAACAAAGTGAGTGCTCTTAGTGAGTCTATCTAGCACAACCCAGATATTGGTGTTGCCTTTCTTCGATTTAGGCAAACCAATTATGAAATCCATAGAGACGCTCTCCCATTTCCACTGAGGAACCTTCAAAGGATGAAGTAAACCACCGGGCTTCTTTTGCTTAGCTTTGAATTGCTGACAAACAAAACATTGGGAAACAAATTCGGCCACATCATTCTTCATCCCATCCCAAATGAAAACCCTCTTCATGTCCCTGTACATCTTATCACCGCCTGGATGAATGGTCATCTTAGAATAGTGGGCTTCTTCTAGGACTACCTTTATCAAGCTTCTAGTTTGAGGAACACAAAGCCTTCCATCTCGTCGCAACCACACCTTTTCATCTATGGCATATCTGCTGAGGTGAGTAGAAGTTTCCCTTCTTCTGAGCTTATCCATGATGTCTAGAATCTGTGGGACACCTTGTTGTGAAGCTCCTTTCTGGTCCATAAGAGTCGGTCGTATCTTCAAGGATGCAAACAAATCAGGCAAAATCTCGATGGACGGTCTAAAATAAAAAGCTGGTATGAACTCCAGGTTGTTTCTTTCCACAAACAGAGGGCTCAGGGCCACCCTCTGCCTACTTAGTGCATATGCCACCACATTACCCTTGCAAGGGGTATAAGAAATCTGAAAATCATAAGAAGCAAGAAACTCCATCCACCGTTGTTGCCTTAAATTGAGATCCTTCTGCGAGAACAGATACTTGAGAGATTTATAATCGGTGTATAACTCGGACTTCTTTCCAAGTAAGTAATGATGCCACGTCGTTAATGCAAACGCTATGGAAGCTAACTCTAGATCATGGGTGGGGTAGTTCTTTTCATGAACTCTCAGCTGTCTACCCCCATAACACACTACTTTCCCTTTTCGCATTGGACCCGCACCAAGCCCTGTACCGCATGCATCAGTGTAAACGGTAAACACTTTATTTCCGTCAGATAAGGTCAAGACTGAGGCTGTTGTTAGAGCCCTCTTCAATCGTTGGAAAGCAACGTCACAGTCTATATCCCATGAGAATGCCAAGTTCTTCTTCGTCAGCCTGGTGAGCGGGGCTGATATCTTTGCGAAGTCCTTAATGAACTTCCTATAGTAACCAGCTAGCCCAAGAAAGCTTCTCACCTCGGTTGCATTTTTAGGAACCTGTCAATCTTGCACTGCAGCCACCTTCGCGGGATCTACAGCTGTCCCTTCTTTGGAGACCACATGCCCTAAGAATCTCACCTCTTTTATTCAAAAATGGCATTTGGAGAATTTTGTTTTAAGCTGATGTCACATAGAGTTTTCAAAACTTCTCTCAAATGTTGGGCATGCTCTTCTTCGCTTTTGGAGAAGATCAAAATATCATCGACAAAGACTACAACAAATTTATTTAGGAACTCCCGAAACACCCTACTCACCAGATCGACAAAATAGGCAGGTGCATTCATCAGCCCAAAAGGAATAACTAGCCATTCAAAGAAACCATCCGGAGTCCTAAAGGCAGTCTTATCTATATTGTCCTCAGCCACCGTCAACTGATGGAACCCCGTGGCCAAGTCTAACTGGGAAAATACCAAGGCACCAACAAGCTAATCAAACAAATCATCAATCCTCGGAAGTGGGTGCCTATTCTTCTTTGTGAGTTTATTCAGCTCCCTATAATTAACACACAAACAAAGCGAACCATCCGCCTTAGTTGTGAATACTATTGGAGCACCCCATTCAGATATGCTTTGTCTAATAAACCCTTTCTTGAGTAGCTCCCCTACTTGCTTACTCAGCTCCCTCCTATCCCTTGGAGCCATATGGCGCACTGGTAATGCAACTGACCTTGCATTGTTCACCAGACATATACGAAAATCGATCTCGCACCTCGGAGGTAAACCCTGAACCTCATCAAAAACATCGGAAAAAACTCGGACTACTGGAACAGATTGCGGATCATCGATAGATGCATCAAGAGATTCTAGGAAACTAAGCATAACCGACCCTTGTGGGTCACACGAAATCTCGAGGGTTCTCCCATGACAAGTCAGAAGCCTAACAACCCTCTTCTCACAATCCAGAATGGCACCATACATGGTAAGCCAATCCATTCCTAGAATTGACCCATAGCCCATAAACCCGAGCACATACGCATCGCATTCAAACTCGACGCCTAACACAGATATTTTCAAACCCCGACAAATCATCGATAAATGAGCCGAACCACCAATGGGGTTTGACACAACTACGGGATCTACTACCATACTAGTAATTAAGTGCAGAGATTCAACTACAAAACTTGATATAAATGAATGTGAGGCACCAGAATCAAAAAGTGTTCTAATAGGGTGACTGGAAAGAGAAATCAAACCTTCCATGGAACTTTCCTACCTCTATCTGGTGCACTAGCCACGAGAGCATTCACTTGCCCTCCAGAGGTTCCTATCCTTTGACCTTGCCCTTGCTTCCTTGGGCACTCCCTAGAATAGTGTCCAACCCCTTCACAAACGAAGCAAGCATTCTTCCTTTTTCTGCAGTCCTGGGCCAAGTGACCCTCTCTCCCGCAACTATGACACTTCCTCTTACCCTTAGCCTTGTCATTTTTTCTGCTCTTTCTTAGGTCATACCCTTTTATTTTGTGTTTCCTCAACCTTAACTTCTTCCTTTTCAGATTTATTTGAACTTTATCTATGTTCCCTTCCTGGGCCATCATTTTCTCATCTTAGGCTGTACTCCATGGCCCTAACTCTCTTATTCTCCTTTTTTACCATATTTGTGTAACAAGCCAACAAGTCTCTCGAAAGTTGCCTCCATCGCACGGAAATCCTTACGAAGCACAAGAAAATTAGTCGTAGGTGATACTACTGCAGCAACAGATGGGGGTTAGGCACTTGATTGCCCATCGACATGTGCCTCAGTTTAAACGTGCCTACGACATTATGCTGGAACGGGGACACCTTTCAAGAAGAATCGATTCCCCAGATAAAAAGAAAAAGGAATCAAGTGAAGAATCGAGAGATATTTCCTACGGCTTTAGGGAATATGTTTTTCAAAATAGACATTTTTTTGAAAATGCTTTCTTTTAAAACCTTTTTGAAAATAGTTTTCAAAAACTTTTATCCAATCTGGTAACCTTCAGCTCTGATACCAAGTGTGACACCCCACGTCCATAATGTCACTCATTATGGGAATGCATTAAGTTCTGTGAAGAGTTATGGTAAACAGATACAGAATAATTATAAGACAGATATAAAATAGCAACGGAATTAAAAACTTTTATTAATCATGAAGCACGGTTACACCATATGTCTGAAAATACATAAACTCAGTACATCATTAAAACTTCTATCTTGTACTTTAATTATCAAAGTGCAATAACAAAGAAAGCATAATCCCCAAATCATAAGCCATAGTAGCAAAGATAGAAGCCTGAGCAATACATCTAAAAGCTCAAAGCAAGACGATAACAGAATCCTGACTAAGCCTGAGAATTATCTCTCTTGAGAACCTGGGGGGAGGGGAATGGAAGAAAGAAGGAGAAACAAAAAGGGTCAGACATAAAGTCTGGCCAGTCTAGTTACTTTTAGCCAATAAATAAATAAAAGTAATATGATGGGCATATAAAGTGGATAAGGGAGGTCACTACATAAATGGAAGGCGTGACAAGGTAGACAGGATAAGGTGTATGTGCTTCTAATGATTACTCTGCATTATTACTAGTATATCTAGAAAGAGATGATCCCTTCAACTATAAGGTGGTAGACTTAGGTATACGTCCAAATGTATCCTAACTACTACCCTAATCGATCGGCTCCCTAACCCTCGTATATACCTTTTGATGGCCCCACAGTAGGAGGTATCACTTCCTAAAGGGGAAATCCTTCGTCGTATAATGTGCACAACCATATCTACAGGTGTCACGATCGTCTTATCCCTCACTGCCCGGCTCATGCACGCACATGGCCCGGTCGGTTTGCGCCGCCCACACTGTCCTCCACGTTTGGATCTCTTACAATCGGTTAGTAAGCGTTCCCCTCCTTCGCCTAGTATGGAGTACTTTGTTTGATACCTACTCGGTTACTGACTGAAATGGGTCCCACACAATATGATACAAGCTCTCCCCTTTGTCTTGTATCCCCCACTAGGTTTTCACTGACTATGTATACCACTAGGTTTCTTTAATTACATAGCCTTATTTATTTCTACCGGTTATGCTTACCTACAGGTGTCTTTAATACATAACCCTTAATCTTCCAACCAGTTATGCTTACCTATATGTGTCTTTAATTACATAACCCTATCACTTCTACAAGTTATGTTTACCCTAAAAGGTGTCTTTAATTACATAACTTTATTATTTCCACTGATTATATATATCACTAGGTGTCTTTTATTACATAACCTTAACGGGTTAAGTTTGTGGGCCTGTATGTGGATATTACCCATCCCCTCAGATTTACTTAACCCACCCCCTTTACTTAATCAAGTTTACTTAACCCCAACTTAAGTCTAAGTTCACACAATCCCTATGGATTCGATTTGGTTAAGTAGTCCAATACTTTATCATGTCCATTTATGGTTTCATAATGGGCCAGACCTCCCACATTAGGCCTACAACATGTGGATGCTGGATATGTCGGTCGGGTCCGGGTAGACTTATTCCACAATTGGGCCTAACCTCGTGTCATAGCCCGATTCGTATTTACGTACTTAAACATCCCACATTAGGTTCAACATTAGTGGATGTTGGATATGTCGGTTGGGTCCAGGCAGACTTCCACCACTAATGCAACCTAACCTCGTGTCATAAGTACAATTACAATTCCTAACTGTAATTACTAAACATTCCATTTTTAATTAATTAATCAATTAATTAAGCCTTTCCTTTTATAGGTGTCAATATCTATTTTACCCAATACTTTGAATTACATGTCAAAAAATGTTCATATTCAAATTGTGCCATTTTTAATCCTTTATCCCCCGTTCCTTAACTCGCGCCCTCACAAAATTGGCAGCATGCCTAGGCTAGACAATAGCCTAGTCATGAACGATAATAGGGAAAATAATGGGAACGTGACTAAAATGATCATCTTGGCATAAACTAATATGATAATAAGGTGAACATACATACTGGCATGGACATGAAATTGTCATCATGACAAGGTGATAATTTAGATCACATATAATAGATCTAACACGATAACAAAGGTGATAATTTAGATCACATAAAACAGATCTAACATGATAACCTAAGGTGACAATTTAGATCATATCATGATAACACAAGGTGACAGTTAAGATCACATAAAATAGATCTAACATGACAACATAAGGTGACAATTTAGATCACATAAAATGGATCTAACATGATAACATAAGGTGACAATTTAGATCACATAAAATAGATCTAACGTGATAACATAAGGTGACAATTTAGATCACATAAAATAGATCTAACGTGACAACATAAGGTGACAATTTAGATCACATAAAATAGATCTAACATGACAACATAAGGTGACAATTTAGATCACATAAAATAGATCTAAATGACAACATAAGGTGACAATTTAGATCACATAAAATGGATCTAATGTGATAACATAAGGTGACAATTTAGATCATATAAAATAGATATAACATGAGAACATAAGGTGACAATTTAGATAACATAAAATGGATCTAACATGACAACATAAGGTGACAATTTAGATCAGATAAAATGGATCTAACATGACAACATAAAGTGACAATTTAGATCACATAAAATGGATCTAACATGACAACATAAGGTGACAATTTAGATCACATAAAATAGATCTAACATGACAACACAAGGTGACAATTTAGATCACATAAAATAGATCTAACATGATAACATAAGGTGACATTTTAGATCACATAAAATAGATCTAACATGACAACGTAAGGTGATAATTTAGATCACATAAAATAAATCTAACATAATTAAAGATTTAGATCTACATAAAATATCCACATGATAATTGGATCTAACATAATTAAAGACTAAAATAGATCTAACATAATTAAAGGTTTAGAACAACAAAAAATAGATCTAACATAATTAAAGATTTTGATCTACATAAAATAGATCTAACATAATTAAAGATTTAGATCTACATAAAATAAATCTAACATAATTAAAGATTTAGATCTACATAAATTATTCACATGATAATTAGATCTAACAAATAATTCTATAATAATATAAGATATGAGAATAGCATAGAATAGATCTATCATAACATAAAACATGATAATAGCATAGAATAGATCTATCATGTCATAATATAGAATAGATTTATCATGTCATAACATAAAACATGACAGTAGCATAGAATAGATTTATCATGTCATAACATAAACATGATAACAGCATAGATCCAAATCATAGTCTTTCATAATTCACTTTTATTTATTTAAAACTAAAAATAACTACACTTACAAGGATTGGATCTATGAGAATAGAAGGAGAAAACTGAAACTTGAATCTCAGAATCTGATTTGCAAAACTGATAATTGAAGAAAGCAGATCCGTCTTAGTTCTTACTCCATCAGAGTTTGGCTGCCATTGTTTCTTTGTGAAGAAAACAATGGAAATGAGGTGATTTTATAGCCGCTAGGTTTTAGAAATCGAATTGCCACCTCAGCCCTAAAAGGGGAATGGGTAATGGGCTGCTATCCACTTGAAAAAAGCCCGAATACCCAAAAACTTCTATCGTTCATAACTTCTTCATACGTTATCCGTTTTACGCAAACCAGATGTCTATCCTGACCAGAATTTCGAGACAGACGTAATGACGTAATCAGCTTCCCTTAATTCTTAATATTAAATTAATTATTCTTTAATTTATCCTCTTTAATGTTAACACATTTACGGGGTGTTACACCATACAAATTTGGGAACCCAAGTGTTTAGGGAAAACATAGAAAAATAAACTCTGGGTCAGTCATAGGACTGGTATGAGTAAATAATTTAAAATAGTTTGAGAAAATAAACAATATCTCATAAGACCACGCCGTATAACACGGAATGGGTTTTTCCTTTTTGAGAATCCAAAAAACTTGATTCAATATTCAGAATCCTTTTGAAAGAAACGTTAATCTTTATATCAAAACTCTTTTGATATTATAATAATGTCTATCAACCACAACTAAAAAACCATCTAGTAGAACACTTGTATCTCACGCTCTACATACATAGTATACAATCAAAACCGCGAGCACTTATTGGGAAATGGATTTACAACTGTGACAAGGTGTGAAACCACCTTTTGATAGTGTATCTCTAGAGAGGAACACACTGGATTCAACAAGAACATCTTGCACCCCGACTACACATAACCGACCAATCATTTCACTTGAGTGTATCGAATGTTTATCACAATGGTTAGGATCAACAACCGTTTTCCCGAATGTGACAACATCAAATAGAATAAAGAAGGAGATAAATTTTCTCTAGATAGGTGACAATACACCCTAATTGGGAGCTACACACTTACCTATGTTGCCAGCCCGATTTTTGTCATTTCCCGGTTGTTGAGGCCCGAGGCTACGATTACTTACTTTTCATTGATAACATAATCACTTTGAATGCCATATTATCAGATCCGTTAATCCTTAATTGATTTGCACAAATATATTAAGGATATTATACTAAGAGAATAAATTCTCCATCACCATATGTATATTTGTACAAACTAATATATGCGATAATTTCTATTAATCTTTCTTAGGAAATTTCTACCTAGGACTAATAGAAAAAGCCCTTGCACTTTACTCCGTCTTCGGTTATCTTCATATCATCTGATTCGCAATGCAACTGACAATACGAAGTGGTTCTCAGATAATAATCCAACTGGTCTCTATATTGACAACGATATTGGAAAATACTTCGATAGTCGGTTATTTAACTATCGAAGAAAAACAAGCATCCATTCAAAGCATCAAACAATCACTGGGTCCCTTAATTAATATTTTATTAATTTAAATTTATCATGCCCCAATATCTCTTCAATATCTTTACTCAGTTATTTCTCCAAACTCATTTAGCCTCTCACGATTCTTGAAAAAAAAAACATTTCCATCTATCATAAATATTTATTTTCTATATTCCAGAAAATATAACTTTTTAACGTTGGAAAACATTTCCATTTCATATTTCACATATCACTATTCTTCCCCATTTATCAGTCCCTAACCGTAAACTAGTAAGAGAGCAATCTCAATCAACCCCGAAGGCTGAAACCAACATTAGATCGACACTCAAGAATCCATTCAACTCAAGCAGTCTCTAGTCAGTTTCTAATTTTCTTGGTTCCGTTTCTTAACTTCTTATAAACACAATCATTTTAATCTGCAATTCGTTTACTTTTAAATCATCGTTCATTTTAAAACGTACATACGTTTCTCCTTCCAATCTCCTAGGATTTAATTTATAAATTCCCTTTCTTCATATAAAATCTCATTATAAATTTATTAGTTTATTAAATTTCGTATATAATTAATAAGTCAATTTCTAGTTATCTAACTTTTGTTAAATTTTTCTATCTCCTTAAATTTCCGGAAAAATTCGCCAGCACCTTATTCGTACCGGTCAATAGCTCAAACCTCAACTCGCCTCGCTATGCCCTTTCCTTTCAAAAAGTAAATCAAAAAGTCAAGCGGCTTGCCGATTCGGCACATAAAAATACATATGGAATTTAAATGTGTAACTTTTTGTTGGGTATTCGAATTATAATCTTCATACACTTCATTCCATTCCTTTCTAACCCACATACGTCCGTTTCTTATTTATTCCAACTTAATACGATTATTTTTAACTCAGTTCGCTAATTTTCTTTAATTAGATCTTTGGCAGATTTCACTATTTAATTGAACATATCACGTCCATATATATTTTTATTTACTTATAAACCAATTGAATTCCATTTTCAATTTAAGTTTCTATTCGATTTCGAATATGAATTCACCAGTTCAATTTACTTAACCAAAATCCAATTTCGTATCAAAAGTTAATTAATTAGTTATTCTTCAAATTAGTTAATTCTATTTAATAATTAAAAATATGATTTTTGTTCCAAAATCAGTTCACTTACTTCACTTGAGTTCATATTTAGTTTATATCTCCAGTCTGGATTTTCTAATGGAAATTCAAATTTTATTTACTAAAAATCATTTTATTTATTTAAATAAACCGTTATGGTTTTATAATGGTTATGGCACTGTTTTTCTGAAAATTTGATTTTGACATAACTCAAAATCTATAAGACGAAATCCAGATTTTTCTCTTCCATTAGAAAACTATTATCAAATCACTCCTGAAGATTCTTGTTTCAAAGAATTCCGAATTAAATTGAGTTTTATATGCTCAATTGAAGTTCGAAACGCCAGTTTAAGAACTGTCGTGCCGCGGCAAGCTCGTTTTAATTATATTTAAATATAAATATTAAACTTCGTTTAATTTAAATTTCAATCTCGTTTTAATATATATTTTAATATATATTAAATGATATTTTCAAATCCAACTTAATATTTCTGATTATCTCTAATTGTCGATTTTTCATTACTCGGTTATAAATTTATTTATAACTCAATTTGTTATATTAAATTCCAATTCCCTTTATAAATAAATTATTTATAAAATTAAATATAACGAATTCTAATTATAAATTCTTAGATTTATCTCAATTCCGTTTATATTCCAAATTCCGGAATAACATCCATTATCCCCTTTTTGAAACGATTTCTAATTCATTTTTAAAATCATACTTGAATTTAAGCTTCTAAATTACCTAATAATAATTTATCTCACTTAATTTATTACGTCATTTATAAGTTAACATCCTTGTTCTATAATGTAAAACAAGTTTCAATTTCAAAATCTATTTGAAAATCAATCCATTTTCTAGAATATTTTATTGATCATAACGTATATATATATAGTGAATCTATTTTCATATTAAAATTTAGACTTCTATTTAATACAATACTAATGTTTTTCTGAAAATATTTATTTAACAAATTCGATCTAACCGAATTCAAATCATAAATCTATAGTGATTTATTTTAATTCAATTTACATTCTGAATACCATAATAGATTTATCGTTTCTCTTTGAAACTAATTTCAATTGCCCTTTTTAAATTCACATCTGAATTTAGACTTCCTCAAGTTATCTAAATGATAATTTTTCCATTTCAGTTATAAACACTGTTTATAAATTCACTTAAATTGCCCACATTATTTAATTTATAAACATCGTTTATAAATTTCTTTACTTGTTTTTATTTTTCAAAAAAAGTTAATACGTCTAATCCTATTCGAAATTCAAATTCCATTTTAGAAAAAAATAGATTTTTTCCTTTTAATCTCAAAATCCCTTTTTCATGATATTTTTATAAATAAACATTCAGAGCCAGTGATATTTAAACATTCAAAAACACTCAATTATCAACCATATGTTTTCTAACACATCATATATGATAATATATGAAACAAAATAATAATAATTTTTTTGACGAATCCAGTTGGATCCTTCACCCTATTTTTCCTACATCCACAAACGTTAGCCAACATAAAAAATACCCGTCCTGCTTCAAGGTAGGATATTGCGGAATAGAAGGTCTTCCATTATCATATTATGGGGTGCATAAGGTCATCCGTTAATGATACTACGAGCATCCTCTAATGGTACTGCGGGAACTATCCAATTACCAATATATATATAATAGCCACAACCACTAAGCCTAAATAACTAATATTTTTATAATAGCCACAAAAATATTTAAACACATCCAAACAACCAACAAACAACATATACAAATTATTTAAAACAAAAATTCGTTTATAATAAAATTATAAATGAACCAGAGAGTGGGTTTACTCACCGTGATTTTAATGCAATTCGCTCCAATTTTTAAATTAAATCAAACCACGTTCGATTAAATTTAAAAATCCTGCTTGATTCCAACAATTTCCATACCCGATTCGCATGCGTGGCCTTTGTCAACACGAAACTCGTTTTGCTTGAATCTGTTATTGTATGACACATATATTAAATTTTTGGTTTTGAATATAAATTGAACTAATTTAATTTAATTAAGTCATTCGCTGAACTAATTAAAATTAATTTACCTTAATCCCTTATCTTCTTCTTGAACACAGTAAAACCGTCACCACCAGTAAGATAACAACAAATGAAAACCTACCTTGGACAACACACCCCATTATCCAAACAAACCTCCTCACTGATATCACCCATACCAACGTCATCGGCAATTTTTACCACCAAACCATAAGCGGAATTGACAAATAAATCCGTACCCGAACATCATCTCCAAAACAAAAAAAAAATAACAACGTCCTCTTCTTCTTATTTATTCAGTAAAACAACAAACTACAAGAGAACTTCCACCTTCACTGACAAACTGAGCACCGAACCTCCTACCACCAACATCAACGCCATTCCCTCTCCGCCGGCACCCAACACCCCGAGTGTGGAGCCCCAAATCATCACCTACTTTTGTAAAACTTCAAGTGAATGACAATCATGTCGATCCCAAAATCTCTAGCTATAGAGATCGCCAAAACACCGAACCTCCACCCCTTGGAGCTATCGAACCACCATAGTTACTTCAAAACCATCGCACTGCCCTGACTTGTCATTGTCGAATTAATCCATATCCCTCCAAATTGTTCTACCTGCAACCTTAAACCCACATTGCTCGAGTTCGAGCCCCAAAAATAATGATCGGACCCAAAATCGACATCGTCAAATTGAAGTACCAACTCGAACGAGTTTACAAATCAATCGAATCTTTCTTTAACCAAAGATTTAACTTGATTTATTTTGGAATCGAAAATAATAATACAAAAGGGAAACGACATTTCTTTACATCTTAGGTTTTCGATTTTAATTTAGAAATAAAGAGGGAAGGATTCTATTTTAATGTTGATGATTAAGGGGAACGGATTTTATTTCATTTGAAAAAAAAAGAAATAGAAGGGGAAATAGGCGCGATTTTATAGAAGATGAATACTTAGGGATGATGAAATTAGGTTAGTGTAAGGTACACTATTAGTATAGCTTAAGTACATTTTATTAAATACTGATTTGATTATACATTAATACGATTTGATTTGAAGAGATTTTTATTCTTTTTAAAATGATATCAATTTGATTTCGAGCTTATCCACTAATCGAATATCTTGGGGTCCACAACTTGAACTTACGAACCATTATTTTATCGTAACAACTGACATTTCAACATTATAACACTATTCTGAACTCAACAGAATAGATTAAAAAATAATAATTTGAATGTATATGTAAAATAACCATATTAAATCGATATAAAATAATTTAAACTCAGAAATAATCAAGTCTCTGATGATAAAATATTTTTATTATCATCTATATTCAAATACAATTAATGTTGATCATCTGAATTATTTTGATTTAGTTTTTAACACCGATTTCAATAATATTTCATATTACGATAATTTAATATATTCGATATTAAATTGAAATCGATTTTTAAATCAACAACTTAATATAAAAATTCATTTATATTATCAACTCAATATTTAAAACAATATTAAATATTTAAAATTAATCGATAAAAATTCAAGTCGTTGCAATTTGCAATTCGTTTCTATTTGTAGAAGTGCAAATAGTCACAATTATCAAATATTGTGAATGAGAACACTTACATCTTATTATGTCATTTATGATATCCCTATTCTATTTTTTTAACTTTTAGATGTGCATAAGCACTTACCCTTTTTATGACACTAGAGCTACCGTTTTATCTATTTTTCTTTCACTTATCAGTCATGTTAGTAATCACCATAGTTCACCAGACTTATTGTTTGAGTTATTTTCTTCTTTCCTTTTCTTCCTTCTCAGGCGCTCAAGGAGGAAGTGCTTAGCTTAGACTGCTTAGTTGATTTTATTTTGGAAGACCCTTGCAGATATGTACTACTTTTCTTATTTCTTTCCATGGTTTCCTTGTGCTTTTTGACTATTTGTGGATACTATTATTTTGTACTCTGATATCGCTATTACGACTGAGATTTGAGACATGGCATTTTATGACAATTTGATTTCTTTGAAATAATGAGAATAGTTTTGTTATTTAAATAAAAATTGTCTTTTACTTCCGTTGTGAATTTATTAGTTTATGTCTTGTGAAATCTTAGTCTCTGTGATGCTAATTGTCTTTATAACTACAATGCTCCATATTTCTTAACACGATTCTATATTAGGATAATGCTAAGGGGTGTGGGGTGTCACATTTGGTATTGGAGCCTAAGGTTATAAGATCACTAAAAAAATTTAGAAATAGAACTTTTGGATAGAAAAACTATTTTTCAAGAGCCAACAGTTATTTTTGAAAATAAAATATATCCCATTTAGTTAGGTTACAATTTTTTTTTCTTTGAATTCTAAATTTCTATCCTTTCTTTTGCACAGCATGTCGGAAGCTCCTAATATTCCTAAATGGTTATATAGATATTTAGAAGCTACGGCACCTGCGGAGGGACAAGAACATGCACAGGTTCTAGCACCCACTACGGTGGTTCCTCCCAACCCACTTGCGGTCGTGAATTTCTCTAAGCTTTATAAGCACTTCTCTAACTTGGGTGGCAAGACTTTTTCAGGTACCAAGACATTCGTAGTGGCACACACTTGGATTAGAGAGATCGAGAGGATTTCCAAGCTAGTAGCTTGGTAACTTAAGGAAGAAACCTTGTTCTAGTTGAGGCTGTTGAGGTAGAGAGGAGAAATATGGATTAGGTCAGATTCACGAATAGTATTGAGAGGAAGAAAAATGCAGCTGGAGAAATTTATGAGCTTGAAGCATGGAGATTTGTCAGTAAAGAATAATTCAACCGGTTCAACAGTTATCGAGATTTAGCATGGATTTGGTCAATACCACTCACAAAAGGCTATTCGGTTTGCGAGATGGTTGAATCAACCTCTCCAAGATTTAGCAATGACTCACATTCCAATGGGAGTGACATTTGAGGCTTTGATTAAGATGGCATTGATCATGAGGATAAGAAAGAAGATGTTAAGGATGATAAGAGTGGAGCTTATAAGTTGTCTAGTCCTAAAAAGAAATTATGGAATAAGAAAGACTGGAAGAAGCAAGTTGGAAATCCTCAGAAAGGGCAGATCAAGACTGAGATCAAGTGTCATCGATGTGGAACACCAGGACACCTGATTAGAGGTTGTAGAAAGTAAAAGGAAAGTGTTTTAATTGTGGGCAGTTAGGACATCTGAGTAAGGCATGTTCAAAGAGGACTAGACAGGGTATTGGTACAACAACAGCTCAAATGCATGTTTTAGAGGCAACACTGACTAGCAATGGCCCAGATAAAGGTAGGAAATTCTCTATTGAAGGTTTGATCTATATCTTTGATTTTCCTATTTGCACTCTTTACGATTCAGGAGCTTCTCATTCGTTTATTTCTAGTACCTTGGTTGATTGTTTGTACTTAAGAATCACACTAGTTACCGATCCCATATTAGTTTCAAACCCTATAGGTAGTTTAGCGCACCTATTTATGATTTGTAAAGGTTTGAAAATTTAGATTTTAGGCATTGGATTTGATTGTGATGCCTATATGCTGGGATTTTCGAGGTATGGAATGATCTTTAGGATGAATTGGTAAGCTATGTACGGGGCTGTACTTGACTACAAGAGGAGGGTCATCCATTTGATGACATGTAGTGGTAGGACCCTAGAGATTTCCTGTGACCCTCGAGGGTTAGGCATGTTGAGTTTTCTTTACTCCCTTAGATTCTTCTATTGACATCTACTTTATACCTATTGTCTGTGAGTATCTGGATGTATTCGAGGAGATTAGAATATTACTATCTAAGAGAGATCGACTTATAGAATTATCTTAGTAAGAATGTGAAATCTGTAACACTATATGTTTGCTATATAGCTTTAGGGAACGAAAAGAGTTAATTAGCTTTTGGAGAAGGGTTTTGTTAAACAGAGTATTTTTGAATGGATAGCAACAGTTATCTTCGCAAGTAAGGTCGATGGTTCCCTCCATCTATGTGCGGATTACTGAGAATTGAACAAGCTCACAAAGAAGAATCGTTACCCACTACCTCAGATAAATGAATTGTTTTACTAGTTGGTAGGTGCGTCTGTATTCTCTTGGTTAGATTTGGCATCTGGTTTTCATCAATTATACATGGTTCAGGATAGCATCGATAAGACGATGTTTTGAACCTCTGATGGCTTCTTTGAGTGGTTGGCTATCCCATTTGGACTGACTAATGCACCAGCATATTTCATGGACTTGATGAGTAGGGTATTGGTGAGGTTATGAATAAGTTTGTGGTAGTTTTTATAGATGTTATCCTTGTCTTCTCTAGTAACGAGGATGAGCGTGTTTGGCATTTGGGTGAGGTTCTTCGTACTCTCTGAGTTCATTAGTTGAAGGCAAAATTTTCCCAGTTTCATTTTTGGGGGAAAGAGCTACGTTTCTTGGGGCATACGGTCTCTAAGGATGGATTGGCAGTTGATCTCGCTAAGATAGTGGTGGTACAGGATTGGAGGACCCCCAAGAACGCGACCGAGGTGAAGAGTTATCATGTCTTAGTGGGTTACTACAAGAAGTTTATTAAGGACTATGCACGGATCTAAGCGCCACTAACTGAAAAATGTGTGCGTGTATGTGCCAAGTATAATACACTCACAAGGATCGTGTAATATGACAAACAATATTCAAGTATAAAGTAATAGCTAAACACAGAACAATATAATAGATAAGTAAATGCAGTAAAAGGAAAAATCACACCAAAAATTTTTATACTGGTTCGCAGCACCGTCCTACGTCCAGTCCCAGACTTCTATCTGAATTTTCACTAACAACAACCTCACTTCACCTAGAGGAATAGGTTTACAACACCCGAGCAGCCGAACGGGAATTTCACGCCTCTATCAACACGAGGACTTCACAACTTGCCTCTTACAACACGGAGGACTTCAAACAAGATGAGTAGATGTGTGATTTGACAATGTGTGATCTTAATAACATGAATTTTTCAATTCTTGTACAACCTTCGTATAATCTTATCCTCAAATAGAAATAGTGTATGTGAAGATTTGGAAGATGATATCGTGTTTGAATCAAAAGAATAATATATAAATTCTAGGATTCAATAATGATATAAGAAGATTATGAGCGTTTGAGTGCTTTGAAAGAACAAAAATGAAATCAACAATGGATAGAATAGATAGAAAGAACTGGTTTTTTGAATCGATGATTTCTTGTTGTTTTTATAGAAGA
This sequence comes from Allium sativum, assembly GCA_030737875.1. Classification (NCBI taxonomy): domain Eukaryota; kingdom Viridiplantae; phylum Streptophyta; class Magnoliopsida; order Asparagales; family Amaryllidaceae; genus Allium; species Allium sativum. Next base: position 537,911,367 of record CM060913.1, on the reverse strand, counting down.
TAAAGAGTTGCAATCATTGGTGAAGAGAAGTATTGAGTAGAAATGATTTTTGATGAAAGGAAAAGGAAGCAATTTTTTATGAATGAAGATGTCTGTATGAAGAGTTGCTTTCAGTTCGAAAATCGGTCAACAGGTCAAAAATAACCAGTAGACTGAAATTTGAATATATATATATATATATATATATATACATTATATACATGTGTGCATGTTCATTGTGCATTCTGCCCAGAAACGGTGGACCGCCTATTTTGAAACCGATCGACCGGTTTCTGGAAATATGCACAATGAATGTGCATTCATATATATACATATATATTCACAATAATGAGGTATATGATTATTTAAGGATAAATTTTAACATTTATAACATGACTACGTACTCCCCCTGAAATATATATTAAAAATCTGTAAAAAGAACTGTTTGTAAACATTTTTCTCCCCTTTTGTCATCCACAAAAAGAAGTAGTTAAGACATACATACCATAAAACAAACACAAAATGCATTCGGACAATACACACCATACATACCCAACCAAGTGTTGAAGATAAGAGTTAACACGTACAAACCCAAAATAAAATATAGCACTAGTTATGTACAAGGGCTGATTTAAGTTTTACTTAAATAAGATAAAATACGACAAAACATGGATAAAGAGAGCTAATGAGATGGTGAGTCATATTCAGTCGTATCTCCTTCTTCTTCTTTGTCTCCTTCTTCTGTGTCTCCTTCTTCTTCGTCGTCTTTTTCCTAACTATCAGATTTTCCACGACCACTTGCATAACTCATTTCAGAACTTGTGCCTTCCTCTGAAGATGACCATGTAAACGTAGGAGGCATTGGACATTTGCTTGGATCTTGTATATGCATAGAGGAGGAAGACGATCCACATGATATTGCATCCTAAAGTATACCAAAGAAAGACTTAAGTTTTGAAAAGCGTTTGTCAAGCTTTGTATTTAAATGATCGATCTTATTGTCCGTACGCTTAAGTCTTGCTTCAAGAAGGAATTGATTCCGTGCAATTTGTTCAAGTGAATCATTGGTTGAAGAGGATGTTTGAAGAAGCTTAACCTCTTCCGGTTTAGGTTTAGAGGGTTTTGACAAAGTGCTTTCTTGGTGACTTTGTTCCTGGTATTGTTCGAAGGGTATGATATTTAAACATGGTTCAGGAAGCTTCATTCTCTTTTTCGATGCTTTGTTGATACATTGTGGTTTAGAGACTTTTGATTTGGGAGATTTGAGACCACAATCAAGTATAAGTCGCATGATATATTCATTGTAGAATAAATGTGGTCGCTTACGATCATTTACGAGTAAAATCTCATCAAAGATCATACTTATCCAATTGATTTGTATATCTCCATATATAGCATACAAAGACTTAAAATTCTCCTTATATACCGCATCGAAGTTACCAACTCTTGGTAATAAAGAATGCGTAATAGCATTATGTAGAATTCTAGCGGTAGGCCATAAGTTGATCGCTTTTGTACTAAGCTTATGATCTTCAATAAAAAGATGACCTACCTTGTCTCAAGTATGACTAGTACAAAAATCGCTAGAAAACTTTCTTCCATTGTTATTTGAACGAAGTACCATTTCCATCCTTTCCTTTGAAATAAATATGTGCTCACCACATACAACCGACCACAGACAATGAGTAGAATTCTCAGGTTTAAATTTTTCTAAGTTAAGATTAGCATAGAACAATTTGATCATGATATGATTGATTTCCATATTGTTCTTATCAAAGTCAAGAAGATTTTGAATATGAGATTTGATTGCTAATTCTTTAACATCATAGAGAATAAAATCAGAGAATTTGATGAAAGAACCTTCATGAATCGTATAATCTTTCATTTCATTCCATCGCTTGACTGCTATTGGATCCATTAACCATTGTTTGATATTGGAATCAATGGGTTGTAGTTGTGTAGAAGATGATTTCTTCAATCTCTTTTGTGGTAGAGCCATTGATTTTGTGAAGGAAATGAATTTGGGGATTTTAGGGTTGATAAGGGTTTGAGAGTTTGAGGGAATAAAAGGAAAATTGAATAGATGTGTATGGGAACCGTCGGTTTTAAGTTTGAAATTTAAAAAATAGAGAAAGACGAGACCAGTCGACCGCTACGAATTCACCGGTCGACTGGTTTGAGACAGGGACTTAAACGGTCGACTTGTGAATTTCTGTCGGTCGACTGGTTGATGATTTTTTTTTGTTTTCAACCCGAAATTTAGCCAGTCGACTAGTCATATTGTACCGGTTGACTGGTTTCTCTGTCCCTTGTTTTTCTGAGAATTTTCCGAAGCTCCACTATTCCATATAATATATATTTATTTCAAAACTCAAACTAATCAACCAAAATTCATGAAAACAAAAATCCCTCAAGATTGAATCCACTTATTAGAACAACAACAAAGAGATGAATCTCAGATATATAAAATCAATGAGAAGTGGAGTAGTTGTTCTCGGAATTTTCTTTGATATTGGTTACTCTTGGTGTCAATGGCGACCAAGTTTCCTTAGCTCCTTCATTTCGACTATAATTCTTATCCCATGAATTAGGACTCCTTGATGATGAAGAAACATGAGGCATAGGTTGATAAACTCCATGTTTTCCCATGCCACATAAAAATGAGGCCATGTGTTCCAAAAGAGTTAAACAATCAGACGTAAGTTTTTGTTCGTAATGGAGTTGTCACTGGAGATCCATTTGATGTTTTTGGTAGTGATGAATCTCACTTATCTTTTCTCTAGTTTGTGGGGAGTAAAATGATGCCTTCTTTGCACGTTTAGGCTTTGGTGTATTTCCGGGGGTATGAGTACATTTTGGTCTACTTTTCGGTGTTTCTGGAGAATAGTATTCCTCCGGTTCAGAATTGGTGACCGAAATATGTGACCTCTGTGCACATTCGTCACGGATATGAGCCATATTTGATATAATTGAACTTGTTTTAAGAATAATATGGTCTTAGAAGTAGGAGATGCAGAAAGGAGAAAGGATGAACTCATATATATAAGTTTGTCTAAGAATAGATTAATGGTTGACAAGGTTCAAAGCATATATACCATAAAAAAATGGATAGCTTATAATTTTATTACCAATAATAGTGATAGCTACTTAATAGCTAAAATATGAAAAATGAAAGCACCGCTTAGAAGAGAATTTGACAATTCATATGTATATATGTTTAGAATTTATACATCAAGTTCAGTTCTAGAGATTAATCCAAGCTCTCTACGCGAAGAAATAAAACTTGATTCGAGTAGAGGCTTAGTAAAAATATCCGCTAGTTGATGTTCAGTCAGGACATATTTGAGACATATTGTTCCTTTTTCAATATTATCTCTCAAGAAATGATGTCGAATATCAATGTGCTTTGTTCGAGAATGATTTACTGGATTTTTTGATAAGTTGATCGCACTTGTGTTATCATAGTATATGATGGAGTTCGATAAATGAATATCAAAATCACGAAGTGTTTGCTGCATATATAGTACTTGAGTACAAGCAAGAGCTGCTGATATATACTCAGCTTCACATGTCGATAGTGAAACACAATTTTGTTTCTTACTAAACCAAGAGACAAGTGATTTTCCAATAAAATGGCATGTACCACTTGTACTCTTTCTATCCATACGAGAGCCTCCAAAATTAGCATCACTATAGGATACTAACTCGAATAGACAATCTTTTAGATAGAATAAACCAAAGTTTTTGGTATTATTAAGATAACATATTATACGTTTTACTGCTCATAAATGTGATTCTTTAGGATTTGCTTGAAACCTTGCACATAGACAAACACTCATCATTATATCAGGAGGACTTGCGGTAAGATAAAGAAGAGAACCAATCATGCTTCGATATAACTTCTGGTCAACATTCTTACCATGTTCATCTTTTTCAAGATGTGTAGTCATACTCATAGGAGTCAGTTTACCAAATGTATTTTCTAAACCGAAACGTTTGATAAGATTTCCACAGTATTTTTCTTAATTAATAAAAATACCGTTAGAAATCTATTTGATTTGAAGACCAAGAAAATATGATAGTTCTCCCATATGAGACAATTCAAACTCTTTGGTCATAATATTTGCAAACTCTTTACAGAGTTTATCATTTGTTGAACCAAAGATAATATCGTCTACATATACATGGATAATCAATATATCTTTTCGAGAATGTTTGATGAATAAATTCTGATCAACTTTTACCAATTTGAAATCCTGAATCAGTAAGATAGCTACGTAATCTTTCATACCAAGCACGAGGTGCTTGTTTTAATCCGTATAAAGCTTTCTTAAGCTTATATACGTGATCAGGATGTTTTTCATGTACGAACAAGGGAGGTTGTTCGACATATACATTCTCTTTGATAAACCCATTTAAAAAAGCACTTTTGACATCCTTTTGATAAAGTTTGAAATTATGATGACAAGCAAAGGATAATAAGATTCTGACAACTTCTAGTCGTGCAACTGGCGCAAAAGTTTCTACATACTCGATACCTTCTTCCTAATTGTATCCTTGTGCTACTAATCTTGCTTTATTTCTGGTTATATTTTCTTGTTCATCAACCTTATTTTTATAGACCCATTTAGTACCAATAACTGACTGATCAATTGGTCTTGGAACAAGTTCCCAGACATCATTGCGCTCGAACTGATTTAGTTCTTCCTGCATGGCAATGATCCAGTAATCATCATCAGCAGCTTCTTTTGGATTCTTAGGTTCGATATTTGAAAGAAATGCGACATGACCCATTTGATTTAGTTGACTCCTTGTTCTAATTTGTGATGTTACTTCTCCAATTACATTTTGAACTGGATGATCTCTTAGAATTCTCGGAGGAGATCGAAATCTTGGTGGAGAAGTTATCACAACTGGCTGAGGAATATTCTCAATAATTTCTAAGTCAGAATCATTATTTGTGATGATAGGATTTTCAGTGATTTTAACTTCGTCGTCATCAGATATGTTATGAGATAGTTTATAGAATTCATCGAATTAGACATGAAGTGATTCTTCAATAGTTTTAGTTCTTTTATTAAATATACGATAGGCCTTGCTTCGTTCCGAATATCCAACAAATATACCTTCATCGGATTTTGGATCAAATTTTCCAAGATGGTCTTTCGTATTCAAAATAAAGCACTTAGAACCAAAAACTTTGAAGTATGAGATATTTGGCTTTCTTTGATTAAATAACTCATAAGATGTATTCTTGTTGAGAGGTCGAATTGATACACAATTCAGAACATAACACGCAGTTGCAACAACTTCTGCCCAAAAATGTTTTGGTAAAGTGGATCCATTTAATAATGTTCTTGCACATTCTTGTAAAGTCCGATTTTTCCGTTCTACAACTCCGTTTTGTTGTGTAGTTCTAGGAAATGGAAAATTATGATATATACCTTTCTTTGTACAAAAATGGTTAAATTCATTATTTTCGAACTCTCCGCCATGATCACTTCTTATATTCTTAACCTTAAGCCCTTTCTATTTTTGAATTCTCTTGATGAAAGATTTGAAATGATTGAAAGTGTCACTTTTGTTTTTCAAGAAAATCACCCAAGTATAACTAGAGTAATCATCAACTATTACAGACACATGTCGATTATGATTTATTGATTGAACCTGTGTTGGTCCGAATAAATCCATATGTAATAGCTCAAGTGGTTGTAACGTTGATATGACTTTCTTGGATTTAAATGACGATTTAGTCAATTTTCCTAATTGACATGCATCACAAATATTATCAACCGTATAGATCATTTTGGGTAGTCCTCTAACTAGGTCATTTTTGGCTAGCTTGTCGATAGTTCTGAAGTTTATATGATAGAAACGTTTGCGCCATAGCCATGGATCATTATCATTTGCTACAAGAGACATATCTAAATTATGATTGACATTCATATTCATAATACAAATATTTCTGTCTCTATATCCTTCAAAAATTAAATTTCGAACTTTAAATAAAATACTACATTTGTTATCTGAAAAGGAAATGGTAAAACACTTGTCACATAGTTGACTGATACTGAGTAAATTGTGTTTCAAATTTTTAACTAGCATGACATTAGTAATAAGAGGTAAGTTAGATGTACCGCATTTGCTCACATCGCCTTTGTCGATGATATAACCTTTTGAATTATCTCCAAAAGTGACGGAGCCACCATCTGAATAAGTGATATTTTTCAATAAGCTCTTGTCTCCAGTCATATGCTTCGAGCAACCACTGTCCAAGATCCACTTTCCTCTTTTCTTAAGTGGGACCTGCAAAAAATAAAATTAAGTCCATGGTACCCACTTTTTTATGGGGTCCTAAGAGTTAGGTCTTAGGAGCCCAAACCCGTACGGCTCCGGTATCCCCTTTATATAGATAATTGGAATTATGATGCACAGTATTCAAAAAATTCTGAATGTATTTGTTCCTAATCAAATTGTTATTTGTTTTAGGAACCCATATTTTGATAGCCTTGACATTTTTTTTTGAAATTTCACAACCGGTTTTGGTTTGGAATATAATAAACTGAGATTTTTCTTAGCTTCAGTTTCTTGTACTGTTTTATGTTTTCTTTTTCTTTTATTACCAAGATATTTCTTGATATATTGTTTCTTATACCCCAAACCTTGTTTATTCGAAGCAGATTGTGAATTTTCAATAATTTTTGTCAAGTTTTCTCGACCTTTGTTGAAGTTAGAAACATTTTGAGTAATGTCGTCTAACTTAGTTTGTTAATTAGCTTTTTCTAGGTCTAGAATCTTGACTTTTGCCTTAAGCTCATGATTTTCAGTAGTAAGAGCATCATTTTTCTCTTTTTGAGTTTCAATTTCTTGACTCAAAAGAGATAATTGAAAATCAATATTAGATGATGATTCTTGAACTTTTTCAAGTTCCTCCTTTAATATTTTTCTCTCGTCTTTTAACATATCTCGTTCAATTTCTACTCTACTTAAATCTGCTTTGACTTGTTTGCATTGTCGTTCCATATCTTTAAATTTAAAAATTAATTCAACATTAATATCAAGAACTTCTTCAAAAGTAGGAATTTGTACCTCATCTTCTATTGCCATGAAACATACATTAGCTTGTTCATTATCTGAATCACTTTCACTATTAGATGAAGATGAGTCTGAATCATCCCATGTTACTGAGAATGCTCGTTTCTTTGACTTGTCTTTCTTGTATTTGATTTTGACATTTTTTGACTTCTTCTTTTGCTCCAGACAATCCTTTTGCATATGTCCCTTTTCATGACAATTAAAGCATTCTATATTTGATGATGATGGTTTATTTGAACCGAACTTTTTTTTTGTATCGACTAGCTTTTCGTTGCTTTAAGAATTTCTTGAATCCTTTTGCAATGAACGCTAGATTTTCATCTTCGGAATCTGAGTTGTCTTCATCTTTTTCAGCATGAAAAGCTACAATTTTCTTTTCTTCTTTTTGTTCTTTTCTAGCCTGCAAGTTAGCTTTATAGGACATTAGATTTCCTATCAATTCATCTGGCTTCATGGTGGAAAGATCTTTAGCTTCTTCTATTGCTAATACTTTTCCTTCCCATTCATTAGTCAGAGAATGTAGGACTGTTGAAACAACATCAAAATCATAATATTTTTGCCCTAAACCGATAAGTGCATGATGAATGGTTTGAAACTGTGAATACATTTCATTGATTGTTTCATTCGTTGAAATTTTGAAATTGACTTTTCAACATAGCTATTTTGGCTTGCTTAACCTTGTTAGTACCTTCATGAGTGGTTTTTAGCGTTTGCCAAATTTGATATGCAGTGGTGCAGATACTAACACGGTTATATTCGTTTTGATATAATGCACAAAACAACATATTTATTGCTTTTGCATTTACGGTTGCTGCCGTTTTCTCAGCTGGTGTTCATTATGAATACTCAGTTGTTGGATTTACTATTTCTTTCTGAGTAGCATTCCAAGCATCATAGCTAGTAGATTGCATGTAAAAAGTCATACGTGTTGCCCAATAGCTATAGTTAAGACCATTGAAGAAAGGAGGTCATTGTGTTGATTGACCTTCAGTGTAAGTGGTGTTAGTGCTACTACTAGGGTTATTTGCCATATTACTAGAATATATCAACTAACTGTGTTACGGTTATGTGATGACCGTGCTCTGATACCAATTGAAAAATGTGTGCGTGTATGTCCCAAGTATAATACATTCACAAGGATCGTGTAATATGACAAACAATATTCAAGTATAAAGTAATAGCTAATCACAGAACAATATAATAGATAAGTAAATGCAGTAAAAGGAAAAATCACACTAGAAATTTTTATACTAGTTCGGAGCACCGTCCTACGTCCAGTCCCAGACTTCTATGTGGATTTTCACTAACAACAACCTCACTTCACCCAGAGGAACAGGTTTACAACACCAGAACAGCCGAACGGGAATTTCACGCCTCTATCAACACGAGGACTTCACAACTTGCCTCTTACAATACGGAGGACTTCAAACAAGATGAGTAGACTTGTGATTTGACAATGTGTGTTCTTAATAACACGAATTTGTCAATTCTTGTACAACCTTCCTATAATCTTATCCTCAAATAGAAATTGTGTATGTGAAGATTTGGAAGATGATACTGTATTTGAATCAAATGAATAATATATCAATTCTAGGATTCAAGAACGATATAAGAATATTATGAGCGTTTGAGTGCTTTGAAAGAAAAAAAATGAAATCAACAATAGATAGAAAGAATTGGTTATTTGAATCGATTATTTCATGTTGTTTTTATAGAAGATAAAGAGTTGCAATCATTGGTGAAGAGAAGTATTGAATAGAAATGATTTTTGATGAAAGGAAAAGGAAGCAACTTTTGATGAATGAAGATGTCTGTATGAAGAGTTGCTTTCAGTTTGAAAATCGGTCGACAGGTCAAAAATAACCAGTAGACTGAGATTTGAATATATATATGTTATATACATGTGTGCATGTTCATTGCGCATTTTGCCCAGAAACGGTCGACCGCCTATTTTGAAACCGGTCGACCGGTTTCTGGCAATATGCACAATGAATGTGCATTCATATATATACATATATATATATATATATATATATTCACAATAATGAGGTATATGATTATTTGAGGATAGATTTTAACATTTATAACACGGCTAAATCACTAAATAATCAATCTCTAACTTACAATACCATTGATTCTCTTCTTTTTGTCGATCATGAAACTTCTCCTTGTCATTAATCAAAATGCTATGAATTCCTTGATTCAACACTAACCAAACTTACTAAGAAGAATTTTGCTTTCTCTTGGGATGTGGGATGTAAGGACGCCATTCGAAGACTGAAGAATGCTCTCGCCAGTGCACTAGTTTTAACATTATCCGATGGATCTAAGATGTTCACAATTTGTACCGATGGTTATAGGACTGGTCTAGGTGCAGTATTGATGCAAGAGGGTAGAGTAATGTGCTATGGTAGTAGATAGCTAAGGGTTCATGAGAGGAATTAACCTACGCATGATTTGGAGTTGGCTACTATAGTATTTACACTTAAGTCTTGGAGCCACTACCTACGTGGCGATAGATTCGAGCTCTAAATAGTCCACAAGTCACTCAAGTATTTGTTATCTTAGAGGGATCTCAATTTGAGGTAGCAAAAGTGGATGGAGTTCTTAACATCATATGATTTCGAGATTCCGTATACCCCTGGCGAGGGAAATGTAGTGGATGATGTTTTGAGAAGATAGAGAGTGACATAGGTCCTTTAAGCGTTGAGTGGAGGTACTTGGAATATAAAGCTGCCTTCGATTTTCGACCATCTACGGATTACACTCCAGGATTGTTGGCACCTTTAGAGGTGAGACCTACCCTGCTAGAGCAGATTGGGGCAAAGAGAGAATTTTGAGCTTTTGAATATTTTGGATACATTGAGTAAAGGTGTGACGGCCGGGAATTTCGCTCGATCCGAATCAGTCGTTAAACCGATCTAGACCGTTCGAAAACCCCTGATCGTTTGAGAACAGGACAAATCAGAACACAAACAGAAGAACATTTCATTGTATATTACAACAATGCATCAGATTACAAGAATATACAGAGTATAAATGAATAAATATTACACAGAAATATCAGAGATTACAATAAATTACATAGCAGCGGAAAATAATACAAAGCGCAACTGAAGGTGATATACGGATACAGAGCTTTCCGAATATCATTCCAGCTGTAAACCAGGATCCTGTGAATATAAATCTACAAGACCAAAACTACTAGCTGCCCGTGCGGAAAATAGGGGCACCCAGAGTTTAGGTTAAAACAATAAACTCCAGGTCAGTCATGTGACTGGTGTGAGAACTAAAACATTTATTTAAAACTTTACTTTAAAAGAGAGTGATTCAAGGGACCACGCCGTATAACACGGAACGGGTTTCCTCCCAAGAATACCAGTGCATAGAATAAACAACGCAATGCTTTTTCGAAAAATGAAGCTATTATAAGACCCAGGTCCCATCACACAATGCAACGCAAGCCGGAGGATAGGGTTTTCCCTTATAATAGCCAAACATGCTTGGTACGTTTAAAACAAATCATTTGATACTATAATAAGTGTATAGTGTCAAAACAATTTCAATCATAAATATCAATCATAGGCGGCATAGCTACCATCTACTATGTCGCCATACTAGTTCTACAATTAAAACCGCAATACACGTATTGGAAATTGGATTTCCGTCATGAGTCGAGGCAAGGGGCAAGCTCCTCTCCGCGTTCGAGACACTCTAGCAAATGCCTCCGGGTTACGCACTCTGGGCAACCCTGGATGCGGCTGGGCCGGTCCTCAATTACGTTAGAGGATTAATTATGCCTGAACACACGTTTCCCGGTTCTTACAGACCTATAATCGAGGCGCCTCATTCCAACAACCACAAAGGTGAAAAGTATATAAATGTCAGGGCTGGTAAGTCACTGACACCCCCATAGCTAGAAAGAAACGTCGTGCTCTCCCAGCGGTCCGTATCCCGTTTTTAACTCATACCGAGGTGTGAGGCTTGCGAATACACGTTATACACAAAGCTGCCACGTAGGCATGCTTTGATCATCAACCACAAGACTTTGCTTTTCAACAGAAGCCTTGATCATTGCATCTTAGCGTGCCACACAGGCAATTCATGCCATGCGACTGATGTCCATCGATATACAACCTCTGAGCTCGTACGTCTCAGAGAAGGGCGTTAAGCAAAAGAATAAATTCTCCGCCGCCAAACAGATGTATATTTAATAGAAATCAATCAACACAGAATAAAATCCAGTGTCAGACACACAATCCATTTACAAGTCCGTTCTGGGTCTGAACGAAACCGGAGGCACTTTCCTCGCATATCCATCTATCTCCAAGTACGTCTGGACGGCCACCAACTATTTCCATCCTCTTGGGTGTACAGCCCAATCAGGATCGTCAGTAATTATCCAAACGATGTGAAGACTTCCGGTCTTCGACCACCATCTTCATCTTCGACTTATCGTCGAATCGGTTATTCAGAATGGGTGTAAACCCGGCCTTTCCGAACAACTCGCGTATATTAAAAACAAATGTTACACAAACACAACATACGCCTCATTCCAATTCATTAGTCACTAACCGCAAATTAGCAAGAGAACAATTTCCCAAACATTAACCCCGAAGGCCGAAACCAACATCAGATCAATACCCAGGAAACCATTCTTCTTAGCCAACCTACAGCTAGTTTCTAAATTCCACATTCTTAGGGAAAAGTTCCCATTAATTTTATCCAAGATAAATTCTTTAAAATTTATCCTGTAATCTTCCTTTGGATGTCATTTAAAACCAAATTATGGTTTTTCCAACTAGTCGAGATTAGCGAACCACACCGAAGTAATTATTTATTTTATTTCCCAATCCCAACCTATTCATCCCATGAAGCAAAACTGGTAGTACTCCATATCTAACACCACGGTGTTATCGGTAAAATTAATTACCATTTCACGTTCAAATCTGATTAAAGATTTAACTATCGCTTTGGAGCAAAACTGGTGATACTCCATTCTCGCTCACTTCTAAATTTGATAATTTAGATTATAGATTCACATTTCAACCTAATTGCAGATTCGTTAAAACTCCTTTTACTGGGTTAAAGAACTAGGTATTATTTAAAACACAGTTCACGACAAACCCAAATCACATTCTATTTATTATCGGGTTAAAGAACTAGTGTTATTTAAAACACAGTTCACGATAAACCCACAAATCAATTCTAATTCAATTCAAATCAAATATATTAGGAATTCCGATTATTTAAAACCCCCTTTTAAATCTAATTTATTTATTTAAAAACAAATAGGGTTTTAAATTTAGTTCAAACTAGTTCATTTCGATAAAAGTCTATTTTTATCTTTTCAAATATGGAGTTTTTCACCCCAAATTTTCCCAAATCATTTCTTGTGATTTTACACAAATTATCGCTATTTTTAATAATTTTATCAAGGCCCGTACAGTCGATTTCCAACAATGGCCATCGAACTGCACTTATAGCGACCTTTTCCAAATTTGATTTGGACGTAACTCCAAATCCAACTGTTAGATTTGAAATTTCTAATATTCGTTAGAAAGCTCTTTTCGATACGAACCCAACGGTTCCGGTTTTAGGAGAATCCGACGGTCGGATCTCCCGTAATGTCCGTTTGAAATAAATGGTTGAAATTCACGAACTGCCGCGGCGCGGCGCGTTCTATTCAGGCCATTATATTATATATATAATATATATAGTATATATCTCGTCGATTTCTATTTAAAACAAATTATATAAATAGTTTTAAATTCGTTTCAAAAGCAATTTCAACTTCCATTTCAATTCGAATCAAAATTGAATTCTTCTTTACAAATTCGTTTTAAAATTCATTTCTATTCAATTCAAATTTCAATTAAATTTGAATTCATTTCAATTCGATTTCAATTCAATTTGAATTCGTTTTCAATTCAATTCAATTTAAATTGGTTTTATATTCGATTCAAATTCATTTTCTATTCAAATCAAATTCGTTTCGTTTTCTATTTGAATCAAATTCATTATATATTCAATTGAAATCAAATTGGTTTTCTATTCCATTCAATTCGAAATCGTTTTATATTCAATTCAAATCGAAATCGTTATATATTCAATTCATTTCGAAATCGTTACATATTCAATTCATTTCGAAATCGTTATATATTCAATTCATTTCGAAATCGTTATATATTCAATTCATTTCGAAATCGTTATATATTCAATTCATTTCGAAATCGTTCACGTCAAAATGGCGTCAATCTAATCAACACGGCTTCAAATACTTCTATTTCAAAATATTTCTTTTTCAAATATTTCTATTTCAAATATTTCTATTTCAAATATTTCTATTTCAAATATTTCAATTTTCAAATATTTCTATTTCAAATATTTCCTATTATCAAAATATTTGTTATTTCAAATATTTCTATTTCAAATATTTCCTATTATCAAAATATTTGTTATTTCAAATATTTCTATTTCAAATATTTCCTATTATCAAAATATTTGTTATTTCAAATATTTCATTTTTGTCAACAAACGACTAATCTCAATGAATGAGTACCGTCCACGTGTGACTATTTTTGCTAAATTATTTCGTTCAACACATGACTAATCTCACGAATGAGTACAGTCAACACATGAACCTTTATTTTATATTGTTCTTCATTTTCTAAATTGGAATGAGGCCCAATCAATCACCATATAAAATTAATTATATGGATTTTCATACAACACATGTATATAATAGCATTGAAAAATAATCAACCATCAACCAAAGTGCACTACACTGTATAAGCATCAAATATAGATATTTAACGCTTATAACAGCCTGTCAATCAATCGATCGACATATTTAATCAATCAGGATGAGTGAACTTCAAATTTCATCCCAACACCCGTGTGGGGTTTCAAACAATCAAACACAGATTTTATTCGTGCAGTTGGGCGATGTGTAAAATTTATCGACCCAATCAATGTCCTTCAAATAGGTGTACATAGACAAACCGTCTGGTTTGTAAATGAATATTTTATTTTATTCACTTTCACGTTAAAAATTATATTTTTAACGATAAAACATTTTATTTCAACATATGAATTTCTATTCAGTTCATTTATTCAATAAAAATCATATTTTTATTTTTCTAACATATTTTAGAAAATTTCGGCGGCATAACGGCACGATACTAGAAACGGGACGAGGCCTAGCCTTATCCCCGGTCTAGTGAAGGCCCACGCCATTCACACATCAATCAAATCTAATCATTTCACCAAACAATTCAATTTCAAATCAAATCATCTAACTAATCTATGCAACCAAACAAACAAGTCCATGGTCTGTGGACGATTGTGTCGGGTGCTACTAAACACCGTCTGCATCCTAGTATATATATATATATAATTAGAAAATGAAATTGAAAGGTGATAAATTCTCACCGAAAGCTATCCAATACCACGACTCTTCATTTATAGAAATCTTCATCTTTCACGCCTTTTTATCACCTTTGTTGCCCGTAGCCACTACATATATAAAAATCACACATTTTTATATTTTGATGTCTTTAAAATAAAAATCACATTTTTATTTGTTCACTTTCAATTTAAAAATCATATTTTTATAATCGCTTCTTACATTTAAAAATCGAATTTTTTTCTTTGTTATTCAATATATAAAAATCGAATTTTTTTCTTCTATGTTATATAGATAAAAATTATATTTTTATCACGCTATTTTCCATATAAAGATTTCGCCTTTATAAAAATATAGACTTCGCCTTTTCAAATTTAAAGATTTCATCTTTATAAAAATCTCATTTTTATTTTTCTACACATATAAAGATGATATTTTTAATATTCCTATCATGTAAAAATTATATTTTTAATTCTCTACCTAACCAAAAATCATATTTTTACATCTTCTACTTAATAAAGATTATATTTTTAATACTTTAAAAATATAAAAATCATATTTTTAATTCTTTAAAAATATAAAAATCATATTGTTACTTCGCTATTAATCCTATATTTTCATAACAATGACATCTACATTTTCAAAACAACGACTATATTTTCTAAATAATTTTAAACTGATTTTAAATATTAAAAATAAATAGAAAACCTAAACAATTAAATAAACAAACTCACTGCAAGTTGCTCGGAGGAGGAGATTGGCGGCACAGCGTTGAAGGGAGGGTGGCAGAGGGTTGCGCGCCTGCGCGGTGCTGCTGGGGGGCGATGGCGTTTTGGACGAGAGGGGGGGCGGTTTCCGACGCTAGGGTTCGCGGGTCCACGTGGGGCGCGTCGCATCGGGTGGAGATCGAGAGGCGGAGCGGAGATCGGCTGGAGAGGGCGGCCACCGTCGCGAGGAGGGGGGGGGGGCGGTCTCAGGGGAGTTCGGGCTCGAGGTCAAAGAAGAAGAAGGGGAGGAGGAAGCGGAGCATCGATGGGCGGAGGAGGTGGAGAGGAGGGCGGCGTGGTGGGGTCCTGACCGCCGACGAGCGGTGGTGGGTGGCGGCTCCATCGCGCCCCCTTTCATCTTTTTTTTTTTTTTTAATTTCGATTACGTCCTGAAATTATAAAGGGGGGCCTGAGAGGTAATAGGAGGAGAAGGATTAATTTTAATTTTAATTTATTTATTTAATTTAATTTCAAAAAGCAACTTTTATTTCCGACCTCTAAACGAGGCCCACCGCCTGTCGTCCATAGCTAATTACCCCCATTCCGAACACAATGGGATATGTACCACAAGCTGATTCGGTCGTTTCGATCAGTTTCCGTTGAATTTACATTTAAATCACTATATTGAATTTTAAACGTACATTTCAAATTACTAGGGTCACATACTAACTCTAAAAATCCCAGAAAAAATATTTTCTGGCTTCGTATTGACGATACGGTCCTAACAAAACTAGTTTCGTCGAATTCTGAGACCGTTAGAAAAATGGCCATTTTCCAGTCGATTGAAATCAACTGAAACTGGTCAAACACGTTTTCCTTTGCCACGCTCACATATTAATTCGAAAAATTATGAAATTTAAAACCTAGCAATAATTTAACATCACGGACCCAACAAAAGTGGTTTCGTCGAAATCCGAGGTCATTTGCAAAATGTCCATTTTTAAGGGCCTGAATTCCATAGCGACTATTCAGAATTTTCAACTGGACATATCTTTTGATTCCCGCTATGAAATTTCGAGTTTTCGGATTCGTTGGAAAGGTATTCTCAATTAGATCCTATTGTTTTTGGTTTCACTAAAATCCAGATTGTTTTGCACCCGGTATGTTCAATTGAAGTTTGAAATCGAATTATCGAACTACCGCGCCATTTTCAATTCTATTTATAATTACAGCGTTTTAGTTTAAAGGAAAAACTTAGACCCGCATTTTAAATTACGGACGGAACTTTTTATTTTTGGTTTCAAGGACGCGCGCTTCACCCCACTAACCCCACTAACAAACCGTTCCCCTTTTCATTCGTTCTAGGGTTTTGTCTCGATCAAAAAATCATCAGTATATTCGATCCAAAAAAAAAAATCAATCCCTAAAATCAGTAATGTCGACAACTGAAACAGATTCTTCAACTTCGACTTCTAATTTGCCGATAGGCCATTGGGTATTCAAGGCAAGATCCCCGAATCGAGCATCATCAACTCCTCAGTCGAAGGAAAAATCTCCAAAAAGTGGGAAATCAAAGGGTAGAGTTGCAAAATCAAGAGCAGTTAAGCAACTCGCACTGCAAATCGCCGATGAAGAAGGTACTGTGCGTTCAAGGAAGCGTCCTAGGGTTTTGAAGGTATTAGATTTTGTTGTAATTTTGTATGTTTCGTCTAAATGAGAACGAGAAAATCCTGATACATGAATTACAAAATATAATGATAGTTATAGATATCACTTTGCCTCTTAGCATATCATTTTGCATTCCAGCGAAATGTAATGATGGTTATAGATATCAGTTTGCCTCTTAGCATGTCATTTTGCATTCCAATAAAATATAATGATAGTTATAGATATCACTTTACCTTTTAGCATATCATTTTGCATTCCAGAAAAATATAATGATGGTTATAGATATCACTTTACCTTTTAGCATGTCATTTTGCATTTCAGCAAAATATAATGATGGTTATAGATATCACTTTGCCTCTTAGCATGTCATCTTGCATTCCAGTGAAATATAATGTCATTTTGCATTCCAGTGAAATATAATGATGGTTATAGATATCACTTTGCCCCTTAGCATATCATTTTGCATTCCAGCGAAATATAATGATATTTATAGATATCACTTTGCCTCTTAGCATATCATTTTGCATTCCAGCGAAATATAATGATAGTTATAGATATCACTTTGCCTCTTAGCATATCATTTGGCATTCCAGCAAAATATAATGATAGTTATAAATATCACTTTGCCCCTTAGCATATCATTTTGCATTCCAGCGAAATATAATGATATTTATAGATATCACTTTACCTCTTAGCATATCATTTTGCATTCCAGCGAAATATAATGATGGTTATAGATATCACTTTGCCTCTTAGCATATCATTTGGCATTCCAGCATAATATAATGATGGTTATAGATATCACTTTGCCCCTTAGCATATCATTTTGCATTCCAGCGAAATATAATGATAGTTATAGATATCACTTTGCCTCTTAGCATATCATTTTACATTCCAGCAAAACATAATGATAGTTATAGATATCACTTTGCCTTTTAGCATATCATTTTGCATTCCAGCAAAATATAATGATGGTTATAGATATCACTTTGCCCCTTAGCATATCATTTTGCATTCCAGCGAAATATAATGATAGTTATAGATATCACTTTGCCTCTTAGCATATCATTTTACATTCCAGCAAAACATAATGATAGTTATAGATATCACTTTGCCTTTTAGTATATCATTTTGCATTCCAGTGAAATATAATGATGGTTATAGATATCACTTTGCCCCTTAGCATATCATTTTGCATTCCAGCGAAATATAATGATATTTATAGATATCACTTTGCCTCTTAGCATATCATTTTGCATTCCAGCGAAATATAATGATAGTTATAGATATCACTTTGCCTCTTAGCATATCATTTGGCATTCCAGCAAAATATAATGATAGTTATAAATATCACTTTGCCCCTTAGCATATCATTTTGCATTCCAGCGAAATATAATGATATTTATAGATATCACTTTACCTCTTAGCATATCATTTTGCATTCCAGCGAAATATAATGATGGTTATAGATATCACTTTGCCTCTTAGCATATCATTTGGCATTCCAGCATAATATAATGATGGTTGTAGATATCACTTTGCCTCTTAGCATATCATTTGGCATTCCAGCATAATATAATGATAGTTACAGATATCACTTTGCCTTTTAGCATATCATTTTGCATTCCAGCAAAATATAATGATAGTTATAGATATCACTTTGCCTTTTAGCATATCATTTTGCATTCAAACAAAATATAATGATAGTTATAGATATCACTTTGCATTTTAATTTGTTATCTAATGCATGATTAAGATTTGTGAAAGAAGATAGTTATAGAGGAATGGTTTGCACGATCTTTGGTTTTGACCTTTTTTTTTACTTAGTTTTGCCTTGTTATTACTGTTGTTGTGTGTGCCATGTATTTTTAGTCATTGAATTGGTTTAAACGTGAAATAAAGGCTTGATGTCCTATAAGTAATGACAGTTCCATATAGCATTTTTAGTAATTGTGATTTCGGATGAATTAAGATATAAATAAAATGACAGTTCCATATAGCATTTTTGTAATGGTACCATTTCTAGTAACATGATTGTCCTATAAGTAATGATAATTTCATATGACATTTTATTCTTAAATTGCTTAGAATATTGATAATGTTAATTATAATAGCTTAATATATCATTTTTATCCTTTGGATTTGACCTTTTTTTTTACTTAGTTTTGCCTTGTTATTGCTGTTGTTGTGTGTGCCATGTATTTTTAGTCATTGAATTGGTTTAAACGTGAAATAAAGGCTTGATGTCCTATAAGTAATGACAGTTCCATATAGCATTTTTAGTAATTGTGATTTCGGATGAATTAAGATATAAATAAAATGACAGTTCCATATAGCATTTTTGTAATGGTACCATTTCTAGTAACATGATTGTCCTATAAGTAATGATAATTTCATATGACATTTTATTCTTAAATTGCTTAGAATATTGATAATGTTAATTATGATAGCTTAATATATCATTTTTATCCATGTTCACTAACAATTTACAGTCATCATACTGTTACTTACTCTTGTTTTATTGTTACTTACTGGTATCAATAACAATATGTTATTTACTGTTACTTTTAATAGTATTAAAATGATAGTTTTATATATCATTTATAATGTTTTGGTGAATTTGTCTATTATGCTGAATTTTTGATGTTATATTAACATTTAAACATTTGTGTATGCACAGAATACTGCAGCTAAAAATACAAAAAAAAGAGAAAGGACAAAGAAAAAGAAAGAAGTTGATACAAATCAGTATCGTTGTAGTTTAATGGCCATGATCAAAACAATGGAAAAAAATAAAAAAGGCAAAGGTTTTACAGCAGATCAATTAGATTTCATTAAACAAACACCATTTCATCAGTTCATTTTTTCTATATATGAAGGTTACGTAACTTTGAAAGAATGTAGAAAATCAACTTTGACTGTGGATATTCTTATTAGTACATTTTCTGATGAGAATGAAGATTTCAAAATTGGGAAAAAAAGTTTAAAAATTATGACTGAAGATATTGCATTGCTGTTTGGTTTGCCAATACATGGAAAAAACTTATTTCCTCTACCAAAATCTTCTTTTCAACACCTATCTGACTACTGTAAAGAATTTGTTGTAAGGAATTTTGGAATAGTTGATCATATTACTAAAATACATACCATTGCTAGAATTAACTTTGTTTTTGAAAATGAAAATTATCAATATCAAACAGATTTACCAAAACTAATAATAATTCTAGCAATGATAACTTTCTTTTTTCCAGATAACCAAATGTATTTACCTTGGGGTTATCTACAGTACTTAATTGATGAAGAAAAAATGTTTGATGTATCATGGCCATTAACAATACAATGTTCACTGTTACGTTCACTAAAAGTGTTCAAGTCCAAGCCACGTCAAATGTCCGGATGTTCCATGCTAATTTTGGTAAGAGATACCCTTTTTTATTAATGCATTATTCAGGCAACACCCTATGTTATTAACTTAATTGCTTCTCTAAGTACACTTAAACCAGTTACATTGAAATGATAGATCTACATATCATTATTTTATGTTACTTTTTAACTCAACTTTGATCATTGAAACCTTCTTTTTTTCAAAGGTTTTAAATTTTGTTAATTAAACATCAGAATTTGCTTTCTCTGTCAATGTTTTTGTTCAGATGTTACATTGAAATATGTAATGATAATTGCACATATCATTTTATATAACCTTCTGTTTTTAGCTACAATTGGTTTATTAACATAGATATAAAACTTCTATCTTCTACCTTATTATATAACACATACCTTTTTGTTTGTAAATTAAAATGATAGTTGAAAATAGCATTTAATTAACTTTCACAGTTACACTGCATATTTTATTTTCCTGCATACCCAAACATATAATTTTCTCAAATGCTTTTATTTTTACTTTTGCAGTATTTTCTTTGTGAACATGTTAATTTAATTGAAGAAAAGGCAAAATGCAACAATAATTTCCCAAGGTTTGTGAAATGGGATATAAGCTGTCTGAAGAACAATGTCACAAATGATACATTAACCAGAATGGATGATGAAAAGGTAATATTCAATTTACATTTTTGTCCTGTAAATTTATATGTAATCATTTAGATACTTTATTAATGTTTTTGAACAGATTTTTGAGAACTTGAGACAAATTACTGAAAATGAGATGACTTTACTGCAACAAGAAAAATTGCAAGTTCAACATGCTCCACACAGATCTGAAATGGAAAATGATGATGATAATAATCAAATTGCCTCTCTTCAGCAGTATATACAACAACTGGAAAGTAAACTAAGAAAAACTGAAGAAGAGCTGAAAAATGAAAGAGCTGAAAGAATAAAAGAGAAAGAGTTGATTGTAGGATTGAAAAAAGAAATTGAGAAATTGAAATCAAAAACAACCAGCAGCACAGAAGAAGAAGATGAAAGCCAAAATGTAAATAAGCAAAATGAAATTGATTTCAAAGGTCCCACATTTGATCTGAAAATCACACAACAAATGCTAATTCTACAGGAAAAAAAGGAAAGAAGCAGAAAGGAGAGAGAAGGAAAAATTAAAGTCAAAAATAGAAATAGCCCCAAGCTCATTGGTTAATAGGGTGACAACAAGGGCTGCTCGAAAGAAATCAGAAGCTGAGGGAAAAGTTGATGAAAGGAAAAATGAACATGAAGAAAATGTAGAAAAAACCGATCTGGAAAAGGAAGATGAAAATAAAATTAGTATCGAAGAAGAAATTGACAGCGAGTTGAAAGATGTATCAAACATTGAAGAAGAAAGCGATGAAGAAAACATTGAAGAAGAAAGCAATGAAGAAAATGACACCGGTACGGACAATACAGTCAAACTAGTAGATATTGATGCATACTTGCCAAAAAGAGAAAACTATCAAACTAGTTTAAAAGTCAAAAAAAGCAAGCTTCTAAATCTTCTTGAAGAAAGCAAGAAAAGCATAGTTCTTTCGTATTTTGAAACAAATCAGAATGAGAAGTAAGTAATTATATTATCATTAATAGTTTTTCATTACAATTTCATCGAAATAATACCTACTAACTTATTTTGTGTTTACGTAAAATGCAGCTCGGTGGTTTTCATATCAGATGATGGTAAAAGGGGTGGGATTACAATTGTAAAATCTATGCTTGAATCTATTTTGCTGGAATTGTACACAGATGGCCAGGTATTTTTCTTTTTATTTGTGTATAACTTATATTCACATTTAATAGGATGGAAAAATAGACAATGTACACGTATGTTCAAAATGATATATATAAACTTATCATTTTGATATAAAGCCTCAACAATACATAGTATATATAAACTGTACATGCAAAAAAAAAGCCTTGCATGCTATGATAATAGCTGGGATATGATTAACAGGAAAAATTGAAAATAAACAGGTGTATTTGAAATGATACATAAATGTATCATTTTGATATAATGCCACTACCACACCTGGAAAATTAGCAACATACGTATTATGCTTATATTCATATTGAATGAACAGACGAAAACAAAGATAGACAAATATTTTGTAAATGATATAAAACTTATCATTTTTGTATAAAGCTACTAACACAGCTTATTATTTTCTTTATTCTATCAGATAATTGACTGGTATGTTCAAAACCAAGAGTTGTATGAGCACAGCTATACCTTCTCCACTATAATGACGGTAAGGCAAACCTTTTTTAAAAGTAAGGTTAAGTTCTTTAAAAATTATGCTAAAAAAAATTAATATGCAGAATGCAATAAGCAATGATTTGGATAATGTGATACACAAACTAGTTCTTCCTATGATAGAAAGTATTGTTCTGAATGAGTATACCGACAACATATTCTTTCCGTTGCATCATATCAACCATTGGACGCTTTTGAAATTGAACTATGTCACAATGCAATGGACCCATTATGATTCAAATAAGCCTCTAACTAGATCTACAAGGATGTCAAATCCAAGCTACAGGCACGCTATTGATCAGGTAAAATAATTAGTATCTTGATGGACAAAAACTAAATAATGCTACATTCAACTATCATAATTTAATTATTTTCTACTTATACAGAGAAAGAAGATTGAAGGGCTATTTGAGAAAAAATGGCAGGAAAAGGGAATCTTGAATAAAAGTTTCGGGAAAAAAACACTAATACAAGAACCATCCCCGCGGCAAGAACCATCCTCGTAAGTATTTAGTCATTCCTAAAATATAGATTTAGTGGTTTCCAGTTTTCATTCACATAAAGCACACAAAAGTATTAAGTAATACCTTTGTAACAGTGATATCATAACCATCCACGCGGCAACACTCAACTATTTTGTAAACTGTCTTAAAAAAAGCTCAATAATTGATTGTTACTAAATGCTTTTCTTGCCATTTGTAGGAATGACTGTGCTTGGTTTGTAATGACAAACATTAAATTGCTTGACAGTGGAAATCTTCCGCAGATGTATGAAAAGGAAGAGATCGACCGACTCAAAGCGGATACAGTATTTCAAATCATCTACAACGGCGGAAAAGGAACAAATGAAACCAGTAGCAGAGCAAAAAAGATTGATTTTTAATTGCAATTAGATTTGATATATTGAAGTTTACTTGTAATTTTCTTATAAGTTTCCTTGCTATATTTCTAGAAAGCACAATAGACTTATGCTAACTGTTTAGTCTGTAATAATATGGGCTGATAACATCATTTGTAGTACGGTAACGTTGAAAGTTTGATATGTTTCATTTCATCATCAAATTGCAATATTGTTGTTTTGCATGCAGTAAGATGCTGTTAAATTGCGTGTAATGATATCAAAATGATATGATGTTGTCTCAAAAGTTTTCCAACATTACAGAATATCAAAATGATATATGAAACTATCATTATTTAAAAATATTTTCTATTTTTTGCTGTCGATGAAATCTAAACATTAATTAGTACAATAACAGTTGTAATAGCTTTAAACATTAAAAAATATAAATTATCTTATTCTCAAAAGCACAGTGCTATATGCAGATAGCGTAAATTGTCTGTTTAAATAATACTGTCAACTAACAAAATGACAAAATGCATGCTAAACATAAATAACCATCAACCACTATTATAATTAGCAGAAATTGACGAACAATGTTATAACCAAACATAATACAAATGGCATCATAAACATTATGTAATATAACCATTATACATAATTATAACCATCCTACCATATTATAGCAATACAAACGTATAACAAAAATCAAAATCGCCATATCACTGTCAAACATACAATATTATAAACAGCATACAGAAACTAAGCAACATTAAAATTAAAAAAAATTACAGATAGCATTATTAAATGACAAACAATAATACATCCACTAAACATACACAGAAGCCAAAAGCAAATCTAACATAAATCAATCACTCAAACAACATTATCATAATAGTCATATAGTCAAACAGTTTACATATATGAATTGCATAATAAAAAAAATGATAACTATATGTATCATTACAGTATAAAAATTGGTCATTGTGGAAAAAAACAGTATTAAACATCAACGTATAGAAGAAGCCTCACAGTTTCTTTTGTTGTGGCCTGTAGAATTACATTGGCTACATTTATTTCTTTTATTCTGAGAATAGCCATAGCCACCACGTCTCTTTGTAGAAGGTCTACCAGCTCCGCGAACTTCTTTAGGAGGCCTAATAATAACATCATTTTCAGCAATAACTGGCTTATCAAAATTAGGAATTGGATTAATGGCTTCAGCATATGAAGATCGAAAAGCGTCAACAGTAAAGTAGTGCTCCACATAGTCGTAAACTAATAACCTTGACTTATTAATACATTTGATTGCATGAGCACATGGAAATCCGGTAATTCTCCATTGATTACAGCTACATAAATGATTTTCGAGATCAACAAAATGAGATTTAGGGAATTTTACTTCGAACACAAAGTCTGAAGACTTGTAAACATCCCAGCCAAAACCAACATCGACTAACTTAGACAAGCGTTCCTCCATAACAGGACAAAGAGTCATTGTCCACAAACGACATTCCTCCCTTCGCCTAGCCATTTGCTCCATAACTTTCACTCGAATACCATCCAAACAAGAAGTTATCGGCATTACTCTATCTTCCAAAATCCAAGAGTTGAAGCTTTCTGCAACATTTGAAGTATATTCACCATACCGCTTTCCTTGAAAAAACAAATCTGCCCAGTGATCAAAAGGTTTATCTTGTAGAAAATTTTCAGCAGCCATACCCCCAATGTTCTTAAATTTAGAAAGATATCGCTCAAAATCATACATATTAGAAGCTCTAGCACAAAGTTTGAATAACTCTACAATAGAAGAATCACCTTTAGCTGCCTTCACAACACTACCAATATTTTGTTCCATGTGAAGCAAACAGTAGCTATGATATGAAGAAGGAAATACTTTAGGAACACCTAATAAGAGACCCCAATGACGATCAGACATAAAAACTAGAGATCGGTCTTCATTTAGCATTTCTTTCAAATGGGACAAAAACCAAGACCAGTTAGATTCGTTTTCATGTGAAACAATACCCATAGCAAGAGGAAAGAAACCTGCAAAATAATTAATTAATGACCTTCCACAACAAAAATACATGATCCTCATTAAGCATCAGAAATATGATAGTAATGTCTGGCAAACACAATTGAATTAGAATCAAAATGATATACGAATATATCATATATTATATATTAGTCTTTTAGTACCTTACTGTCTAAACATTAATACTACAAACACTTCCAGTGGAACCATTGATAAATGAAGCAAACAAATCTAGTGTAAGCATTGTTGCATTAAAATTAGTTAATGTGCATAAAAATGATAGTTTCATGTATCATAGGTATAAAAAGAACCAAGAAAAAGAAAACAAAAGTAAAATTAAACTCGTACCTTGATTAGCATTTTTAGAAGTAGCAGCTAACAAAACTCCAGGTCTTCCCTTCAAATGAGCAGCATCTAAAAATATTAATGGTCTGCAGTGTTTAAAACCAAGCAAGCAAGCACCAAAAGCAAGACAAATTCTCTCAAACTGATTGGTTGAAGAATCAACATCCATAGATACATAACTACCAGGATTATACTGTTGCAATGCCTCCGAATACCAACGTAAATCATTATATGACATCGCATCATCCCCATATATCTCTTTCAATGCTAACTGTTTTCCACTATAAGCATAATAGTATGATAAATTGAAATTATACTCTCTTCTAAATTCCGCAATGATATCCTTTGACTTCTTCATAGGAGCATCCCGAATTTGATCCAAAATCAAAGATTTAACAAATCTACTTGAAATAGTTACTTTATTAACATCTCTAAGACCCGCTCCACACGAATGATTAAAATTATAAGTTCTAATAAAAAATCGAGAGAGCAAGCCCGGATCCGAAGAAGCATTAACATAAAACTTGCAACCATCATTAATCCAAGAACAATTTACCGAAATTCTATCCGGAGCATTTCTAACAAAAATCAAAGCATAACCATATTTTATTTGATACGCCATTAAAAACTCTCTAAAATCCTCAGCTCCATTAAAACAAAAACCAAGAAAATCCGCAATATTTTTCTGAGAACCTTTCTTTAACATATCTTTCAAATAATGAGATGAATCGGCATGTGACTCGCAATTTGTTCCAGAATTACTACCAATCGAAGTGCTTTGTATGCTTTCAGAACCCAAACCACAGCCATTACTATCAGATTCCATAACACCAACATTCTCCTTAACCGTAAACTTGAAATATTGACTCTTCTTAAAAGTTAGAAGACATAAAATGCTAAGCAAGTCTGAATCAGTGTCAATAACTATAGTCTTATTCTCAAGAACATAAGAAATCTCAATAGAAAACCGATTAAGATGTGGCCAAACATCACATATTTCACTTTTAACACCAAATAAAGAAGAGGCCGTGGTCAGACGAGTAGAATAACAATTCTCATTGTATTCAAAGATAACAAGCAAACTATTTGCTTCATTATTGATAGTATCAGAACTGCCAAAAAAAATCCAATTAAAATACTTAAACGAATAAAACAGTAACAGCAAATGTTAAATTTACATATCATAACAAAATAGAACCAATATTGCGGCTGGATTAAACAAGAATACATTAACTAAAAAACCATATGATAAATGTGAATATTGCGGCTGGATTAAACATATCACTGGCAAGATTATAGTCTAAATGTGAATACTGCAGTAATGCTATATAAACATAGCATAAAATAACAAACCACATATAATATTCACTAGAACGACGGAACATCATCAAACTATAAAACAATAAACATTGTTGAAGAAATGCAAAAATAAACATTAAAATCTTACTTCTCCATTGAAATAAATCTAAATTCGATATCAATTATTGGAAGAAGAACAAGCTGTATAACCTAGATGACCAAAAAATCGATTATTAATCGACAACAATTATACGCAATAAAAAACAGAAATACTCGAAAGAAATCAAAGAAGCATACCTAAATTTACCTAATTGTTTAATGAAAATAGAAATCGCCAATGGAGATCTGTAGCAATGAAAGAAGACGATAATCGATTGACAATGGAGAAATCAAATACAAAATTAGAATGAGTGTCGTCTTGAATCGAGAAGTCGGTGATGAAGAAGATCGCAACCAAATTAAACAGAAGAAAAAATTTAAATGTTGCTAAGTCTTTTTCCTTGGAACGAAAGTTTAACGACCGCTTCCTTCAGATGAAAAAAAAAGAGCCGCGTCCGTAGGCCCAAATAATTTGAATAAAACTTCCTTTAGCCCATTTTCCTGTTATAATTATATATAAATATTTATATTCTAACGACGACGCGTATAAATATATACGTTCTAATTATATTCAAAATAAATTTCTCGTCGATATTATTTAAAATAATTCATTTTAAATATTCAGAATTCGCCAAAATTGCCAAAATAAAAATTTTAAACTGGCCCAGATTTTCCGGGTTATTACAATCTCCCCCACTTAAAACTTTTCGTCCCCGAAAAGGAACAAAGTCGAAAGTGGTTTGATTAATTAACTCTACGCTCGATCTGGCTTCCATTCTCCAACTTTTCAGCTTCTGAGAATTTTCAAATTTTCAAAAATTTGGCTAACACCCTAAATTTTCGAAAAATTTCGCCATAACCTCCCCTGCACCGGGAGCATCGGGGAATTTCAAATAGCTTCCCCGGTCCTTCAGATCTCAAAAATAAAAAGAAAAAGTCAAGCGGCTAGCCAATAGGCTCATAAAATCATCATCACCCAAACAAAACAGTAAATTATGTAGTAAACATGTACCTATTTGTCGGGCAAACAAATTTTATTCTTCGGCTCTAGCCTCCTTGCTATGACCTGTTCAATGTAAGTATATGTATATGCAAGCAAATGCGACCAATTTTCAATATAATTCAATGTTTGATTCTATTAGGCATAATGGTTCAAAATTAGCAAACAAATAGACAAACAACACAACCATCAATCAATTAGTGGATTAGAGTTTCAAATTCATAACTTTTGATATATATACAAAAATCATGTTTTTGATGCCAATTCACAACAATGTGTTCTAGCTATATTAATTTTGGTCCTCACACCGGTCTAATGGAAATATATAGTTATCACACCTTCGTTACTCGAACATGAATACTAATGACGACTAGTCAATCATCAGAATCATCTTCGGGCCACTAGAGTATGATTCTATATCAATCCAGTATATTAAAACTTCGAATATACGTTAATGACGCGTATATGTAAAATATTTATATACTCGATTGTCCATATTCAAAATAAATAAATAATTAAATACGTATAAAATGATTTAAATTTTCAAAACAAAAATTGTTTTCATTTGAAAAATATACTCTTCACACTCGTTCTAGGATACTACTGATCCTATCTCTAACGAGTCATTCTAATTGGATATTACTAATCCAATATCTGATGAATTCTTTCGTATGGTTCTAATGTGTCTTGTTCTCGAGCTCTGTAAACCAAAGCTCTAATACCAAATGTGACGGCCGGGAATTTCGCTCGATCCGAATCAGTCGTTAAACCGATCTAGACCGTTCGAAAACCCCTGATCGTTTGAGAACAGGACAAATCAGAACACAAACAGAAGAACATTTCATTGTATATTACAACAATGCATCAGATTACAAGAATATACAGAGTATAAATGAATAAATATTACACAGAAATATCAGAGATTACAATAAATTACATAGCAGCGGAAAATAATACAAAGCGCAACTGAAGGTGATATACGGATACAGAGCTTTCCGAATATCATTCCAGCTGTAAACCAGGATCCTGTGAATATAAATCTGCAAGACCAAAACTACTAGCTGCCCGTGCGGAAAATAGGGGCACCCAGAGTTTAGGTTAAAACAATAAACTCCAGGTCAGTCATGTGACTGGTGTGAGAACTAAAACAGTTATTTAAAACTTTACTTTAAAAGAGAGTGATTCAAGGGACCACGCCGTATAACACGGAACGGGTTTCCTCCCAAGAATACCAGTGCATAGAATAAACAACGCAATGCTTTTTCGAAAAACGAAGCTATTATAAGACCCAGGTCCCATCACACAATGCAACGCAAGCCGGAGGATAAGGTTTTCCCTTATAATAGCCAAACATGCTTGGTACGTTTAAAACAAATCATTTGATACTATAATAAGTGTATAGTGTCAAAACAATTTCAATCATAAATATCAATCATAGGCGGCATAGCTACCATCTACTATGTCGCCATACTAGTTCTACAATTAAAACCGCAATACACGTATTGGAAATTGGATTTCCGTCATGAGTCGAGGCAAGGGGCAAGCTCCTCTCCGCGTTCGAGACACTAGCAAATGCCTCCGGGTTACGCACTCTGGGCAACCCTGGATGCGGCTGGGCCGGTCCTCACTTACGTTAGAGGATTAATTATGCCTGAACACACGTTTCCCGGTCCTTACAGACCTATAATCGAGGCGCCTCATTCCAACAACCACAAAGGTGAAAAGTATATAAATGTCAGGGCTGGTAAGTCACTGACACCACCATAGCTAGAAAGAAACGTCGTGCTCTCCCAGCGGTCCGTATCCCGTTTTTAACTCATACCGAGGTGTGAGGCTCGCGAATACACGTTATACACAAAGCTGCCATGTAGGCATGATTTGATCATCAACCACAAGACTTTGCTTTTCAACAGAAGCCTTGATCATTGCATCTTAGCGTGCCACACAGGCAATTCATGCCATGCGACTGATGTCCATCGATATACAACCTCTGAGCTCGTACGTCTCAGAGAAGGGCGTTAAGCAAAAGAATAAATTCTCCGCCGCCAAACAGATGTATATTTAATAGAAATCAATCAACACAGAATAAAATCCAGTGTCAGACACACAATCCATTTACAAGTCCGTTCTGGGTCTGAACGAAACCGGAGGCACTTTCCTCGCATATCCATCTATCTCCAAGTACGTCTGGATGACCACCAACTATTTCCATCCTCTTGGGTGTACAGCCCAATCAGGATCGTCAGTAATTATCCAAACGATGTGAAGACTTCCGGTCTTCGACCACCGTCTTCATCTTCGACTTATCGTCGAATCGGTTATTCAGAATTGGTGTAAACCCGGCCTTTCCGAACAACCCGCGTATATTAAAAACAAATGTTACACAAACACAACATACGCCTCATTCCAATTCATTAGTCACTAACCGCAAATTAGCAAGAGAACAATTTCCCAAACATTAACCCCGAAGGCCGAAACCAACATCAGATCAATACCCAGGAAACCATTCTTCTTAGCCAACCTACAGCTAGTTTCTAAATTCCACATTCTTAGGGAAAAGTTCCCATTAATTTTATCCAAGATAAATTCTTTAAAATTTATCCTGTAATCTTCCTTTGGATGTCATTTAAAACCAAATTATGGTTTTTCCAACTAGTCGAGATTATCGAACCACACCGAAGTAATTATTTATTTTATTTCCCAATCCCAACCTATTCATCCCATGAAGCAAAAGTGGTAGTACTCCATATCTAACACCACGGTGTTATCGGTAAAATTAATTACCATTTCACGTTCAAATCTGATTAAAGATTTAACTATCGCTTTGGAGCAAAACTGGTGATACTCCATTCTCGCTCACTTCTAAATTTGATAATTTAGATTATAGATTCACATTTCAACCTAATTGCAGATTCGTTAAAACTCCTTTTACTGGGTTAAAGAACTAGGTGTTATTTAAAACACAGTTCACGACAAACCCAAATCACATTCTATTTATTATCGGGTTAAAGAACTAGTGTTATTTAAAACACAGTTCACGATAAACCCACAAATCAATTCTAATTCAATTCAAATCAAATATATTAGGAATTCCGATTATTTAAAACCCCTTTTTAAATCTAATTTATTTATTTAAAAACAAATAGGGTTTTAAATTTAGTTCAAACTAGTTCATTTCGATAAAAGTCTATTTTTATCTTTTCAAATATGGAGTTTTTCACCCCAAATTTTCCCAAATCATTTCTTGTGATTTTACACAAATTATCGCTATTTTTAATAATTTTATCAAGGCCCGTACAGTCGATTTCCAACAATGGCCATCGAACTGCACTTATAGCGACCTTTTCCAAATTTGATTTGGATGTAACTCCAAATCCAACCGTTAGATTTGAAATTTCTAATATTCGTTAGAAAGCTCTTTTCGATACGAACCCAACGGTTCCGGTTTTAGGAGAATCCGACGGTCGGATCTCCCGTAATGTCCGTTTGAAATAAATGGTCGAAATTCACGAACTACCGCGGCGCGGCGCGTTCTATTCAGGCCATTATATTATATATATATAATATATATAATATATATCTCGTCGATTTCAATTTAAAACGAATTATATAAATAGTTTTAAATTCGTTTCAAAAGCAATTTCAACTTCCATTTCAATTCGAATCAAAATTGAATTCTTCTTTACAAATTCGTTTTAAAATTCATTTCTATTCAATTCAAATTTCAATTAAATTTGTATTCATTTCAATTCGCTTTCAATTCAATTTGAATTCGTTTTCAATTCAATTCAATTTAAATTGGTTTTATATTCGATTCAAATTCATTTTCTATTCAAATCAAATTCGTTTCGTTTTCTATTTGAATCAAATTCATTATATATTCAATTGAAATCAAATTGGTTTTCTATTCCATTCAATTCGAAATCGTTTTATATTCAATTCAAATCGAAATCGTTATATATTCAATTCATTTCGAAATCGTTACATATTCAATTCATTTCGAAATCGTTATATATTCAATTCATTTCAAAATCGTTATATATTCAATTCATTTCGAAATCGTTCACGTCAAAATGGCGTCAATCTAATCAACACGGCTTCAAATACTTCTATTTCAAAATATTTCTTTTTCAAATATTTCTATTTCAAATATTTCTATTTCAAATATTTCTATTTTCAAATATTTCTATTTCAAATATTTCCTATTATCAAAATATTTGTTATTTCAAATATTTCTATTTCAAATATTTCCTATTATCAAAATATTTGTTATTTCAAATATTTCCTATTATCAAAATATTTGTTATTTCAAATATTTCTATTTCAAATATTTCCTTTTTGTCAACACACGACTAATCTCAATGAATGAGTACCGTCCACGTCTGACTATTTTTGCTAAATTATTTCGTTCAACACATGACTAATCTCACGAATGAGTACAGTCAACACATGAACCTTTATTTTATATTGTTCTTCATTTTCTAAATTGGAATGAGGCCCAATCAATCACCATATAAAATTAATTATATGGATTTTCATACAACACATGTATATAATAGCATTGAAAAATAATCAACCATCAACCAAAGGGCACTACACTGTATAAGCATCAAATATAGATATCTAACGCTTATAACAGCTTGTCAATCAATCGATCGACATATTTAATCAATCAGGATGAGTGAACTTCAAATTTCATCCCAACATCCGTGTGGGGTTTCAAACAATCGAACACAGATTTTATTCGTGCAGTTGGGTGATGTGTAAAATTTATCGACCCAATCAATGTCCTTCAAATAGGTGTACATAGACAAACCGTCTGGTTTGTAAATGAATATTTTATTTTATTCACTTTCATGTTAAAAATTATATTTTTAACGATAAAACATTTTATTTCAACATATGAATTTCTATTCAGTTCATTTATTCAATAAAAATCATATTTTTATTTTTCTAACATATTTTAGAAAATTTCGGCGGCATAACGGCACGATACTAGAAACGGGACGAGGCCTAGCCTTATCCCCGGTTTAGTGAAGGCCCACGCCATTCACACATCAATCTAATCTAATCATTTCACCAAACAATTCAATTTCAAATCAAATCATCTAACTAATCTATGCAACCAAATAAACAAGTCCATGGTCTGTGGACGATTGTGTCGGGTGCTACTAAACACCGTCTGCATCCTAGTATATATATATAATTAGAAAATGAAATTGAAAGGTGAGAAATTCTCACCGAAAGCTATCCAATACCACGACTCTTCATTTATAGAAATCTTCATCTTTCACGCCTTTTTATCACCTTTGTTGCCCGTAGCCACTACATATATAAAAATCACACATTTTTATATTTTGATGTCTTTAAAATAAAAATCACATTTTTATTTGTTCACTTTCAATTTAAAAATCATATTTTTATAATCGCTTCTTACATTTAAAAATCGAATTTTTTTCTTTGTTATTCAATATATAAAAATCGAATTTTTTCCTTCTATGTTATATAGATAAAAATTATATTTTTATCACGTTATTTTCCATATAAAGATTTCGCCTTTATAAAAATATAGACTTCGCCTTTTCAAATTTAAAGATTTCATCTTTATAAAAATCTCATTTTTATTTTTCTACACATATAAAGATGATATTTTTAATATTCCTATCATGTAAAAATTATATTTTTAATTCTCTACCTAACCAAAAATCATATTTTTACATCTTCTACTTAATAAAGATTATATTTTTAATACTTTAAAAATATAAAAATCATATTTTTACTTCGCTATTAATCCTATATTTTCATAACAATGACATCTACATTTTCAAAACAACGACTATATTTTCTAAATAATTTTAAACTGATTTTAAATATTAAAAATAAATAGAAAACCTAAACAATTAAATAAACAAACTCACTGCAAGTTGCTCGGAGGAGGAGATTGGCGGCACAGCGTTGAAGGGAGGGTGGCAGAGGGTTGCGCGTCTGCGCGGTGCTGCTGGGGGGCGATGGCGTTTTGGACGAGAGGGGGGGCGGTTTCCGACGCTAGGGTTCGCGGGTCCACGTGGGGCGCGTCGCATCGGGTGGAGATCGAGAGGTGGAGCGGAGATCGGCTGGAGAGGACGGCCACCGTCGCGAGGAGGGGGGGGGGGGCGGTCTCAGGGGAGTTCAGGCTCGAGGTCAAAGAAGAAGAAGGGGAGGAGGAAGCGGAGCATCGATGGGCGGAGGAGGTGGAGAGGAGGGCGGCGTGGTGGGGTCCTGACCGCCGACGAGCGGTGGTGGGTGGCGGCTCCATCGCGCCCCCTTTCATCTTTTTTTCTTTTTCTTTTTATTTCGATTACATCCTGAAATTATAAAGGGGGGCCTGAGAGGTAATAGAAGGAGAAGGATTAATTTTAATTTTAATTTATTTATTTATTTTAATTTCAAAAAGCAACTTTTATTTCCGACCTCTAAACGAGGCCCACCGCCTGTCGTCCATAGCTAATTACCCCCATTCCGAACACAATGGGATATGTACCACAAGCTGATTCGGTCGTTTCGATCAGTTTCCGTTGAATTTACATTTAAATCACTATATTGAATGTTAAACGTACATTTCAAATTACTGGGGTCACATACTAACTCTAAAAATCCCAGAAAAAATATTTTCTGGCTTCGTATTGACGATACGGTCCTAACAAAACTAGTTTCGTCGAATTCTGAGACCGTTAGAAAAATGGCCATTTTCCAGTCGATTGAAATCAACTGAAACTGGTCAAACGCGTTTTCCTTTGCCACGCTCACATATTGATTCGAAAAATTATGAAATTTAAAACCTAGCAATAATTTAACATCATGGACCCAACAAAAGTGGTTTCGTCGAAATCCAAGGTCATTTGCAAAATGTCCATTTTTCAGGGCCTGAATTCCATAGCGACTATTCAGAATTTTCAACTGGACATATCTTTTGATTCCCGCTATGAAATTTCGATTTTTCGGATTCGTTGGAAAGGTATTCTCAATTAGATCCTATTGTTTTTGGTTTCACTAAAATCCAGATTGTTTTGCACCCGGTATGTTCAATTGAAGTTTGAAATCGAATTATCGAACTACCGCGCCATTTTCAATTCTATTTATAATTATATATAAATATTTATATTCTAACGACGACGCGTATAAATATATACGTTCTAATTATATTCAAAATAAATTTCTCGTCGATATTATTTAAAATAATTCATTTTAAATATTCAGAATTCGCCAAAATTGCCAAAATAAAAATTTTAAACTGGCCCAGATTTTCCGGGTTATTACAAAAGGAGAGGATTCTAGACACCTCCTTAGGTATATTGTGGATTGTAGAGGTTGTCTTTGATGGGATGGTAGGTTATGTATACCTGCATGGATGATTTGACCAATGCGGTATTAGTCGAAGCTCATCACTCTCGGATGACTATCCGTCCGGGTGGTGATAAGATGCATCGCGATATGAGTGGGTCTTTTATTGGTCTAACATGAGGAAGTGTGTGGCTTAGTATGTAGCTAGATGTGTGACTTTCCAAGAGTTAAGGAAGAGAAAAAGAATCCCAGTGGTCTACTTCAGCCTTTGGATATACCATTATGGAAATGAGAGAGTGTTTCTATGGTTTTTGTGGACAGGTTTCCTAGGTCGAGGAAGGGCAACACTAGCATCTAGGGTCAAAATGGATCGATTGACAAAGAGCGCCCACTCCCCTCCAGCTAAGAGTAAGAGGACGGCTGCATGGTTGGCTTCTTTGTATATTCACTATATTATTAGACTCCATGGTATTCCTTTGAGCATTGTGAGCAACAGAGTTCCAATTTTCACTAACGAGTTTTGGAAGAGTCTGCAAGAAGCTTTGGGAACACAACTCAGGTTGAGTACTTCTTATCACCCTCAAATCGATGGATACACTCAGAGTGAATAGAATTTTGGAGGACTTAACGAGGATGTGTATTTCAGACTTCAGAGGGACATGGGAGGATCATTTACCCCTCATGGAATTCATGTATAATAATAGCTTTTATTCTAGTATTGGCATGGCACCCTTTGAGGCCATGTATAGACGACCTTGTAGATCTCTAGCGTATTAGTGGGATTCGACAAACAGATTGCTTCTTGAGCTAAAAATGATTAGAGAAACCTCTGACAAGGTTCAATTGATTAAAAAGATAATAAAGGAAGAAAAAGAGAGGCAAAAATCATATGTAGATAAAAGAAGGATCGACTTGGAATTTGGTATTGAAGACTTGGTCTTCATCAACATTTTGCCACTAAAGAACGTGGTGAGGTTTGGATCCATGGGAAAGATGGCCCCAAGGTTTGTTGTACCATTCCCAATCATAGGGAGGACTAGGTAGATGGCTTATACAGTTCGGCTACCAGAGAGACTATCAGGTGTTCATGACGTGTTCCATGTATCGCACTTGCAGAAGTCCCTACACGATTCAACGATGGTAGTAGAGCCCAGTGCATTAAAGGGTGTAGAGGTCGAGCGGTAAGCATTCATCTGATGAGCACCTCGACAGATCTTAAGATTTTGAGACCAAAAAGCTGAGAAACAAGGAAGTAAGATTGGTCAAGGTGCAATGGGGAGAAGATGATGGTGAGGCCACTTGGGAACCCGAGGAGACGATGCATATATTTTATCCCGATCTATTTGATGGTATGTTCCGATCATTCTTTTTCGATTATTAGTACTTAGGTTCTATCTTATAAATTCCTTTGAATTTGTTCCTAGCAGAAACGTATAGATGATAGGATATGGTTGAACATGTCGCTGAAGCATGTTATGTTTTATGTTAGCAAATGGATGCAAGTGTTTGCAAGTGGATGCAATGGATGCGCGCGCACACACACACACGCACTTGGCACTATGATCGGCTGGATAAGACACTTGCATATGCATATAGACATGTGTGCATTTTTATTTCTATGGTTGTAATATATGGATGACATTATATGATTATGCATATGGGTGATGTTTGATACACACATATAGAATTATCTGTTATCATTAGGATTTTTGAATATATTTGGATGCATGGCTCAAACATAATTAGATAAAAAAGAGGTCGATTGAATCAGTAGACCGCCTACCATTTGCATTAGTTAGGTCATATACACTACGCCATTGAATAAGTACATAAATTGCATTGCTAATGGATGATGAATGAGTAGATGGATGTAGAATACACTTATATTATCTTCTACCTTAGGGATTTCGGGGACGATATCGTTTAAAGAGGAGAGAATGTAATAACCCAAAATATTAACAAATACTAATTAATTAACAAATAGATTAAGTAAAGAATGAGTTATATAATAATGGGAAATAGGCCACGGGGTTTGCGCCATTAAGATTTCTGGTTTAGATAGACTTTTGGTTTGCGTAAAACGGACTTAAAACACATAAGTTATGACTAATTGAAGTTTGAAATTCAAATCAGAATTTAAAATGAAAAACAGATAATTAATTAATTACGCTTAATCAGTGTAATAACTGGGACGACCCAGTCCCAGCTGGGTCGACCCAGGCCCCAAGTGGGTTGACCTCTATGTCGACCAACCTTGGAGCTGGGTCAACTCAAATAGTGCAGCCAGGCACGTTTTCGTGGCTGGCACGGAACCGGAGTATGTAAAGCCTTCGAGACTTTGTTTTATCAAATGTTTAAGGATGATAAAATCCTAAGGCTTAAAATACCCTACCTCAACTATAAATAAACTATACTCTTCTCATTCTCTACAATTCTCATTCGTCATTTTCTATGCCTCTACTTCACTTTTCTCTTTAAATAAAAAATAAATTATTTGCACACAAATTGGAGTTTTGTTTATGCATAGACTTTGGAGAATTCTCCCGGGGACTTTGGATTAGCATTTTACGTGAAATTTCTATGATTTTTAGATTTCTTGTAAGCCAAAGATAAATCTATCAAATAGTAGTTGTGTTTGTATCTAATCTGGATTATACACAGATTTTAGATCCAGATTACTACAGTTTGATTTCAAATTCAGTCATTTCTATTTTCTTTTTGAATTTTATCTATCTATTGTATTTAGATTTTTGTAAGATGTTTTCTTGGATTTCTTTTTTCCTTTCTTTATTTCTAGATTTTGCAGCCGTGCCAAATATATGCCTAAAAAGGGCATATGAATACGATTAAAACAGGCATGAACTTGTATGCCTAATAATTTGCATTGGATCATTTCTCTTTTTCTTTGTTTTGCACTAGGATTAGTGATGCTTAATTTGAATCTGTTGAAACCTGCAATCAAAACAGGAATAACTGAATCAAGGCAAATTGGACTATACAAATTCCTATTTAACATATTTTGACAGAAATGAACTGTAATTAGAAAATTTGTCTAATTATGATAATTGGAATTCGTAATGAACACAAATAGTTTATTTGCAATATGATTTAGACAATTTGGAAGGGATAGTTAGGCTTAATATGTGCATATTGATTTACAGTATGTGGGTAAATTACGAGCCTAGTACTCCTCGTTGTCAGGCTTTAATATGAACATATTAATTTACGGTGTATGGTAAATTATAAGCTTGAACTAGAATGTCATGGTTAGGCCTTATATGTGCATATTGATTTACATTGTGTGAATAAATTACGAGCCTAGTACTGCTCATTGCCAGGCTTTAATATGAACATATTAATTTACAATGTGTGGGTAAATTAGGGGGCTAAGATATTAAATTTGTTTTGGAGGCCAAATCAAGGGTTAGGGATTTGGGCCAAGCTATTTTTTTGGGATCCATTTCATATAGCATACCCTTTTATCATTTCGATCTTAGTATGAGGCAAGGGCACGCACCTTGTTACATTGTATATGTAAGTCGGTCCAATTTTAATGTTTACATTCTCCCATATATCAAAACTAGAATATGTTTTCCATATATCGAAATATGCATTCTCCCATATGCCTTCCATATTCAATAGCCTTATGAAAAACCTGAAAACTTGGATGAACTTTAATTTTTACTATAGAGTTAATTTTAAATTAACGTTCATAGCTGTAGTTTAATGACCTTAAATTATTATTTCAAAATTTACTTTTATTCTTTTATTAAATCATACTCATATTAAAATAATTTATTCAATTTTTGTATTCTCAAAATATAATTTAGTTACATTAAAACATTCATTTTATTTAACTCAAAATGCATGTTTTTTATATTAAGTTGCTATTACAGATTTCTTCGCTATTTTTTAAATTTGAAATTTAACATCAATTAAATTACAATCAAACTTAACATTATCATAGATTCTAATTTCATTTCAATAATTCTAGGAAATCATAAATTACCAATTTGATAATCTTTCCATATTCCTGCACTCAAATTAATCCGAGACAAAATTTCAAATCAATTAAATTTTAATTTTTGGCGATTTTGTTTAAAAATTTATATTCAAGTTAGTATTTTTAAATGCTAAAAAATCATGTCATTACAGGACCTTTGTGCAGCAATGTGTATGTAGCAATGATTTGCCTTGACACTTTTACAACTCCCTGTACCATCCAAATAATCAAGAAATTAATGAAATAGAGTTTGGTTTTGAAAGTGGAGTTTTTAAAATTTATCATGCAGAGTTTAAGAACATAAATTATTTCTTTAGTACTAGCTAGGAAATTCACATTATAAAGTATAGAAACTAGAAGAAGAATGAAAATAGTTCTATTTACAATGAAATTAACTTAGATTTACACAAAAATCAAATACATATGATGAAGAGTTGTTTCAATTTAATTTGCAGCCATTAAGGAAAAAAAAATGAAGTTTAAATGAATAAAAGAAATGATCTAAAACAAAGTGACGCAATTCAAAAATGAAAAGACAATAATTTAGATAGGCCCGTGCTTCATGAACATTTTGCATACCTGTGCTTTTATTATCAACACTTTCAATTCTTTTAATAAATTGCTTTTTTCAAGGCTTGTTTTTACAAATTCATTGGTTATTTTGTCTAAAGAACATTGTAACACCAAAAATTTATTTAAATTTTCTAAGTTAGTGATCTTGAGATCATAATCACTTATATTGAGTAAAATAACATTATATGATTTTTTTTAACATTTTAAAATCCATGTAATAATAAATCATCAGTATTAAGTGGTACCTTGTTGTCGAGTTTGACCATGTTGTCTGTGCTTTTACCTTTATTGTTGGTTCACTTGCTTCGAATCAATCTTTCGTAACCGACTGTATACGATGTTATAATCTACATAATCCTTTCCTTAATATTAATTGATAGTCGTTATCCACTGGACAGTTAATGACCATTTATAGCAAAATATAACGTTGTTAGTGATCATTTGTAGCAAAATATAATGTAGAAGTTCAATAATCACAATATAAACAAATACAAATGCAGTTGCAACGAAAAATAGAAATCCTATAGTTGATTTTATATTGGTTTGGATCACTAATCGTGCATCATGTCCTGCATCTCCTCTTCCGTATTTACTAACCAAAATATTCACTTCGATCAAAGAAAAAGGCCTTGCATCGCTTCTTGATTTATGGACCACAAGTTTACCAACTTAATTCCAAGGCTATAGGTTTACCTACAAGATTTAATTGAGTTATATTATAGGACTTTAAATGTATATCTAGGTAAGGACATTTTTGAAACGGTGTGCCTATATCACTGAGTTGTCTTTTTAACACTTTTACAACTTACTATGCCACTCAAATAGCCAAAGAGTTGATGGGATGGGGTTTGGTTTAAAACGTAGATTTTTGAAACTTTTAGATGTGGACATTAACTGGAAAATTGCTTTTAAATGCTGACTAGGAATTACAAATTAGAAGTAGAAAGCATGGTAGAAGAATGAAAATTATTGTATTTACAATGAAATTGGGTTTTGTTTATGTTGAAATCAAATGTATATGATAAAGAGATTTTTCTACAAGATCTTCCACGATTAAGGAAGAGAAATGACTATTGAATGAAAATGAGCAACGATTTGAAATGAATACACCCAATTCAAAATTGAAAAGACACTATTTCATCCCAAGGTTGTACTTTGCATACAGTATGTGGCCAACCCACGCTTCATGCACGGTTTGCATGCTCATTCTTCGTGCACATTTTTTGTTTTTAGGTATTATGAGCTTTTGAAAAATCCCAAAAAATTTTAGGACAAATCTAGGAAATGTAGAGAATGTTGTGGTCAAGTTTTGTAGGATTTTGATATTATTTGAGTTGTTTCATAAAATATTATCATACTTATTCAATATCAATGCATCTACACTTTGTATCTCTTCTTGTGCTTCTTCGAGCGTCCGTTCAAGCTCCAATTGATTTACTAATTTTTTTGTATGGTCCAGAATCATATACTCCAACCCATAGTCATTGTCATTCAACATCTTATTTTTGTTAGCATATTTTTCCTCCTTACATATTTCAACTCTCTATTTTTTTTATTACATCTATAAATACTTAATGAACATAACATATTTGTGTTGTAGTTATTATCAGAACAATATATTCATAGTTCTATCATTGTGAACATAAATCTAAGAAGAATAAGAAAAAAAGCCTGACAAATTACACTCATTCCCAGGATTTAGGCTCAGGCTCAAGCTTAGGGAAAAAGCCTACAGCTAATACCGAAGCACATTTATAATAGAGAGTTGCTGCCTACATTTACAAATGTATCATCTTTTAAATATTACTTTTCTCTTAATCTAAAAATATATGTTTATACTATAAATCATAATGAAATAAAAGTGTCTCTTACCATAAATCTAATGCTGGATGAAAAATAAATGAAGATAAAAATATATTAGTTTATTATATGTTGTAAAGTT
Organism: Allium sativum; assembly: GCA_030737875.1. Lineage (NCBI taxonomy): Eukaryota > Viridiplantae > Streptophyta > Magnoliopsida > Asparagales > Amaryllidaceae > Allium > Allium sativum. The sequence goes on along the minus strand of CM060913.1, from coordinate 537,869,379 downwards.
TAGACAAATGTTAGAGCACACTACTAACTTAACTCATATAGTTAGATGGTAGAGCCCACAGTGTCCAGAATTCTAGAAATAATCAAAAGAAAACTTATAAGAGCCTTTATTCAGCTATTTTGCATCTACATATTTCAGACACATTTCATCAAACAAGTATCATGCAATATATAAATGAGATGGTATAATTTGTAAAAACGTATTTAAAAATATGGATTTAGTTTAAGGAACTAACATTGAAAAAATATAAGTTAACGAACAAATAGCCAATAGTTCTTTTTGAATTATATTATCGAGTGCATATTTGAAAAATGATACATCAGTTTGTTAAACATAAGATATGATAAGTAAAAAATGGATGAATTGAATCACGATAAACAAATCATTGTTATAGATAAATCACCATCATTGTGCCTTTATGATTTATGCATTTATGACCTACCTTTCTTGCACGTAAACAAGACATTTGATACCTTATCGACATTCATGAGCCAATTATTTAATTTTTCAAAAGATTGGTCGTTTTGGGATGAAGAAAGAAAAAGGAAAAAAAGAATCGCACAATGTGATAAGAAATATATATAATACACAAGATCTTTACGAAAACAAAAGAATCTTACTATATACACAACATCTGAGTACGCTTAATTTATTTTCAACTTAGAAAGTGATAACAACATATCCTTTCAAATATTAATATCTAAATTAGAACAAAAGGTGGAATATTAAAGAAATGCAGAAGTCCATCTTGTGCCTTCAGTTTGTCTCCAAAGTATCCAATTCTAATCGAAAAAATGCTCGGTCTTACTCGAACATTATAAAACAGTCTGATATACTAGCTAGCAAAACTCAAGTCACAAGGAATTGATTGATTAACTTATAGTTCCTTTTGAAAGGTATCTTGTAAGATTACGTCATACATAAACATAAAATCTTATGATAACCAAAATACTTTCACTATAAAATCCAATGATATTATAATAATGTATAGAATTCATAAATAAATACGTTGAACATATCCAAAGTTGCTATATTAGTAAGTTCCAGCAAAACATATATGCAATCAAGTCTGGTGGCTCGCATTAAATAATGGAATCCAACTCTAAAATGGTAAGGGCCTACTCATTGAATACCTACCCTCTAGAAAAAAATGTACGGGATACTACAACTCATTGCACCTTAGGCACTCAGGACCGACGTTACCTCCTACTAGGTAGCATTCGATATGATCACCCTTGGTTGCGATCAATCAACCAAAATGGGTCATGAAGCTTATAGAGATATCAACTCTTGATTAATGCGACGATCATATTCTAACAAAAGAGATCCACACAGCCTATGGCTTTCACCAGCTTTATTGATTTACTGGGTGTGAGGCTTGATGAGAAAATGATTCCTTAATTCCTCTTAGCAATTCCCACATGGAATATTATCACGACCCTCCAAACAAAAATGCAATGTCAACATTCATCCACATAAGTGCATTTTGGGTTTGACTGAAACCGAAGGCATTAATTCTACTATATCCATGTTTAAATCACCTTCAAGATTAGTAGTCAGTAGCCCTTGCACTTCAAAGAGATCCATTTCTGTTATCTTTAAGATATCTCTAGTTCAAGATGCTTCAATCGAATCGAAGTGTTTTTCTGACATCTAGACCTGATCTTGGTTTGTTTGAAACGAAAATCGATGCTTTTTTGCAAACTTAACCTCGCTTCTCATTAAAATAAACAGAAAATACGTAAGATCGGCTTTCACCTCCAAACCATTTAAGTGAATGACTCTCCTTATCTTTTTTGGTAAGGCCAACCGGTTTTTACAGGGATCTGTAACACTACTTTCATTGCAACAAATAAAGAGTACATAAATATACATAAGATATGCAGATTCTCTATCTGCTATAGACATTTTCCTAGCCCTACCTACAAGCTTTTAATCACCACATAGGCTAATAATCAACAGACCACTGCAAGCTAGACAGGCTAAAGATAAACTAAAAATACACAATAGATTGCACGAGCATACCCTGACTACAAGTTGCAAGCAGTCATACAAACAAACAATTAACAAACTAAACAAGCATAGTCAAGCAACAACTTGTACAAGACTTAAATAGCAGCAACTTCGCACAAGGCGACCGGACACTGCAAAGTTCACCTCCACTGCTCACTACCACAAACTCACCTACATAATACTATCACCCTCCACCACCACACTCACCTCCACTACTCACTACCAAAAACTCGCCTGCATAATACTATGACTCACCACCACCGCACTCACCTCCAACAAACATTGACATAACCGCATAGCAGATTACCTAAGTTATACAAGCAGTCACCAACTAACATACAACAACAAAAATTTTTGGTAGTTCCTCCACTAGAAAGGATTGCACTAAAAAGACATTGAGAGGAAGCACCAAAAATGTTACCAGCAAAACTCATACAATCTACCAGCAGCAAGGGGAGCAAACAATCTTCTGCAAACACAAACAAGCAACACCAGACTCCAAAAAGGGACAAATGAACTAAGACGATACATGAGTCTCCTTATCATTTGCATATATATATATATATATATATATATATATATATATATATATATATATTCCAAGAGTCAAACTGGTCAAATTTGATAGCCGTTTATTTAATTATCAAATATACAAATGATACGATAATCCAGAGATTTACTTTTCCCATAACAACCATTAAGCCTTATTTTAAAATAAATTTCTCATTCATTAAAACACATTTTAGAATATTTATTGAAATATTCATACTTATCTCACCAACATAAGTATACTCACAAAACAGTATGAAAAAAATTCTTATTTCCAAATTATATCAAAATGATTAAAAAACTTCATGTAAATTAGAGATAAGAATAACCCCAAACTTTATTACTTTGGTGTTTAGAAAGAAATATAAGACCCACATCATCATAATTTAGAAGGTCAACTAAGGGAAATCCCAATCAAAGGTTCTTTTATAAACTTCTCTCATAAATCCTTTCAATAAACCTCTTTCATTTCTGCCTATCTAGTGACTACCGCAGGATTCAAACCCCAAACCTTCCAGAAAGCAATACCGCATACTAACTACTATGCTAAAAGATCTTTGTATTATCTTTTCAAGAGGGGTGTTTTCTGTGCAGTTAAAGCGCTTAGCGGCTCTGTAGCGGTTGAGATCCAAAAGGGTGTCACGGGGATAAAGCGGGGATATAGCAGAGGTGCAAAAAAGTACATTAAATGTAAAATTAAGTATTTTAAAATTAATTAATTATCATTCTCACATCATTTGTATAGTAGAAACTAGTGTCTATTAAACTTTTATAATAAAATCAAAAGAAATCATGGTTAAACACATTAGAATTGATGACAATAATAGATTTCTACCATATGTTAGACACTTATACGTTAAAATTATCTCTTTACACTAACTATATCAGTTTGTTTTTAAAGGTAAATAGTCAAGTCAAGCTTCGTGCACTAACATTGCTAAAGCGTTGATTTAGCGGGTGCAGCGGAAAATAGCGAGGCTTTAAGCAGGACTACCGTTCATCAGCGCTAAATAGAAATAGTGTAGCGGTTGAAAGGCACTACGGGCTATAGCGGGGATTTTTCGGGGCTTTAGCAGGGTTTTAACTGCACGGGGTGTTATAGACTACTCCCTTAAAGAGTCTAATATCCTCATTGGCTCATATCACTCACCACCCAGGTATTGTGCATGTAACCTATAGCAATACCGCACCGACTGACATTTTCATCATTACACACACAATTCCAACTTGGTATAGGCTCTGATACCAGATGTGACAACCGCAGGATTCGAACCCCTGACCTATGGAAAGCAACACCACGCATTAACCACTGTGCTAAAAAAAGTTTGTTTTAGCTTTTCAGGAGGGGTGTTACATATCTCCTTTGTTCAAATTTCAAATCCGTTTATATATAGATCTCTAAGCTTATTTATAAAACTTCTTAATAAATATAAAAACCTTTTATAAAAACTGGGTTCGAGAGCTTTGGAAAACTCGTAAATGGCGACAAAATTTTTCCTCCTTCTTCCATCCTCTTAACCTCTCCTTCTCTTCAATCTCCTTTCTCATCTCTTATTCTCTTTTCTTTCTTACTCTTCTTAGGATCTGTTTTCGCCACGCGTGGGCCTCCCTTGGCTCTTAATTATAATCACTTCGAATCTAAATCCAGACGCCAAACTCCCTCACTTCCTCAAATCAAACCCTGGCTAGCATGTATCTCATACTCCATCCAAGTTCCCCCTATTTCCAGTGTGTGGTGGCATCTCCTAGGTTTTCCTGACCTTATTGATTTCTGCCTCGACGGTTTCAACGCATCCCCCTCTGAAAGATAAGCTATAATATGCAATACTAGATAACCTCATGAATTTGAGCTTATACATTGCTTGGTGTACATGTGCGGTGTTTGTCTGACCTTATCAGGAGCTTTGGGGTTAGTATGGGTGATGTTTGTTGAGTTGGTGGGGTTATTAGTTGGTATTGTTTGGTTTATCTCATCGGATGTTTAGGCTTGCCTGATAGGTAGGATTTGGAAGCCATGCAGAGCTAATAGTAACTTTTATCCCATTGTAAGTGTTGCGTTTCACCCTTGTGGTTGTGATGGGGATTATGTTTGTTCGATATTCAATGTTTGTCGTCTTGTAGTTGTCGATGATGTTTCTTGTGTGTGTGAGTTTGGTGAGATGGCGTTGGTCTCTGGTATTAGATTTGTAATTATTTTGAGTTTAGTTTCTTATTTTCTTGTGCTTCAGATTGTTTTACTACTACTTTGATCTCTTCCCCATGGTGTAGCCGCGACTCACAATTGTCAATGGCAGGGCTGCTCTTATACCTTGGAAACTCTCCTTTGTTATGCTTCAATCCTTAGGTAACGATCCACGTTGTTCTATTGGTTAGTGCTAGTTTAGTTTTTACCTAGTCTTCCTCTTTGATCCCTTTAGCTATTATCGATTTGGTTAGAGATTCTCCCTGTTGGACGGACTGACCTACCCAACATATGTTAGTCTTCATGCAATGCTCTATGGATGTGATTGGTAGGTCAGTTGGTCCATGCCTTCTGCTTGGTTTTTGTGCACTGCTATTCGGGAATATTGTCTCTAACAAGTCAAGTAGTTTGTATAGATATGGATGAGATATGGTTAGAGTTCCCTGTTAATGATGTTTACTCAGCGGCTTGTCAAGTTATTCTAGTACCATATGTTGGTACTTACTTAGTTTGCTAGTTTGGCTGAATTGTTTTGAATTCAAAACGTAATCTTGTCTACTATTGCATAATGTAATGTAATAGTAGTTTAGCTCCTGAATCTAGGAAAGAACTTGTTAGAGATAGAATTAGTAATATCCTATAAGAATAACTCATTAGAGATGGGATCGGTAGTATCCTAGGATGTGTGACTCATTAGAGATAGGGTTAGTAATGCCCTAGAATGAATTTAAGAGTATTATGTATAAAAGAAAACAAATTTCCATATTAACAAAAATGAATTTAGTTTTGAAAGAATATATCTTGTAATAAGAATTTGAGTATTTTATTTGATGTTGAGATTGGATTATTAAGTATAAAAAGATTTTGCATATATGCCTCGCGAATGTATGCATGAAGTCTTGAATATACTAGGTATATATAGAAATACACTCTAGTTGTTTAAGGATGATTCTGATGATGATTGCAACACCATCAGTTTTTATTTCCGAGTTTCGAAAGTGGAATGACTATATAATTCTAATTGATTGGTATGAGGACCAAAAACTTAGTTAGAGTTTAATGTTTGTAATTTGACTTTGAAAATATACGTTGAGTATATAAATGATATATGTTTTGACAACATATAAATTTGGAAAGTTAATCAACCAATTGATTGTTGATTGTGATGTGTGATAATCATTTTAACTAATAAAATAATTTGGAATGATAAAGTCAATATGAGAATAACAGTTAAATTGAGCCAAGTCAAATTTAATGTTGAAATGAATTGGAAGTTGATTGGGATTGGACATATATATATATATATATATATATATATATATATATATATATATATATGTTGAACAGGTTATTACATGGAAGCTAAGAAGAGGAAAAAAATTTAATGCCCGACACAAAGGTACATGTTTATTGTACTGATCGTGTGTTATAATTTTATGAGCAAAATGACAAGATGCTTGGATTTTGAATTTTCTTTTGATTGATGAGGGACTAAAGAGGCAAGCTGTAGTTGTACCAATTGACAAGTGCAAAGGAGGTTATGGCAAAAAAAATCGAAAATTTAAAGCGTTTGCCAAATTTCGAGAAATTGGAAAGTTCTTAGAAAATGAAAAGTTAAAAAACTTAAGTTAGAACGAAGGCTGGGTCCGTTAAGTAAACAACCTTCAGTTCCGTCTTCGATTTTGAGGACGAAATCCTTTTAATTGGGGGAGAATGTATCGACCCATATTTTTAGTCAATTTAAAATATGGATTTTAATTGATTTTAGTGGATTTTAAACGGTTAAATACTGAATGTGGACTTGTTAACTATTGAAAATAAATTCTAAACTTGGTTTTATATTTTATTGGAATAAAACAAGATTCGTAAACTTTTATAATCAATTTAAGAGTAAAAATAAAATTTTAGTTGTTTTGATGACCTTAAAATAGACCATTTTCGAAACAATCTCTGAATCTAACGAAACCACTTTTATTGGATATGAAGCGTCAAAATATGGTAAAGATCCAAATTTCAAGTCGATTGGAGTTAGTATGTAAACATATGTAATATAAACGTATATTGATAAACCAGTTGAAATTCAGTAAAAGCTAGAAACAAGACCATTTTTCAAATGGTCTTTGAATTCGACGAGACAAATTTTATTGGAACCGTATTAGTGAAATATAATAGGAATTTAAATTTCATACTGATCGGACCTACATTTTGATAATACGAACTAAAAACATATAAGGAATCGTACCATTGAATTTCGACTTGAAATTAAACGGTTTTTGGTAATACTGAAAAAATTAAAAATATTGATAAAATGGTAAACGACAACCTAACGGATATATTAACGTGTGCTAATGATTTCATAAGTTTGGAAATTAGTTTAAATGTGGGCACAAACTTCCTAAGATAACCCTTAAAAATAAATAAACCCTATAATTAAGTTCATACTTATCTTCTTCCTACACCCTTTCCCACACTCCCTAACCATTAGACAATTCATGGTACAAGCTCCCTCATGTGTCTAACTCTTTCACCAGCCCACACCCCCTTAGTACCAAAGCATGTGCCATTTTATTTTAGTTTTCATTTTTATTTTTCTATTTTTCCCCTTTTAACTCCTTTAGCCACCATTATCATCTTCCTCCTCCTAGCACCTACGCCACCTCCTCCCCTTACACCCCAGCCTCCATCACCCTTCAATACCAGGCGTAGAACATCACCACCCCCTAGCTCAACCACGTGGGCCCCAAGCCTCCAAAACACCTTCTTTTTTACTTAAATCCTTGAAAATCGCCACTTTTCCACTAAAAAACTAAACTTTAATACCTTGGCCTCCTCCTATTGCACCCATAACCCCATGACACCCTCCTAACACCTCCCCTTGCTGTACACCACCCAAGTGGACCCCCTCCCAAGCCGTGGTCCCCACCACCCAATTTATACGCTTAAAAATTAAAACTTTCTTTTTAAATTGCAGCCATATATATATATATATCGTAATTTATGAATTTGGGGTGAAAATTGTAAGCTTATAGATTTCTAAAGCTAGGAAATGTTACCTAAGAAGTGTCGCGGTGTTTGGATGGCTTTGGTGAGAACTTTTCACCATGATTATTTAACTTGTTCAGTTAAATGGTAGTTTAAGTTGTTAATGATTGATTATTGTGCGGTTAATTTTGGAATAATTGGTGATGTGGTTTAGATGTTGGAATTGGTTAATTATTATGTTAACACAATGTTAAAATAATAGTGGTAGTTGTTATAGAGTTAATCACTCATTAACAAGGTAAAACGATTCACCTATGACCACTTATTGAAGTCAATTGAAACTGGTGAGCATATAATATGAAACGAATGCGATATCATTGATTGGTTGATATGGATTGTGAATGATCATTGGAATTTGATGCATGTTGGTGTGAATGGTTTTGTTAAATATAACATTGTAATGTTAATAAGGCTCGATACATTCTTTAACAATGGTTTGATTTGGGGTTAAGAGTTAATAACCTTGACACTTAGGTCAATGATGCCAATATGTGATTATTAGATGTTAATAGTTGTTCACAACTATTATTGGACGTTAATTATGTGTGAAATCCATATGAATGCAATTATATGATAATTGGGTGGACCTCATTCTAGTTCGGAATAAATTTGAATATTTTGATAACAAAATATTTAGTGAAAATTAAAAGTTTGAATTTGATGTCTGATTTTGGATGGACACAAAGTTTATAAAATTATGATGAAAATTAATAAATGAAATGAATTGATTTGAATTAATTTTCATATAGTTTTGACCCTTTCAACTTTTATTTTTAAAATGAATAGTAACCGATAAAAGTGAAATTCAGTTAGGATTTCTAGGGTGAGTTTTAAAAGGAGTATCTTTTCAAAACCGTCTTATTTTTTTATACGAATGTTAGGAAAATTTGGACTTCAACTAATAAGTTTTGAAAATAATATTATTTTAATGATTTAAATAATACTAAAATGATTTGATATTGGAATATTTGATTTTAAAGGAAGACAATTGAAATATGGTTTCCAATAATAATTATATATACTTTATATAATTAGTAAAAATTTTGGAAATGTTTTACTTTGATTTTAATTATAAATCGAATTTGGTCTGAATAGGACTTGTCGTGCAACGGTAGTTCGCGAACTTCAACCATTAACTTTAAATCCATGTACCAGGAGATCCGACCGTCAGATTCTCCCAAAACAAAATGTTAGGTTTGAAATGATAATAATTTTCAAATGGAATAAGAAGTTTTAAAATCCATAGTTATACTTTAAGATAAACTTAAATCTATTTAGGAAAAAGTCGCTATGGATGCAATTCGTTGACCGGAATTGGAAACTGTAAGTAAGGACCTTATAAATATTATTAAAAATATGGATAAATCATAATAAATGGTTTGAAAGAGATTTTAGTTAAATATACAAAATTTTAGAAAGATAAAATATATATTTTACTAGAATGTGCTGGTTAATAACTAAAGTAAAGAACCAAAAGGAAAATGTGATGATTCCTAAGAGTACAGTTTAGCACCACATGTGAGGTCAAGCTGTAACATTTTCCATTTGGCAAGGGGTGGAAAGAACCGAAAGTAAATCAGATATTTGATTAAGAACAGATGAAGTTTTCTACAAATAAATGATCCAGTGCTTAAAATAACATATTGGAATAAAGGGGTTTAAATATAACCAAAGTTTTCCAATGTATGAACTTAACTAGATTTGAATGAAAATATCAATATTGGATTCCGTAATTATACAGATATTGTTAAAGGAATTTGGAAGATATATCGATATTGTTATTCACAATACGGAATCTGTTGATTTTAGAATTTGATATTGAATATAAATCAATGTGATTTCTATTTAAAGCCTTATATTTGATATCAAATTAGATTTTGGGTTTGTCGTGAATGGTGTCTTCAATAACACTATTCTTAAATCTAGTTGAAAATGAAGTTTATGGATTAAATCTTTTAATTAAGATCAATGAAGCTTTCCAAAGTGAAGTTTTCAAATTAATAAATTTAGTTGGAATTGAATGGAAGTTTGATTTTGGGTTTATCGTGAACGATGTTTTGTATAACATTTTTTCATTAACCCAGTTAAAGAAATGATGATTTGTCAAGTTTGAGCTGTAATAAATCTTTCAAAAAAGATTTGAATGAATCAAAAGAAGATTAAAACTATGTTAGAATTTTAGTAAATCTTTCGACAAAGATTTGAAATGAAAGAAAGTAATTAATCTTACCAAAATACGAGGAGCGTTAGATATGGAGTGCCACCAGTTTTACTCCATGGGATGAGAAGGATGTGAACGAGATAAAGATATGAGCGATTATCCTTTTGTAAGGCTCGATAATCCCCATAAGGCTTAAACACCTTATTTTGATTTAAATTTTTGAAAGGAGATTAAATAAATCTTTGATAAGATTTATAGGAGTAATTCCCAACGTAAAGGATATTTGAACAAATAAATAATATGAATTGGAATGAGACTTATGATATGTTTATATATCACTTGATTTTAAAGATGTGCTAGTTATTCGGGTTTCGACCCATTCTAAATAACTATACGACGAGTATTGAAGATACTGAAGATGGTGACTGAAAACCGGAGATCTTCACATCGTTTGGATTATTGTTGATGTCTCGATTGGGATGTACACCCAAGACAAGGTTATAAGTGGCGGTCGTCCAGACGTACTTGGAGATTGACCGGATCTGCAAGGGACTCTCTCCCTTAGGAGATGAGGAATAAGGTGCCTTCGGACCTAGAACGAACTTGTAAATGGATGTGGTCTGATGTTGTATTTCATAACATAATTGATTAGTTGTTATTGATGGTATATCTGTGATGGTGAGACGAATGAACTCAAAGATTATATTATTAATGGCAACTGATCATATGTGTGAATTGACAACGTGGCATGCTTAGTTGCCGATTGATCAAAGCTTTTGTTGAAATAAGGAGCTTTGTGGATGATGATCAAAGCATGGCTGAAATAGCATAGCTCTATGTTGAAACATGACTTCGGCAAGCCTCACAACCCATTAATGGCCAAAAACAGGATGAAAGACAGCAGAGTAAGGACTAACGCTTCCTTTTAGCTAAAGGTAATGCCATGGTATGGAGCCCAGGCAATTTAGTTATGTGGATGATGGATTGAGGCGCCTCGGATGATGGTCAAATACGACTAAGACGACGGTCAAATACGACCAGGGAATGCTACGTTTAGGAGTAACCGAACTCACCGAGAATTGGTGGGTCGGCTCTGCCGATCTAGGTGCACATGCGTGTGAGTCGTAGACATCTTGCTAGAGATGGTTCCAAATCGGATAAGGAAGATCCTTTGCCTTGGTCACTGATGAAAAATCCAACTTCCAGTACGAACCTTGCATTTTCAGTTGTAAGCTTATATGGAGACATAATAGGATGGGGTATTATGTCATTTAAGATTGACACATTTATTTTTGAAATTGATTTCCATATTATGCACTAGTGATAATAAAAGAGAAATTTCGCATATCAAGCATGTTTGGCTATTATAAGGTAAAACTCTATCCTCCGGTTTGCGCTTACATTATGTGATGGGACTTGTGTCTTATAATAGCTTCATTTTTCAAAAAACATTATGAGTTTTTATGACTAATATTCATGTGGAGAAAACCCGTTCCATGTTATTTGGCATGGTCCCGTGATTTACCCAACTTTAAAATAAAGTATAATAACTGTTTTGGTTCTCATACCAGTCCCATGACTGACCTGGAGTTTATTGTTTTCCACCTAAACTCTGAATGCCCATATTTTCCACACGGACAGCTAATAGTTAAGGTTTTGCAGATACACCGTGGAGTCTTTTTAAAGCATGATCCTGGATTATGGCTGAAGCTATACTCTGGTTTATTTGGAAGTCTTCCGTCGAATGTTTTTTGTGTGTATTTCCATTGTATTGTAATTTACTTCCCTTTGATATTCTTCTGATGTGTATAAATTATTTGTACTCTGATATATTCTGCACTCTGATGTAAAATTATTGTAATAACAATGAGATGTTCTTTTGTGTTTTGTGCTGATGTATTGTATCATATAACGGTTCGAGGATTTCTACCTTTTGGATCAGACATGTGTGGCTTACGGTCGATTCGAAAGGTGAGATTTTTTGGATCGTTACATTAACTCACTTTTATAAATTCAAATAAAGTTTTAAAAAGACTAAAAGTAAGGTTAATTTTATTATAAAACCTTTCTACAAAGTAAGTGAGTAAAAGAACAAGTTTTAAAACAAGGGATTTCGGTATCCTATTTAAGTGCAGATCAAGTGCTATTTTTCACTAACCTAGGATCGGTTTCAGGATTAGACGAGCTAAGTGGCTGGCAAGGGCGACCCCCGGATTGGAGGCAACAAAGGTGAGGAAGAAATGGTCATGATACATGATATAGTGTTTAAATGATAATGTATGTCACAAGTGCAAAAACGAGGTTAGTGGAGAGGAAGTATTCCAGGATTTCAATGCATGGGTTGTTTGTTCGAATCCTGTTATGCACAAGATTCAAGAGCTTTTTGCATCAATTTTACACAAGCCTCTCCCTTATTTCTAGCCAGTATTTTTTTCCTTTACCCTTCCTTGGGACAACTTAGAACGTTTTTTTACTCCACGGTTTCACTTGCCTTGCCTAGGTAACCCAGGTGGCTGCAACAGCCATGCAATAATCTATAACAGCATAATCAAGAAAAACGCACATATAAACACATGCACGCACGCACGCGTGCGTGCACACACACGCACACATATAGGCACGCTCTATGACACCCCTATTTCTAAGCATCCCAACGGCCCTTCAATTTGGGCCACTCATTTATATTTAAATAAGTTAACTGAGAAGAGAGAGTTAGTAGGAAGAGAGAGAAATGCGAATATACAGTGGAAGTCAGGGAGGCTTTGGGGGTGTTTCACTATTCAAGATGCTCTTGCTTCCTATTGTTGTATATAACAGTGTCGTATACACAATTATATGATTTCTGTTTGATGATAGCAACCAAATATATTTTATTTTTGAATGTGTTTGTAAATGCACTGATATACTACACAACAGACAGGAATATAATATTTCTATTTAAATAAAATATAACTGTGCAGAAATTTAAACAATCACATGGTAATTTTTATTTAAATAAAAATATTTTATTTCAATATCAAAAAGTACATCTTTTATAACTCCACTATTTGACATACTACATTTCATTCATACAAATCTGTCACTTTATACAACTATATTTGCAGACACTGTTATACATTGACACTGATATTTTTCCACTGTCGTCTTTTGTCTTCTATCTTCTGCCTTCACAGCCTTCAGTTAAATACTGTCGTCATACCTATCACAAGAAACAAACACACACAGTAGACCGCAACAAAAATAATTTAAATACAAGCAAATAAAAAATTATTTTTAAATTTTATTTGCCTTAGAATTTTGGTGTGTATCTCATCATTTTTCTAGACTGAGACTGATATGCAGGGACAGAAAAACTCGTCTGATGGCTGCATGTACACGCGTGTATAAATATACACGTGTGCACTACCTTGTCGATCAGTGTACGAATGAGGCAAAGTCACAATGGACCATCTCGACCCAGTGTACAATCAATAATGGGACGATCGAATACAAGTTTAAGAAATAAAGTCAACTCAGCAAAGTGGCTCAACATCAAAAAGTAGCATGAATACAAAAATCAAAGAAGTAGCATAGTTCAAAACAACATATGGCAGCAATACAAATGAAAACATGGTGCAATACAGGCAAGACCAAAGAAGTACATGACAGAGTCGAGCACAGTTCAGGGTCAGGCCAAAACAAATAGTGTAACAAGTACTTTAAGTAAGTCAGTATGGATCTGGTGCCAAAATAGTGTGTATTTCAGTTTCTACACAACTAATGGATGCAACAAGCTATCTATATGGTAAAACAAGTAAACAATTCTTAAGCAAAGCACAAAGTTTCAGGGCCACAAAGACACAAGACAGTAATCATCAATGCACATACTGGTAAAGACATGGGTAAGGTGATACATGAAAGCAACAGTCCAGTCATACATGAATACATGGATTAGAATTGGTGCAACACATATAAACAGGTCAGCAAGATTGATTCAAATCTGAGTAAATGGTGGTGCAAAACTCATAAGTGTAAGCATAGCAGTATGAAGGCATAAACAACAGTGGCAAAGACAACATAGCAGCTCAATGATCATGAAGAACATAACAGAAATCGAGTAATGCATTTCACTTCAGTATATACATGATATAAAGTGATTCAAGAAATGCATTTTGCCAAATCAGCATTCTTTTTAAATGGATCCCAGATTTATACAAATCAGTAAGCAACAATATTTGGTAAAGTCTCAAGTTGCTGTCCAGAAAGATGCAGTGAAGCTTTGAGCATAAATCATGCGAGTTTGACACTAATTTACTAAATGGGAAAACTTGTTTTTGGCAATCAATTATCCAAGATATGCAAGATGAATTAGGAAATTTGTTTCTAGTTGTTTAAATGAACATGCATGGCATATGATTTCCAAAAAAAAATCACAATTAATCTTGGCTGAAATATCTTTACAGAAATGTGTTTCAATCATGCAAACAGATGATCAATATTTGGCAAGGATTTTTTTTTTAACTGGAAATCAATTTCAATCAGGAGCATATGTGGAAAGAGGAGCAAATATATTTCCATAGAATCAAATGCAGAATAAAACACGACAAGTATTCAGGGATTAATTCAATCAAGCTTTACAAAAGAGGAAATCACTTTCAAATCGAGGTCTCGCAAAAAAAAAGGGATTGCTCCAGAGAAATCACAAGAAGAATTCAAAGCCGTGTATTTTAAAACCCCAATATTTCAGCATATATATCATAACCAAGTCAAATTATTGAAATCAGAGATTCAAAGGGTTTGAAACCCCTATAAATACACAATCATCATCGACATCAGGGTATATAGAAGAGAAATCGAAATAATCCAACAATAATTCAGAAAAATCATTTCAACTCAGAGTACTCACCGAGGATTTCATTCGTTATCCAAAGAGGAAACCGATCAAAGACGAGGTGCTTCAAAGGATACAAATCTATAGAGGAATTCCAGAGCAAAATCGATCATCACGAATCGATTTGCGAGGATAACAGAAACCCTAGCGCTGACATTTTCAATTCACAGGAGAAAAGTGAACGGGTCAACCTAATTAAAGAGAAGCCGGCTATTATTTTATAAAAGGGGATGGCCCTTAACTCTAACTCCTAGGGTTATTATCTCTTTATGTTTTCTTTTTTTTTTTAAAACAAAGTTCAAGTTCCATCCTTAGGGTCAATAATTACTAGTGTCTATAGTTGGAAAAATCACAATTTAGCGGATCGAGTTGTGTCAAGGTTTTGAGCGTAGGGTTTAAACAGTCGGGAGCGAAGGTCACGAGTTTACAAGAGTTTGTAAGCGAAGAGATTGTTTATAATTCCTAGTAGAAACCTTGAATGTAGCAGTAGGCATAGTTTTGCCGAAGCTGGGTATTTTCTGTATGTGATTTTTTCTTTCTGCTATTATTCTGTGATTTTTTTATTTTAAATTTATAAACCCTATTTACCCCCCCTCCCCCTCTAGGGTTAATTTAGATCCTACAAGTGGTACCAAAGCAGGTATTTTTTAACTCTAGAGTCATGAATCTATCTAATAACGCTTTTTCTGAGGGTCAGTCCATAGCTAGGCCACCAATGTTTAATGGAACCGATTATACCTATTGGAAAGCTAGGATGAAAATTTACTTAAGTTCAGTTGATTATGATGTATGGGATATTGTTGAAACAGGCTACAAACCTCCCATTACGATTATTAATGATATTGAAATTCCTATGCCAAAAGATAAGTGGGATGCTAATGATAAAAAATTATTCTAAACTGATGCCAAAGCAATGAATGCTTTAATTTGTGCTCTTGATAAAACTGAATTTAACCGTATATCTCACTGTTCAACTGTGTAGGAAATTTGGCATACTTTGGAAGTTACACATGAAGGGACATCTCAAGTCAAGGAATCTCGTCTCGTACTACTCTGCAACGAATATGAAAATTTCACGATGCGTAAAGACAAAGATATAAAAGAGATGTATGGTCGATTCTCAAAACTGATTTATAATGCAAGGGCTCTTGGTAAAGTCTACACTGAAGTGGAATTAATACGTAAAATACTGAGAGTACTACCAATGAACTTTGAAGCCAATGTAACGGCCATTCAAGAATCAAAAAATTTAAGTAAGTTGAGAGTAGAAGAGTTGATTGGAAACTTGATCGCTTATGAAATGGAGTTAAAAGCCAAAGAAGGACGCGATGATTCAGAATCGAAGAAAAAGATAATTTCTCTAAACAACACTGTTAAAAGTAATGACGAAGCCGAGAATCCCATTGAAGAATTGGCTATGGTTCTTAAAAAGTGGTCTAATAAGAAATTCAAGTCACGAAAGAAGAATTCAAAATCCAACAAATCCAAGAATTCAGACAACTCAGACGATGAAGTCATATGCTACAACTACAATAAACCAGGTCATATCAAACCAAATTGTCCACTACTTCAGAAAGACATAAAAAAGAAGAAGAAAAAGAAAGCTTTTGCAGCTACATGGGACGATGAACAAGGAGAGGAAGAAGACTCTGACAGTGATAAAGAGGAAGCCAATATATGCCTTATGGCACAGTCAGACTCAGAAAGTAGCGAGGAAGATTCCACTGAGGTACCAAACTACTCTTACAAAGATTTAATTTTAATGTGTTATGAACTTACCAAAACCATTGATTCTCTTAAACTAAAAGTTAAGAAACTAAAATCTGATAGGTTAAAACTAGTTCACGAAAACAATAGGTTAGAAACTGAGCTTGAAAAAGTGACAAATATTGATTGTGAAAACTGTAAGTTTTTAAAACAAGAGCTAATAGAATTTAAAGCAAATTTTGAAAAATTGAAACAAGAACACCTAGCTTTAAAAGAAAGTGATGACACAAAAAGAAAGAATTTCATCAACAGATTCACCTCTCTTGTAGATGAAAATGCAGCACTTAAAACCAAAGTAAAAAATCTTGAAATAACATTGAGCAAGTTTTCAAAAGGAGTAAAGTCATTTAGAATGCTTCTTGGAAATCGATTATATGCTAACAATAGAAAAGGATTAGGATTCCGGAAAACACAAATTAATATGAATGATAATGCGAAGGGTGGAAGTGTTTTTCCTAAATGTATAAAATGTGGAAAAATTGGACATAGCTATGAAAAGTGTGAAAGTAAGAACAATAATAAAAAATTCATACGAGTATGGGTTCCAAAAGGGTTGACAAGCAATTGTTACAGATTTGGAAGTGGTAAGTCTAAACAAATTTGGATTCCAAAAGGATCTGTTGTTCAAAATCAAAAATTTTCAATTACTAATTTTATTAGACCTATGAGTTTCTCTAGGTCATTCTCTTCTTCTCGTGTGTAGGTATGTTGGCGGGCTAAGGAGCAACAAGAATGGTACTTGGATTCAGGTTGTTCCAAACATATGATAGGAGATAAATCAAAGTTCCTTAGCCTCGATAAACATAAAGGTGGAAGTGTGATAAAGGGCGATAACAGAAAATGTAAAATTATTGGTAAAGGTAAAGTAGGTAATAGTACTTTCTCCTTAACTGATGTTTTATATGTTGAAAACTTGCATCACAATCTCATTTCCATAAGCCAACTATGTGACAAAGGGATGAGTGTGATATTTGATAGTGAATCTTGCAAAATTATTGAAAAATCCACTAACAATATTGTGTTCACGGGAAAAAGAAAAGGAAATGTTTATACGCTCTCATTTGATGATTTAACTCTCTCACGATGTCTAGTAGCTACAGATAAAGAAGCTTTCTTATGGCATAGGAGATTGGGTCACGCTAGTATGAGTCTCTTAGAAAAACTTGAATCAAAAGAATTGGTAAGGGGACTACCACATCAGAAATATAAAAGTAACAAAGTGTGCAAATCTTGTACTATGGGAAAATTCAATCGATCATCATTTCCCCCTAAAAATGTTGTTAGTACTAATAGGGTACTTGAATTGATTCACATGGATTTATTTGGACCAAATGAAATTGATAGCTTAAATGGAAAACGTTATTGTTATGTATTGGTTGATGATTATTCTAGATTTACATGGGTTTATTTTCTAGCCAAAAAATCCGAAACTTTTGATTACTTTTCAAAATTTGCAAAACTCGTTCAAAATGAAAAAGATGTTTCAATAAAAACTTTAAGAAGTGATCACGGTGGTGAATTTGAAATTTTTTATTTTGACAAGTTTTGTGAAGAGAATGATTTTAAACACAAATTTTCTGCTCCTCGAACACCCCAACAAAATGGGGTAGTCGAAAGGAAAAATCGTACATTACAGGAATTGGCTAGATCTATGATAAGTGTATATAAATTGCCTTTGACTTTTTGGGCAGAGGCAGTTAATACATCCTGCCATATGAACAGAGTAATGATTAGACCAATACTTAACAAAACGTCCTATGAATTGTGGTTTGACAGAAAGCCTAACATTTCATATTTTAGAGTTTTTGGGTGCCCTTGTTATCTTCTTAATACAAGTGATCAACTTGGTAAGTTTGAATCAAAAGAAGATGAGGGAATTTTCATGGGTTACTCTTCAAGAAGCAAGGCTTATTGAATCTTCAACAAACGATCAAAAACTATTGTAGAAACCATAAATGTGAAATTTGATGAATCAGATCTGGATATGGTGGACAAAGAGAAAAACGATGAGGAAATTACATATGAGGGTGAAAAAGGAAATAGCAAAGAAAAGACTGGCAGTGATGATCCAACAAAACAAACATTTGAAGCTGAGAAATTGAAATTCAAAGCCAACCATCCTCCAGAATTGGTAATAGGAAATCCAACGGCAGGTACACGAACTCGTTCATCATTTAATAAAGATATCTGTGCTTTTTGTATTCACAGTTGTTTTATCTCTGAAACCGAACCTAAAAATGTTGAAATTGCACTTAATGATGAAAGTTGGATTTAGCGATGCAAGAAGAACTTAATCAATTTGAACAGAATAAAGTTTGGAAATTAGTTCCTAGACCAAATGACTATCCAGTAGTAGGAACTAAATGGGTGTTCGAAAATAAACTTGATGAATCCGGAAATGTAATTAGAAAGAAAGCTAGGTTGGTTGCAAAAGGATATAATCAAATTGTAGGTATTGATTTTGATGAGACATTTGCACCAGTAGCTAGGTTAGAAGCCATTAGAAATTTTCTTAGTTTTGCATGTTATAAAGGTTTCAAACTTAAACAAATGGACGTAAAAAGTGCGTTTTTAAATGGAGAACTAAAAGAAGAAGTTTTTGTTGAACAACACCCTGGTTTTGAAAGTCATGAATTTCGAAATCATGTATTTAAACTTGAAAAGGCATTATATGGTCTTAAACAAGCACTAGAGCATGGTATGATTGTTTAAGTGCATATCTTTTGGAAAACGGTTTTAAAAAGGGTAGTGCTGACACGACATTGTTTCTACTACATGAAGGTGAAGATTTTTTAATAGTTCAAATTTATGTTGATGATATTATATATGGTGCCACTAATGATCGTCTATGTGAGAAATTTGAAAAAGTCATGCAGGATGAATTCGAAATGAGCTTAGTAGGTGAATTGAAATGCTTCCTTGGATCGCAAATCAAACAAAGCACCAAGGGCATTTTCATATCACAAACAAAATACATCGCTGAATTGCTGAAAAGATTTGGACTTGAAAATGCAAAACCACTCAGAACACCGATGAGTCCTTCAACCAAGCTTGACAAAGACGAGAAAGGAGTTGCAGTTGATCAGAAAAAATATCGTGGAATAATTGGTTCACTTCTTTATCTCACTGCATCTAGGCCTGATATTATGTTTGTTGTTTGTTTATGTGCACGCTTTCAGTCTAATCCAAAAGAATCTCACTTAAAAGCCACAAAAAGAATATTGAGATATATTTTGCACACACACAAATTTGGGTTATGGTACCCTGCATGCAATAATTTTAAATCGACTGGATATTCTGATGCCGATTATGCTGGATCCCTTATGGATAGAAAAAGCACTAGTGGAACTTGTTTTATGCTAGGACATTCATTAGTTTCATGGTCAAGTCGAAAACAAAATTGTGTTGCTCTATCCACAACTGAGGTCGAATACATTGCTTTAGGAAGTTGTTGTGCACACATATTATGGATGATGCAAACTCTTTCAGATTTTGGTCTAATTTATAAAAAAGTACCACTAAAATGTGACAGTAAAAGTGCTATAGATTTGTCTAATAATCATGTTCACCATTCACGCACTAAACACATAGATGTGAGACACCATTTTATTAGAGATCACATTTCACGAAAAGATATTTGTATTGAGTTTATTTCAACTGATTGTCAACTTGCTGATATTTTTACAAAACTTCTTCCCGAAGATAGATTTTCATGATTACGCTTAGATTTGGGAATTATAGAAATTGATTAATCATTATCCATTTTTTAAAGAAATTCTTAAATGGTTATTCAAAAGTTAAATGATTGATCATTTGAACTATTTTGGAACTCATTGAAATTATGTCAGATCTTGAAATTGTGACGAGTATTGACTATAATATTTTTTTTATCATAAGGAAATATTTTAAATCTTATGATGATTGGACATATTTTATAATATTTGTGAATTAGAGCTTATTTCACGACCATCTTCTATATCTACCATATTTCTGTCATTCATCATGGTTTTATTTAATTTGGGGAGTTCTAATTATTCTTGGAATTAAAATAATAATAATAAATAAATAAATTTTATCCCTGGTATTCACTTCCATTTAAAGTCCTCGCGGTTATGCGTGGGTGAATTACCTTAATCTCTATGTGCTTCCATTCTCACTTAAAAGACCTTTGGCCTGTGCATGGATGAAACTCATTAGAGAGGATAAAGTTAAGTTACTACTAACCCAATTTAAAAGACCTTTGGGCTATGCATGGTTAGGAAGTGCTTGACACATTTTTGAGCACATTTAAAATCTTTAAAATTCATATTCAAATATTCAATTTTTATTGAACTCTCCTCAATCTATAAAATCCATCGTAAATCCATTCATTCTGAAAGTGAAATTTGCTTCTGATTCGAAGAATATTATGATTTTTGTTTGATTAAATGAGATTTACGATATATTTTCCTCTTGATTTGAACTCATATTTCTAGTTTATATTCATCACTGTTTTAATTTCTGTCATTCTTTTGATGATTACAAAAGGGGGAGAATGGTCAAGATTTTGATGGATGAGTAAACATTTATAGAATATTTCTCGAAATTTGGTGTTGGTATTAATTTATTTCAAAATTTTCTAATCTATGCATCAATAAGGGAAGCTTAGTTGTAGGGGGAGCATACAAATAGGGGGAGTAATATACTTCATGTTTCAAACACATTCAAAATCTTTTATTTGTTTGTCATCATCAAAAGGGGGAGATTGTTGTATATAACAGTGTTATATACACAATTATATGATTTTTGTTTGATGATAACAACCAAATATATTTTATTATTGAATGTGTTTGTAAATGCACTGATATACTACACAACAGACAGGAATATAATATTTCTATTTAAATAAAATATAACTGTGCAGAAATTTAAACAATCACACGGTAATTTTTATTTAAATAAAAATATTTTATTTCAATATCAAAAAGTACATCTTTTATAACTCCACTATTTGACATACTACATTTCATTCATACAAATCTGTCACTCTATACAACTATATTTGCAGACACTGTTATACATTGACACTGATATTTTTCCACTGTCTTTTGTCTTTTATCTTCTGCCTTCACAGCCTTCAGTTAAGTACTGTCGTCATACCTGTCACAAGAAACAAACACACACAGTAGACCGCAACAAAAATAATTTAAATACAAGAAAATAAAAATTTATTTTTAAATTTTATCTACCTCAGAATTTTGGTGTGTATCTCATCATTTTTCTAGACTGGGACTGATATGCAGAGACAGAAAAACTCGTCTGATGGCTGCATGTACACATGTGTATAAATATACACGTGTGCACTGCCTCGCCGATCAGTGTACGACTGAGGAGTAGTCACAATGGACCATCACTACACCAAAACAGGTGATTGCCAACGAGTATAACCGTTGCAAGCAATTTCCGCAACGCTTATTAGTGTTGCTAAGGGGGCGTGGCAATGTGGTAGCAACGCTTATAAGCGTTGGTAGATTTTCTCTTCCAATGCTTATAAGCGTTGGTAGATTTTAATTCGCAACGCTTATAAGCGTTGGTACATTTTTGTTTGCAACGCTTATACATGTTACAATATTTCTGTTTGCAACGCCTATACATGTTACAAAATTTTATTTCACAACAAATATAAATTTTAATAATAACAGAAATATATACTAGCAACTCACATATTCTAATATCAATAGTCAATTAATAACCAACATGACGATAATATAGACGATATTTAACATGAATCAGAAACTAATATTAAACTCAATGCATACCAATAGACAACATTCATAATCAAATAACGACATAGAATATCAGTTAATAACAAACAAGCACAATACATAATTAAGTTGTCAAATTCAGTACATAATTAGTTTGCTAAATTCAATACATAAATGAGATTCTACAAATACCGAATACGAAAATCTGGCCATATAACGAAACCTCCATCTGAAAATTCACATAACTTGTACATTCCATTTTGAGGACCATCATAAATTGGTGCATCCGGTTCAAGATCATCTTCTGCACTATTAGAACTACCATCCAATTTTCTCTTTTCTTCCGCTGCCTCTAGAAGTGCCTGCATTCATTGAATGTCACATTAAATTGAAAATTTCAGTTTTGTTGTTAAAAACAGAAAAACATGAGTTTACATCGCACAAAATAATATTAAAAATAGAAAAACATGAGCCTAAACTGAGCCGAACGACTCAGTGTGTACTCTTTAACCATCTCTCCCAGTTTACAAAAACAAAACTGACCAAAAAGAAAGTGGTAACTTGTTTCCGGATTTTGTTCATAGAACGAGCCTTGCTTTTAGAATGCAGGAAACGAAGTTCGATCAATAGATAGCTACCGCTTCTTTCCTTTTTTTCTTACATCTTCTTCTTGTTAGAATGCAGGAACCAGAACGAGATGGGCGGAATCCCGTGGTTTCAGCCAGATTCTCAAACCTGGGTAGAGACATATGATCAGCAAAGGTTAAAGTGCGCAAGGAATGCTCCATGAAAATATTACAGGATTCGCAAAGTGGACCTTGTTCCAGTATTAAACTCATAATCTACTACACCATTAGAACTACCATCCAATTTTTTCTTTTCTTCCGTTGCCTCTAAAAGTGCCTGCATTCATTGAAAATCACATTAAAAATTTCAGTTCCATGTTAAAAACATGAGTTTGCATCTCGCACAAAATAATATCAACTTGTAGGCTCGGAGTAAGTCAATAATACGGAGCCGCTATTTTCAGTATTTTACTGAGTCGAACGGCTCAGTTTTACTGAGTCGAACGGCTCAGTTTTACTGAGTCGAATGGCTCACTAAAACTGAGCCGAAGGGCTCAGTATAACTGAGCCAAAGGGCACAGTTTACTGAGCCGAACGGCTCAGTTAAAACTGAGCCGTTCGACTCAGTAAAACTGAGCCTAACGGCTCAATATAACTGAGCCTAAGGGCTCAGTTTACTGAGCCGAACGGCTCCATTTAACTGAGCCTAAGGCTCAGTTTTACTGAGCCGTTCGGCTCAGTTTACTGAGCTTAAGTCTCAGTTCTACTGAGCCTTAAGTTAAGACCGAAACTCCTCTTGTTATGTCATATGAAGAAAACAGCAGAAGAGCAACTGTGATTGAATTCATAAGAGAGCTTAAGGATGATGGTAATGGATCAGGTGGTTAGCAAGACCTACAGTAACAGTGACGGTATGTTTAAAAGTCACAAGATTCATACATTATAGCTATCTTTTTTACGGTTTCACATTTTTTTAGTTTATTTTCTTCTTTGTTTTTCCAAATAAATGGAATAAGATTTGATATTTATAACCTTCACTAATTAAAATTCTGAAGTATGAACATGGGTTATTGTCCATATTTCAACTGCATTTACCACCTGTAACTCAACCATAAGAGTTGACATATGTATCCTTATACAAAATAGAACAACATTTAGTTGTTAAAAGAACCAATGTTAATAATATAGAAAGGGCTCTAGCAAAAGGACAAACAAAATTGACCAACATGGGAAGTAATGTAATCATTTTAATGAATAACAGAATGTTGGTGATATTATAGTCAATAGCCTAGTCTTGCAATCAACATTTAAACTGGTTTTCCCCCTCTCTTAGTGCCTAATTTAAAATTGATGCTTTTGTTGCATATTTGAGACAATCTTAAATGCAAGTACATGATGCTTTTGTTGAGGTGGAGGCTGTGGAACTTGTGGTGATGCATGACTGTCAAAACATTAACTTGTAGCATGAGAGGAGGAATCAGTGGAAATAGTTTGACCAACATATACAAACTTGTCTTGGTAGCCTACAGTGGGAAGTGACATTGCCACTGATGTAGTTTTGGAGATTCATAAAAATCGATTAAACAATTTAATGTCATTTACCAAAATAGTTGCAATAATTACCAGAATATAGGACTAACAATTTCTAGTTTACAACGCATTGTCAGTATAATTGTTTTACTAATACAAAACTTCTTCTTAATAACATTTTGGAATGCACAATGAAGACAATAAATTATAAACAAATTTTATCTTTGCTTCCTCGGTTTTCAGCCTTAGTGTAAAAAATAATAGTTTCAACAACTTATAGCATAAAGAGCACATTAACAGAAGTACATTTGTTTTCTGACACCGTCCTAAAAAAGTATATGCAAAAATTTTAACTTCCCGTATCATAAAAAATTTCAAAATAAGATAATGACTCACCAATTCCAATCCACGCCGCATCCCTTCTTTGATACTACTCCAAGAGCAATATAATCAGGAGTTCCAACAGCCGTATAAGATTGTAATATAAAACAAGTCATGTACTGGAAAAAAAAATAGTTATCGGACATAATATAGTAAATAACACTCATGTCGACGACATTGCTACAGATGATCAAAGCCTCTATATTTCGATCATACATGGATGCACTTGTTGTGAGATGATTCGTCATTCTACTTTCCTTATATCTGCTATCGATAAACACTACATTTGATTTTATTCTCTGTTTATCTCTACTTGCAAAAACAGTTAAACATCTTGCAGATGCTGTACAAGCTGCGGTCACTTGCATTAACTGAGCCAACTGTCTGGAGGATGTGCTCAAATTTGTCAGTCTTTTATCCTCAAATCCAAATTACAATTTTCATTTTGTTAACCTTATGTCTACAATAAACTTGGCAACCTGCGTATCACTTTGACAGAAAAAATTTATACTTCTGCAATGAGAAGCATAAAGGAAATGTGCACAGGCCTATAACCTTAATTAACCTACCTTTTTCCATAATTTCTAAAGATTGAAATGCATGATAAGAAACAAAATGGGTTAAAAGACATCATTTAGCAATTAGCATTTCAATTAAGCAGCACCATACATTAGTTTATATAGAAATTCAAACAAAATGGGTTAAAAGACATCATTTAGCAATTAGCATTTCAATTAAGCAGCACCATCCATTAGTTTATATAGAAATTCAAACTAAATTTTATATAAATTTACTAATTGAATTGTTAAAATGTTCGTCTAGTTAATAATTAGCTCAAAATCGTAGTTTCATAATATTTTAGTTCCCTAAACAAAAGCTATTTAATACAACTGATATGATATTGTATTACAGTAAGATAAATTCCTCACCATAAAAGATATGAGTTATCATTTATTATTTTATCCATAATGATATCTTTCTTAAAAATAATGCAAAGTTAGGGGTATTGAAGGAAGCCACCTCAAGCAAATCATGAAGAGCATAACCAGAAAGAAATATTGGCTCTAAATTAAATGTAATTGTATCAGAGTATGAAATACATGTAAATATCAAACTCAAACATGACAATATAACTTAGAATTACTCATAATAACTTACCATTATCAGCAAGCCTATGTACCACTCCTGCAGTGATCCCCTTAGTTATAGAAAAAACTGAAAATAAAGTATCATGCTGAACAGGCCGAGGATCACATCACTCTAGCACACCAGCAAATACACACATACCTGAAATAAAACAACAAATATAATTTTATACACACTTCCTTCCATCAATAGGTAATAATGTTAATGAGTAGTCAAATTTTGTATAGGTTCAAGCATATTCTTATCTTTAATTTCAACCTCAGTACCATCAAGCAGCCAACCTTAGTACATAATTCTGAAAGGGACATACCATGCTTATTTGCTTCTGGATTGGCTAAGACCTACAAGAAATATCAAAGTAGCAAGAAATTGAAATACATATATACATATAAATGCAGACCTCGCCAAACTTATATACATATAAATATTTATATATCTGCACAATCTTTTAGTATCATTGCCTCGCCAAACATATATACATATAAAAGTAGCCTTGACTACACTGATTAAAAGTATCATTGCCTCCCCAAACATATATACATATAAAAGTAGCCTTGACTACACTGAATAAAAGTATCATTGCCTCGCCAAACACATATACATATAAATATTCATATATCTGCACAATCTTTTAGTGCAGACATGCAAGAATACCCACGATTATATTTTACATGGAAGTAGCAAGAAATTTTAATACGAATATATGTCTCTATCTAACAAGCAGAGGAAACCAAACAATGCAAAAAACATATATTTTTTAAAATTTAGACATCATGACTACTAACAAATGCAAAAAGAAAAACAGAAAAACAGAAATCACCTTAAAAATAAATAAAACGAAAGCGCGAAATATATATGATCGCATAAATAATTGTTGTAGCGATAAAAGTACAGAAATAAAATTGAAATACGAAAGTGCAAACCTCATGCATTTCCATCGTTTCAAACTGTATAATAATACAATGAAACTCTGTATATTTGTGCAGTTCTTCATTTTATACAAAATTCTGTATGTTTTTTCATTAAAAAACATCAACTTATTATGATTTAAGAACGAAAAACAGGCACTTTCTGTGTATATGAAAGACTGTACTAGCATTTGTAAGTAGTCGTTTTGATCAAATTAAAAACAGGCACTTTGTTAGTTATATTCTTAGTCATACCGTGTATATGAAAGACTGTACCAGCATTAATAAACGCGTCATTAGATGAAGTTTCCCTATCAAAAAAAATATAAAATCACAAAAAGAAGATCTGAGGGCAAGACTTAGTTCATCATCCTCATCGAAAGCAATATACTTTCAAGTAGTTGTAAGTATATACTTTCAAGTAGTTGTAAGCTTAAACATATACAGAACACTATTATTTCCCTTGTTTATATTCATGAGTACATATGCAGAACACTATTATTTCCCTTGTTTATATTCATGAGTACATATGCAGAACACTATCATTTCAAGTATACAACTATTATTGCAGATCTACTTTCAACTATACAAAAAAAACATAAGATTTGGATATCCACGTATGCAATATACTTTCAAGTATATTGCTTTCAAGTACTTGTAAGCTTATAACTTTAGCTTAAACATATGCAGATCTGCAATAATAGTTGTAAGTACTTGAATATACAACTACTTATAAGTACTTGAAATAACAGTGTACTCATGGATATCCATGTATGCAATAATAGTTGTAAGTACTTGAATGCAATATCCATGTTTAAGCTTATAACTCAAGTAGTTGTCAGTATATACTTTCAAGTAGTTTATAGGGTGCAGAGATACTTATGTATATCCAAATCTTATGTTTTTTGTGCATTCAAGATTTAGCAAAACCTAACACCTTGTAAAAGCTAACTCATTGGGAATCCAAAAAACTAGATACTTGAAATCGAAAAAAGAACAAATCGAACAAAATTCACCTGAAGCGACTGAATGTGATAAATTCGAGTTGAACACGAGCACAAATCGATCCCTAAAATTGAATGCGAGTTTCTCCGCGACCCCCAAAAACCGATTAGAGACGAGCAGATTGGAGTTTTCTAATTTTTGCCATGCTGGGATTCTTGGATTTAGATTCGAGTTTTTTTTCCCTCTCCCTCGTTCAGAATTGATATTTCTGATTTGGGCGGCCGTTTCTAGTAAAAGCGTTGGCCAAAAGATGGAGAAATAGGAAATAGGGTTAAGGATGCAAGTTTACATTTTTACCCCAACAAATCAGCCCTACCAACGCAATTAAGCGTTGGCAATAAAAAAATTGAAATAATGTATTTTTGGTAACACTTTTTGAGCATTGCAACACTTATTTTTGTTATTACATGGCAACACAAATAAGTGTTGACAATTGAAAAAAAAAGGGTTACCAAATGGCCATTATGGTGTAGTGCATCTCGACCCAGTGTACAATCAACAGTGGGACGATTGAATAGAGGTTTAAGTAATAAAGTCAACTCAGCAAAGTGGCTCAACATCAAAAAGTAGCATGAATACAAATATCAAAGAAGTAGCACAGTTCAAAACAACATATGGCAGCAATACAAATGAAAACATGGTGCAATACAGGCAAGACCAAAGAAGTACATGACAGAGCCGAGCACAGTTCAGGGTTAGGCCAAAACAAACAGTGTAACAAGTATTTTAAGTAAGTCAGTATGGATCTGGTGCCAAAACAGTGTGTATTTCAGTTGTTACACAACTAATGGATGCAACAAGCTATCTATATGGTAAAACAAGTAAACAATTCTTAAGCAAAGCACAAAGTTTCAGGGCCACAAAGACACAAGACAGTAATCATCAATGCACATACTAGTAAAGACATAGGCAAGGTGATACATGAAAACAACAATCCAGTCATACATGAATACATGGATCAGAATTGGTGCAACACATATAAACAGGTCAGCAAGATTGATTCAAATTTGAGTAAATGGTGGTGCAAAACTCATAAGTGCAAGCATAGCAGTATGAAGGCATAAACAACAGTGGCAAAGACAACATAGCAGCTCAATGATCATGAAGAACATAACAGAAATCTAGTAATGCATTTCATTTCAGCATATACATGATATAAAGTGATTCAAGAAATGCATTTTGCCAAATCAGCATTCCTTTTAAATCGATTCCAGATTTATACAAATCAGTAAGCAACAATATTTAGCAAAGTCTCAAGTTGTTGTACAGAAAGATGCAGTGAAGCTTTGAGCATAAATCATGCGAATTTGACACTAATTTAGTAAATGGGAAAACTTGTTTTTGGCAATCAATTATCCAAGATATGCAAGATGAATTAGGAAATTTGTTTCCAGTTGTTTAAATGAACATGCATGACATATGATTTCCAAAAAAAAAATCACAATTAATCTCGGCTGAAATATCTTTTCAGAAATGTGTTTCAATCATGCAAACATATGATCAATATTTGGCAAGGATTTTTTTTTAACTGGAAATCAATTTCAATCAGGAGCATATGTGGAAAGAGGAGCAAATGTATTTCCAGAGAATCAAATGCAGAATAAAACACGGCAAGTATTCAGGGATTAATTCAATCAAGATTTACAAAAGAGGAAATCACTTTCAAATCGAGGTCTCGCAAAAAAAGGGATTTTTCCAGAGAAATCACAAGAAGAATTCAAAGCCGTGTATTTTAAAACCCCAATATTTCAGCATATATATCATAATCAAGTCAAATTATTTAAATCAGAGATTCGAAGGGTTTGAAACCCCTATAAATACACAATCATCATCGGCATCAGGGTATATAGAAGAGGAATCGAAATTATCCAACA
The DNA here is from genome assembly GCA_030737875.1 of Allium sativum. NCBI lineage: Eukaryota > Viridiplantae > Streptophyta > Magnoliopsida > Asparagales > Amaryllidaceae > Allium > Allium sativum. The sequence goes on along the minus strand of CM060913.1, from coordinate 537,839,641 downwards.
ATAATTCAGAAAAATCATTTCAACTTAGAGTACTCACCGAGGATTTCATTCGTTATCCAAAGGGGAAACCGATCGAAGACGTGGTGCTTCAAAGGATACAAATCTATAGAGGAATTCCCGAGCAAAATCGATCATCGCGAATCGATTTGGGAGGATAACAGAAACCCTAGCGCCGCCATTTTCAATTCACAGGAGAAAAGTGAACGGGTCAACCTAATTAAAGAGAAGTCGACTATTATTTTATAAAAGGGGATGACCCTTAACTCTAACTCCTAGGGTTATTATCTATTTATGTTTTCTTGTTTTTTAAAAATAATTCAAGTTCCATCCTTAGGGTCAATAACTACTAGTGTCTGTAGTTGGAAAAATCACAACTTAACGGATCAAGTTGTGTCAAGGTCTTGAGCGTAGGGTTTAAACAGTCGGGAGCGAAGGTTGCGAGTTTACAAGAGTCTGTAAGCGAAGAGATTGTTTATAATTTCTAGTAGAAACCTTGAATGCAGCAGTAGGCATAGTTTTGTCGAAGCTGGGTATTTTTTGTGTGTGATTTTTTCTTTCTGCAATTATTCTGTGATTTTTTATTTTAAATTTAAAAACCCTATTCACCACCCACCCTCTAGGGTTAATTTAGATCCTACACCTATCATATATGTATATATATATATATATATATATATGTGTGTGTGTGTGTGTGTGTGTGTGTGTGTGTGTGTGTGTGCGCGCGCTCGTGTGTGTGTGCGTGTGATATACACGTAAATGTGTATATTTTATCCGCATATTTATCTTATTTTATCTTTTAAATAATTGATATTGTGTATTTATAGCTGTGTTTTTAGATTGTTGACAAGAATAATGGTTTAGAGCATTTGATGAATAAAGCATGAAGAATTTGCTGAAAAAGAGTGAAGTTAAAATTACTAAAGCTTAAAGAACGGTTGCAAATAGAGTTCAGTTGGGTAGATTTGGCTCACTAAAGACTCATATTGTGTTCACATTGGCTCAATTGCAGACCATTTCACTCATGTAGCGTTCACATTAGCTCCTTTGCAAGGCTTCTCATTCATGCACTGCACGCGTTCACACTGGCTCACTTACAAGGCCTCTTACTCTACAACCCCGTTCACACTAGCTTATGTGTTATTTGGGCTAATTCTTTAGTCCCACATTGTGGAATTTTCCAAGTAGTCTTTGTCATATCAGCTATAAATACCTTGTATCTCATTCATGTAAAAACACATTCAGTTTTATTCTGTAATCCTTTTCTTGGAATAAAACTCTTCTTTCTCTCTTCTATTTAGTTTTTATTGCATTTTATTTATGTCGTTTATTTTCTTTTTATTTTCTTTTCTTTTAGCTATGTCTAGCTAATCCTCTTTAATTAGGGGGTGATGACGCTAATAGTTATGATTCAATATGAATCACATAGCCAAAAGATTAGAACTTCATGTATGTAGATCTAGATTTGAACTAAGGGTTAAATCTGAACCTTCATACCCTGTGTCGTTTAAGAGCTGTGCTCCTTCACAGGGTATATTCGAGTTCGGTCTAACACTTATCAGATTTAGATTTAATATTTAGGGTTTTAGAAATAAAATAGTGAATCTGTCCTTATAGCCTATGGTTGTAGAGCTGAGCTCCTGCATAGGCTATGCTTGTCGTTATTTACATATTTGTTTCTAAAAACCCATTATGGTTGATTCATGTTTGTGACAGAAACATGTATTAGATCTGGTTAATCTTTTGGCTATTGATGATTATGAATCTGATCTATGTCATTATCCCCTAATTGCTTTCACTTATTGTTAAAACTCTCTTTTATTTAATTTCTGCTATTTTCTTTGTTTTCCACCAATCAAAAGTTAGGGATAACTTGATTGGATTTATTAATAAAATAATTTGGTCCCAGAGTTCGACACCCTCTACAACAATCCTTGTTGTTTAGGAAAGCCGAACGGATTTTACAGTTGTTTACAATTGCATAATTTGTTCGCAAACAAATTTTGGCGCCGTTGCCGGGGACCAAAATATTTTTTGTTGGTAAATCCTTCGGGTTGTATTTTTATTTCTTTTTTTTTTAAAAAAAACGACACAAAAATATTTTAACTTTTTTTTTGTTTTCTTTATATATATATTAAAAAAAAAGTCTCTTGATTAGTTTTGATTCGGTATTGGATTGATAGTATGATCTTCTAATTAAGAGAGAAAAAAATAGCCTTGCCAATTCTTTCCCGATTTCTTTCCTAGTTTTCTTTCATTTTTCTTCTAATCATTCCTTCTTTCTGTTTACAATTTATTTCCAAAAAAAAAAAAAAATCTTTTCTTTCTGATTTCTTGCCTTCACTTCATTTCAGTACCATTGCCAGTTCATAAAAATTCCAAAATATCCACCTGATCCTCTCATCTACTCCATACAAGTCCTTCAACATCCAAAAACCACCCTCTTCCTTCACGTACCAGTTCCGATCACAAACCAGTTTTGTTTCTCCACTTCGCAGCCTTCTGCCACTAACCAAAAACCCAAAAGCTTCACCGTCACATTGCCCTCACCCAAACCAAGCTACCCTTGTTTTTCTTCCCCATATCAGCACGACCCATCTCCAAGAATCTCCTCCTTCATCTCGCAACACAGTCCACGAAACTCCTCAACAAAACCCAATCGCAGCATGCCTTCCTTCAAACCATCACCTACTACCGCATTGATTCGACCAACCTTCCTAAAATCATCTTGAAAAATCTCCACGCTGTACCACAGCACTTCCATAACATCTCCTTTACACCGTGTATCAACCCTTCTACCACAAAAAACCAAGACCATACATCCTACTTCCCAAACCGCAAACCACAGACCAAGTTCATCGTTCACTAATCATCCTCACATCGCCTCATATCACCCATCATCTCACCGAACACAACCATTACAAAGCACCCCCGTTCAACAAAACTGCATACCACTTCTAAATCCAAATCCTTACACCACACTTGAACAACTCAGACCTCATCACACCACAAAACTCCCCTCTTCTGCCAATCCATCCCCCGACTACAATTCTATCCACAAACCGTCATCCACAGAAAACCCTTTATACCAGATCGAACCATACCATTCATCTAACATACGGCAGACAAATTTTTGCAAAATCCCATTTCTGCCACCCATAAACACATAACGCAAAAGAAAAAAAATCACAATTCGCGACCACTATTTCATAACCCAGATCGAGTTCCACTGCAAACTGCTCACAACCACAGTTAAACTACACTGAATTCATCGTCAACTGACCACCGCCCATAGCCTTGCCGAGACCCCCTTGCTTGATTTCCTCTGCCATCGCAATACCCGAAACCTCCTCTCCTCTTCTTACCACAAAATCATGTACCCTCCTCAAATTCTCTTACCTGAAGCCGCATACCCAAAGTCCCAAAGCAAACGTGGTTTTCTGATCCTTATAGTCGCGACTGCTAATCCAATTTGGATTAGTTCCTGATTTGCACCAATTCGCAAAAAGGAAAGTAAAAAAAAGAGGAAAGAAAATTGTGTGATTTGTTTCCGAATTAGAAAGGGACGTGATTTTGAGAAAAGGTTGGGTAAAATAAGAAAGGGAGGAGTTATTTTGTCTGCTAATTTTTGGGCAAGGGTTATATCATTGTTGGGTTGGCCTCTTTCTTTATGGGCCGACGTGGGCTTGTAGGCTGATTTTAATTTTCTTTCCTTTTCTTTTTGTTAATTCTCTTCTTCTTTTTGTAGCCCGAACCCGTGCCGCAGCGCAGTCAAGTAATTAATAGGAGGCAACAACAACAAAAAGGCAGCAGACAATTCAGACAGGTTGGAGCGGTTGCACACCAAGTGGGGTGTGAACGCGCTAGCGCGACTCAACTGCACTGGACGGACTGCCGATCAAGGTGAGTATTTTCTAACTCTACAGGGATTACTGCTGCAAAGAAAAGTATATATAAATCGCTTGTAAAAATCTTCTGCAGGAGATTGGCTTGCTTGTAAAAAAAAAATTTATTTTTGCAATTTCCTGTTCTGTGACTGTTCTGAGACTGTTCATTCTGTGACTGAATATTTTGCCTGTTGATGTGTGGTTTAAAATTTTAAAACGAACGTGGGATTAATTGAAAATTTTATTTTTGAAATCAAACCGAGGAATCCCCAAAAGCTCATAGGACAAAATATTCGTTAAATTGACAATTAGGATTGATACTCTCTGAGGTGTCTAAGGAACGGTAGAGTCTCGAACTCAAACAGGTTCTTAAACCTTCAGTTGTGTTTCTACGGTGATTCGTGGCACACTGATAAACCCTGTCCGGACCTGGCCTAGACTTGTATTCATATAATCCGAAGTTGTTAATTTTAACATATTTTTTAAAAGAGCTTTCTTGAAAACGTCCCAATTCCCTTTTTCCAACGAATTTTACGATAGTTGTGAAAATCAATATAATCCATATAATTTTACACCAAATTCATATGGATATTTTAATAACAACTTTTGTACAAACAATTTGGATTTTATGCCACCGACTTTTCAAAATTTTCAAAATACTCCTGATTGTACACCACCAAATTTTCAAAATGATGATCAACCCTCAACTCTTGAAACACGTATTGAATCTTTACTTGAATTGAGCATACAACAAAATCAAGAAATAAATGAATGGTGTAATTCATACATGTGCAACAATTAAAGTGAAAGTTTTCGAAATAATCAAAATCTGATTTCACCTTCAAAGTTCAAAGATTTTGATTATAACCCTTGTCAATTCGGTTTTGAACTCCAAAATGAATTTCAAATTCAAAATGGAAATGTAAATCATTTTTCAAATGATTTTGGCAATGGGAATAATTTCAATTGTGGTGCTAGTGAAAACTTTTGCTCTCAACAATTTCAACTTGAAAATTCCCGTGTAAATAACTTTAAATTTGATTTTGTTGAGCAAACAAATGAAATTGACGACTACTTGAAGTTTCGTGAGAAACAAAATCAAATCCAAATGTGTGACAAATCGAACGATAATCCACCTTTGCTCACAATTAATGATTTTCAACTGACAACTTTTGAAATCGATTAAAATCTCAATGAAGTTGTTGAAAGCTCTGTGATTGATTTGAATTTAAATTCTTTTGAAAACAAAGACATCAATCTTCTATTCGATCTTCCTCTTTCAAATTCTGAAAATTTTGAAAATTTAACAATTTTAGATTGTCAACTTGAACGAAATGACGAAGTTGGTAACAACTGTTTGAGTGAGGACGACATTGATGAGCGAAAACTTCTTGAATTAATTGACGATGATGTTGATGGGTCTAAAACTGAAAATGAAACTTTTGAAGACTTTGAAATTCTTGATGTTGAAAACAACGACATTGCTGAATGTGATCTTAAACACATTGACGATTTTTTTAAAATTGTTGAAAATCCTTGCGACTTGATCATTTCAACTGAACCACACCGTGATCACTCGTTTTTCACTGATAAATTTCTGCAGTATATGAACTCCTTTTGGAATAACACTATTTTTGAGAAAACACGATTTCGAAATTTACTGAAAATTCATTTGTTTGGTTTAAACTTTAGGTCTACGAATGAACCTTTAGTTAACAAAATTTCAAATATCAACGCAAAACCGAACAATAGTTCTCAAAACCATTGTGGGGGTGAGAGTGATGCACACGTCTCTCAATTTATACATCATCTGAACAAATCAAACTTTGTTTTTGAAACTTTTACTGAGCCCCAGCTCGATGACCTCTCTTTAGTTGCTACAGAAATTCAATTCGATTTTCGAATCAATTGTAAGCTCAAAACTTTAAAATTAGCAACTCAAACTTTTGAAAAAACGAATTTTGTTTTTCCAAATCTGACACGTAATACAAAATCCTTTATGATTTGGTTTTCTATGCTGAAGCTGTGTCTTATAATCTTAATGAGACTAATCCATTGGTCCATTGTGGACCGGTACATCTATTCGATGACTGCGTATTTTCTGCACACACATCCGGTAAGCCGTGTTGACCCTCTTAATTTTTATTTCCCTTTCACTAAGATATGTCTGATTAACGACTGTGAGGACACAGTCACACTCAAGTGTGGGGGTGAATTTACATTACATCAGCAATCAAATTTTATGAAGTAGGTCATTCATTGAACAAGGATTAACTTAAAATTCATAAATAACACCTTGGTTCTTGTTTGATAAGTTGAATTGTTGGGTGATGAGAATGAACATTATTTATTCATTGAATCGTAATGTGTCTTTTTAAGATGCTAGCTTGAGACTGTGCAGACGTTAGTCGTGTTCTGGAGTAAGCGTGTCAACCCTTGTTATACGTGTTAGAATGTGCAAGTAAAAATAATCAAAAAAAAATTTACGAAATAAAAATGAGTTTGCACCTACTTATGTTGGATTTTCTGAGTTCGTTTTCATGCATAATATTTTCTTATCACTCAAATTTTCAAAATCGTAAGTTCTAAAATCCACTTGGCCCAATTAAGGAGAAATGACTCATTGTAGCATTCTTCTTCGATACCCCACATTATTCAAACCCAAGTTTTAGTCGATTTACATCCATGTGTCGACAAGTTTATCTTATATTGGTATACTCAAGAACCTTTGTTTAAAGGTCAAAAACGTCACTTTTTACCAATATTACACCACCCACTCCGTACTTGTTTTAAGGTAGATAACCATATACCACATCTTATTTTATATGGGTTATCTATCTTACGAAACTTTGCTTATCATTCCTTTCAGCTTTTTGTATAACATCAATCCAGATTTGTGTGTTGAATTAGGGTTATAAAAGTAGAGTAACTAGGGCATAAAACTTTCCTTTCATGAAGTGTTGTTTTAGTAGAGGAGGAATCAAATGAAATAATGTACGGTATCATTCCATTCCATCTCAATTCATCATTCATCATGCAAAAAAAAAAAAACACTACAACAAATATACCATATTACAACGGTGCAAAAAAGTTGTAAAAAGCTTTTACAACGGTGGAGCCACCGTGGTGTATTAAGAAGTTGTAATATACTTATATCTTTCACAACATTTCTACACCGTTGCAACACCGTTGTAAAATAGGATATTTAACAACTTTTACTTATCGTTGTAATAAATTTTATTACAACTTTTATTCCCCGTTATCGTAGACATTTAAATATCATAAGACCATATGTATGACAACTGGTGATTACGGTTGTGATTTCCAAAATATTACAACTCTTTCGCACCGTTGTAAAATGATTTATTACAACTTTTCTTGGCTGTTGTGACTTATTTACACCTTACTATTATAAAGTATTCATATATATTAATAATAATATGATTCATATTTCAATGCAACAAATATAACTATACATAATCATTCATATATATTAATTAACATAATATTCGATCAACATACACATAGTACATCATCAACTAAACCCATCACAAAAAACATAAACGTTTCAAAAAACATACATCGATCTAACACAAAAGATACATAAGACAGATCGAAGTTTTGCCAAAAGATACATAAACAATCAATACCTCTACATCACCAGTACAACCAGCTTGGTGAACATGAACAAGCGATTCATTTTCATATTCATCTTTTGCTTCTTGGTACCCGCTGTAGTCAAAGTTGCAGCATCCTCTTCCGAGATTGGTGTCCACATTGCTTGCCTTATCTTTCTAAGAATTTTGGGATCATTCATGCACCTAAAAATTAAGTCCAGAAGACTAAATATGAAAATCATAAAATATCATATAAATACTGTGGAAAAAATTTGGTCTAAAGTAACATTGCATTACTTCATCATTGCAGCCGGGTTACCACTTTTGATCTCCTCAAAAACGGACTTTAGAGATGGCTCTTCTTTGAGTCATGCAATCCTTTCCTCCACCTGTTGCAACTGATTTGGATTTGAAAAATTCTCCAACATGCTAGACATTGATGTATCCTAGGAATATTAAGCAAGCAGAATTTAACCAAATAAAATCCCCTATAAACAGTCAAAATGAACTTGCACTTAGATACAAGATGTACACTTGCATAAGAGTATTTCCAAGATGTTCTGCCATACAAACTGATGATTTTGCATTACTTGTTGCGCTGTAGAGAGATACTGTAGAGGATCAATTGGGGGCATGGTCACAAGTTGTACACTGGCAACATTGTCACCAATAGCTAAATTTTTATAATAAGTTGATAAAACAATTAGTAAATAAAAACGCATCAAAATGCAAGGGAGTTTTTTGTCCACGTCTTAATGACATAATATGCAAACTGTGCACGTAAGAACTAGATAAATTTATATTTCGTAATATAATATTTGACTCACCTTCCTACAAGCTGTCATTGGTTCATCCAAACAAAATGGAGGATATCCCACTAACATTTCAAACATAACAGTGTCAAGCGATCACCTGTGTTTAAAAAACAAAAAATGAGCGAAAATGTATTAGCATAGATAAAAAGCAATTTGAATATATAAGCCAAATATGATATTTACCAATCATAAGCTATTCCATAACCTTTCAGTGGAAGTTAAGGAACAATATAACCAAGTGTACAATATATGATATACATAATGTGTGCAAAATGGACTGGAAGCTACAACTTGGGGTACTGATATACATAAATTTTCTGCAAGTAATCAAGACAAAACTTAAGGACTAGCAAAAAATAGAATAAATCTCAATCCAGTGCAATAACTTGAAGATGAATATAACAAACCACAATAGTACCTCTTTCCAAAAACATAGCCCAAACAAAATATTCATGTAGACAATGACCTCCATAACATTTTGGTACCTCCTTCAACTCCACCAAGGCTAACGCAAGCTCATAGCAGACCAAATAACCTGGGCTTATCCAATGATTTCAACTTCAAAAAGCCCAATCCCTTCAAATAGCCAGCACTTGCTTCTACTCATGACTCTCCATGCTCAAATTATATTGATACACCAATTTTTTCATTAAACATCCTAATAAAAGTAAAATTGTAAAAAATGATACACTGCTAAAAGCGATAATGGTTATGTGAGAAGTTAGATGAATGGAGAACATGTTTATCTACTGACAGCATAGATTCTAATGGAGTATTTCAGTGAAATATTGGAAATGTGATTTTCAGTTGCAAGAATTTCATAGTTTTTGCCATTTAAAATGGTTATCATTTAATGCTTATATATCTTTGTACATATTCAATCACTTTGTTTGCAGTAATTTTTATACTATGATATATCTCTTAATATTCCTTTCATATTGATTTGTTTGATTAAAGTCATACCATTGTTTTCCCTGCATATCGTACGACAGGGAAAACATAGTATTTTCTTTTCAAATTAAGATGATAATGTTCTTAATATTGTTCTAGTATATCGCCCACCCCCTTTAAAGCGGTATAGTTTGACATGTAAATTCGGTTGATACCGCTACTTCTTTTGTGTATATACACTGAAACGACAATTAAATATTCTATATCATTGTATCCAGAATTTGTTTTCGAATCAACTATTGTTAGTAGAGAACATGATAAGTGAGTGTGAGTGCAAATAATCAATGTAGAAACGTACGATCTATAGTGAGCAGACCTTTGCAAACTTTTTTCTTTTGGTTAGGGAGAAAAAAAACCTAAAACCTCAGATCAAATCACGTTACAGTCATGTACAAACTATCCAAAAAAACGACTGAGAAAACGCGAAAATATCACTAAGACATGAAAACTCCGTTGTAAGATTCTGAGAAAAAAACTTACAAGCATCCATGCTTTGATCAATGGCAGTAGACAAGGCCACAAAAGTCGCGGCATCCTCCATGAATCCAATATGGTGCACACCAATTTCCACCCTTGGCTTGCTGCACTTGCCTTCTCCTTCCACACTCTGTAACTCGATAACGGGCACAGACAGAAGCCGAAGTCCCCGCTTCCTTGCGGACTACACCCAGGAAAAAAATTCTCACCCAGTCCGTTATGAGACCCACTGCGCTCGCACTAATCGTCGAGGCGGCCCCACGATTTCACCATGCAGTCTTCTTCGCGATGAAATATGATCCATGAGCCTGGGTTCGAGTTTCTGACGTGATCTATGCCTGGGGACTCCACGAATAGGGTTTGCATTGACGCCATGGCGACGGTAGAGCCGAAAAGGTCATGGATCATCACGAACTAGCGAATAGCTTCCCAAAATTTTATTGTATTCCAAAAGAACTGTAATTGAAATAAAAAATCCATATTGAATAGCTTCCCAAACTCACGTACAACTGATGTTGGGAAGATCTACCATGGTTGTAATACCAAAAGAACTGATATTTAGACATGAAGTCACAAACTTCCTTAATATTATTCAGACAGTAAACAAAGCTAATAGGCAGAATAATTTTGGTTTAAATTCATTGATGGAATTTTTTTTTGAAAGGCAAGTAAACCGTTATTAACACTAAAGCAATTACAAATGAAATTGACACAACTGTTCTCTCGACTTTACACACTTTACCCTCGACTATACAAACTTGAGAGAAAAAACCAATGAAAGAATAAAAAATAATGTCTAGAAAAAAACTCAAGACTGCTTCACATTACAAATACATCACTAGAACTTCATACGATTAATAATCACTTGAACTACAACTCGCAAACAACATCACTTGATCTATAAGCACTCAGTTGAAACCAAAGTCCGCATCACTAGGACTGTACATTATCTATTATACAGTTACCATAGCATCCTATAACATTTTGCCTGATTAAAATTAAGTACTACGAGTACAAACCATGCAGAAACCATGACTACTCATAAATCATTAAAAGCATGCAGGGTATTTGTCAACCATAGCATCACTTAAAGTCATGACTGCTCAGAAATGCAAGTACTACTATACAGATATCACAACATCACAAAAGCCATGATTACTCATAAATGCATAAACCAGAGTTCAAAACTTAACAGTTCATCAAAAGAAAACATGCATAAACCAGAGTTCGAAACATATCAGTTCATCAAAAGAAACCATGCAAAGTCTTTGTCAACCAAAACTAATTCAAGAACCAAAAAACCTGCTCGAAATTACCAAACACAAGTTCTATGTACATGCACCAAACCTGATCAATAATTAAATTGGATTCCTCCTGGTCTGTCTTGATGGAAATTTCATAGAATTAGGAAGAAACTCCTCTAACGTATAATCAATACCCTCATCCAAATATTAGTTGAATTTAGCAGCAATAACTTTTAGGTAATAACTAAATTCTTTCAATGGTTCAGCTCACATTAGTTAATCCACATCTGAATCACTATATCCCAAATTTGAAAGGCTGACCCAAACGTGTTTCAGTCTAACTTTTAAAGCATTTTTGCTAACCTAAGTATTAACTAACCCACGGTTCAGCCATGAAACGCTAAAACTTTTTTGCTTAGTCACCGATTATAAATTAGGATTGCAAGAAATCTCATAAAAATAATGTAGTAATAGCACATGTTAATGCATAAATGCCATACCTCACGTGATTTGCAACGAAGAAGAATGACTAGATTGCGATTTGGGGCTGATATTAGTTTCCGGCAAGGGCAGACGAAGTGATTTATTTTTAGGTTTAATTGTAGTCCACGAAAGATGTCGAGGTCATCATCCAAAGCCATAATCTGACTACATCCAACTAAAGTTAGACTACAAATCCGATAAGGGTTCACATCCGAATCTGAATAGAAAGCGCAGAACCTCTGCTTTGGAAAAATTCATGATAGGAGATAGATCTACGCTATCAGTTCAGATTTGGAGGATGCTAGTAGATTTCTTATTGAGTTTTTGAGGGTTTGGAGGAACCATGAGGAGGGTTTGGAGGAACCATGGGTGGAGAGGCGATTGAAGTTACTGACAGACGACAAAAAGCGGTGATTATATGCAAAAATTAGGCATTGGAGCCATAAGCTTGGTTTTAAAGCGGAAGGGAAATTTGATATTGGAGTCTAGAAAAAATTGTATGTCTTCAACGTATAACATTCTATGTAATTGTAATACAACGATGTGAGTACTTAAAAATTCTTATTCTACCAATATCCGCGTATGAAACATAAAAAATTATCTAATATTTGAAAGACACTTATGGATATGGCCATTCAATTTTAATTAAGATTATATGTAAATTTACGTGTATTTTGGTAGATAAAATTATTGTCGCTTACTATTTTATATAAGTAAAAAATTTGTTACATAAAATTATTTTTTTAGCATATTTTCGCTTTTATAATACTAAAATTGGTATGAATCAAAACTTTCTACCTGTTTGTTGGATTTATTACTATTATTATTTAACGTTTAATGCTAACTTTAACTATTACAGCTTAATAAATATTTTATTATCATTAAATTAATAAGTAGTTAACATACATTAAATATTAAAAATAAATTACTACTTACTAATTATTAATTATTTAATAATAATTGACAAATATTATTGATTCCCAGGTTTATTATTAATTATTATTATTATTAAATATCAATATAATTAGTTATTAAATATAGATATTATAAACATGAAGTTTGTACTAGGCATCTCTATTACAATGAGTAAAATGAAAAGTTGGGATATTAATATTTATTACAACAGTGATTTTTTCACAGTTGTAAAAAAACATTTATTACAATGAGTAAACAACGCACAGTTGTAAAAAAGCATTTATTACAACTGTGCTTTTCGCACAGTTGTAAAATTAAAGTTGTAATATAGTGTTTTTGTTGTAGTGAAAAAAAAAAAAAAGAAGAAAAAGAAGAAAAAAAGAGGAAAAAAAAAAGAAAAAAAATGAAATGGAGAGAGAGTCTCTCAGAATAAAATAGTCATTCATCATTCTTGACTATAAAGCATTCAGTTCCATTCCATCCACATCCATTATACCGTACTTGGAAGTGAGGATTGTAGTAGAGGAGATGAAAGGAAATAAAAATGTTCATATGTGCCTTAGTATTACTTTATCTTTTGTAGCTTGAAGTTCAACTAATACACTTGCCCTCTTATCTATAACATTTTTAGAACTTACAAAATTTTCCTTCATCTATGCATAACTCACATCCAATACATTACAGTTACATTGGTGCAAAATTATTCAAAAAAAAAAGGACAAATAAATGATTGGGTCTACATTGTCGATGTGTAGAACTTTGGTTGACACCACGCTCTTAACCTTCAAGACAATTACAGTGTTATCAAGGAATTACGATTCAGCTTGAAATTTTTTATTCATTTTTGCACCAATTATGGGATGGACAATTTGGGACTAAACCGTTATTATTGAAGTTAGATGAAATCCTTGGAATGTGAAAGACCTTAAATATATTGTTTGATTAATCTGCGTACATAAGACGCTTTGGATTTTGTGGGTAGTATCCGCTGAAAACCCTGACGAGACAACACTCGTCCTACTGGGGACACCCAGAGGTTTAACGGCTTGTTGCATACGCTAAATGCAATCGTGTTTCCTACGAAAGTGTGACATATCTTAGTTTAGTTTATTCGAGGACGAATAAAAAGATAAGTGTGGGGGTATTTGATATACACGTAAATGTGTATATTTTATCCGCATATTTATCTTATTTTATCTTTTAAATAATTGATATTGTGTATTTATAGCTGTGTTTTCAGATTGTTGACAAGAATAATGGTTTAGAGCATTTGATGAATAAAGCATGAAGAATTTGCTGAAAAAGAGTGAAGTTAAAATTACTAAAGCTTGAAGAGTTTAAAGCTTGAAGAACGGTTGCAAATAGAGTTCAGTTGGGTAGATTTGGCTCACTAAAGACTCATATTGTGTTCACATTGGCTCAATTGCAGACCATTTCACTCATGTAGCGTTCACATTAGCTCCTTTGCAAGGCTTCTCATTCATGCACTGCACGCGTTCACACTGGCTCACTTACAAGGCCTCTTACTCTACAACCCCGTTCACACTAGCTTATGTGTTATTTGGGCTAATTCTTTAGTCCCACATTGTGGAATTTTCCAAGTAGTCTTTGTCATATCAGCTATAAATACCTTGTATCTCATTCATGTAAAAACACATTCAGTTTTATTCTGTAATCCTTTTCTTGGAATAAAACTCTTCTTTCTCTCTTCTATTTAGTTTTTATTGCATTTTATTTATGTCATTTATTTTCTTTTTATTTTCTTTTCTTTTAGCTATGTCTAGCTAATCCTCTTTAATTAGGGGGTGATGACGCTAATAGTTATGATTCAATATGAATCACATAGCCAAAAGATTAGAACTTCATGTATGTAGATCTAGATTTGAACTAAGGGTTAAATCTGAACCTTCATACCCTGTGTCGTTTAAGAGCTGTGCTCCTTCACAGGGTATATTCGAGTTCGGTCTAACACTTATCAGATTTAGATTTAATATTTAGGGTTTTAGAAATAAAATAGTGAATCTGTCCTGATAGCCTATGGTTGTAGAGCTGAGCTCCTGCATAGGCTATACTTGTCGTTATTTACATATTTGTTTCTAAAAACCCATTATGGTTGATTCATGTTTGTGACAGAAACATGTATTAGATCTGGTTAATCTTTTGGCTATTGATGATTATGAATCTGATCTATGTCATTATCCCCTAATTGCTTTCACTTATTGTTAAAACTCTCTTTTATTTAATTTCTGCTATTTTCTTTGTTTTCCACCAATCAAAAGTTAGGGATAACTTGATTGGATTTATTAATAAAATAATTTGGTCCCAGAGTTCGACACCCTCTCCAACAATCCTTTTTGTTTAGGAAAGCTGAACGGATTTTACAGTTGTTTACAACTGCATAATTTGTTCGCAAACAGCGTGCGCATGTATGTATGCATGTGTGTATATATATATATATGTATGTATGTATGTATATACATAAATATGCCATAAGCAACATCCGAACATAAGTTCACATATTCTTATCGCATGCCATAACCAAATTAGTAAGCGAAAATCATACTTGTAAGCTAGCTAAAGGTCATCTTTTTGATCTCGCATTAAGTCTAGTTTCAACTAACACATACAAGTATGTTTGTAGTAAATCTTAACATCATTACATCAAAAACAAGTTAATTATTTTAAAAAATAATCAGTGCATAGTAAAAATTGTTTTTTTTTTTTTTTTGAAAAGAAGTAAGTTTTCCTACCTCGAGGTTTTCTAATATTTTCCTAAATTTTGAAGCAACCTTCGACCCAAAGCAGAAATTGATTTTGAAAGGCCTAAAGGCCAAGAGGCGGCCATGCCATGAAAATGAGGGGTTTTGTGTTTAATTTGAGAGAGAAGGTATAATAATAAGAAGAATATGATATGTTTAGGAAAAAAAAAGGGAATAAAAGAGAAGGTATCTAAATTTGGAATCACTGAGGCCATTAATTTTTTTGTGTAAATTTAGAAAGGAAGGAGAAGAGGATTTAAAATGTGAAAAAAATAAAATGGAATGGTAAGTGTAAAAAGAGAAGGTTTTATACAAAATACACTTGGAAATTTACTAAAATATCCTTATGAATCCTACAGGGTATAATATTTTGCTACCACACAATGCACCATCACACCGTGCCATCAATTCTCTTCCAATATATTTATTACATCTAAGTACTATGATGTGCTTAAAAATCTCATTATATCTTTTTAAAGAGAAGTTATTTAATGTCAGATCATTCGCTATTTACAAATTTGTTTTACTTGCTTAACTTAATGTATAATTTATTAATAATATTAATCCATACTTTAGTATTAATGCACACACACACACACACACACACACACACATATATATATATATATATATATATATATATATACATATACATACATACATATATGTATGTGTGTGTGCACATATTTAATTAATTATTTTAACAATATTTGTGATAACTTTAAACGATCAAGAATTAGAATTATTTTTAAAAAAATGGTTAATTTTTTTTATTTTTCTTAGAATTAAAAACCTTTGAAAACAATAACAGAAATGAATTTTCTATCGTTTAACATAAAGTAAACGAGGGTATTTTAGTTATAAAATCGCTATTTTAATATTTAAAAATATTTAAATATTCACAAATTAAAACAATAAAATTCAGTACAAGTGTTATTCCATGGCATGTGTATGGACTGCGAGCGTGAATAAAAATTAGTTGAAGAGGTCAGTCGACAAAGTTTTCTTTAGAGATGTAGCATAACAAAATGGATATTATAAGAAGATGAATTTTGTGCTCATAAGAATGGAAGAGGAATTTGGTTGTTTTGGAGTGAACGTGAAGATAAAGGAGGTGTCGGTAAGCATGATATGTAGAAGATGAAAGTACCTTTTAGAGCATCTCCGATGCTTGTCTAAAAACATAGTAATGTCAATTACACATCATCAAAACATCAAATTGTTTAAATGTGCTCTTCAATGCCAATGTCAAGTGAAATGTCATGTTGATGTGACATAAAATTTATTAGATATTGTCAAATGAAATGTCTAGTTTTAGACATTCGACTTCACATTGTGAACAATTGAAAAACATTATTTTACAAGTAAATTTTATATATATATATATATATATATATATGTGTATATAATATAATATAATTGGTATATGTAGAAAAAATGTCTCTACAAACAAATTAGAATTGGAGTGCATGTTTTATTTTCAATGTCATATTTAATAATTTCATTTTACAATTGTGAACTATATTTGATACATAGGATTTAATTGACAAACTATTTGGATTGGAAATGCTCTTGACAATCTAATAGATAGTAGTATCTTGTCGCCACACATACCGACCGAACAATTTGGATATTCCAGAAAATGCTTCGATCTGATTTAATTGACTAGATGTTTGTGTTGTAAATAAGAGATATTTAGTTTTAAGGATACATTTTAGAAATAATTAGATTAAAGGACAACTACGTTTAATAGTTTGATCAATAAAAAAAAAACCAAATTATATTATGCTAAGCTGAAGTTTTCTTTAATTTATCATGATTATTAACTTTGGTTAAAAAAAATAACCAACAAAATTAAAAGAAAAAAGTGATTTCAAATTTATTTTAGTCGATCAATGTTATTATAAATATATAGAAATAAACTGCTCGTAAAGCTAAATGAATAGCTTTATAACTTAAAAATATAGCTTTTTTAATATCACCAAAACATAGAACTAAGTCATTTGAAATCTAATATCATTTAGCATCTAAAAACGGTATATGTAAAAAAAGCAAAGCTATATGCATTTAGTTTTCAATCCTGAATTTTCTTGTATTCTTTTTTTTTGTATTTACAAAAAAAAAAAAACATTTCCTAATTAATTTCTATTATTTTTTAATATTATATTCACAAGAATATATTTTTGTAATTATTATTTTCTTTTTGTGAAATGGCAATGTGTCTTAGTTTAAGATATTCGAACCTAAAACATGAAAGCTCTTCTTGATATACATAACAAAAGGTAATTGTTTTTAAATATAATTTTGTTTTCAAATGTGTTCTTAAAACAAATATCCATATAAAATAATAAGTTAGGTAATATAAAATCTCATTTTGACAGAAGTTAACACATAAAACCCCCATGAATTTAATAAACTTAAAACTGTTCATATTGCAAGTTTGAAAAAAAAAAAAAAAAAAAGAAAGAGAGAGAGAGAGAGAACAACAACACGTCTAACAGTGCAGCAAAAAATTACCAATATTACATCATCTAATAAGGTACAACTAAGGAAAGTAAACGGGCCACGGAATTAGTTTTTGGGCCCACCTTGCTCGTGGGCTTTTGTCCAGTATCGAAGGGCACGTTTGTTTGAAATACGAGGAACTGTATGCAACGACATTATTAACATTACTCCTCCCAGAGTTTCTCAAATCCCATCTTTTTCTGCTTATCTTTTTTTTTCTTTTTTCTTTTGTTCCCTTTACTTGAAATTCACACGTTTCATCGGACTATTATGCTAAGCGTCTGCACAATTGTCTCTAATCCTCTCAATTTTCTAATGCATTAGATCTGATTCATCTTAACCCATTTTCTGTTTGTTTTGGATATCTGA
This sequence comes from Allium sativum, assembly GCA_030737875.1. Classification (NCBI taxonomy): domain Eukaryota; kingdom Viridiplantae; phylum Streptophyta; class Magnoliopsida; order Asparagales; family Amaryllidaceae; genus Allium; species Allium sativum. Next base: position 537,821,622 of record CM060913.1, on the reverse strand, counting down.
TCAACTGAACTAGGGTTTGGTCTGGCGACAATGCCCTCATTAGCAGTAAAGCGGAATAGAAATGGAGAAGGATCAAATCGTCCTCTTGTGATTTTCACAGCATGCTTTTCTATTCTAGTGATTGCGCCGTTCCTTTTTTTAGCCGCACGTGGTGGCATACATGGTACTATTTAATTCCTTACTTCATTGCAAGGACATGCCTTCGTTTTAATAATTTATGTGTACACTGATATTTGGTGATTACTTAGTTGAGTGATGGGTGATGTATTATGCAAGCTGTTAGGTCATCGTTTTTACGATTGATTATTTTAATATGATGGTATGAACATGGTTTCGGCTTTGCGTTGATTATCATGCAGATCTCTAAATTGAGTTAATAGAATAGGGTGTTTTTTTTCACTTTGATCACATCAGGCAATTTTGGGCATGTTTAATCATAAAAAGTGTGGGAAAAAGAAAGAATACCTGATGGATTATGGTGGTTTTCGTGCGGCTTTATGAAAAGCTCGTATAGAAGTACATTATTTTTTGTGACATGAGCAGACTACAATTGTGCATTATTTGGACTGGAGATATCATGCTTAAATACATCATATTATGTTTGTGATGCGTCTATTTGTTGTGGTTGGTCTCCTAGGCCTATAGCAATCTCATGGACAATCTGGACTATAAGAATTTGATATTAAGTGTCTTGTAATAATATCTTCTGGTTCATGCTACACTTGGTTTCTGTAGTTTTTTACTGAACCTTATATTTAATAATACCACCAGTGCTAGTGCAAGTAAAATGTAATTTGAATTCCATTTGTACTAGTAAAATCTTGTATGTCCTAGTCTTACATTGACCACTTCCCACTGGTATACAGTGAATGGTATCTGTACACATAGTTATAAATTTTCAAATCACAGACTAGATGTTTTGTTCATTTACTGTTGAGCTATGACCTTTTTGTGTAGAAGTATCGTAGTTTGACTACAGTAAACATGGCTAATAGATTTCAGTCATCTAGCTTGGCATAATAACGCATCTCCATGTTATTGCAGCAAGGAGGGTAGTCAAATCTCCAGTCAAACAAGTAATTTACATTTTGAAATGATCAGTTTATATTTTACTTTTACCATAGTTAATGTCCGAACATTACATTGATTTTTTTTGTTTAAGAATGAAAATTATCATTGGCAGGTAATAAATTGGAGAGAAAACTTGGTTGTGCAACAACTTAAATCTGTGCTAACAAAGGAGGTAAGTGGCTAGTATTGAAAGCTTATGACAGTTATCTTCTTCGTTTTTCAGTCATTTTTGAGATTTTTTTTTCTATTCAAACTTTTATATGATAAATTCATCTCATATTTGTAAATTGAATCTTGGGGGTGTCAACGGATACCCGAAAATCAAAAATTCATCCGTATCCGTATCGTAACAACAGATAAATATCCGATATTTGGAAAATATGATATCTGCATTCAAAAATTATTTGTCTGGTTTTTCCCCTTAAAATTATGTATATTTTAGTACGATAAAAGACATATTTATTTATTATTTTATCAATGTAAAAGTTTATATTATAGACACAAAACACATATTAACCGCTCCAAACCATGTATTATCATTATATTTGTTTATCTTCAGCGCTTTGATAATCAATGAGATTGGAAACGTTTATGTTAGACTAAACTTTTACATTATGTTCTTAATTTATCGATCATTAGCGGATATGATAACTATCCTATATCCGTCTGTATCTGCGGATGCGGATATCCAATATTCGAAAATACATGATAATACGGATATGACACTATTCTCATTCGAAAGTATTTGTTGATAGCCTTGAATGGATCAAGTTTTAATTGAGTAGATTTTGTAAAAGAGTTAAGTACTAGTGCAGCTCACTTTTTATGTATACTATGAATGTTGGTTGCCATAAAGGATGGAGATCCTGTTGAAATGCAACAAATACATAATATTTGGTATGTAACAACCATGTTGTTGTGGAGGTGACAATTTAGGCAAGAAGGATTACTCTGTACGTACTACGTTATGGATAAATGTGACTGAAGGACAACTGGAAGTGGGAAATTTACAATAGATGAATTGTTTGTCACCTTAAAAACATGGGAAAACTTAAAGACAGACGCTTGTTTTTGTTAATTTGGTCAGGTGCCAAGTAAGTTTTCAGCGCCATATGATATTGTAAAGTATAAACTTATCTCACACAGGATAAGCTCTCGAAACTGTGTCCGGTAACAGTTCCTGCTTGTTGATCGCCCAGTTCATGGGTCATGTTTGGACTTATTTTATTGGTATTTTTGTAATATTATATGCACTCTGATATAAAGACCAGATTCACTACCCTATTCACCTGCGTGCTTTACCACCTGTGATATTTGCATATTTTTTTTCAGCTGCTATGTAACCTTGAATCCATATTCAGATAGTCTGTTGTTTATTTTGGCAGGCGATTGATTCCATTTCTAGCACTTACAGCCATCATCCCTGGAGTCTTGATTTTTTTAGAAAAAACGGTGTATCTGCCTCTTGGCATGTTGATGGAAGAGATGGCATTGATCATCATAACTCGACTGCATCAAATGTAACATTCACTTTTTTAACATGATTGCTAGTGGGGGAAGTCATAATAGTGCATTTATATGTTACAGGCAGTCAAGGATAAAAAATCTGGACGTGGTGCTAAACCAAATGATATGTTTTGGGCGTCTAAGGATCCAAAACATGGTGAAATTTGATAATCTTAACTTGTATTGGCTTACTATAATGAGTAGATATTTTTATTTGGATAATAATATATGATCCATTATATATAATGCAGCTCAGCCGCAATCCGTTGATGATCCAGCAAAATTAGCCCGAAGGGTAAATCAGTTTTACTGTAACACACAGTTACAAAGCTCTACTTTTATTTCTGTAGTATCTTGTTTTCTGTTGGTTTAAGCTATATAATCAGAACCCCGTGCAGTTCATTTATTCTGTAATGGAACTGGCAGTTTATTATTGAACTTTGAACAACACATTTTTACATGGTTTCACTACTTCTAGAGTAATTAATAATGGAATATTCTGGTCTTTATATGTTCTGTATGTTCATGTAATTGCAGAAATTGCGGGAGATGAGACGAGAAAAAAGAGCACTGGAATTGATTCAGCAGGACGAGGAGGCGATAGTCAAACTTGAAAACGCTGCTATTGAGCGCTCGAAAGCTGTTGACTCTGCTGTTCTCGGAAAATATAGCATATGGAGAAAAGAGTATGAGAATGAAAATTCTGATTCAAATGTTCGTCTAATCCGCGATCAAATGATTATGGCTAGGGTCTATTCATACATTGCTAAATCAAAGAACAAGCTTGAACTAAACCAAGAACTACTTACCCGACTTAAGGAAAGTGAGCATGCTTTGGGAGAAGCAACCTCTGATAAAGAACTCCATGATAGGTTACATACTTCTCCTTTTCATCACTTGATATCATAATTTTGAACTAATTTTTCCCCCCTAAATTTTGAAAAATCCTTTAATTACAGTGCCCAAGAAAAGATTAAATTAATGGGTCAGGTTTTAGCAAAAGCTAGGTCTGAACTGTATAATTGCAAGATGGTTACACAAAGGCTAAGGGTCATGCTGCAATCTGCCGATCGGCAAGTTCGAAGTTTGAAGAAACAGAGCACATTTCTAAGCCAGTTGGCTGCAAAGACAATTCCTAATGGAATCCACTGCTTATCTATGCGCTTAACAATTGCATACTACCTTCTTCCTCCTGAAGAGAGAAAATTTCCAAAAAGCGAGAATTTGGAAGATCCAGATCTTTACCATTATGCGCTTTTCTCTGATAATGTACTGGCTGCTTCTGTTGTTGTCAACTCTACCATTGTGAATGCAAAGGTGACCTGCTTTTCATCCCTCAACTTTGTCATCAGCATAATATACATTTGAATGATAATAACTAACAGCTTATTGTTTGTGATTGCAGGAGCCTGAGAAACACGTTTTCCATTTGGTTACGGATAAAATGAATTTCGCTGCTATGAATATGTGGTTCCTACTGAACCCACCAGGAGAAGCAACGATTCATGTAGAAAACGTGGACGACTTTAAGTGGTTGAACTCTTCATACTGTCCAGTTCTGCAGCAGCTTGAATCAGCTGCCATGAAGGAGTATTATTTCAGATCTGATCATCCTAAAACCCTTGCAGCTGGTTCATCTAATTTAAAGTACAGAAACCCAAAATACTTGTCCATGCTCAACCACCTAAGATTCTACCTCCCTCAGGTGTATCCCAAATTGAACAAAATATTGTTCCTTGATGATGATATAGTTGTGCAGAAAGATCTCACAGGATTGTGGGAGGTTGATTTAAAAGGAAATGTGAATGGTGCTGTGGAGACATGCGGTCAGAGTTTCCATAGATTCGACAAGTACCTTAACTTCTCAAACCCAAACATTGCAAGAAATTTTGATCCAAATGCTTGTGGCTGGGCATATGGTATGAATATCTTTGATCTCAAGGAGTGGAAGAAAAAAGATATCACTGGTATATATCACAAATGGCAGAGGATGGTAAGTCTATTAGTAAATTTCTGCAGTATTTGAAGTCTACTTCCAGGCGTATAACATATTTTTATCGTATGTAGAACGCGGACAGGAATCTGTGGAAATTGGGGACTCTACCGCCTGGACTATTAACATTCTACAAACTGACTTACCCTCTTGATAAGTCGTGGCATGTACTGGGATTAGGGTATAATCCAAGCGTTGATCGATCAGAGATTGTGAATGCTGCGGTGGTGCATTACAACGGAAACATGAAGCCATGGCTGGAGTTGGCTATGACCAAGTACAGACCTTACTGGACCAAGTACATCAAGTATGACCACCCTTACATCCAAAATTGCAACTTACGCGAGTAGCAATGGGCGCAATTGTCTAAGCCTGCTTCAATAGATGGAGGTCTCAAAGAAAGGCCTCGAATTCTTGAGACAATGATGATTGTTGCTGTATCATCCTTGCCCTGTTTTTTTGGTCTCCTCTCTTCCATACCTTGTTTTTTATTTTACATTATAACTATACTTCAAGTGATTGTAAAGTTGCATTCCGATAACTTTTCTGTCGCTTGCAACTGTAATTTGCCGAATTTGCAGTTTAAAGAGTGGAAAGGATAACATTTCTAATAGAAGGAAAGAAGAATAAAAAAGGAACGGATTTGGTTAAGCTGACTTGACAATTGCTCTGAGGTTGGCATTTGCTCCAATGGATTAGCAATGTGACTCATGATTTTCTTTTTATGTGGTTGAGTAATTGTGTAGGATTTTATTTATTTTTTGTTACAGTTGTGTTATTGATTGCCGACTATTGGTAGGTATTCTTCTCCCACCTACGGTATTCGTAAGACAGATTTTGTTTTGTTTCCTAAGTGGTATTTAGTGCGTGGTGTCATAATGAGTACATCTACGTCACTTTCCAAGCGGGAGTTTTGCTCACCTCGCCAACCAAAAGGGAGATTAACGAACTCATGTATTCTACTTCTAGTGTGGTTATTTATGAATACTGTACTTGTATCATGTCAGATAAAGTTTTGCTATTCAGTGAAATGCAATTAGTGGATTGGTTACCAACAATCAATTCGACAACATTACCTATCACACAAATAATGATATGAACGCAAAGCGTACCCAATTATCAATGAACTGTCGATGTCCAGGAGTTCAGTAGTTATATTTTCGTGGTATTAGGACTGTAAATTTTGTACGAATGTCCGACGTCCGTGAATGTCCGTGAGCGAAATACGTCCGTCCGAGTTCGTTCGATTTTCATTAAGGACACGAGTTAGGATAACAAAATTCGTACGAGAAAAAATCACGTTCGGTCCGTGTTCGTTCGAATTCGTCCGATTTTCTTGTAACTCGATATATAGTTGAGAGAAAACACAATAAAAAGTATAAAATATGATTTAAATAGCCATGTCCGACCGAGTCCGCTCGTGTCCGTGTCCAAAAAACATGTCTGTGTCCGATCGATTTTATTTAGGACACCAATTAAGATAAGAAGATTTGTCGGTCCGCGTTCGGTCCGAATTTTTTTAGAACAGAAACCGAACACACCTCCGTTCGGTCCAGTCCGACCGATTTACACCTCTACGTGGTATTCCAATGAACGATTACGAGAAAGAGTGTAACCAAATTTTCTTAAACTTAACACTTAAAAATCCTTTTCCGTTTGATTCTACAAATTAGGTTTAAAGTCAAGAGGATAGCTAAAATGAAGATGGATGCTAAGTTTACTTATGTCAACCGAAATGAACTTCTACGGTCAATTAGAAGTCACAAACAGGATTGAGCTGAAAGCAACAGAACCCCAACAAGACGTCAGTTGAAGCCTAGCAGGTTGCTTTCGCAACCCAAAGCAACCTTTCCTTAGCCCGCTGTTGTTTAGCTGACTAAGGGTAACCGGTTTTTTAAAAGTCGGTTACGTCCCTATTGAAGCAATGGTTAAAAAAATGATTGTTGTCCCTCAGCCAGCTAAAGGCAACAGACTTTTTTTTTTACCGTTGCCCCTTCATTTCTTCTCTCCTTCCCTTCTCTATAAATCATATATTTGTTTTTAACAAATTACACAAAATTCTTCAATATTTATACTCTCTTCGGTACAAAACAACACCTGACATCGATAATGTCAAAACAACAGAAAGGAAGATTAGTTTCACAACCTCGATCAGATAACTATATCTCAAACCAATGCAATCAAAATCAGTTTCAGTCGTAGCAAAATCCAAACCACTATCAATCTCAATATGGTGTCATTTTTTATCAATTTCCGCAAACTCAGAATTTTTACAATTCCTAACAGAATTCAAAGAAGTATCAAAACTTCCAAAATTTAAATTACTCTCAACATTACTTCTTTTCAGCAAAATTGCAGTTACAAACAAGAGTATGTCTCTCCTAATAGCCGACAACCAAGACTGGCACCTTATTCTCCTCAAAATTTGAATAGGAATCTGAATAATATATAGCGATTGAGAATCAAAGAATGACAACTCGAAAATGTTGAAGCTACAGAAGAAGATAGCACGAATGTAGATATGCTTTCAACAACATTTAGGAGGAGGAAAACTTCTGGAGTCAACGTCAACGAATTCCCTACAGAAGAATTTGAACATCAAACACCTATTTCTTCAAAACTTCGTAAATGATCGCCGGATGAGCTAACCGAGCTTTCCTACTGTGGGGTTGAATGTTCAAAGGATAAGAGAAAAGATATGAGCCAAAGTAAAAGCTCTTTTTGGGATTCTGTTTGCAATATGTTCAAAGAATAACGTTCAAATTGTCTTTCTAGAACGGCATATTCTTTGAAGCAATTTTTGTAAAGAATAAATTTTGCTTGCCAACGTTGAAAAGAAATAATGGCCGATTTGCATGCAAGACAACAAAGTGGGGATAACGAAATATGTATGTGGCAATGCTCTTATATTAATCTGTTTAAATTTCTTGGGTTAATGATTTAGTTATAACGTATTGCATCAAATACTATTTAATTAAGCACATGCATTATACTTGGTTGAGCACAATAATCAACCTTTCAGCATTCAACATTGCTATGATATACTGTCCAAGAAGGACAAATGGGGGGAGTGCAATAAGAACACTTAGCTTTATGGTCCCTACATAGGAAGATGAGTGATGAATCAAGTCCCAACAATACAAATGCACACAAAGATGCCTCATTTACAACTAGTATCAATGGTAGGTCGAGCAAAAAGTTTAAGGGGAAGAAAAAATCATCCACTCATTATAGTAAACATTATGAACAAATCAGTGAAAATCTTGCTATTATAGAACAAACAACCAGAAATATATCGACGCAAAGGAAGCAAAAAGACTTGAGAGAGATATGGAAAGACAACAAAGTCGTGCTGAATAAAAACAGAAATGACCTGAAGAGTTAGAGTTAAGGGGATGAGAACTAGCTCGTTACCAAAATTAGATGATTTACATTTGTTGAAGTGCAACTTGAATTCCCTCAATCCACTGCAAAAGAGGTGTGTTAACCCTAGGTTTTAAACCCTCCTTATTTCTTTAACTGTGTATGCTAGTTCCTTTATTATTTTCTACATAAGTGATATATATATATATATATATATATATATATATATATATATATAGTGATAATTCTGAATATTATAAAAACCCAGTAGATTGTCAAAGAATATGTTGTAAACATAAAACATTTAGGCAGGTAATAGCTTATGGTTTAATATGTAATGTGTGTGTGTTTATATGACATTTACACTTAGGATATTTCACAAAGTAACCGGGGAAAAAAATGAGATTTTAATTTGCTATTCAGATTTTGTTACTTCTTTTATTTTCTAATAAAAAAGGAAATCAAAAGAAAGAGGGAGTGGACCATCCAGAATCACACAATTTAAATGATAAGCATGTTACCATTTATAGCCTACAACCTAAATGCACTAAGAATGGTACACCTGAGAGTTATGTGTATTATAAAATGTAGTCATATTAATACATACAAATAAGGGATAATACTGCTATTTGGTTCAAGATAAATCCCTAGGATAATGCTGGTTATAAATAGCATAGGAAAAACCCTTAAGGAGGTTAATGCAATAAAATTTCCTTTATGAAATAACCTTAAGTGGAGCCATAGAGACTATTGAGGAAAACTAGAAAATATAGAGTTAAGGGATGGAAGGACTTTGGTGAGTATATCTCACCATTTAGAAGGCATTAAGGCATGATTAGGCAGCCAGTGTTTATTAAATGATTGAAAGTTTATTCACAAATCTTATATGTTTTGTTTATATGGTTTGAACCATTATGACTGAAAGTATGAATATATATATATATATATATATATATATATTCATGGATCTGATTCTATTAAGTTATTAGATTGTCATGGGGTAGGGTTTATAAGTTAAGGGTAGACAACATTAAACAAGAGGGTTTAAAGCTTATGTGTGCCCTTAATAATGATGAATGGAGCTATGATAAGTGCTCATAAGCTTATCTGTTTACCATAAATAATTCTCTGATTAAATTGTAATTTCATGAGGAGAAATATTAGGCTAGGAGGTTTCCTAATCTTCTACACCCTATGCTCAAGGCAACCTAAAATGCTTCGCTATTGTTTGTTAATAACCTGAGAATTCATCACCGAAACCTGTCCATATTTGCCATGTTTTATGTGTTTTTGGATGTATGATCTGATTATATGCAGTGTGATAATGAATGAGAGTTTACATCAGCATACATTAGGTATATATAACACACTACATCTGCAAGATTATCATCATTTTGGATGGGGTTACATGCATCAAGTGGGGTGTATGGGTTGATCAGGTCAACACAATTAAAACCTAACTAGAGACATGATAGTGGGTCAGGTTGTGGTGCTTGTCACCTGTTGTATTCTATCTAGCATCAAGTTAGGATTCTAGGTATGCATATGGCTTATTGCAAGCCTGGAAGGCCTTTGTGTATTTAGGAAATACAATGTGCACATGTGTTCAATCATGGTACTTTAGGTTGTGGCCCACTGGTATATAACTTGAATCAGTCCAGGTTGATAGATAGCATGGAATTATAGGGAGTAATTGCATGTTATTAGGGGACTGGGATCATATATGTGAGTTATATGATGTAATTTTGGGTGCCTGCATTTACTATTTCATGTGAATATACACAGAGAATTTATGGTGAAAGCTTTGCCCAAAATACTATTTAAGTATTGATTTATGCTCATACCAGACTATTTGTTTGACCCTATTTGGTTGTTTCTTCAATCTTTAGGTTGTCTCATTCATGATGGGGCAGCTCAAAGTGTTAATTCAGGAAAGGATGCTTAAGTAGGATGTCATGAAGATGCTATCTGAAATGCTTCATCAAGAGGAATAGCTGCAGTTATTTTAAAGTCTTAAGTAGTTTAAATGCTAAAATAAATGTATGCAAAGTGTTTGCAAATGACTAGTTTATTGCTTGCTGTATGGGTTGATTAAATGTAATGTTTGAATACTATAAATCTGGTAGTATAAGAAGAACAATATTCTATGTTTGTATGATAAGTGAATGAGCTGAAATGGTAGTATATTTTATAAGCTAATACACTTAGAAAAAGGCTTGAGTTATGGTAGTAGATTACATAGTTGCAATGTGTATATCATATTACTAAAGCATCTATGCATTTGTATTTGAGAAGTTAAATGATATCACTTGTCTTGGGTATTTACATTTGATTAGGCTAAAAAGATAAAATGCTCAAATATGGATATGGCATTTGCTATGATCAGGATGTATTTCCTAAAGCTATATACTCATATACATATATAGTAAATGCATACCTGTATTATGTTTGAGTGTAAATGGTTATTTGCTATTTTGACACATATCTACCTATGCTTGTGCATATATCTGCTATAGACATGTATCAGGTGCATAGATGGGAGGACATGTGAATCAAATACATGTGTTTTTACTGCATAAGCCTAGTATAGCTTAGTACAAGTATAAAATCTGAAATCAAACAAATTGCAAAGTTTTGACATAGGTATGTGTATAGGTAAAACACAACCTATAAGATAGCGCAAAATTATTTTCTTTAAAGAGCCATCGGGTTGAATGAGTCATTTCATTATACACTTTACCATGTGTTTGAGGAAATGCCTCTATGGGATTTTATATGATATTCTCTATTTTATACCTTTATATTATCTAGGTACCCTTTTAATTTTACCACTTAAATATATGAAGTTACTGGAAATCCCTAGGAGTAGGTCTTAGATGATTTGTGCATGTGTGCATCCTGTGCTTGTGCACAAGCCCAAAAGCCTTAATACCCAGGTTTTCTCTTTTCTTTGGCAATACATTTTCTGATGGGTTTTTGTTATATAATTATAAATCTGTGAGTTTTAGGGATAGTTTATTTATATATATGTCAAGATTAAACTATAGAGTTAGACCCAGAATAGCAATGGTTATAATTTAAATAACCTATGAGACTTGTTTTGCAAATAAACTTTTACCCTTACAAAATTCTATGGAAATTCATCAAATATGTGAATAAAGAAGCTGGTAACCCAACTGAACTAATATGTTTATATTGGTGTGTGAGTGATCTTGGGGACTTAATAGGGGAAACCTATTATGTAAGTGATCCAAGCATCATCTGATATTAAATCAGGACAATTATTGATATTAATAATTGGATATAAATGGTGGGTCACTTCATTTGGTATCAGAGCTATGTTAGAATCAAAACATAGCTAGAATAAGGGTCACATGTATGATTGTATTGTTTGAAAATGGTCACATATATGACTGAATGGTTGGTTTGTTTGAAATTGGTTGCAAACAGTAATGTTAACAGCTAAGTTACTCTGATATATTAATACCTAACATAATGAAAATGTGGATTGCTATTAGAAATCAATGGTAGGTAGAGGATCACATTAGGGGGCAGGGAGTTCAAATGACCCTCCCCTGATTAATGTCCAAGAATTTGTAAGAGCAGTAAGAGATGGAATAGAAGAAAGACCTTAAAATTCACATGAAGAGCTGCCTAAACTGCTGAAGACCTATATCCATATAGGAGGGAAAGAGTTTGAAGGTACAGAAGGAGTTATGGGAGTGTAAACTTGGTTGAGAAATTTGGATAGGATATTTGCTGATATGCAAATAAATGATCAAAGGAAGAGACAAATTGCTTCAAGGAGGCTGAAGGGAGTAGCTCTGAACTGGTGGGAGGTGATGATAGCTGGAAGACCAGAAAATGATATCACTTGGAATCAGTTTAAAGAAATGTTGGAGGCTTGATTTGTTCCAGCATCAACTAAAGCTAACCTACTGGAGGAATTCATTAAGCTCAAATAGGCTGACATGAGTGTAGCTGAATATACCCAAAAGTTTGAGAGCTTGTCAAAATATGGCACTGTTTTAATAGATGATGAAACAACTAAAAAAGGGAGGTATATACAAGGGCTTAATGCATGCTTAAGTAGGTCTATGCTACCATACATAGAGAAGACCTTAGATCAGGTATTGGATTTAACTCTGAAGTTTGAACAGCATGACAATGCAAGGGAAAGGTTCGGAAATATGAAGAATAATAACAAAGGGAAAGCCAAAGTTCAACCTTATGATAAGAAGCAAGTAGATTCTCATGCTAAGAAAGGAGAAGGTGGAGCAGCTTCAGAAACCAAGAAGAAAGTCATTTGTTATAATTGTGGCAAAGAAGGTCACATGAAATCAACTTGTAAGGTTGGAAAAGTGGCAATATTCAAATGCTTTAATTGTGGGAAAGGTCATATAAAAAAGAATTGCCCTGAACCAAGGAAGTCAGCTAGAATGGGAGCTCTAGAGGAAAAAGAGGAGATAGTTGGTCAAGTAGATGGTATAATTCTTATTGAAAATTTACCATTACCAGTAGTTTATGACACAGAGGCTACTCACTCTTTGATCTCTCATAATATTGTTCAAGTATTAAAACTTGCTTGTGTGTATGTTCCTAACCCCCTACGTATAAAAAGTCCCCTAGGAAGTTCATGTATTTTAGAAATGCAATGCATAGGGGTAGAATTAAAAATAGGAGGCCATATATTTCTAGCAGATTTACATGTATTAAATTATCATGGAATTGGATTAATTTTGGGTGTTAATTGATTACAGAAACACAAGGCAGTGATAAATTTGGAAGAATTTACTATTTCCTTGATAAATCCAAATAATAAAAGAATAACCATAATGTGTAAGCCTATTAAGTCTGGATCAGGAAATATCTGGGAAATAGATGGGGAGGGCAATATATTAAGGTTAGAAAACATACCCATAGTTAACCAATACCCAGACTTATTTGACGAAGTAAATGGGGTTCCACAAACAAGGCCAGTAGAATTTCAAATCAAATTAATTCCAGGGGCAAGTCCAATAATTAAAAAGCCAAACAGAATGGGTCCTAAAGAGTTAATTGAACTTAAACAACAGCTTGAGGATTTGGAGAAAAAGGGATTCATTAGGCCTAGCACTTCTTGTTGGGGTTCACCAGTTGTTTTTGTTAAGAAACAGGATGGATCATTGAGAATGTGCATTGATTATAGAGAGTTGAACAAGGTAACCATCAAGAACAAATACCCTCTGCCAATAATAGATGATCTCATTGATCAATTGAATAGAGCAAGAGTTTATAGTAGACTGAATTTAGCATCAGGGTTCCATCAGATGAAAGTGGAAGAGGAAAGTATCAAATACACTGCCTTAACACCAGGTATGGATTATATGAGTACTTAGTAATGCCCTTTGGTTTAACCAATGCTCCTTCTTACTTTGTTGACCTGATGAATAGAACTTTTAGAGACTACTTGGATAAATTTGTTTTAGTATTTATAGATGATATTCTGATTCATTCAAAATCTAAAGAAGAACATGAAGAGCGTTTACATTTAGTTTTAACCAGATTGAGACAACATGGATTAAAAGCTAAATTTGCAAAAATGAGTTTTCTAGCAACCTGAAGTGAAATTTTTAGGACACATAATATTAGAAAAAGGGATTGCAGTAGACCCCCGGAAAGTCATTGATGTGCAAGCTTGTCAAAAACCAAGGTTAGTAACTGAAATGAGGTCATTTTTAGGCATGGCTGGATATTATAAAAGGTTTATAAAAGACTTTGCAAGGGTAGCCATACCATTAACTACGCTAACAAAGAAAGATTAGCCTTTTATTTGGACATATAAGTGTGATCAAGCTTTTGAAAGATTAAAGCAAGCATTAGTAGAGACACTTATATTGCAAGTTCCAGAAGGGAATGGGGGGTTGGTGGTTTATACAGATGCTAGTTGCTCTGGTTTAGGAGCTGTATTGATGCAACATGGGCAGGTGATTGCATATGCATCTTGGCAGCTCAAACCAAATGAAACTAGGTAGGCAACCCATGATCTTGCAGCAGTGGTGTATGCTTTGAAGTTGTGGAGGCACTATTTATTGGGAGCAAAGTTTGACTATATACTGATCCCAAGTCTTTAAAGGATTTGTTATCACAAAAAGATCTAAATATGAGACAACATGGATGGGTTAAGTTTCGGGCAGCATATGATGATATCTTATATACTCCATACAATGCAAACAAGGTTGCTGATGCACTTAGTAGGCAACATGTTAAGCTAGCTAAACTAATGATAGAAGAATTTAAAGCCTTATCTGTTTTGAGCGAGGCAGGTGAGATAATGGAAAGGAAGGAATTAGAAGAAATGCAGAAATATGGGAAGCTAAGCATGGTAACCATAAGGCCAGTTCTGATGGATAAAGTAGGATCAGTACAAGATCAAGGTTCATATTTAAAGAAAAGAAAACTAAGTTAATGGAAGGAAAGAATGTGGAGGATTTTTCATTAAGTGAAAAAGGGTACTTAAAATTTAAAGGTAGAATATGTGTACCAGATTTAATGGAAATAAAGAAAGAGGTAATGGATGAACATCATAGAACTAAATATACAATTATTCCAGGAGGGATGAAAATGTATCATAACCTTAAGAGAAGCTACTGATGGAAAGGCATGAAGAGTAATGTGGCAAAATATGTTTCTAAATGTTTAATATGCCAGCAAGTAAAAGCTAATTATCAAAAGCCTTCAGGTATGTTGCGTCCTTTAGATATACCTATTTGGAAATGGGAAAGTATTCCATGGATTTTATAATAGGATTTCCTAGATCAAAAAGGGGAAATGATAGCATATGGGTTGTAGTAGACAGGTTAACCAAATCAGCTCATTTCATTCCAGTAAGGTCAGATATAACTGCTCACAAGTTAGCTCAGTTGTTCCTTAAAGAAATAGTGAGATTGCATGGTGTACCTAAAATATTATAAGTGACAGAGATGCTTTGTTCACATCAAGGTTTTGGGGTAGTTTTCAAGAAGCAATGGGGACTGAATTGAACTTGAGCACTGCATATCACCCACAAACTGATGGGCAAACAGAAATTGTGAACACGGTTTTGGAAGATTTGCTTAGAGCATGTTTGTTAGATTTTGGTGGAAACTGGGAGGAACATTTACATTTAGCTGAATTTACCTATAATAACAGTCACCAATTTAGTATTGGAATGGCTCCATTTGAAGCTTTATATGGTAAACCTTGTTTGTCACCAACAGGTTGGATAGATGCAGGTGAAAGGATACTAATAGGACCAGAAGAGTTTAAGGAAACAATTGCTAGAATTGAGTTACAAGAAAGGCAGAAAACATATGCTGATAAGAGTAAGAAGCCAGTGGAGTTTAAATTAGGAGATTATGTGTTCCTTAAAGTTTCTCCAATGAGAAAAGTATTGAGGTTTATCAAGGCAGGCAATCTATCAGCAAGAAATGTATGTCCTTATGAAATTCTGGAAAGGATAGGTACATTGGCCTATAAGTTAAACTTGCCAGAGGAATTTAGAGGAATCCACAATGTGTTTCATGTGTCACAGCTAAGAAGGTGGGTGCATGATAAAGAAACCATTTTAGAATCACCTACTCAAGTTAAAATGAAAATAGATTTAAGTTATGAAAAAGAACCAGTAGGAATTATTGCAAAGGAAAAAAAAGAAGTTGAGAAATTAAAGCATAAAACTAGTTAAAAGTGCAGTGGAGCTTTGATGCAAATGATTGCATATGGGAAATTGAAGATAAAATAAGAGCTAAATATCTAGGGTTATTTTCTGATAAGAAGAAAAATCTGAATTAACTTTGGGTAAGTATTTAATTTCAGTATGCATGTCTTTGCTTTATATGTGTGTGCTTTGCTTATTAATATTTACAAGTACAAATTAACATATCTGAAATCAAGAATTGAGTGGAAATAAATCAGTATAAACTAATAGATGTTAATTTTAGAAAAGAAATTGTGGGACACAATTCCTAAAAGGAGGTGTGTATGTGATAACCCTAGGTTTTAAACCCTCTTTATTTCTATAAATGTGTATGCTAGTTCCTTTATTATTTTCTACATAAGTGAAACACGTATATATATATATATATATATATATATATATATATATATATATATATATATAGTGATAATTCCGAATATTATAAAAACCCAACAGATTTCCAAAGAATATGTTGTTAGCATAAAACATTTAGGCAGGTAATAGCTTATGATTGAATATGTAATGTGTGTGTGTGTGTTTATATGACATTTACACTTAGGATATTTCACAAAGTAACCGGGGAAAAAAATGAGATTTTAATTTGTTATTCAGATTTTGTCACTATGTAACCTTTTTCTTTTCTTTTCTAATAAAAAGGGAAATCAAAAGAAAGAGGGAGAGGACCATCCAGAATCACACAATTTAAATGATAAGCATGTTACAATATATAGCTTACAACCTAAATGCACTAAGAATGGTACACCTGAGAGTTATTTGTATTACAAAATGTATTCATATTAATACATACAAATAAGGGATAATATTGGTATTTGGTTCAAGATGAAACCCTAGGATGATGCTGGTTATAAATAGCATAGGAAAACCCTTTAAGGATGTTAATGCAATAACATTTCATCTATGAAATAACCTTAAGTGGAGCCGTAGAGACTGTTGAGGAAAACTGGAAAATGTAGAGTTAAGGGAAGAAAGGACTTTGGTGAGTATATTTCACCATTTAGAAGGCATTAATGCCTGATTAGGCAGCCAGTGTTTATTAAATGATTGAAAGTATATTCACAAGTCTTATATATTTTGTTTATATGGTTTGAATCATTATGATTGAAAGTATGAAGTATTTATATACATTCATGGATTTGATTTTATTAAGTTATTGGATTCCCATGAGGTAGGATTTATAAGTTAAGGGTAGGCAGCATTAAACAAGAGCGTTTAAATCTTATGTATGCCCTTATAATGGTGAATGGGCTATGATAAGTGCTTATAAGCTTATCTATTTACCATAAATAATTCTCTAATTTAGATTATAATTTCATGAGGATAAATATAGGCTAGGAGGTATCCTAATCATCTCCACCCTATGCTCAAGGCAACCTAAAATGCATAACTATTGTTTGTTAATAACTTGAGCATTCATCATTGAAGCATGTTCATGTTTGCCATGTTTTATGTCTTTTTGGATGTATGATCTGATTATATGCAGTGTGATAATGAATGAGAGTTTACATCAGTATACATTAGGCATATATAACACACTAACATCAACAAGTTAATCATCATTTTGTATGGGGTTACATGCATCAAGTGGGGTGTATGAGATAGTCATGTCAACACAGTTAAAACCTAACTAAAAACATGATAGTGGGCTAGGTTGTGGTGCTTGTCAACTGTTGTATTGATTTATCTAATATCAAGCTAGGATGCTAGGTATGTGTATGGCTTAATGCAAGCCCTACAGGCCTTTGTGTATTTGGGAAATATAATGTGCACAAGTGTTCAATACATGGTACTTTACGTTGTGACCCACTGGTATATAACTTGAATCAGTCCAGGTTGATAGATAGCATGGAATTATAGGGAGTAATTACATATTATAAGGGGACTGGGATCATATATGTGAGTTATATGATGTAATTTAGGGTGTCTGCATTTACTATTTCATGTGAATATACACAGAGAATTTGTGGTGAAAGCTTTGCCCAAAATGTTGTTTAAATGCTGATATATGCTCATACCAGACTATTTGTCTGACCCTATTTGGTTGTTTCTTCAACCTTTGGGGTGTCTCATTCATGATGGGGCAACTCAAAGTGTTAATTCAGGAAAGTATACTTAAGTAGGATGTAATGAAGATGCTATTTGAGATGCTTCATTAAGAGGAATAGCTGCAGTTATTTTAAAGTCTTAAGTAGTTTTAATGCCAAAATAAATGTATGCAAAGTGTTTGCAAATGACTAGTTTATTACTTGTTGTATGAGTTTATCAAATTAATGTTTGAGTACTATAAATCTGGTAGTAGAAGAAGAACTATATGCTTTGTTTTAATGATAAGCTATGCAGTTAATGCCGCGCTATTACCCCGCTATAGCCCCACTATATCCTGTAGCACAATGCCACTGCTACGATTTTCCTCAAATAGCCTATGATATAGCCTCTTCGCTTTAATCCCCCATATATTGCGCTATTCCTGATATATCCCATTATTTCCGCTATATTTTGTTATTCCCGCTATATCTTTGATGAAAGAAATGAACTCAAAAATGAAATTTATGCATTAAACAAATTGTTGAATTAGGTTTTATAATTGAATTTTTTAATATCTACTTTTAGGAATAGAAATACTCTAATATGCTATTGAATTTAATTAATTTAAATGTAAGTTTATGTTTATTTATCGATATTTGCACATATTTGTATTTAAAAATTAAAATGTACTAACTAAAGTTAAATAAAGTGTTAGTTTTTCACGTACTTATCATTTATATATTCATAAAAAAAAATTGAAATAGTTATATGTGTTATTTTAGAGTCATAAGCTATATCTTGCTATTTCCTTGCTTTATCCCCACTATGACTTTTCGGACCTCCGTCGCATTGGATCTGCTAAGCGCTTTAACTGCACATATGTTAAGTGAATGAGCTGAAATGGTAGTATATTTTATAAGCTAATATACTTAGAAAAAGGCTTGAATTATGGTAGTAGATTACATAGTTGCAATGTGTATATCATATTACTGGAGCACCTATGCATTTGTATTTTAGAAGTTAAATGATATCACTTGTCTTGGGTATTTACATTTGATTAGGCTAAAAAGATAAAAAGCTCAGATATGGACATGGCATCTGCTATGATCAAGATGTATTTCTTGAAGCTATATACTAATATACATATATAGTAAATGCATACCTGTATTATGTTTGAGTGTAAAAGGATATTCACTCTTTTGACACAAATGTACCTATGCTTGTGCATATATCTGCTGTGCACAGATTGGAGGACATGTGAATCAAATACATGTGTTTTTACTGCATAAGCCTAGTATGGCTTAGCACAACTATAAAATCTGAAATCAAACAAATTGCAAAGTTCTGATATAGGTATGTGTATAGGTAAAACACAACTTATAATATTGTGCAAAATTATTTTCTTTGAGAAGCCATTAGGTTGAATGAGTCATTTCATCATACACTTTACCATGTGTTTGAGGAAATGCCATTAGGTTGAATCAAATACATGTGTTTGGGGAAATACCTTTTAATTTTACCACTTAAATATATGAAAGTTACTGGAAATCACTAGGAGTAGGTCTTAGATGATTTATGCATGTGCACAATCCCAAAAGCCTTAACACCCAGGTTTTATCTTTTGTTTGGCAATACATTTTCTGATGGGTTTTTGTTATATAAATATAAATCTGTGAGTTTTAAGGGATAACTTATTTATATATGTGTCAAGATTAAACTCTAGAGTTGGAACCAGAATAGCAATGGTTATAATTTAAATAACCTATGAGATCTATTTTGCAAATAACATTTGCCCTTACAAAATTCTATGGAAATTCATCGAATATGTGAATAAAGAAGCTGGTAGCCCAAATAAACTAATATGTTTACATTAGTGTGTGAGTGATCTTGGGGACTTAATAGGGTAAACCTATTAAGTAAGTGATCCAAGTATCATCTGATATTAAATCAGGACAATTATTGATATTAATAATTGGATATAAATGGTGGGTCACTTCAAGAGGCACATGATTGAACGAATTGGGATGTTGAGTAGATGTAATGAAAATTTGTAGGGAGCTGTATCTTTACTAAGTATCTTACTATCACTGCTTGTATTTGTTGCTTATTGTTGCTTGTATTTGTAAGGAACTTTATCATTACTACATATTTTATTATCACTCCTTGTATCTGTTGCTTATTACTGCTTGTAACGACCCAGATTTTTTTGACCGTTTAAATCGACAATAAACCACACATGTCGACCCAAACAAATCGCCAACCCAGGTAGTTATTGGGGAAAAATAAGAAAAAGAAAGGAAAGAAGAAAAACAATCACAGAATCTCACAGCGGAAGGATCACATATAATAGATAAATAAATATTCAAAAGCATTTAAACGTATACATTCGAGTTACAACATTTAAATCATCAGAGTTATATACTTACATACAGTAATGCAGCGGAAATAAAATGTAGTGGATACATATATATCAACTCCGTCTTCGATCTCCAAGGCAAAACAATCTTCAATAACTGCAACATCTGCTGACCCGAGCATATTGCATAAAAGAAAACACAACAAACACTCGGATCAGCACTAAATCATCTCATATTAGTCAAATTAAAATACGAAATAATATCAGTGTCATGGTGCAGTAACTCAAGAGATGTTACGGGATTTTTCCATCTCTCAAGGATCCGTTAAACTAATACATACATAGTATAATACGCTATTACAATAGTGTTTATTCAGTAAAGTATAATATATCGAAAATAGCGTAAGCAGGATTCCATGGTCCCCTTACACCGTTTATACCATTGCCGTACAGTTTGCATATAACACACCAGTACGTCGGTGGATAGGGATGCGCCGTGATACGACAAATGTTAAATCAAAATCGTAGGGGTTCGATCAGGATAATATGACAAGGCACTGAGGAAATACCCCGGTAGGATTCTACCGAATTGCGGACCCAGGCCGGTGGTAACGCATAGCCGCAACTACCGCCCACCTCGAACGACATTCCCATATTCAAAGGTGCACCCGAATCAATCACAACAGTAATAGGGATGGTTTTCGAAGGAGCGCGTTCGATCAGAGATGCGATCTCATTAACCTGGGTATGGCTCCTGTTTTAGTCATTTCAATTATGACCCGAAGGTCAAGGCTAATCCATCATCGTTCTCTTTCTTCAAATCCAGTAATCGCCTCCATACCATCCTTCTTCGGTTCTGGAACTTCCACCGCGTGCACAGTTGTCAAAGTGGTATCGACACTGACAGAGAGTATGCCTTATGTCGACTCCGGTCTCCTTGACAACCGAACGTTTACATTTTTCACACCGGTCAGTGTTTTTACTTTCAAAGGAGTTCGTATTTCATATCGAAAATATCATGTTCAAAATCATTTTCATATTCTAAACAGAATATTATTCAAATGGGATTTTCCATTTATTCATAACAACTCGATCTAATTTCCAACTTAAATAAAATTTGAATATCAAAATAATTAACAATATATTTAAATAGTTTAAAGGTATAATTGAAGTAATTTGAGATAATAGTTTGTAATAAAAGTAGAGTTTGACAAAATAATTAAAACCTTAAAATAATTCATAAAATAAATAATTAATAATTATAAAGTATTTTATTTAACTAATTTATAAAATAAATAGTTATAAGGAAATTTAATTTATTATCAAAATAGCTTGAAAAATAGTTTTGACATACTATAGTTGGAATTTAGCATCGTTTCGACCAGATTTCGTTTACACTTGCAGTTGTATTTCAACTTCAAGTAAATTAATTCAAATTCACAATCCCAATCAAATTTCATTTCAGATTTTCATTCATTTCAAATTCGCCAATTCCGTTCAGACGGTTAAACTCTAACCCGTATTCCCATTCCAACCATCTCAATTTATTTCGAATAACCCGAATTCGATTTCAATCATTTCAATTTGTGAAAATTTCCACTTCCATACTTATTAAATTTCAATCCATTGAATCCCAAACAACATTTGATTTCAAATCATATTCCCATTTCGAATATTCAATTTATAACAAAATTTGAATTTTGCAGTTCATCTTCATCGTTTCAAAGGTTTAAACTTTCAACACATATCGAGTTTACAATTTCACCTTTAATTCAAATCAAGGTTGATTTAAAGTAAAACTCAAATCAGACACCACAGTTCAATTTCAACACATTCGATTTAAATAAATTCCACCCTCGATTTAACTATAATTTCAACACAAATTCATTTCCCCTTTTATTTGTATTTCCAATTCCAAATTCAAAGGAAAATAAATTATAAACATCGCTTATTGTCGTTAAACAATAAATTTCAAAATTCACAATTTCATTTAACCGACCGGTGTCCGTATATAATCTGCTATCCTATGGCCAAGTGATTTTAAATTTAATTTCTTGATATTTCGGGATGGATCTATCATTTTAATCCAAATCAGGGTCACAGAGATGTATCATTTCACTCTGTGTTCTTAATTCATTTTATCGATAAATCCCGGGTTTATTCGATGCCCGTAACATCAAAGGTAAATGGGATTTATCGTCACATGGCACACAACATCATATACTGCATAACAGAACAGTCCAAGCAATATTCATCCAGAATCAAATCAATCAAGGCAGCCATCACATCGTTTTATTCAACAGAAAATTGGATCATTTTACTCGTCATCAAGTGTCAGGATTTCAATTTGAAACTTAAATTAAATTCAAATAACTAATTTTCGATTTTTATTGCATGTAACACACTAGCATGTCAAATTCAAGCAATCATTCACCAAATCAAACACAACATGCAACCAATTCATTTCATACTTTAATTCGATAAATATGGAATAAATTTAGTCTTTCGTGAGTGAAGAAACACTCACCTTTGGGTTTCAATTTGAATTGAACGTCCAGAAAGGCCCAAAATTTGACAGTCTCAGAACACAGCCTGGTCAGTGTCAAAATGTCCGCAACTCCGCCACGATCCCAACGCAACAAACCGCGTCCAAATCCGAATCAATATGAAGAAGTTATCAGCGTTTTATCATACGAATTTTAAATATATAAAAATTAATTAAAACCAATTCTCACCAATAGAAGGGCGCCACGTCACCCGTCCCATTCTCCTTCCCGCTCCTCTTTCTTGCTCGCTACAGTGACAGGGCGCGCAACAAACCCAACCGCACCGCACTTTGACCGTCTCCAGCTCCTTCCTCCGACCACCTGAGAGGCTCCGACCACCACCAAATTGACCTGCATCGAAAACCGCGTCCGCCAGCACCAGTGGCCCCATCTCCGGTCAACTGTAGACCCCTCCGCCGTCCAGCCCTAAACCGCAAATTCGAGCCTTCCATCGCCAAATTCAGGCACTACACTCCACAATAAATCACACGAATACCGCCATTACACTCGTATCAACCTTCTCTTCGAAACCCATACCTCAATTTCTTCAAATAATTCCGAAATCAAAATCCCCCAAATTAGGCCCTAGGGTTTCGAAAACTGCTCCCTTTTGACTGCGATTTCCGGCCAAAACCCTCACTGCATGTCGAAATAAATTGCAGATCCGTGTTCTACTCATCGAGAGCTTCAGTTTGACATATAATACGATAGGGTTTGGAGCAATTTTAATTTCAAGCTTGTATTTTTTTCTCTAGGGTTTGAAGATTTGTTTTCAGCCATAGGAGATAGAGTTTTGATGGAGGAAACGTATGTGGAGTGGAAAAATGGGCTGATGAAGTTAAAGGGATTTATTTATATAATTTATGAAAGGCCCAAGTAAGAGAAATACCCAATTATTCATTTACCAAGATCCGTTCACAATTTCTCTCGTACGGTCACATAACAAGTCCGAAAATTCTAAAAATTGGAATCCTGCAATAATTCACCGTTCCGGATCCAATGGCGCCAGTTTCGTCGAATTCCGAGACAGTTGCCAAAACAGCTAATTTCACAATTAAATAAATTAATAAAATATTCAATATTCAATTAACTGTTTAAAATTCAAATTTAAATATTTATAAATTCATATTTAAATCAAATTTACAATTTAGATAAATTTACAAATTTATTTCACATATATTTTATTCCATATTTAATTATTTTCAAATTTTCAAACCTGAATATCAAATTAAATATAAACAAATAAAATTCCAAATTTAACTTAACTTTCAACTTAAATACCCTTAAAAATTCAATTTAAATCAATTTGAAATCTAAATAAAATTTTATAAATCAAACCCACATATTTTATATTCCATATATAATTATTTAAAATTTAACAAATCCGGAATTCAAATTTTTGAACCTCAACGCTTATAATTGCTTTACATAAATTCCATAGCGACCTTTCGAAATTTTGATTTAGTCATAATTTGCAAATTATCCGGCGAAATTTCAATTTCTTACATTCTCTGGAAAGATATGATAAATTCGATTCCAACGTTTCCAGTTTTACTCAATTCTGTCTTAAAATGAATTTTATATATTTTTCCAAAGTTTGAAATCGAATTTCCAAGTTACCGCGCCATTTCAGGCTCGTTATATAGATTAAAATAAATTTTATTCGTTTTCAACTTCAATTAAAATAATTTTTCCATCGTTATTAATTAAAATAAATTACTTTAAATATTCAAAATTCTCCGAATTAGCCATAATGACATTTTTAAATTGGTTCGAATTTTCAGGTCGTTACATTCTCCCCCACTTAAAATCTTTTCGTCCTCGAAAAGAGAACGAAACGATATCAAGCGTATATCAATTCAAATTCATATTTAAAATAATATTTCCAAACAAGTATAGTCGTAAAATCCGTAAATTTTTCTAACTCCCGAAATCACGGAAAATTTCGGCAGCATCTCCTTTGCACGGAGAGGTCCGGGAAAAATCCCAATACACATATAACCCAAAATACATCTCATCCAATGATGAGGCATCCCAAAAGTGGGGAAAACAAAATATAAAACCCTCAAAACCATATACCACAAGTACGTACCTCTTTTAGCGTTATATTGCATTTTTATTTACCTTGGCATTTAGCATTTCAGCGCAAGCGAGCTTCAAAGTCGTAGCGCACACTCCGTACACCTGCCAAATACTTACACATACATGAAAATAAAACCTATATAAAATATATAACAAATGTATACAACATACATATCAAGATTTCATCGTTTCAATTGCAAAACTATAATATCCGCTATAGGTCAGCGAACAAATCGCTGATTATCTCGTATTAAAAGTTTGAATTTGGCAAAAACATACTAGGCAAAAGTTGTTGCTCTCGTTTCAGGCTTTCCGAAATGTCCGGACTCATCGAATTCGGATAATCGGTTTAAAAGTTATGGCTGTTTTACTGAAGGTGAACGCTTCAGCCCGAGCACTGAAAAAATGCAGGTCTGAATGTTCAGGTCAGTTTTCAGCCCTCTAAACCTCAAAATTTTACTTAGCACATTAAAGAAAAGTTTTAGCTTACACTCTGGCCTTTCCGAATTGTACTCGCACACTAAAATCCGACGTTTCGTTTGGGAGTTATAATCAAAACAACATCGATGTACACCTCTGTTTTTAATTTCCAGCACATACAACTATGTCTAAAACTTGAATTTCAGCATAGTAAACATGAGAATTTTGACGGGTGTTATTAACGAAAGTTTTAACTCAGTTTCTAAGGTTTTCAAAAAGTCCGGAATCATCAAATTCCGATTGTCCATTCAAAAGTTACGGTCATTTTAATTTCAGCTTATCGACTATTTTGGATTTTCTCATAACGTTGGTTTATTTCTATTTGAAATTTCAACTTTTCGATTCCAAAATTCCAAGGTCTAAAATTTTCAACAAACAAACATATTAACCTTGAATCGATGTCGTTAATCAGGACGAACTTAATGGCTTGATTCCGGTTTTGTAACCTAAGTTCAAATTAACTTATATGTTTATACTATTTTATAGAAGACATGACATAAAATTTTAAACCCAAATCTTTAATTACCAAACATATAAAATTTTTCAAAATATGTTTGCCTTAAATTTCAACTTTAAATAACATATTCTAATACCTTTATCAAAATTCATAACATATGAACTTAAAATTTTATATCATATGGGATTTAAATCCAAATCCTTTACTTAACAATTATAATAACATTTGAGCAGTCTCCCCCACTTGGACTCTTTAGAATACACATCGATAATGCGTGCACTCATTACCGAGGTCGTTTCTAAGGTCTAAGAAGGGATTACACTCATTTCGTTTTAAAACCCTTTCAAAACTATTTCCAAAACTATTCTATAAAATAATAGCATTTCAAAACTTTGGTAAATTATTATCAAAGTCCGGAATCAATTTCAAGTTCATTTCTACTCTATCACAAACTGTTTTGCAACCAATTATATCCACTGGTATTTTTCTATTTTACATATTTCTACATTCATCAAATTTTTCTTATTTGATTTACGATTTAATCAACCATAATGGGTAATTACTTTATATTATCACCCGCTAAAACAAATACATACATATTTGAACCATAATATATATTTAATATATTTTAAAATATGATCGAAAACCATATTATGTTAAGTCATTCTGTCCGATCATTTAGAAATTCCTATCGATTCTATGGCGTCCCATATATCGACCAGAATCTATAAATACTCAACAGAACAATTAACACAACATAAAATCACTTTATATCCAAAATACAAATACGCTCTCTCATATATTCACTCGAACTCATTCTAGGGTGTTACTAACCCTATCTCTAATGAGTTAATTCCCAAACAGAGCCAAGGTTATCGATAACCTCGCTCTGATACCAACTGTAACAACCCAGATTTTTTTGACCGTTTAAATCGACAATAAACCACACATGTCGACCCAAACAAATCGCCAACCCAGGTAGTTATTGGGGAAAAATAAGAAAAAGAAAGGAAAGAAGAAAAACAATCACAGAATCTCACAGCGGAAGGATCACATATAATAGATAAATAAATATTCAAAAGCATTTAAACGTATACATTCGAGTTACAACATTTAAATCATCAGAGTTATATACTTACATACAGTAATGCAGCGGAAATAAAATGTAGTGGATACATATATATCAACTCCGTCTTCGATCTCCAAGGCAAAACAATCTTCAATAACTGCAACATCTGCTGACCCGAGCATATTGCATAAAAGAAAACACAACAAACACTCGGATCAGCACTAAATCATCTCATATTAGTCAAATTAAAATACGAAATAATATCAGTGTCATGGTGCAGTAACTCAAGAGATGTTACGGGATTTTTCCATCTCTCAAGGATCCGTTAAACTAATACATACATAGTATAATACGCTATTACAATAGTGTTTATTCAGTAAAGTATAATATATCGAAAATAGCGTAAGCAGGATTCCATGGTCCCCTTACACCGTTTATACCATTGCCGTACAGTTTGCATATAACACACCAGTACGTCGGTGGATAGGGATGCGCCGTGATACGACAAATGTTAAATCAAAATCGTAGGGGTTCGATCAGGATAATATGACAAGGCACTGAGGAAATACCCCGGTAGGATTCTACCGAATTGCGGACCCAGGCCGGTGGTAACGCATAGCCGCAACTACCGCCCACCTCGAACGACATTCCCATATTCAAAGGTGCACCCGAATCAATCACAACAGTAATAGGGATGGTTTTCGAAGGAGCGCGTTCGATCAGAGATGCGATCTCATTAACCTGGGTATGGCTCCTGTTTTAGTCATTTCAATTATGACCCGAAGGTCAAGGCTAATCCATCATCGTTCTCTTTCTTCAAATCTAGTAATCGCCTCCATACCATCCTTCTTCGGTTCTGGAACTTCCACCGCGTGCACAGTTGTCAAAGTGGTATCGACACTGACAGAGAGTATGCCTTATGTCGACTCCGGTCTCCTTGACAACCGAACGTTTACATTTTTCACACCGGTCAGTGTTTTTACTTTCAAAGGAGTTCGTATTTCATATCGAAAATATCATGTTCAAAATCATTTTCATATTCTAAACAGAATATTATTCAAATGGGATTTTCCATTTATTCATAACAACTCGATCTAATTTCCAACTTAAATAAAATTTGAATATCAAAATAATTAACAATATATTTAAATAGTTTAAAGGTATAATTGAAGTAATTTGAGATAATAGTTTGTAATAAAAGTAGAGTTTGACAAAATAATTAAAACCTTAAAATAATTCATAAAATAAATAATTAATAATTATAAAGTATTTTATTTAACTAATTTATAAAATAAATAGTTATAAGGAAATTTAATTTATTATCAAAATAGCTTGAAAAATAGTTTTGACATACTATAGTTGGAATTTAGCATCGTTTCGACCAGATTTCGTTTACACTTGCAGTTGTATTTCAACTTCAAGTAAATTAATTCAAATTCACAATCCCAATCAAATTTCATTTCAGATTTTCATTCATTTCAAATTCGCCAATTCCGTTCAGACGGTTAAACTCTAACCCGTATTCCCATTCCAACCATCTCAATTTATTTCGAATAACCCGAATTCGATTTCAATCATTTCAATTTGTGAAAATTTCCACTTCCATACTTATTAAATTTCAATCCATTGAATCCCAAACAACATTTGATTTCAAATCATATTCCCATTTCGAATATTCAATTTATAACAAAATTTGAATTTTGCAGTTCATCTTCATCGTTTCAAAGGTTTAAACTTTCAACACATATCGAGTTTACAATTTCACCTTTAATTCAAATCAAGGTTGATTTAAAGTAAAACTCAAATCAGACACCACAGTTCAATTTCAACACATTCGATTTAAATAAATTCCACCCTCGATTTAACTATAATTTCAACACAAATTCATTTCCCCTTTTATTTGTATTTCCAATTCCAAATTCAAAGGAAAATAAATTATAAACATCGCTTATTGTCGTTAAACAATAAATTTCAAAATTCACAATTTCATTTAACCGACCGGTGTCCGTATATAATCTGCTATCCTATGGCCAAGTGATTTTAAATTTAATTTCTTGATATTTCGGGATGGATCTATCATTTTAATCCAAATCAGGGTCACAGAGATGTATCATTTCACTCTGTGTTCTTAATTCATTTTATCGATAAATCCCGGGTTTATTCGATGCCCGTAACATCAAAGGTAAATGGGATTTATCGTCACATGGCACACAACATCATATACTGCATAACAGAACAGTCCAAGCAATATTCATCCAGAATCAAATCAATCAAGGCAGCCATCACATCGTTTTATTCAACAGAAAATTGGATCATTTTACTCGTCATCAAGTGTCAGGATTTCAATTTGAAACTTAAATTAAATTCAAATAACTAATTTTCGATTTTTATTGCATGTAACACACTAGCATGTCAAATTCAAGCAATCATTCACCAAATCAAACACAACATGCAACCAATTCATTTCATACTTTAATTCGATAAATATGGAATAAATTTAGTCTTTCGTGAGTGAAGAAACACTCACCTTTGGGTTTCAATTTGAATTGAACGTCCAGAAAGGCCCAAAATTTGACAGTCTCAGAACACAGCCTGGTCAGTGTCAAAATGTCCGCAACTCCGCCACGATCCCAACGCAACAAACCGCGTCCAAATCCGAATCAATATGAAGAAGTTATCAGCGTTTTATCATACGAATTTTAAATATATAAAAATTAATTAAAACCAATTCTCACCAATAGAAGGGCGCCACGTCACCCGTCCCATTCTCCTTCCCGCTCCTCTTTCTTGCTCGCTACAGTGACAGGGCGCGCAACAAACCCAACCGCACCGCACTTTGACCGTCTCCAGCTCCTTCCTCCGACCACCTGAGAGGCTCCGACCACCACCAAATTGACCTGCATCGAAAACCGCGTCCGCCAGCACCAGTGGCCCCATCTCCGGTCAACTGTAGACCCCTCCGCCGTCCAGCCCTAAACCGCAAATTCGAGCCTTCCATCGCCAAATTCAGGCACTACACTCCACAATAAATCACACGAATACCGCCATTACACTCGTATCAACCTTCTCTTCGAAACCCATACCTCAATTTCTTCAAATAATTCCGAAATCAAAATCCCCCAAATTAGGCCCTAGGGTTTCGAAAACTGCTCCCTTTTGACTGCGATTTCCGGCCAAAACCCTCACTGCATGTCGAAATAAATTGCAGATCCGTGTTCTACTCATCGAGAGCTTCAGTTTGACATATAATACGATAGGGTTTGGAGCAATTTTAATTTCAAGCTTGTATTTTTTTTTCTAGGGTTTGAAGATTTGTTTTCAGCCATAGGAGATAGAGTTTTGATGGAGGAAACGTATGTGGAGTGGAAAAATGGGCTGATGAAGTTAAAGGGATTTATTTATATAATTTATGAAAGGCCCAAGTAAGAGAAATACCCAATTATTCATTTACCAAGATCCGTTCACAATTTCTCTCGTACGGTCACATAACAAGTCCGAAAATTCTAAAAATTGGAATCCTGCAATAATTCACCGTTCCGGATCCAATGGCGCCAGTTTCGTCGAATTCCGAGACAGTTGCCAAAACAGCTAATTTCACAATTAAATAAATTAATAAAATATTCAATATTCAATTAACTGTTTAAAATTCAAATTTAAATATTTATAAATTCATATTTAAATCAAATTTACAATTTAGATAAATTTACAAATTTATTTCACATATATTTTATTCCATATTTAATTATTTTCAAATTTTCAAACCTGAATATCAAATTAAATATAAACAAATAAAATTCCAAATTTAACTTAACTTTCAACTTAAATACCCTTAAAAATTCAATTTAAATCAATTTGAAATCTAAATAAAATTTTATAAATCAAACCCACATATTTTATATTCCATATATAATTATTTAAAATTTAACAAATCCGGAATTCAAATTTTTGAACCTCAACGCTTATAATTGCTTTACATAAATTCCATAGCGACCTTTCGAAATTTTGATTTAGTCATAATTTGCAAATTATCCGGCGAAATTTCAATTTCTTACATTCTCTGGAAAGATATGATAAATTCGATTCCAACGTTTCCAGTTTTACTCAATTCTGACTTAAAATGAATTTTATATATTTTTCCAAAGTTTGAAATCGAATTTCCAAGTTACCGCGCCATTTCAGGCTCGTTATATAGATTAAAATAAATTTTATTCGTTTTCAACTTCAATTAAAATAATTTTTCCATCGTTATTAATTAAAATAAATTACTTTAAATATTCAAAATTCTCCGAATTAGCCATAATGACATTTTTAAATT
This sequence comes from Allium sativum, assembly GCA_030737875.1. Lineage (NCBI taxonomy): Eukaryota > Viridiplantae > Streptophyta > Magnoliopsida > Asparagales > Amaryllidaceae > Allium > Allium sativum. The sequence goes on along the minus strand of CM060913.1, from coordinate 537,790,627 downwards.
GGTTCGAATTTTCAGGTCGTTACACTGCTTGTATTTTGTAAGGAAATTTACATGCCTCTGTGTTGTTTTTACTAAGTATAAACATGCAAACATCTGCTTAATTCAAGTGATATTCGATAAACAACAAGGAAGACATACAATAGCTTCACCGTCTACTTAGTGCAATAGAAAAATGAAAGAAATGTTAAAATTGAAATAAGAAATTAACTAAACGTCTAGTTAACGATTGACTTTCAACAAGTTCCCAGTAATGCTCCATTAGATTTCCTTCGAGGTCAAGATGAGCCTGTGGATCTCGAATATCTTCAATTCGTTGCATATTTACAAGGCAAATGCATTAGGGTCTTTATATGGTTTTTTTTAAAATGCAACAACAATGTGTGGATAGTTTCTAAGCTGTAGCTTGTATCCACCACGTTTTTATTCGGTAATCATATGATGTAAAATTATACAATAATATATGATATCTGATAATACTGCAAGGTCTTGGAAGTGTCTCTTTTCATAATACATGAAACCTCCCTTGAAGCACACCAAAAGCTCATTGAGCATATTTTCTCGAACTTTCTTGTTGTTTCATGGACATTGCCTTTTTAGCATTATTAGGCCTTTTATATGCTTGCACAAGGGTTCTCCACTTTGGATAAATTCAATCCACCAGCTTACAACTTATAGTATAATCTATGTCGCTTATCTTGTAGTTGCATGGAGGTGCTACATCGTTGCATAAGTAATTGAATAAATAAGATTATCATAAAATGTTAATATCACAGTGCAAAACTGGTGCTCAAAATAATGCATGTCAAATATACAAATCAAACGATGCAACAACTTCCAATACAAAAGTAACCTTTTGTGGTATCTTAAGTGCTGGCCCTGCATTATAGTTGGATAATCTGTCCACCCCCAATGAATGCTGTCTAAACTACCTAACATACCTAGGAACCCATGTTTTTCTACATTGCTAATAATCGATCAATATCACGAAGGGTTAGGGACCGAAGAAATTCGTCACTAAATTGGATAACAACTTTTTGCAAAATTCTTTCGTGCTCTAGATTGTCGTGGAGTCTCCCATCCCCAATTTGTCATCTACTAAATCTCCAAAAGCATCGTACGATATAATATGAAGTGCAGCCGTTGTTTTCTAACGTAGGGAAAGCCTAGTTTCATTGAGCCAATTAACACTATGAGCGAAAAAGATGTTCGTTTCAGTTAATTTATCGAGAATTCTATCAAGACATTCTTCGAAATGCGAAAACATAATCTAAATTCAACTTTCCCATGCACAAAATTTTCAGCAAAATAATTTAGTTAAGTTCTGGGATGTCACGACGGACGTCCTCGTAGTGTTGCTCTTGATAATCAATAAGACAATCTTTGTCGGTAAATGAACAATCTGATGGTTCATGAACTGGCGAATCATCAGAATCAACAGATGAAGGCCATGAAGGCATTGTAGTGACAAGTGCATGAGGAAAAAAGGAGGTTATTTGAGTAAAGAATTGTAAGAAAGAGATTATAGTTGTATGAAAGAAATTTGTGTTTCTATATGTATTGAGGAGACAACTATACTGATTGAAATGATAGTACACATTGCTCATTACTAAAGTTATTAAAGTGACCACACGCTACATATTGCATACTAATAACTATTTTCATTTGATAGTACATAAGGCACACGATATAAAATAATGGCTATACTGAAACTTTATTAAATAAGGGATGACCCAAATTGTCTAACCCATTCATAGGCTATACACAACAATAGGAGAAAGTCTCGTATGGCTATAGTCATTGTATGCCACGTTGGATTTGACAGCAAAGAAAACGATCAAAGTTTCATTGTAGCCACGTTCGATTGTCTACCATGGTTAATTAAGTCATTGATGCTGACAACATGCCGCTCTGTTCACTATAGTCATGTTGTAGTAAGTAAATAAAATGGACAAAGTTTAACTGTAGTCACGATTGTTTGTCTGCCATGCGTGATTAAGTCGTTAATGTCGCTTAAATTCGATTTTATTCGAAATTGTAAGAGAATGAATTAATAGTTAATACTTTTAATGAAGTTAGAACAAATTTATATTTAACTAATTCGATCTCGGCGCGTGGCAGTAGTTCATAATTTTCCAATTTGAAGTTCAAATCAATATAATGAATCAAATATATGTCGGAATTCTTTCTTTCTCCAAATCTATCAAGCATAGGTTTTCTAATAAAAGAGAAAAAAATAGATTTCATCATGTAGATTTTGGGATATGTCAAAATTCAATTTTCAAAAAATCACGGCATGAAAGTTCCTAAACCTAAACCAAACGATTTAATAATCGCGGTATGATCCCGAGCTATATCTAAAGGGTCACTCTCATATATCATCAAGTAAGGTGTATTTGGATGTGGTTCTTCGTGCATGAAATCATCATCTAATTTCTACCTCCAACAACGTTCCCCATCGAACTAGTAACAATCACCAATAGGTGGAGATGACACCAAAGGAAATGTCTCATCGAGAGCAATGCAACATGAACCACACTCTCATAAGTCAAATAAGGCGAACCCTCATAAGGATGCCAAATGATACTCTCTTGTGCGGTGTGTAACTCGATTTGATTACGAGCTACTGCAAATATGTGATTGGCTTGACGTTCTTAATTACAACCCGTATTCTACCTTCGAAAAATTATAGAATATTTATTTTGTTCTCATATGAGGTCTTATGACTGTGTGACTTTGGGAAATGGCTATCAGGACCGTTTCCTACTTTCATATTTTTGTCGAATTTTAATGTGACCATTTTACCCTTGGTGAATTTAGTTTTGCCCATAACTTTTGATTGGTAAGAGATATTTACCTGAAACCACTTCCATTGGATTTGGATCATGGTTACTATTCCGTAGAGTGATCACAATAGGCAAGCGGACCAGTCTTTTGAGAGGAATTGCTGAATTAAGTTCTGGACTAGTTTAGGCAACTTAATTGGGTTGTGTAAGGTCATTAGTGGGAGCCTGAGTTTGTATATGAATGGTCTGTATAAGAGTGAGCTGAGTGAATCAGAATGTATATGTGTTTGTACAACTTAGTGACCGAGTGAACTGTAGTGAGGAGCAATATATACAAATGAAATGAAATGTATCATATTACAGTGAGTTGTGCAAATAGTGGAGTTATAAATTTGTACTGTTGAAATAAAATAATATATTTAAATAAAATATTGTTTGAATATTTGAATACTCGTGCAATAGTATTCTATTTAAATGTAAATATTTATTTCTGTTTGTGATGTAGTATAACATTACAATTGTAAACACATTTATAATAATAAATATATGTTTGTTATCATCAAACAAAAATCATAGAATTTTAGATACAACACTCCATAGGATGATAAAAGGGATATTGCCTGATACGAGTCCTCAACCGAAAATGCAGTTTGACATAAATCACCCTTAGACTTTGTCCTTATTATTTAGTTTATTATCGTTGACCGCCTCCTAATATATAACCTCATTGAATTATCAATAAATGCCAAGGGCACAATAGAATTATCGTTGACCGTCTAGCTATCTAGACCCCCGTATATTTGTCAATGAACGCCCAGGCCATCATGCATTAATTATTTCTTTGGCCACTTATTTTTCCTATTTAGTCTATGATGCCGAAACGGACCACAATTATGAGCCACTATTTTCCCTAATCAGTCATTGCTATTGGAACGGACCCCCACTACACGCTTATTAATTTATTCAAACTTAACACACAATTTAAGCTTTCTTAATAATCCCATTTATTCAATATAACCTTTTGTTACATTTTAGGTTGTATTAACATCTCGTTTATCTTATAATATGTTTATCATATTCATTATACAACCCCAATCCTCGTTACTTAGCGAATTACTAAGTTAACCTATTCCACTTATTGAATTTATTAGCCATCCCCTAAAATTACAATTCATTAGCTAATTATTATACTTATTCAGTATACCCCAAGTAACCCTTTATACCCATAATTAATATTTTCCTAATAGGCGTAGAAATAGTAGGGTAAACGTTTACGATCTTAAATGGTTTAAACTCGACATACATAAAAGGGTAAAGGTTTAGGTTCCTGCATGACCTACACTCAAAATAAATAAAATAAAATCATAAACGAAATAGGGAATAGCCCGAGGTGTAAATAAAATAACCACAAAGAAATGGGGTAGGAGAAAACTGAATAATTAACAGTAAATGGTAAATTATTGAAATAAAAAATAGGAATAGAGATAGAAAGAAAATAAATATTTAAAACTATAGATAACTGTAAGAAGATTTACAAACTATTTTACTGTCTAAATTTTCCCTAAATTATACAAATCTAAAAATTGTAGTAAAATACTCACAAAAATATGCTTATCCAATGGCACTGGTGGGAATCTCTAAATCTGTGCATAAATAATCCACTAAATTGTGTGTATAAAATTTTATCTCAAAACTCCAATTTATTTTAGAGGAAGAAATTTGTGTAGAGGAGGCTCAGAGAAACAAAATGAAGTTGTGAGAATTAGGGCGGGATAGGAGGTACATTTATAGTAGAAGTAGAGCAACCTAGGCCCTTAGATTTTAGGTTAAATTTTTTAAAAGTTGGAAGTTAAGAGAAAAGTCTCGAACAAACCAATGTATTCTCGGCTTCGTGCTAGGCACGAAAATGTGCCTGGCTAAACGACCTAAGGCGACCCAGTCCGCGACTGAATCGTCCCAGCTTTAACGTTATAAAATGTTGTTAATTTTTTTATTTTGGTTTGTTTATTAAATTTTTTAGTTTCGAATTCAAATTTCAAACTGACATAACTTATTCGCTTTAAATCTATTTTACGTAAACCGAAAGTCTATCTGAACCTGAAAATCATAACAGACCCAATGGCGCAAACCCCGTTATCCAATTCCCATAATTTTTAACGTATTATTTAATTAATCAATTTGTTAATTAATTACTATTTATTAAAATTTTGGGTTTTTACATTCTCCCCTCCTTGAAGGATTTCATCCTGAAATCTCTAATGTAGAAGAGTAATATAAGTATTATCGTACAATTATCTACATCCATCAATCACTGGCACCCATTGTCCTTAGGATTTCTAATGCTTTTTATGAAATTATGCAATAAGTGAAGTGCATATGTCCATAACTAATACAAGAAATCAGGTGGTCCAATGATTCAATTGACCTCCTTTTAATGCAATTTATGTTCGCGTCATGCATCCAAATGTATGCAAAAATCTTAATGATAATAAATAGTTCTATATGCGTGCTACAACTACCATCCAAATGCAACATTCGTGATAATCATCCATTACTTCATCAAAAATTTTAAAAGTAAATTTGAAGTGCGCACACATCCATATGCAATTATGTTAGTGTCATAATTGCCAATCGCTAATTAGTGCCTAGTGTGTGTATATTAATCCATTGCATCCACTTGCAAATACTTGCATCCACGTAAATTTAATCAAACATAACATGTTATATTAACATGTTTAAATCTTATCCTACCATCCATAAGCTTAACCTAAGACATGCTAATTCAAATGATAGGAAATAGATAAGATTCAAATTTAAAGCTAAGAAAGGAATAGACAGTACTGTAAAAAATGGAAATGAAGCGTGAATCTTCTCCTCCGGTTCCCTTGTCGCCTCATCGCTATCCTCTCCCTATTGAACCTTGACAAGCTCAATCTCCTTGTTCCTCAAATTATTTATCTCGGACCCTAATATCCATGTAGGCACTCGCCTAACAGATGCCTTCCTCTCAACCTCAACCTCCTCCAAGGTACTCGGCTCCACCACAACTTCAGAATGATGCAAGCACCTTCGCAAGTGCGAGACAAGAAATACATCATGAACACCCGACAGCCTCTCCGCTAGCCGAATCCTTTAGGCCATCTGACCTACTCCGTATAGTATAGGGAATGACCCTACAAATCTCGACATCAACTTCCCTACCGATACAAATCGTACTACCTTATGAGCAACTCCTTGAAAATCTTGTCCCCTATGCTGAACTCAAGGTTTGTTCTCTTCTTATCCGCATATGATTTTTTCTATCTTGTGCTGCCTTCGTCCTTCTTTGAATCAAGTCGATCTTCTCCGAGGTCTTCTTAATCATCTATAGCCCAATTAAAAGTCTATCCGTGGTCTCCTACCAACAAAAAGGTGATCTGCAGGGATGTCCATACAATGCCTCTAAGGGAGCCATACCAATGCTAGCCTGATATCTATTATTATACGCAGATTCCACTAAGGGGAGATGCTCCTCACAAGTCCCTCTGAAGTCCAAAATACACGGCCGCAATAAGTCCTTAAGAATCATATTAACCCTCTTGGTATATCCATCTGAGGGTGATATGTGGTGCTAAATCTAAGTAGTGTCCCAAATGCGTCCTGTAGGCTTCTCCAAAACTTGCCGGTAAATATGGGGTCTCTATCACTAACAATGCTCGTGGGAACTCCACGAATTCGTACAATCTCCTTTAAACACATCGAGGCTAACCAAGCTGAGGTCCTTTTATTCCTAACTGGGATGAAATGAGCGCTCGTAGTCAACTTATCGACAATCTCCCAAATTATGGTATTGCCTTCCTCGACCTAGGCAAACCAGCTATGAAATCCATCGAGTGCTTTCCCACTTTCATTGTAGCACATTAAGGGGCCGAAGCAATCCACCAGGCTTCCTTTGCTCAGTCTTAACTCTCTGACACATTATGCATCTTGCTACATAATTAGCCACATCCTTATTCATCCCCATCCAATATAAGACCCTCTTGGTATCTTTATACATCTTATCTCCTTCCGGATGGATGGTCATCCGAGAGTGATGGGCCTCCGACAATACCGCAATCATCCCATGCGAGGAACATATAGCCTATAATCACGGCGTAGCCATCCTCTCTCATCAATGGAATACCTAGAAAGGTGCCTAGTGGTTCTCGCCTCTACTTAGTTGGTTCAAAATATCTAATAGTTGTGGGTCGTCACGGTGACTAAATCTAATACGCTCCAATAGAGTAGGTTGCACCTCTAACAACGATAACAATCCCGGTACATAATACGTGGACGGTCTAAAATCAAAAGATGGTATCAACTCTAAACTCTGTCACTCTATGAATAACGAGCTCAATGTCATCCTCTGTCCACTCAAAGCATCTGCCACTACATTCCCTTCTCTGGGGTATATGAAATCTCAAAGTCGTAGGATGCTAGAAACTCCATCCAGCATTGTTATCTCAAGTTATGGTCCTTTTGCGAAAATAAGTACTTGAGAGACTTATGGTCGGTATATAGCTCAAAGCTCTTACCCAATAAGTGATGTCTCCAAAATTATGCAAAAACAATGGCTGCTAGCTCCAAATCATGGGTAGGGTAATTCCTCTCATATAACCTTAATTGTCTTCTTCCATAGCAAACAACCCTACCCTCTTGCATTAGGACTGCACCTAATCCTACGCAACAAGCATCGGTATAAACCATGAACATCATAGATCCGTCTAGAAGAGTCAAAACCGGAACATTCATAAAGGCCTTCTTCAATCTAATAAAGGAATCCTCGCAATCTATGCCCCATGAGAATATCAGGTTCTTCTTAGCAAGACCGGCATGCCAAGCTGAAATCCGCCAAGCCTAGAAAGATCCTTACCTCTGTCGCATTCTTGGGGGTCTTCCAGTCTTGCACGACAACTACCTTAGCGGGATCCACAGCTATACACTCTTTAGAAACTACATGCCCCAAGAATCTCACATCCTTTCACTAAAAATGGCACTTAGAGAATTTTGCCTTCAACTGACGTGCATAGAGAGTACGTAGGACCTCTCCCAAGTGCAAGACATGCTCATCCATATCCCCAGAGAATACCAAAATGTCATCCACGAGCACCACAACAAACTTATTTAGGACCACCCTAAATACCCGGCTCATCAAATCAACAAAGTATGACAGTGCATTGATTAGCCCAAAAGGGCATAAGCATCCACTCGGAAAACCTATTAGGATTCCTAAAGGCACTCTTATTCATGCTCTTATTTGCAACTCAAAGCCAATGAAACATTGTCGCCAAATCTAACTGAGAGAAAACAGATGCGCCCGCCAACTAATCAAACAAATCGTCTATCCGAGGGAGTGGGTGGTGATTCTTCTTCATGAGCTTGTTTAACTCCCTATAATCCACACACAAACAGAGGGAAACGTATGCCTCGGTAGCAAAGGCGACTGGTACTTCCCACCCAGATATGCTCCGTCTAATTAAGCCTTTCTTTAACAGCTCATCCACTTACTTACTCGGCTCTTTTCTTTCCCTCGTAGTCATATAATGCACTGGCAATGGAATAAGCTTAGCGTTCTCTATCAAATAAATCTAAAAGTCAATATCTCGTCTCGAAAGTAGTACTCTCACCTCCTCAAATACGTCTAGAAAATCCCTCACTACGAGTACTAAGCTAAGATAACTAATATAAGTGTCCAAGGAATCTAAGAAGCTCAACATGATTGACCCTCGCGGGTCGCGAGATTTCTCGGGAGTTCTACCATGCCAAGTCATCAGCCACACAACTCTCCTTTCACAGTCGAAGATGACACCATATATGGCTAGCCAATCCATCCCTTGAATAATATTGTATCCCAAAAATCCCAGTATATACGCGTCGCAAACAAACTTTATGCCTAATATATATAGTCTCAAACCCTTACACATCGTAGTCAAATGAGACCAACCTCTTATAGGGTTTGAAACTACTACTAGATAAGAAATAAAAGATGTATCTAGGTGCAGACAATCAACTAATGAAGTAGATATGAATGAACGAGAAGTGCCAAAATCATATAAGGTCCTAACTGGAAAGTCATAAAGAGAGGTCAAACCTTCAGCTACGACCTTCCTACTTCTTATCCCGACCACCACTGGTTTGAGCCGCCTCTAATGCATGCACCTGCACTCTGGATAGACTAGGCCCCTTCCTTTGTCCTTACTTCTGAGGGCACTTCCTACCATAATGCCCTATCTGTCCACAATTGTAACAATTTCCTCTCTTGGTCGTCTTCCTGCAGTTCTTCACGAAACGTCTCATCATACCGCACCCATGGCATTTGATATCTTTCTTTATCTGGGATTTCTCTAGCCTATCAATTTTTTCTTACCACTTTTCAGGCCATAACTTCTTCTTGACATTACCAACCTTAGTTGCCTCAGCTTTACTCTCATGAGAACCTTACTTTCCTTCTTCGTGCATAAGTGACATCTCAGCTAGAGCCTCGTACGTTGCACTCATAGGAATATGAGTCAATGCAAGTTCTTAGAGGGGCTGATTTAGTCCCCTTGCAAACCTCATGGCATTATTATGTGTTGTATTTACCAAATCCATCTCAAACCAAGCAAGCTCATTAAAGTGATTCACATACACCCTTAGAGATAGATCACCCTGCCTCAAATCGAAAAACCTCTCTAACTGCATCTCTTCCTCCGCTTGCAATAGAAATTTCTTTTCAAACTTTCCTTAAACTCATCCCAAGTCCTAACAGTGTGCGCCTCCTCTACTACCTCTCACTAGAATGAAGCCTCGCCTTTTAGTGGCAAGCAGTTAACAGAACTCTCCTCCTATCCTCTAGCTCCAAAAGTCCAAATATACGCCCAGTGTCTCTAAGCCAATTGCGAGCGTTAAAAAAAAAATCTGAACCAAGGAAAGTTTTGTCGCCAAAAGCAGTGAAGTCTTTACAAAGCTTAGAAAAGTTTGTTTCTGGTGATGGATTAGGAGGAACCACTACAGCAAGTGTTGGAACTATTGCATGCTCTTATCCATCAGCGAGTGTCATAGCCTCTAAGTATCTACAGAACCAACTCGGGATAAGAGAGCCCTTTGGAAGATTAGGGGATCCTGACATGCTGTGCCAAAGAAAGAGAAAGAAATTTAGAATTCGGAAAAGACAAAGGTAAGTTGTTACTGACTAGAGGGTATATATTTTTCAAAAATAAACCTTTGTTTTGTAAACAATTTTCTTTCTGAAAAGACTTTTCATTTTAAAACAGAATTTTTCTCTAATCTATTAACCTTAGGCTTTGATGCCAAATGAAACACTCCACACCACTTAACGTCACCCATATGAGGATTTCGTTAAGAAATATGAAGCGTATACGTACAAATAAACATTACAGAGACTAAAATTCACATGATATAATATATAGAAACCCAGCGAAACTTAAATCAGAACACAGTTGTTATAATATAATGACAATATCCATCCTTATAGAAACTCATAAATGTCTCATGAAAAATAAAACTAGCTTAATCATAGTACAATATAAATTCATCCCCTTCAACGTCTTTAACAATCACCGGAAGCAAATCAAGAGTGAAACAATACATGAATACGTGGAAAGTGAATCAAGCAGAAATCCAAGCCGAACCAAATCTCTATCAACTTTGAGTTCCTCTGCTTTGTGAATCCGAGGGGGGAAAGGAAGAGGAAGGGAAGAAAGAAAAGTGGTCAGACATAAGTCTGGTGAGTCCTGTAATTACTAGCATGAGTACTTTAAAAGAAAGTTTAGATAGAATAATAGTTCCAATAAAACAAAAAAGCACAAAGGTTGAAAATAAAGCAGTGGAAAGATAAGCACGAATAAAGTCAATTGCCTTTTCATTCATATCATTATGATTTCTGCACCAACTTACTATAAATCATGATTAGATTGTAACCTATTTTCTACCCATCGATCGACTTTCATACCATAGCATTATTATAACCTATGCCATCTACGGGACTCGAGTTTATCAGGGACGACCCCATCAACTCTAAAAGATATTGTAACAACCCCATTTTGACACCGTAATTACAAACGTATTGAATGAAATCGAACGGTTTAAATCTGATAGATGACGATTAATTAGTTGAAAGAAAATGGACATTATATATAAATTTGTATGATACCGAATAATTCTATTTCATTGTGAATAGTTGAAAAATATATTTATTTCAGTTGGTTGCCGAATTAACAAATAAAATATGTGAGTCATAAGCTGAACAAAATTATTAGTGGTAGGCTATAAAGTTGAAGAATGAAAAGCAAATTAATTTATATGACATTGAAATTTTAGAATTTAACTACATTCGAAATCACTTAAGTGTGAATAGTAATATGTACATATTTACATAGATGAACAAATATTTGTGCTAAGTCTGTTGAATTAATCCAAATTCAATCAAAGCCCAAACACATTAAGTTGTTATCTTCTGGAAGCCACGTTTTCCTTTATCCAGGGTAGTCTAAAAAATACCCGTACCCATTTTCCCTTTTCACCCAAAAATCAAAATCGCGATATCAGGAAGAAAAGGGGAGACGCTCATCACCATCGGCCTCCAGGTAGGCGACTCTGGCCTATTGGAGGGAGCGCCGACATCCACTTGTAGCAGTGACCGCTCGACCTGATGTCGCGAGCATGGCAGAGCAACCCGCGCCGTAATGAAAAAAAATGAGAGCGGCTTGCGACTTGAGCTCGCGAGAGATGGAGATGAGCGAGCCTCGCTGGTGGAAGCACGAGGGTGAGTAGAGGCCGAGGAGGGATAAGCGATCCTGCTCGCCCAAAAAAAAGCGAGAGAGAGAAGAGGAGGAGACATGAGGATGGAGATTGATTCGCGTTTGGGAGTACAGTGATGTTGGTGAAGGAGAGCATCAAATTAATGATATCCATTTTGCTGAGGATTTTGGTGAGTTTCCCCCTCACTCACATCTATGTTTTATTACATAATAGTTGCATATATTTTCATATTGTTATATGAATTGGATTTAATTGTTGGAATGTTTGAATTGGTTGTGTGTTTGATTTGGTTGTTGTGCTATTGATTATGAGTTGAGTTGTTAATGAAATTGTGTTGGTTGGATGTTCATATGTAGAGGGGAAATTTTCAAATTTATTTTCATATTATATTTATATGTAAATTGATGTTGACGATTGATCAATTGTTTAATTTTAAATAAATTTAGAAAGTTCGGAAATATTCATTTATATAGGTAATAATAAAGATATGTTGTTTTAGAGAATAAATTATAAATTATAGTGTATAATGAAATTTCAAAATATCAAATTGTGGTCTGAATTACACATAAATTAATTTAAATGAAGTACTCCGTAAAGTATTACTGGTTGATTTAGCTTTGGTAAACATGTGCATGGAACAACAAGTTGATTACATAGCTTAATTAAATTCATTTATCGTAGTGGAAAATAACACTTAGTATAATTCTGTTAGCATAAAAGTAAATTTTAAAAAGTAGCTTAAAATTGTTTTGAATAAATTAATTAAGAAGTTACTTTTTGTCATTATAGCATGGAATCATTTTTAAACAATATTTAGCATAAATTTGCATTGTTTTATAGAATGTTATGCTTTTATGAGGTTATACAAATTTAAAATGAAAGTCTTTATCCTTTTAATATTTAAATTGTTCTTTGAGAATTCCTACTCCATTTTTATTTGTAATTAAATTGGAATTCATTTATTGTTTATGATTCAATATTCCAATTTTTTTGTGAATATTTTATATATTGTAAATGATTCACTGTTGATATTGAACTGATTCATGCTTTAAATGTGATACGGTGATGATATTTTTTATATATGATTTTATAATATTTGTAAACTATGTAACGAGAAATTCGAATAAATGGTATGGTGAAACGTCTGATACGGGACTTTCGGTATCACCTTTCTGGTTATTCACAAGACTTGTTATATAGAGTATTGAAAGGTAAGTATATTATACGAGCTTGTTTAAATTCCATTCCCGCCTAATTGAAGCTATTTTGTGATAGTTCTGCGTGTTCCATTGTGGAATTGATAAGTCCCTAGTGAACCAGTAGTGAGAACATGAGGTATGGGACACACGGTTACCGCTACTTAGTTTACTGACTATGAGTCAATGACGCATATTGTGTTTTGATAAGCCAGCACTTTGCTTCGGGGGGAAGCCGGGACTCAGGGGGAGTCACATCTACTTATTCAATTGACCAAGGAGGGGGGGTCAAGATACACTCGGCCGGGAGGGGGGTCACAGTGATGGGCGTCTAACTTGAATACGTATAAGTACTGAGCTAAGCTCGGGGGGAGTTGTATTATCATGTGATTGCACATGCATATTTATTTATGCGGGATCCATATTGTGATGATATTTATTTTGTGACTTGGTGTTTACGACCATACATTGAGGTGATTATTGGATTTTAAGTTCACATAAATATTTTGAAAATTTCTATGTGGGAATTTGATGCTCCTTTCATGGTATTTGACTCATTTGAGTTATATGATGATTTTGGAGACTTTGATAACATTTGTAATATGTGCACAATGAATACTTAGCCTTGTGCTATTAAGTAGGTCTATTATGTTCCCTTCGTTTGTGATCTACAAATGTAGTCTATTCCATTCCGATGGAGTTTCATCTTCTTAACACTTTGGATGAAGAGTTCCTAATTATTAGGTTTATGTCTTGGATGATCTTTCAAGTTTAGAGAACCCAAACATTTTATATTAACTATAATGGATTCATATAATACTCGGGTCAGACCGAGACATTACAGGTTCAGGGACACCTTGAGGCCAGCTTATATTATTGGGCTTAGAAGAGTATAACAACTTAGCGTATCATTTATTATCTTGTATTGTATGAATTGATGTATATATGTTGATGTGTAATAGATAATGTGTATAAAATGTTAAAATATTATACATTATATTAATCGATGCAATTGACTTGTGATCTCTGTACTTATATATATATATATTCTGTATTGTTCTGTCCTGGAGGCACACGTGTAATTATTTTGTACCGACATTGAATACATAAGAGTAAGGAATATTTCAGAAATTTTAATACGTACCAGTGTTAGTCCAAGAGAATTTTCATGTATGTGCCCCTACAGCCTCATTCTCCGTATTATCTGATGGTATTACTTAGTAATGCTCTTGGATAATATGAGTATAGAGGTGGGGTGTTACAGTTGGTATCAGAACGAGGTTAGAACAATACAATATACTTATGTATAAGAGACGCGAGTCTAAACCTTAGAAAAGACTTAGTGTCTATGTCCCCATGGGTGTGCAGTAGATAGATTTTATTATCTTATATGATAATAGGGTATGCGATGATCACTGGGGTAATCATCAAGGGACGTATTTGTTATTTTATTTATGTAATAATATTATTATTGATTTACTTCCCCCATAATTTTGGTGTTTATCTTTGTTTGGAATTTAAATAACTTAGTGTAGTATTTGATGTAATAGTGAGTATGAAATAACTATTAAATTTAAATAAACTAATAGTGTTATAATAGAAACAATAATAATGATGAGAATTGTTTAAAGGATATAGCTACAAATATATCTATATGAGAATTAATTTTGTGTTAATTTGTCCGTGTAGTGATTTAACAATTTTGGTCGATGCACTTGGCCAACGTTGTCGATAGGAATTCCTAAAGACTACGACGAGGCATATCAATACAAGTTTTAAAAAGCAATGCTATCCAATAATGATCATATAGTAATAATAAAAATCACTATTTTGGAAGAGTTAAGGGTCAGACTAGATGTATAAATTCCTATTGAACTATTTACGAAGCAATAATTAATTAAATTATAACATATGATGGAAATTTGGGAATTTATGGTGTAGCCGATACTAAAGTAAATAGAATAGTGCATAATTCAAGAATATCAACCTAGAATGCAAGTGTTTAATGTATGGGAAAAATCTGAAATAAACAATATAAATTTGGACCAGTGAATAAATACTTTTTATCCCCAGTTTTTTTCATGCATCTTGATATGATCATTTGAGACCGTAACCACACACTTGTGAATTTGTAATAACCAAAACATGGGTGGTGTTGTGTTAAATGGACGAATATTGATGTTATCTTTAATGTTATGACTGGAAATAGAATTAGACGCAGTGAAAAAAAAATCTTTCCCTTTTATTCAATTCACTGGGTTTTTATATATATCTATATACATCCTTATGCCATACCTTTGGAAAGAAAAACCCAAAAAAAAAAGCAGAAAAGAAGAATAAACAAACAGGAAGAGGAATGAAGGCAGTAGCAAGTATTACCAATTTGATGCCTTATCTATTGTCCTGTATTTGCTTTGCCTCTACCTTGATAGTATAGCCATCATAACTGCCTGAGTTGAGAATTGGTAGCACTGCTAGTTGTTGAGATTTAAGGTGAAAAGGACACACATATGTTAGTTACGTTGCATTGATATACCCAGGCATTTTGCTCAAACCTTCCTATGGTTTTGGTCGATTCAAAGGGAAGTATTAATTCACATACCTACTTATGTACCATGTCGAATTTAGCGTGGGTTCCCTCAACCATATATGTCCATATATGTTACTGTAGATTTCCAAGGTTATGTCAACTCGGTGGTGAATCTCTTGCTAGATATAGTTCATATTATTTAAGCATAAACCATAGGAAGAGCCAACTGATGTACTGTTTTTTTTTCTTCTTTAGTTTATCATGCCAATAAGTATGTTATTTAAATTCACGGTAAGAACTGAAACAATATCTTGTTGCACATATAGATTTTTTTTTAAATGTTGGACTTAGTTCTGAAACGATCATGTATATCCTGGAAAAAAATAAACCACACCTTATTTACTTGACGTGGTGCTCATATTTGCTGTATGTGGTTCATTAGTTCCACTTGCTCTAAGATGTATATATGCGGCTGACTGAACTAGAATTGTCTGGATTTCCTCGGTTAGATTCGAAATGCAAGCTGCATTCTGAACCGTATACGTTTGATCCATTACTAAGATTTTTGCCTGACAATATAATGTGGGATGCACCATTTGTTCTTTTCTTAACTGATGGGTGTGAATTCTCTCTAACATGTATAAATCAGTTTCGGCTATCATGTATGTTACTAAAGAATCAGTTACAACTGTCATGTATGTTTATTAAAGCATGTGGAAGTCTTGAAACACCCCACCTCCGTTAAGGTCACTCACAAAGGGAATGCCTTAACTTTGGTGGAGGGTTATAGGTACAAGACACAAAAAAATTTACAAGACAGATAAATTTAAGCAGCAGAATTCAAATATTTATTGCATACATAGTTCAATACAAAAGCATTACATCAAATTGTCTCAAAATAACTTCAAAACGTTACACCATAATTTATGTCTTGATTTTTCAATAAAGAAGCATAAACCAAAAGTAAAAATGCATGAGTCCCCAAGGATAATGTCCAAGAGCCATAGCCATGGTAGGAGAGAGCCCGAATCAAACATCTACTTTCTTGAAGCTTGCAAAGAGTCTGACTAAGCTGCAGTATTCCCTCCCTATGGACCTGGGGGGAAACAGAAGAAAAGAGGACGAGAGAAAATGGGCCAGACAATAAGTCTGGTAAGTTTAGTGATTACAAGTATTTAAACAAGGAAAGGGACCATGACAGTGATAACAGAACATAAGACAATACCCTAATATAAGATAAGAGGAACATGTGCTCGCACCCATTACTATAGTCTTTGCACCTACTTAACCATTGGTTCAATCAGCCCCACATGTTTATAACAAACGATCCCCTTAATGATCGGCTCCTACTCGCATGCATTCATATCCTGTGTCATTCGGCCCCGCTTAACTGTAGCTACCTGTGATGGTCCCACCATGGGGTGTATCAGTCCCTCTGGTGGCGACCCGACATGATTCAAGATGCACAGTGTACACTACTGATGCCCAGTGCCTGATTTTTTCACTCCGGAGTACGTGCACGTCCATACTCCGTCGGAACCTTCACTGGCACACCAATCGTCGATGTTTTGACTGCTTATAATTTAGCCCAGTAATCGTGCCCCACCCTGCCTAGTTTTAGGGTACCATGATACATATATGTGGGTTACTGCTGAAATGGGTCCCCGTTACTAGGGTTTTCTAATCAACATGTTTATTTGGTTAAGTGTCCAAGTTTACCTAACCCCGCCCATTCGTTTAGTTAACATGTTGAGTCAGTTAAGTGTTTTCCTAATTTACTTAACCCTACCAATCCTGACTTAGCTTTAATTTATGAAAGCACCAACCACTCACATTAGACAGGTCTTGTTATGGTCACTGGATGTGCCGGTCGGTCCCAGGCAGATTTACACCACAACTCAGTCTAACCTCGGGTTCTTTTTGGGCCTGATGCACTAACCACCCACATTAGACAGGTCTTGTTGTGGTCACTGGATATGCCGGTCGGTTCCGGGCAGATTTACACCACAACTCGGTCTAACCTCTGGTTAGGCATATTCGTCTTTTCTAAATTCATATTTTTCTATATATATGTCTAATTTCTTTATGTGGATTAAATTTAATTTAATCACGCTATAGTTATCCTTTGATTATGCTCAACATAAATGGTATATCAAATATACCATTTAATGAACAAATCTATGCCATGAATTATCATATTTCCCATCGCTACCCCTATGGAACGTACGCATGAATCACATAAAATGTTGGGCTAGTAAGATAGCCCAACCCATAAACAAGAAAAGGGGTAATAAACAAGAGACATGTAATAAACATAAAATAACATACATTTCAACTTGTCCTGTGTAACTTGGCATAGAGGTATCATTAACTTTAATTAAATGGGTAAATGTGAACTTGTGAATAAGTTGGGTCTAATGGTCATGTAAACTTGACAAAGGTCTAGCATGGAAGTTTAACATATAATCACAGTTTCAACCCACAACTTAGCATATAATCTTATGTATGTCAAAACATAAGAAAGCTATTATAATCATTTTTAACCACAATTTAGTATGATGTTAAAAACATAAGAGGACTACAATTCCACTTTTACAACATAATTAGATTCAACCTAACATGAATATACATGAGTGTTGATCTAACATATAAGCATGTGATTTAGATCACAAAATTGCAAATAACCACCAAATTATAGCATGCCATGTTTTACCATTTAATTGGCAGAATAAATCCATTACCCAAATCATAATAGATTTTAATAACATCCAATATGTTCATCACCACAAGCATATAGACATGATTAATATACAACATGTTCATCGCCACAAGCATATAGACATGAAATATACAACATGTTCATTGCCACAAGCATATAGACGTGAAATATACAACATGTTCATCGCCATAAGCATATAGACATGATTAATTACAACGATACTTTAAGATAAACGAGAATCAAATCTTATACATAAGCATCATTCTATATCCCAATTACAACATGTCATGATTCAATCGAAAGAATGTTTAAATCTACGTAATAACCAACTTACAAACTAAAAGGAATTATTGATTTCTGAAATCTGAATTCTGAAATTGGAGATGCGCGCCTTTGATGAAGATCGTTGAATTAGACTAGTTTTTATTAGATTTTAGATGTAAGCTTTTAACTCGTCTTTGAATTGAAAACGGTGACGCTACTCCAAGTTCTCTACTGACGGCATTTCAGTTATAGGATTATTTTTCTGTGTGTTTTTAGGTTGAGCATTGAGTTGTTTATATAGAATTTCAGTTTAATTATAGCCTTCAGATGAACCTAGGGTTAATCACAGCCACTCAGACCAGATCAGGACCATCCAGAAACCCTAGTGACTCAGCAGCAAGTCATCGGTCGTTCAAAATTCAGATCTGGCTGGGGGCCAGGTTGACCCCCAGGTCGACCTGTAGGGGGGAAGGTCGACACTAGGGTCGACCCCCTGGTCGACCTACATGAGCGGGAATTTTCCCGCCCAGCCCGCTTCTGACTTCTGTTTGAATTTTGAAATCTGGCTTGAGCTGTTTGAATTTATTTGAATTTCTGAAACTTCTGGAGGCCATAACTTCTTTATACGAAGTCCAATTTATGCAAACTCGGACTCTATCTCAACCAGAATTCCGAGACGAACACAATGGTGTAACCCGTTTCCCTTAATTCTCACATTTTAAATTAAGTATTGTTTAATTCGTTACTATAACAATAAAAGAAAGTACGGGGTGTTACATTCTCCCCTCCTTTTAGGATTTCGTCCCCGAAATCTTCAAGTCGGGAAGGACTTATATCCTACCATCCAATTACTCATCTACTCAACCATCAAACATAGGCATCCATTGTCCTTAAAAGGTTTCTAATGTTTCATGATCATATGCATAGTGTGTGTACATGTCCTTGTCTGATGCAAAATCAGGCGGTCCACTGATTCAGTTGACCTCCTTAATGCAAATTATGTCAGTGCCATGAGTCCATTATGTATGCATTTTTTCCCATTCAAAATTTCCTACATGAGTGCACAATCATTCATACAAATGCACCGTCCATATGCTAACATATCAAGTTTCAATTCATATACAAATACATATATGCATATGCAATATGAAAGTGACTGAGCCGATCTAATACCTAATGTGTGTGTATATGCATCCACGAGCAACCACTTGCAATTACTTGCAACCATCAACCATAACATGTTTCAGTTACATATTTACATCCAAAAAGGTTTCTACCTAAGGATAAAGGATAGGAGATACACCTAAAAAGATAGATACGAGCATAAACTTAAGGAAAGAGAGATCAAAGATGTACCCTCAAAAAGAAAAGGGTAGGATGCACGTATTCTGTCCTCAGTTTCCCAAGTTGCGTCTTCCTTGGTGTCGCTCCATTGAACTTTGACGAGCTTAACTTCACGGTTGCGTAAATTTTTGACTTCTGTTCCCAAGATACGGGTTGGAACTCTCCTTACAGTTGCTTCTCGTTCAACTTCTACTTCCTCTAGCATGCTTGGTTCCACCACTTCCGCAGACTCGTGTAAGCACTTCCGCAGGTGAGAGACATGAAAGACATTATGAACCCTAGCCAATCTTTCGGGCAGCTGTACCCTATAAGCCATCTTCCCAATCTTCTCGATGATAGGGAACGACCCTACAAATCTTGGTGCTAACTTCCCTGCGGATCCAAAGGGAATGACGTTCCTTAAAGGAGATACTTTAAGGAACACCTTGTCTCCAACTTCGAACTCAAGGTCAGTTCTTCTTCTGTTTGCATAGGACTTATGTCTGTCTTGTGCAGTCTTCATTCTTCTTCGTATCAAGTCTACTTTCTCTGAAGTTTCCCTAATCATGTCTGGTCCAAGTATGAGCTTGTCTGTGGACTCCCACCAGCAAGTTGGTGACCTGCACGGTCTTCCATATAGAGCTTCGAAAAGCGCCATGCCTATGGTAGCTTGGTAGATATTGTTGCAAGCAAATTCCACCAAAGTTAGATGATCCTCCCATGTACCTCCGAAGTGAAGAATGCATAGTCTCAAGAGGTCTTCTAATACTCTGTTGACCCTTTCCGTCTGGCCATCGGTTTGAGGGTGATATGCCATGCTTAAGCATAACTGTGTGCCTACAACCTCTTGTAAACTCTTCTAAAACTCGCTCGTGAAGATAGGGTCTCGATCACTCACTATGTTGGAGGGTATCCCATGGAGTCGAACTATCTCTTTAAGATATATGGATGCTAGAGATGAGGCAGTACTTCTACTCTTGACGGGTATAAAGTGGGCGCTTTTTGTGAGCATGTCCACTATTACCCAAATGCTGGTATTGCCCCTTCTTGACCTAGGCAACCCATCTATGAAGTCCGTCGAGATACTATCTCATTTCCACTGTGGGACCTCTAGAGGATGGAGCAGACCACCAGGCTTCTTCTGCTCCGCCTTGACCTGTTGGCATATTAAATACTTAGAAACAAATTCAGCTACGTCTTGCTTCATGCCATTCCAAAAGAAAACTCTTTTGATGTCTTTATACATTTTGTCTCCGCCTGGGTGTATGGTCAGTTTGGAATGGTGTGCCTCTTCTAGAACCGCCTTTACCAAGCCCCTTGCTTGTGGGACACATAGTCTTCCATCTCGTCTCAACCAACCCTTGGCATCAATGGAGTATCCATTGAGGTGACTAGAAGTCTCACCCCTAATTAACTTGTCCATCACTTCGACTAGCTGAGGGTCTTCTCTTTGCGCGGCTCCGATTGAGTCTAATAGAGTTGGCCGCACTTCTAACGTTGCTAGCAAGCCAGGTACAAAGTCGGTGGAGGGTCTAAAGTTAAAGCTTGCTACGAACTCCAAGCTTTTCCTTTCTACAAAGAGAGGGCTTAAGGTCAGTTTCTTTCTACTCAAGGCGTCTGCTACTGCATTGCCCTTGCCAAGAGTGTAGGAAATCTCAAAATCATACGAGGCAAGAAACTTCATCCATCTTTGTTGCCTCAAGTTGAGATCTTTCTGCGATAATAAGTATTTCAACGATTTATGGTCAGTATATAGTTGAAATTTCTCACCTAGGAGATAATGGCGCCAAGACTTAAGCGCAAAAACGATGGCTGCCAACTCTAGGTCATAGGTTGGGTAGTTTTTCTCATGTACTTTCAACTGTCTTCCACCATAAGCCACTACCTTCCCTTCTTGCATCAGAACAACGCCTAGTCCTGTTCCGCATGCATCTGTGTATACTGTAAACATCTTGCTTCCATCAGGCAATGTCAGAAATTGGGCTGTTGTTAAAGCCCTTTTCAAACGTTGGAAAGCAATATCGCAATCCAAATCCCAATTGAAAGCTAGGTTCTTCTTTGTCAATCTTGTTAGTGGAGCTGAGATTTTTGCAAAATCTTTGATGAACTTTCTATAAAAGCCTGCTAGCCTGAGAAAGCTTCGGACTTCGGTTGCGTTTCGAGGAACCTTCCAATCTTGCACAGCAACCACTTTTGCGGGGTCCACAGCTATTCCCTCTTTGGACACCATGTGTCCAAGGAACCTGACTTCCTTTAGATGCTGAGCATGCTCTTCCTCATTCTTTGAGAAGATCAAAATATCGTCTACGAAGACCACCACAAACTTATTGAGGAACTTTCAGAACACCCTGCTCATTAAATCAACTAAGTAAGCAGGTGTGTTTGTCAAGCCAAAAGGCATGACAAGCCACTCGAAGAAACCGTCTGGAGTTCTGAACGCTGTCTTATCAATGCTGTCCTCAGCCACTCTTAGCTGGTGAAACCCGGTTGCTAAATCTAATTGGGAGAAAACCGATGCGCTTACAAGCTGATGGAACAAATCATCTATTCTCGGGAGTGGGTGCCTATTCCTTTTGGTCAGCTTGTTTAGCTCCCTATAATCAACGCATAGCCGAAGCGAACCGTCCGCTTTAGTGGCGAACACTACTGGAGCACCCCATTCAGAAATACTCCGCCTTATAAACCCCTTCTCAAGAAGCTCTTTGATTTGCTTGCTGAGCTACTTTCTCTCCCTTGGGGCCATGTGCCTAACGGGTAAAGCAACGGGCTTTGCATTATCAACGAGGTATATGCGGAAGTTTATCTCCCGCTTCGGAGGTAAGCACTTTACCTCTTCAAACACATCCGAGTATTCACGGACTACCCTTATAGACTGCAAGTTCTCAACAGACACATCAAGAGATTCGATATAACTAAGCATAAAAGAGTTTATGGGATTACAAGAAATTTCGAGAGTGTTTCCGAGACGAGTCATAAGTCTAACCACTCTCTTTTTACAATCGAGGACGACACCATTACTGGATAGCCAGTCCATGCCTAGAATCAACCCATAGCCCGTGAAGCCAAAAACAAAGGAATTACATCTAAACTCGACACTTAGAATAGATATTTTCAAATCCAAACAAACCATTGACAAATAGGCTGAGCCCCCAATTGAATTTGAAACAACCAAGGGATCCTCTACTGTACTGGTGCCTAGGTGCAGAGATTCCACTAAAGCAGTAGATATAAAGGAGTGCGATGCGCCAGAATCAAATAGTGTACGAACAAGATAATCAAAAAGATAGACTAAACTTTCGACAAAAATATTTCTACCTCGTTCTTGTGAAGGTGCCGTGAGAGCGTGAACTTGTCCTCCAGAAGAAGGTCCAGCTTCCTGCCCTTGCTTCCTTGGGCAGGCCCTAGCCATGTGTCATGTCTCACCACAGTGGAAACAACCACCCATCTTCCTTTTCTTCTTCTTGCAGTATTTGATCAAATGCCCGGGAATGCCACAAAAATTACACTTTCTCTTTTCACGGGGTTTGTTGTTCTTCCCGCCTTTCTTTGAATCAGCCTTCTTGTTCTGCGACCCTTCCCCTTCTTATCTTGAGGCACTTCCGCTTTTGCCTCATTCTTGCCCTTGTCTTCCTCATGTAAGAGTGTCATGTCCACTAACCTCTCGTAAGTAGCCCCCATAGGTATATGGGTCATAGCCAAGCTGTGAAGTGGCTCATTCAATCCCTTGACAAAACGGAGAGCCTTCTTATGAGGAGTATTCACTAAGTCCAGTCCAAATCAGGCCAGCTGATTGAATTGATTGACGTACTCCTTGACCGTCATACTTCCTTGCTTAAGAGATAAGAACTTTTCCAGCTTCAAATTTCGTTCAGCTTGTGAGAGGAATTTCATCTCAAACCTTATCCTGAAATCCATCCACGTGTCAACTGGTCTTTCAGCGTTAGTGACTTCCCACCAATAGGAAGCTTCATCTTTGAGCAACCATACAGCTAACTGTATCTTCTGCCTATCGTCCACTTCGAAGATAACGAACAGATCCTCAGTTTCTTTGAGCCAGTTCCTTGCTTCTACGAATGATTCAGTTCCCTTGAAATCCTTTCCACCCATGGCCCTAAAGTCCCTACAAATATTTCAGAAAGCATTTGCACGAGGAGGAGGAGGAGGAGCTGCTGCAGCTGGAGGAGGAGGAATATCTGTTGGGCCTGCGTCATTGGCCCTAGCCTCTAAGTACCTCCTGAACCAGCCAGGTATCGGTAAACCCTCTGAAAGGTTAAGATTCCCCGACATGCTGAAACAAAAAAGAAAAGATTCAAAATGAAGGATAGAAAGATATTGCATATGGCTTTGGCGATTATGACTTTTTATACCTAAAACAACACACTTTCTTGTAAAATGCTTCTTTATATTTCTTTTGAAAATAGTTTTTCAAAAATTCTTATCTGATCTGGTAAACCTTTGCTCTGATACCAAGTGAAACACCCCACCTCCGTTAAGGTCACTCACAAAGGGAATGCCTTAACTTTGGTGGAGGGTTATAGATACAAGACACAGAAAAATTTACAAGACAGATAAATTTAAGCAGCGAAATTCAAATATTTATTGCATACGTAGTTCAATACAAAAGCATTACATCAAATTGTCTTAAAATAACTTCAAAACGTTACACCATAATTTCTGTCTTGATTTTTCAATAAAGAAGCATAAACCAAAAGTAAAAATGCATGAATCCCCAAGGATAATGTCCAAGAGCCATAGCCAAGGTAGGAGAGAGTCTGAATCATACATCTACTTTCTTGAAGCTTGCAAAGAGTCTGACTAAGCCTCAGTATTCCCTCCCTATAAACCCGGGGAGGGGGGGGGGGACGGAAGAAAAGAGGACGAGAGAAAATGGGTCAGACAATAAGTCTGGTAAGTTTAGCGATTACTAGTATTTGAACAAGGAAAGGGACCATGACAGTGATAACAGAACATAGGACAATACCATAATATAAGATAAGAGGAACATGTGATCGCACCCATTACTATAGTCTCTGCACCTACTTAACCATTGGTTCAACCAGCCCCACGTGTTTATAACAAACGATCCCCTTAATGATCGGCTCCTACTCGCATGCATTCATATCCTGTGTCATTCGGCCCCGCTTGACTGTAGCTACCTGTGTTGGTCCCACCATGGGGTGTATCAGTCCCTCTGGTGGCGACCTGACACGATTCAAGATGCACAGTGTACACTACTGATGCCCAGTGACTGATTTTTCCACTTCGGAGTACGTGCACGCCCATACTCCGTCGGAACCTACACTGGCCCACCAACCGCCGACGTTTTGATCGCTTATAATTCAGCCCAGTAATCGTGCCCCACCCTGCCTAGTTTCGGGGTACCGTGATACATCCATGTGGGTTACTGCTGAAATGGGTCCTCGTTACTAAGGTTTTCTAATCAACATGTTTATTTGGTTAAGTGTCCAAGTTTACCTAACCCCGCCCATTCGTTTAGTTAACATGTTGAATCGGTTATGTGTTTTCCTAATTTACTTAACCCTACCAATCCTGACTTAGCTTTAATTTATTAAAGCACTAACCTCTCACATTAGACAGGTCTTGTTGTGGTCACTGGATGTGCCGGTCGATTCCGGGCAGATTTACACCACAACTCAGTCTAACCTCGGGTTCTTTTTGGGCCTGATGCAATAACCACCCACATTAGACAGGTCTTGCTGTGGTCACTAGATATGCCGGTCGGTTCCAAGCGGATTTACACCACAACTCGGTCTAACCTCGGGTCAGGCATATTCGTCTTTTCTAAATTCATATTTTTCTATATATATGTCTAATTTCTTTATGTGGATTAAATTTAATTTAATCACGCCATAATTATCCTTTGATTATGCTCAACATAAATGGTATATCAAATATACCATTTAACGAACAAATCTATGCCATGAACTTTCATATTTCTCATCGCTACCCCCGTGGAACGTACGCATGAATCACATAAAATGTTAGGCTAGTAAGTTAGCCCAACCCATAAAAAAAAGGGGTAATAAACAAAAGACATGAAATAAACATAAAATAACATACATTTCAACTTGTCATGTGTAACTTGGCATAAAGATATCATTAACTTTAATTAAATGGGTAAAGGTGAACTTGTGACTAAGTTGGGTCTAATGGTCATGTAAACTTGACAAAGGTCTAGCATGGAATTTTAACATATAATCACAGTTTCAACCCACAACTTAGCATATAATCTTATGTATGTCAAAACATAAGAAAGCTATTATAATCATTTTTAATCACAATTTAGCATGATGTTAAAAACATAAGAGGACTACAATTCCACTTTTACAACATAATTAGATTCAACCTAACATGAATATACATGAGTGTTGATCTAACATATAAGCATGTGTTTTAGATCACAAACTTGCAAATAACCACCAAATTATAGCATGACATGTTTTACCATTTAATTGGCAGAATATATCCATTACCCAAATCATAATAGATTTTAATAACATACAATTTGGTCATCACCACAAGCATATAGACATGATTAATATACAACATGTTCATCGCCACAAGCATATAGGCATGAAATATACAACATGTTCATCGCCACAAGCATATAGACGTGAAATATACAACATGTTCATCGCCATAAGCATATAGACATGATTAATTACAATGATACTTTAAGATAAACGAGAATCAAATCTTATGCATAAGCTTCATTCTATATCCCAATTACAACATGCCATGATTCAATCGAAAGAATGTTTAAATCTACGTAATAACCAACTTACAAACTAAAAGGAATTCTTGATTTCTAAAATCTAAATTCTGAAATTGGAGATGCGCGCCTTTGATGAAGATCGTTGAATTAGACTAGTTTTTATTTGATTTTAGATGTAAGCTTTTAACTCGTCTTTGAATTGAAAATGGTGACGGCTACTCCAAGTTCTCTACTAACGGCATTTCAGTACTAGGAGTATTTTTCTATGTGTTTTTAGGTTGAGCATTGAGTTGTTTATATAGAATTTCAGTTTAATTATAGCCGTCAGATGAACCTAGGGTTAATCACAGCCACTCAGACCAGATCAGGACCATCCAGAAACCCTAGTGACTCAGCAGCAAGTCATCAGTCGTTCAAAATTCAGATCTGACCGGGGCCAGGTCGAACCCCAGGTCAACCTTTAGGGGGGGAGGTCGACACTAGGGTCGACCCCCTGGTCGACCTACCTGGGCGGGAATTTTCCCGGCCAGCCCGCTTCTAACTTCTGTTTGAATTTTGAAATCTGGCTCGAGCTATTTGAATTTATTTGAATTTCTGAAACTTCTGGAGGCCATAACTTCTTTATACGAAGTCCAATTTACGCAAACTCGAACTCTATCTCAACCAAAATTCCGAGATGAACACAATGGCGTAACCCGTTTCCTTTAATTCTCACATTTTAAATTAAGTATTGTTTAATTCGTTACTATAATATTAAAAGAAAGTACGGGGTGTTACAATTCTGGTATAAGATTTTAATGTTGTTTCATGTTGTATAATTGATAACATGAACACCAATATTGATATTTAAAAAAAAACTTCATTCTATTTGTAGCCATGTAATTATGCATGAAAAATGCAGTTCTTTGTAATTATTTGGTGATTGATTTATTGATACATGAAGTGATAAACATCATAATACTTGCATTTTTAAAATGAACGACTGGTAATTTGAGAATTTAAACTACTTCAAGCATGTTTAGAACAAAAAATTTACCTTTATGACTCTGAAGAGATACAAGTTTTTAAGCTATAAAAATTCTCAAGTGTCATTTAATCGCCTATAAAAGCATTTTAATATCTCGAGTTTTCCATCCAAGGACATACTCAACGACATTCATTTACCATCTGTTTCAGTAGTTATCTATTTGTTTCTGGAAACTAATATACCACGGGATTTTGGAAGGCAAAATGTTAGTAAACCCAGTGTAATTTGTCTGTTTTTAAATAGATGCTCAAGCAAATCAAGGGACATGTGCTAACTTCATACAAACAAGTGCATATTAATAAAATTGTTTCTAATTGTGATTAATATGGAACTTGAGTGAGAACAGGTATTCGAGAATTACCAATGGAATAAAAGATGATGGCTTGCTTATGTTTATATAAAAGTAGGATGGTTCATTTTAAAGTGCAAAACAAAGGTTTATATAGCAGTTTTAGATTTCTTTTTGTTGATCGTCGCTAAATTCATTTAATCATAACTTTTGATCGATTTGTTCGATTTCAACGATTTAGACATTCGGAAAAGCTCAAATTCATAAGCAGTAACTTCTATATAAAGTGCCATGCAAAATTTTGATGTCTACTTAGCTAAAAACATGAAATTACAATGCAAGCCTGAGCATTGTCATTTTTGTTTGGCTGAGCAAAGGTTATTTAATTATAACTTTCGATTCTCTTATCCAATTTTGACGATTTCACCCATTCCGGAAAGTTAAGATTATAAGCTACAATTTTTCTTTGAAGGGTTTTGCAAAAATTTGAAGTTTACTTAGCGAAAATGTGAAATTAGAGTGCAAGACTGTGCGTCGATTATTATTTCAGTTTATAGGCGATGTTAATTAAATCATAACTTTTGATATTGTTATCTGTTTTTAACTATTTTGGGCATTCTGGAAAGCTCGAAACTTAAGCTAAAATCTTTATTTTAAGTGTTTTGGAAAAATTTAAAATTTGCTAAGTTAGAAATGCAAATTTGCAATGTAGTCTCGAGACGAACATTTTACTGAAACTGGACTATACTAATTTGGCCTTATCTTTCGAATGGCTTATCCAATTTTGATTGTTTTGCACATTCCGGAAAGCTCAAAACCTGAACTACAACTTTCATTTATAGTGATTCCTAAAACTTTAATGTCTATTGGCTCAAAAACTCAATTTTATGAAACTGGCCTACTAAAAAAATCGAGTTTCAGATTTTGCTGTTTGGTATGTTAGTGACCTTGCTTTATTTGGTGTTTTAATGTTCTGATGTGTTAAGAGATGATTTAAAAATAATATATTATGCTAATTATCCATTACATTAATTTATATTCATTTCATTTCTTTTATGCGACTAATATTTACGTTTGAGATAAGTGCTATAACATGCAACTAATATTTACAATTATATTCACCATATTTCTTATATGCAACTAATATTTACAATTAAGTTAAGGTAGGTACCCAGGGAGCTTGATGAATTGCTAGCAATAAAGATCACTTGCTTCGTACGCATGAAAAACGATGTAAATTGCTAAAAAAAGCTAATTAAAAGGTATGTTTTCGGATTAGATATTGCAAAATGTTGTTATGTTGTGTTGTTGTTTTGTTTCCCTATGTTTTGGGATGCCCCGTGAAGGGATGCCTCTTCGGAGATGTATATTTTGTGTTCATATTGTATTTGGATTTTCCGAAACGTCCTCCATACAAAGAAGACTCTGCCAAAATTTTTAAAAATTTCGGGATTTAGAAAATTTTCTTAAACTAAAATTGTACAAAGAAAATATAAGACATTAAAGTTAATGTAATTAAAACTTGTTGTATATGCAATTGAATCGAATGTATAAACTATATATTGAAACAATTTATGTAAAATATGGAGTACATTAGGATTAGAATGTAAGTGTTAACTTTCCCCATAAGAAATTGCAAAGACGCAATTTTGTTAAGTGGGGAAGTATGTAACAACCCTATTTTAACGCCGTAATTACATACGTATTAAATGAAATCAAAGTGTTTAAATCTAATAGATGACAATTAATTAGTTGAAAGAAAATGGATATTATATATGTAAATTTGTATGATACCAAATAATTCTATTTCACTGTGAATAGTTGAAAAATATATTTATTTCAGTTGGTTGCTGAATTAACAAATAAAATATGTGAGTCATAAGTTGAACAAAATTATTGGTGGTAGGTTATAAAGTTGAAGAATGAAAAGCGAATTAATTTATATGACATTGAAATTTTAGAATTTAACTACATTTGAAATCACTAAAGTGTGAATAGTAATATATATATATATATATATATATATATATGAACTAATATTTGTGCTAAGTCTATTGAATCAACCCAAATTCAATCAAAGCCAAAACCCATTAAGTTGTTATCTTCTGGAAGTTGCGTTTACCTTTATCCAGGGGAGTCTCAAAAATACCCGTACCCATTTTTCCCTTTTCACCCAAAAATCAAAATCGCGATATCAGGAAAAAAAGGGGCGACGCTGGCCTATTGGAGGGAGCGCCAAAGTCCAATTGAAGCAGTGGCTGCTCGACTTGATGTCGCGAGAATAGCAGAGCAACCCACGCCGTAATGAAAAAAACAGAGCGGGTTGCGACTTGAGCTCGCGAGAGATGGAGATGAGCGAGCCTCGTTCATAGAAGCACGAGGGTGAGCAGAGGCCGAGGAGGGATAGCGATCCTGCTCACTGAAAAAAAGCAAGGGAGAAAGAAGAGGAGGAGACATGAGGGCGGAGGTTGATTCGCGTCTAGGAGTATAGTGACGTTGGTGAAAGAGAGCATCAAATTAATGATATCCATTCTGCTAAGGGTTTTGGTGAGTTTTCCCCTCACTCGCATCTATGTTTTATTCCATAATAGTTTCATATATTTTCATATCGTTATCCAAATTGATTTGATTACTGGAATGTTTGAATTGGTTGTGTGTTTGAATTGGTTGTTGTGCTATTGATTATGAGTAGAGTTGTTGATGAAATTGTCTTGGTTGGATGTTCATATGTAGAGGGGACGTTTTCAAATTTATTTTCATATTATATTTATACGTAAATTGACGTTTGACGATTGATCAATTGTTTAATTTTAAATAAATTTAGAAAGTCCGGAAATATACATTTATATAGGTAATAATAAAGATATGTTGTTTTAGAGAATAAATTATAGTGTAAAATGAAATTTCAAAATATCAAATTGTGGTCTGAATTACACATAGATTAATTTAAATGAATTACTCCGAATAGTATTACTGGTTGTTTTAGCTTTGGTAAACATGTGCATGGAACAACAAGTTGATTACATAGCTTAATTAAATTCATTTATCATAGTGGAAAATAACACTTAGTATAATTCTAGTTAGCATAAAAGTAAAATTTAAAAAGTAGCTTAAAATTGTTTTGAATAAATTATTTAAGAAGTTACTTTTTGTTATTATAGCATGAAATCATTTTTAAACAATATTTAGCATAAATTTGCATTGTTTAATTGAATGATATGCTTTTATGAGGTTATACAAATTTAAAATGAAAGTCTTTATCCTTTTAATATTTAAATTATTCTTTGAGAATTCCTATTCCATTTTTATTTGTAATTAAATTGGAATTCATTTATTGCTTATGATTTGATATTCCAATTTTTTTGTGAATATTTTATATATTGTAAATAATTCACTGTTGATATTGAACTAATTAGTGCCTTAAATGTGATATGGTGTTGATATTTTTTAATATGTGATTTTATAATATTTGTATTCTATGTAACAAGAAATTCGAATAAACGGTTTCGTGAAACCGTCTGATATGGGACTTTCGGTATCACCTTTCTGGTTATTCACAAGACTTGTTATATAGAGTATTGAAAGCTAAGTGTATTATATGAGCTTGGTTAAATTTCATTCCCGTCTAATTGAAGCTATTTTGTAATAATTCTATGTGTTCCGTTGCGGAGTTGATAAGTAGCTAGTGAACCAGTAGTGAGAACGTGTGGTATGGGACACACGTTTACCACTACTTGGTTTACTGACTATGAGTCAATGACGCATATTGTGTGTTGATAAGCCAGTGCTTTGCTTCGGGGGGGGGGGGGGGGGGAAGCCAGGACTCAGAAGGAGTCACATCTACGTATTTACTTGACCGGGGGGGGGGGGTCAAGATATACTCGACGAGGGGGGGGGGGTCGTAGTGATGGGCGCCTAACTTGAATACATGTAAGTACTGAGATAAGCTCGGGGGGAGCTATATTATCATGTGATTACACATGCATATTTATTTCTAAGGCATCCATATTGTGATGATACTTATTTTGTGACTTGGTGTTTACGACCATATATTGAGGGGATTATTGGATTTTAAGTTCACATAAATATTTTGTAAATTTCTATGTGGGAATTTGATGCTCCTTTTGTGGTATTTGACTCATTTGAGTTATATGATGATTTTTGATGATTTTGGAGACTTTGATAACATTTGTAATATGTGCACAATGAATCACTTAGCCTTGTGCTATTAAATAGGTCTATTAGGTGCCCTTCGTTTGTGATCTATGAATGTAGTATATTCATTCCAATGGAGTTTCACCTTCTTAACACTTTCGATGAAGAGTTCCTAATGATTAGATTTACGTCTTGGATGATCTTTCAAATTTAGAGCACCCAAACATTTCATATTAACTATAATGGATTTAAACATAGACTAGTTCGTTTATTGTTTATATAATACTAGGGTCAGACTGAGACATTACAGGTTTAGGGACACCTTGAGGCCAGCTTATATTTATTGAGCTTAGAAGAGTATAACAACTTAGTGTATCATTTATTATTGTGTATTGTATGAATTGATGTATATATGTTGATGTGTAATAGATAGTGTGTATATAATGTTAAATATTATACATTATATTAATCAATGCGGTTGACTCTTTGATCTCTGTACTTATATATATTCTGTATTGTTTTGTCCTGGAGGCACATGTGAAATTGTTTTGTACCGACATTGAGTATGTAAGAGTAAAGAATATGTGACGGCCCGCCCGCACCAACCGACATTTACTCCAAAAGTGCGCTGTACACATGTCCAGTTAGCACGGAACGGGTCGCCAGAAGGAAAAGGAAGAAGGAAATGAACGTGCAAGGAACCTGTAGAATGTCTCACAGCGCATCGAACAAAATATAATAATAACATACTTGACATAAAACATGAGAGATAGTGCATAAGCTGAAAATCAGAACTAAACATCAAAGCAGCGGAAATCCAAAATACAGCTTATTACAACTTTCAAACTGTCTCAAAGCAAAAGTAAGATAAATGAGGTACACTACTAATGCCCAAGTAGCGACCGCCAACGACACAGGGAGAATGTGTATATATGTATATATCATACGTGGAAGCCTCCTGTCCGCCCCCGAATCGGCTACTCGCACATCCCCAGCTAACCTGTCTCTAGTCTGCTCGTGTGAGCACCCAGAGTAATAAGAGGAGACATAAAACTCTGGGTCAGACATAAAGCCTGGTATGAGCGATAAGCATCTAAAGTGAACAATAACAGGTAGACTAAAACATACCTGAACCTGGACCTGCAACCAAAGAGTTAGCACTACATACTGTACAACACTCTAAGGCATCATATCAATCAATATAAAGATACGGAGGTGGGGGAGGTGTGCGTGTCATATTGAAGGCAAACAATCAAGCATAGCATCCATCCTCACATCTCTCACTCAGTGCGTAAAGTATACGATATTCACCACTTCGATCACCCAACATTCCTTGCTACGATCGCTTTGCCCCATGAAGTCATAAATGGCTTCACTGCACTGATAACGTAGCCACTAATTCCTCGCTATGTCCACTTGCCCCATGGAGTTATTCACCCCATCTGCGCTGGCTCATAGCCTTACTAATCCTTACTATGTCCACTTGCCCCATGGAGTTATTTGCCCCATCTGCTCTGGCTCATAGTCTTACTACGCATCACCTTGCCCCTCAGGTCATAATGACCCTACTGCACTGATAACGTAGTCTTGCTACCATCACTTTGCCCCTCAGGTCATAATGACCCTACTGCACTGATAAGTAGCCATCATCCATTCTTAGTGGTGAATCGAAGTTATGAACGTCGACAACTCCTTTGCACACGTCCCGCAGCAAAGTCCAACCATGAGGTGAATTCATTGGTTCCCAACTGGTTCTGGGATCCTGAGCTCTAACTTCCATTTGGACTACTTTTGCATCTCGGGTTATTGGTCATTACCATCGAATCGGATCGGATCAGCCTTCACATTCTTTATCAGATCGGGTCGCGCCTCCTGCATCGGATCGGATCGCACTCCCCATCGTCTCGTGAATCCAGTCTCCATCGAATCGGGTCTCCACTTCTGGTCGGATCGTGAATACCCCATACGGATCGGATTGCGCTCCTCCGTCGTCTCGTTGTGCATCGGATCGTGGATGTTGCTTTTCCCTAGTCGGATCGTGATACGAAGCGCGAGTGGATCGGATCGGGTCGTAATGCTCATTGGCGATCCGGGTCGGAGTACTTCAGTTTGGCACGGCGCTGCATCGATTCGCTTCGTGGCCTTGCACAGACGGTTCGGTTCGGAGGAGGTGACTCGACTCGTGGTGATGTCCCACAATCCCCTAGGGCGATCCGATCGTCCCTCAACCCCCTATGCGATCCGAACCCCTGTACCTTGTCCAGCGAGCTGTTTACGCCCCTCGACGGCGTTTTCGACCATTCCAACTATTCTAAACAGTCACAAAGCATTTCATACAGTCATAGCAACATACATAATCAACCACAAACATCAAAACATCAATATGATAGGTAAAAAGGGATCAAACATACCCAAAATCCCAAACTTCCCCTTAAGCATATTTAGGTGAAACTAATGATAGGACTATCAAAACTTAACCAAATTAACTCAAATTCATATCAGAGGTCTAAAACTTCATTCCGAATCTTATAAACATTTTTCCAGAATTTTATCATGTCTAAATTCGCTAATTAACACTAATCAACCCTAATTAGCCATAATTAGTGCAAAACTAAGCAAATCACTCACCTTAGCCACAAAATAAACTAAGATCTGAAATGATTCTCTGATTTGATGCGAATTTCAATACCAAACAACAGCTCCTTTGTTGATTTGGTGAAGATCCTTCTTGATTAGGGGTTGCTAAGCCAAATCCTTAATCTAAAGGTGTTTTGGAGGTGATTTAGAGGTTGGAGGCCATTTTTAGGGATCCTTGGTGATAAGTGGAGGCTAGAAAACTGAAATGGAATGATTCTCCACCTCATTTCAGCCCTCCCATAACCCTAATCCCGAAATGGGTTATGGGCCTACTCACTAATCACCCGATTTGGCCCGGTTAAGCAGTTTTTCACCCTCCAAACCTTGTTTCAGCCATATCTCCCAAACGATAAGTCCGTTTGGTTAATGTGACCACTCTACGGAAAGAGAAACCATCAAACGAATCAAATGGAAGTGGTTTCAGGTTAAAATTCCTTTCCAATCAAAAGTTATGGCCAAAACAGTACCAACTAGGGGCAAAATGGTCATTTAAAAATCGACAAAAATCATGGACATGGGAAATGACTCTAATAGATGTTTCCCAAAGTTACATGACCATACGACTTCACATGGGAAAGAAATAAATATTCTACGATCCTATGATGTGTAGAATACGGGTCATTACATTCTTCCCCCCTTAAGAAATTTCGCCCCCGAAATTCCCTAATCCAAACTTACACAAAGGTTCCCGCATGCCTATCAATCATAAAACAATAATCAAACTTGCAAACAGGCAAAGCAAGCCTATCCTAGCATGCGGAAAACTAAATCGCAAGGTACATCTTACCAGGCAAAGAGTTCTGGATAAGCCTTCCTAATGCTCTCCTCTGTCTCCCAAGTACAATCATTCTCGTTCTCGCCCCACTGAACCTTGACTAACTTCACCGCCTTCCTTCGAAGCTGCTTCGTATCATGCCCCACAATACGAATCGGCTTGCGGTTCCCAACCGCCTCGGGTTCTACCTCGAAGTCCACTAACTGGTCAGGTGAAATAGTCGCATCTAAGTCGTGAACGAACTTCCTTAGTTGGGAAACATGAAATACATTATGAACTCCCGCCATTTTCTCTGGTAAGTCAACTCTATATGCCAAATTCCCGACTAGTTCAAGAACAGGGAATGGGCCAACAAACCTTGGTGCTAACTTGCCTCTCCTGCCAAATCGTATCACGCTTTTCAACGGAGAAATCTTGACAAACACCAAGTCACCAACGGAGAATTTCAAGTCTCTTCTCCTCTTATCGGCATAGCTTTTCTGTCTATCTTGAGCAGCTTTCATTCGTTGCTGAATGACCTTGATCTTGTCCGACGTTTCTCTCACCACATCTGGTCCAAGCACAAACTTCTCGCCAGTCTCTATCCAACATGATGGTGAGTTGCACGGTCTTCCGTACAAAGCTTCATAGGGAGCCATACCGATACTGGATTGGTAGCTATTATTATATGCAAACTCTACTAGATGCAATTGATCATCCCATGATCCACCAAAATCCAATATACAGGCTCTCAAGAGATCTTCCAATATACGATTCACCCTCTCCGTCTGACCGTCGGTCTGAGGATGATACGCGGTACTGAGATGTAATCTGGATCCTAGAGCCTCTTGTAAGCTCTTCCAAAACCCACTAGTGAACAACGGGTCTCGGTCACTCACAATGCTTTTGGGTACTCCATGAAATCTCACTACCCACTTCATATACAATTCTGCCAACTTGGCTGCTGTTCTGGTCGATTTGACTGGTATAAACCTTGCGCTTTTAGTCAATCGATCCACAATTACCCAAATGCTATCATATCCCGATCTCGTCCTTGGTAAGCCATCGATGAAATCCATCGAGACTTGCTCCCACTTCCATTCGGGAATTTCCAATGGTTGCAACAATCCACTAGGCTTCTTTTGTTCGGCTTTAACTAGCTGACAATTCATGCATTTGGATATAAACTTCCCAACGTCTCTTTTCATCCCTTCCCAGTAGTAAGTCTGTCTCATGTCTCGATACATCTTATTACCACCGGGATGTATAGTCAGTTTTGAGTGATGACATTCTCTAAGCACTTCATCTCTCAAACCATTTACGTTGGGCACAACTAGTCTTCCATTCTTTCGAAGCCATCCATCCCGATCAAGCCCATACACATTCATCTCCTCATCGATACCCATTTCTAACTTGGAGATGATTTCCAATAGGTTAGGATCGTCCCTCTGGCTAGAACCAATCCGCTCTATCAAAGTAGGTCTGATCGTCAAACTAGCTAGCATAACTGGATCCAATTCGCACTTTGGTCTGAAATCAAACCCCGCGATATACTCCAGTTGCTTCCATTCAAGAAACATTGCCCCTAAGCTGGCATGTCTCCTACTCAAGGCATCGGCTACCGCATTACCCTTCCCAGGTGTATACGCGATATCAAAATCATACGAAGCCAAAAAATCCAACCATCTCTGCTGACGAAGATTCAGATCTTTCTGGGAGAAGAGATACTTCAACGATTTATGATCGGTAAACAGCTCAAATCTTTCTCCCAAGAGATAGTGTCTCCACATCTTCAGCGCAAATACAATCGCTGCCAATTCCAAATCATGGGTAGGATACTTCTTCTCATGCGGCCTTAGCTGTCGACTAGCATAAGCTACAACCCTACCTCCTTGCATCAATACTGCACCTAGTCCGGTACCACAAGCATCCGTGTATACCGTCATCTCTTCATTCCCTTTAGGAATGACTAACACTGGTGCACGCGTCAACCTTTCTTTTAGACTTTTGAAGGCATCCACACACACTCCGTCCCAGACGAAGGACTGATTCTTTTTAGTCAACTGAGTCAACGGTGCCGCTATCTTGGAGAAGTCCTGGATAAACTTACGATAATATCCAGCTAATCCCAAGAAAATTCTTACATCTGTAGCATTCTTGGGCCTGGGCCAATCTTGTACCGTAGCCACCTTCGCAGGGTCCACGGCAATACCACACTCTGAAACAACATGGCCCAAGAATCTTACTTCTCTTCTCCAAAAATGACACTTAGAGAATTTCGCTTTCAATTGGTGTTTCCTCAACACCTCCATCACTATCCTCAAGTGTCCCTTGTGTTCCTCCTCTGTCCTTGAGTAAACAAGGATATCATCCACGAACACAAGAACAAACTTATTCAACTGATCTCTGAATACTCGATTCATAAGATCCATAAAATAGGCTGGTGCATTGGTCAACCCAAATGGCATGACCAACCACTCATAAAATCCAGACGGCGTCCTAAATGCCGTTTTCGGAACACTCTCATCTGCTACTCGAAGCTGGTGAAATCCTGTCGCGAGGTCCAACTGGGAGAACACTCTAGCTCCTTCCAGCTGATCAAACAAATCATCTATCCGCGGTAGAGGATACTTATTCTTCCTCGTCACCTTATTCAACTCGCGATAGTCCACACACAAACGAAGGGAACCATCTGCCTTAGTGGCAAACACAACTGGTGCTCCCCACTCGGAGACACTCCTTCTAATCAATCCCTTCCTCAAAAGATTGCTGACTTGCACCCCGAGCTCTCGCTGCTCTCTTGGTGCCATACGACGAAGTGGCATCACTATAGGTCTGGCATCTTTCACTAAATCAATACGGAACTCAATCTCTCGGTGTGGTGGAAGCCCGGTCACCTCCTCGAAGACGTCCGGATACTGGCCAACCACGGGCACATCTGACAACTCATCCTGCGGGATGTCGAGGGAATTTACAAAACTAGCCATAACCCCATCACTAGGTAGGCTACCAAACACCACCCTCTGCCCATCATCCACCCTCACTGTCACCAAAAAGCCCTCACAGTCTACCACCACCCCGTACCTTTGGAGCCAATCGACTCCCAATATAATGCCATACCCAGTAAAGCCCAAAACAAAGCAATCACATACAAACATACATCCATGACTCGATAAGACCAAATTCCTGCAAATCATACTAAGGCTAGTCGAACCACCAATCGGGTTCGTCACAATCAATGGTCTATCGACTATCTCGGGTTCCAGTCCCAACATATCTACCAGGTCACTAGATATGAAGGAACGGGAAGCCCCGGTATCAAACAAAACTCGAACTGGTATATCATAAATAGAAAGCATACCTTGAATAACAACATTCTTTCCTTTCTCCGCCGCAGTTGGGGCATTCGACGAAGAAGGAACGGCATCAAGGGCATAAGCTTTCACAATCTGCTTCTCCTTAAGAGGTTGCGGACACTTATCTTTCTGATGTCCCACTTGACCACAGTTGTAGCACTTACTTTCCGCTGGCTTGGCCCGACATTCTTTAGCATAATGGCCCTTCTTTCCATAGCAGAAGCACTCAACATCCTTCTTGCTCTTTTTCTGGCCACCTTTTGATTGGTCCTGCTTCCTCTTATTCTGAGAGCTATTCTTGCCTCCACCGCCTGCTTGCAGCTTTGGCCCTTCCGCAGATGCAGCCTCAGTCTTTGACTTAGGGTAAAGACTCTCTGACCTCAAAGCTTTCCCCACAATCGATTCAAAAGTCTCATCGATGTGGTTAATGAGCCTCTCCCCCAAGTACCCATCCAGGCCAGTAATGAACTTCTCATTCTTCTTTTCAGGAGTATCAATGAGAGACAGTCCATACTTCGACAAAGTGTCGAACTCGGCAATATAATCAGAAACTGCCCTGCCACCCTGCTTGAGTTCCAGGAACCTCTTGAACAACACTGACCTCTGGGCAGCTGGAATAAACTTTTCGCTAAAGCGAGCCTTGAACTGAACCCATGTAACTTGGTCCTCTGGAGTAGCTGTTCTGATAGCATTCCACCAATTCATCGCTCGCCCTTGCAGCTGACGAGACGCTAGCCTTCTCTTCATCGCATCCTCAAGACCCAAGTCATCAAAGATACGGTCACAGCTATCCATCCAGTCCTGAACATCCGTGGCCGACTCCGTTCCGTGGAACGGTTTCCCACCAAGATTAGTGTAATCTTTGCACAACTTGGCAAAATCGACCCTAGGCGCCTGTACTACTGGGCCAGCACCAACTCCGGGATTGGGAATTGCCCCTTGCACATCTCTAAGCATGTCTCTCATGAGGTTAGTAAACATAGCCCTCATGTCAGCGGCATTCCCTTGGTTGGTCCCTTTACCAGCACCTCTCGGCTCATCGTTAATCTGTAAAAAGGGAAACGATTAACGACCCCATAGTGGTGCTAGTGCAGTGCGACTTCATCTTTATACTACTAATAGCATATACATACATAGCTTTTGAAAACCAAAGTAATCACAAATACGCGCTCTCTTATACGTACTAACTCTCCCTAGTGTCTTTCCCTAGGTTAACTACGCAACCTAGAGCTCTGATACCAAGTGTGACGGCACGCCCGCACCAACCGACATTTACTCCAAAAGTGCGCTGTACACATGTCCAGTTAGCACGGAACGGGTCGCCAGAAGGAAAAGGAAGAAGGAAACGAACGTGCAAGGAACCTGTAGAATGTCTCACAGCGCATCGAACAAAATATAATAATAACATACTTGACATAAAACAGGAGAGACAGTGCATAAGCTGAAAATCAGAACTAAACATCAAAGCAGCGGAAATCCAAAATACAGCTTATTACAACTTTCAAACTGTCTCAAAGCAAAAGTAAGATAAATGAGGTACACTACTAATGCCCAAGTAGCGACCGCCAACGACACAGGGAGAATGTGTATATATGTATATATCATACGTGGAAGCCTCCTGTCCGCCCCCGAATCGGCTACTCGCACATCCCCAGCTAACCTGTCTCTAGTCTGCTCGTGTGAGCACCCAGAGTAATAAGAGGAGACATAAAACTCTGGGTCAGACATAAAGCCTGGTATGAGCGATAAGCATCTAAAGTGAACAATAACAGGTAGACTAAAACATACCTGAACCTGGACCTGCAACCAAAGAGTTAGCACTACATACTGTACAACACTCTAAGGCATCATATCAATCAATATAAAGATACGGAGGTGGGGGAGGTGTGCGTGTCATATTGATGGCAAACAATCAAGCATAGCATCCATCCTCACATCTCTCACTCAGTGCGTAAAGTATACGATATTCACCACTTCGATCACCCAACATTCCTTGCTACGATCACTTTGCCCCATGAAGTCATAAATGGCTTCACTGCACTGATAACGTAGCCACTAATTCCTCGCTATGTCCACTTGCCCCATGGAGTTATTCACCCCATCTGCGCTGGCTCATAGCCTTACTAATCCTTACTATGTCCACTTGCCCCATGGAGTTATTTGCCCCATCTGCTCTGGCTCATAGTCTTACTACGCATCACCTTGCCCCTCAGGTCATAATGACCCTACTGCACTGATAACGTAGTCTTGCTACCATCACTTTGCCCCTCAGGTCATAATGACCCTACTGCACTGATAAGTAGCCATCATCCATTCTTAGTGGTGAATCGAAGTTATGAACGTCGACAACTCCTTTGCACACGTCCCGCAGCAAAGTCCAACCATGAAGTGAATTCATTGGTTCCCAACTGGTTCCGGGATCCTGAGCTCTAACTTCCATTTGGACTACTTTTGCATCTCGGGTTATTGGTCATTACCATCGAATCGGATCGGATCAGCCTTCACATTCTTTATCAGATCGGGTCGCGCCTCCTGCATCGGATCGGATCGCACTCCCCATCGTCTCGTGAATCCAGTCTCCATCGAATCGGGTCTCCACTTCTGGTCGGATCGTGAATACCCCATACGGATCGGATCGCGCTCCTCCGTCGTCTCGTTGTGCATCGGATCGTGGATGTTGCTTTTCCCTAGTCGGATCGTGATACGAAGCGTGAGTGGATCGGATCGGGTCGTAATGCTCATTGGCGATCCGGGTCGGAGTACTTCAGTTTGGCACGGCGCTGCATCGATTCGCTTCGTGGCCTTGCACAGACGGTTCGGTTCGGAGGAGGTGACTCGACTCGTGGTGATGTCCCACGATCCCCTAGGGCGATCCGATCGTCCCTCAACCCCCTATGCGATCCGAACCCCTGTACCTTGTCCAGCGAGCTGTTTACGCCCCTCGACGGCGTTTTCGACCATTCCAACTATTCTAAACAGTCACAAAGCATTTCATACAGTCATAGCA
This sequence comes from Allium sativum, assembly GCA_030737875.1. NCBI lineage: Eukaryota > Viridiplantae > Streptophyta > Magnoliopsida > Asparagales > Amaryllidaceae > Allium > Allium sativum. Next base: position 537,749,073 of record CM060913.1, on the reverse strand, counting down.
ACATACATAATCAACCACAAACATCAAAACATCAATATGATAGGTAAAAAGGGATCAAACATACCCAAAATCCCAAACTTCCCCTTAAGCATATTTAGGTGAAACTAATGATAGGACTATCAAAACTTAACCAAATTAACTCAAATTCATATCAGAGGTCTAAAACTTCATTCCGAATCTTATAAACATTTTTCCAGAATTTTATCATGTCTAAATTCGCTAATTAACACTAATCAACCCTAATTAGCCATAATTAGTGCAAAACTAAGCAAATCACTCACCTTAGCCACAAAATAAACTAAGATCTGAAATGATTCTCTGATTTGATGCGAATTTCAATACCAAACAACAGCTCCTTTGTTGATTTGGTGAAGATCCTTCTTGATTAGGGGTTGCTAAGCCAAATCCTTAATCTAAAGGTGATTTGGAGGTGATTTAGAGGTTGGAGGCCATTTTTAGGGATCCTTGGTGATAAGTGGAGGCTAGAAAACTGAAATGGAATGATTCTCCACCTCATTTCAGCCCTCCCATAACCCTAATCCCGAAATGGGTTATGGGCCTACTCACTAATCACCCGATTTGGCCTGGTTAAGCAGTTTTTCACCCTCCAAACCTTGTTTCAGCCATATCTCCCAAACGGTAAGTCCGTTTGGCTAATGTGACCACTCTACGGAAAGAGAAACCATCAAACGAATCAAATGGAAGTGGTTTTAGGTTAAAATTTCTTTCCAATCAAAAGTTATGGCCAAAACAGTACCAACTAGGGGCAAAATGGTCATTTAAAAATCGACAAAAATCATGGACATGGGAAATGACTCTAATAGATGTTTCCCAAAGTTACATGACCATACGACTTCACATGGGAAAGAAATAAATATTCTACGATCCTATGATGTGTAGAATACGGGTCATTACAGAATATTTCAGAAAATTTAATACGTAGCAGTGTTAGTCCAAAAGAATTTGTACATGTGCGCCCCTACAACCTCATTCTCCGTATTATCTGGTGGTATTACTTAGTATTGCTCTTGGATAATATGGGTATAGAGGTGGGGTGTTATAGATATAAAGTTCATCACAGACGTTACAGTGTCTTATCTTCCCTAATCGGTGTGATGCACGCTCATCGCCCCGTCGGAATGCGCATGTACCCACCTCAATTGGACCTCTTACTACCTAGTGCAGTAAAGCGTGCCCTTGCCTTCTCGTGTGAGACTTCCGTAGAATGATAAAAGGGATATTGCGTGATACGGTTCCCCAACCAAAAATGAATTTTGACTAAAGTCACCCTTGATTTGGTCCCTATTATTTATTCTATTATCTTTGACTGCCTACTAATATAGATCCCATAAAATTGTCAACGAACGCCAAAACCACCATAGAATTATCGCTGACCGCTTAGATATATACCCCTCGTAGAATTGTCAACGAATGCCAAGACCATCATAGATTAATTATTCATTTGGCCACTTATTTTCCCTATTCAGTATATGATGGCGGAACGGACCACAACTATGAGCCATTTATACCCCTAATCAACCGTCGCTGCCGGAATAGACTCCTACTACACGCTTATTAATTTATTTAAACTTAACACACAATTTAATTTTTCTTAATATGCCTATCATTCAATATATCCTCTTATTACATTTTAGGTTGTATTAACATCTCGTTTATCTTATGATACGTTTATCATATTCATTATACAACCCCAATCCCCGTTACTTAGCGAATTACTATGTGAATATATTACAATTATTTAGTTTATTAACCATCCCCCAAAATTATAGTTCATTAGCTAATTATTATATTTATTCAATATGCCCTAAGTAACCCTTTATACCCAAAATCAATATTTTCCTAATATACGCAGAAATAATAGGGTAAAGGTTTAGGCCCTTGAATGGCCTAAACTCGACGTAAATAAAAGGGTAATGCTTTAGGCACTCACTTGGCTAAATTCAAAACAAATAAAATGAAATCATAAACAAAATAGGGCATAACTCGAACTGTAAATAAAATAAGAGAAAAGGGGTAGGAGAGGACTGAATAATTAACAGTAAATGGTAAGTTACCGAAATAAAAAAGAACAGAGATAGAAAGAAAATAAAGACGGAAAACTATAGATAACTGTAAGAAGATTTACGAACTATTTTTTTGTCTAAATTTTCCCCAAATTATACAAATCTAGAAATTACAGTAGAATACTCACAAAAGTATGTTTAATCCAATGGCCCTGGTAGGAATCTCTAAATATGTATATAAATAATCCTCCAATTTATGTATATAAATTTTCATCTCAAAACTCCATTTTACTTTAGAGGAAGTAATTTGTGCAGAGGAGGCGCAGAGAAAGAGAATGGAGTTGTGAGTATTAGGGTTGGATATGAGGTAATTTTATGTTAAAATTTTCAAATGTCGGATGCCAGAAGAAAAGTTTCGAGCAAACCAGCACATTCTCGGTTTCGTGCTAGGCACGAATTTGTGCCTGGCTAAACGACTTGGGTCGACTCATCTCCCAGGTGGGTTGACCCACACTAGGCCTGGGTAGACCCGGTCTGGGATTGGGTCGTCCCACTTTAACGTTGTAAAACATTATTAACTTATTTTATTTTTATATTTCGGTTTGTTTATTAAATTTTCTGGTTTTGAATTCAAATTTCAAACTGACATAAGTTATTCGTTTTAAGTCCGTTTTACGCAAACCGAAAGTCTATCTGAACCAAGAAATCGTAACGGACGCAATGACGCAAACCCCATTGTCTGATTCCCATTATTTTTCAATTTATTCTTTAATTAATTAATTTGTTAATTAATTACTATTCATTAATATTTTGGGTTGTTACAATAAACATCACAACCTGGAAATGAACAACACATGGTGTTACACCATAATTCCATCGCTTCAAAGGAAAGGAAAATTGTACTATTTTGACTAAAGAAACTTCTTCGCTTTACATTGGGAAGACAAAGCTACTACAAAATACTTATTTTGCCTTCGATGATAGGAAATTCAGTTTCATATTAAAAAAAGTTGCAACGACTATCAGTAAGGATATAATCATGAAGATGGATTCACCTCTAAAATGTTCTGCTTCGAAAGCTGCCAAAAGAAAGGATTCAATTTCAAAGATTGGTATCATCCTTCTCCTTCGATGTCGCATCACTACATTCAAACTTCCCAGGGCCGCATAATTGGTTTTGTCTAATAGAGATAGACGAAGCTGAGTTGGTTCACTAGTATAGCATGTCATAGCCACCTCTGAGCGCTTGTTTTGCTTCGAGAAATAAAGCACTAGGAAGAACTAACAAAGTCACAATTGAAGCACCCAATGCCAATGCAAGGCAAATAAAGTCATTTGAAGCATGCTTTGTAAAGGCAAAGCCACAAGACCAGGACGTCCCAAGCCGAAGACAATACAAGAAGTCATAAGCGAAGCAAGCCTAGACCCGTACTTATAAACAGAGACACGGGGGGAGGGGGGAGGGAGCATTATTATTATGGCCAGAAACACATTTCTCATTCTCCATATTTTCAATTTCTTATAACCCTAAATCGAACTGAGAGCAATATGTTAGAATTGATTTGAGAACATGTACTTGAGCATTGTGCTTGCATGGCATGTGAATGATCATTTGAACAGTTGAATTGACCTTGCATATGCATAGCATATTAGGACTTACATGATAGTTTAATTGAACTTGCCAAAAAGTAAGGTAAAATTACAACTAGATCCTTGTCTAAAAGGGGGATATGGCGAAATTGGTAAACGCTGCGGACTTGATTGGATCGAGCCTTAGTATGGAAACCTGCTAAGTTAAAACTTCCAAATTCAGAGAAACCCTAGAACTAAAAATGGGCAATCCTGAGCCAAATCTTCATTTTTTTGAAAAACAAGGGTTTGGAAAAGAGAATAAAAAAGGATAGATGCAGAGACTCAATGGAAGTTGTTCTAACGAATGGAGTTGACTATGTTGCGTATTGTATATTTTGACTATACTCTATGGTTTGAATTGAACTGTCTTGACTTAAATAGAATTGTTTTGACCAGGCTTGCTTCATATCATTTCGCTTAGATTTTAGTAAAATCATTATTCAAGTGCTTCAAATTAAAACCCCCGAAAGAGGCTTCAGCTGGTGACATGGCTATCTCCTTTGAATCGGAGCAAGGAATTGGCTTCACACTAGTCATTTGCTTCTAGTTAAGCATAAGACATCATCATTTGGCTGCGCACTAGTAATTTGGGATGTTAAACCGTTTATTGGGTTAACACATGGGATATGCTTGAAAGCTACGTGGTTTGCAACCATCATAAGTAGTCATTCTTCAATTTAGAATCAATATTTACATATTAATATGCACGTATGCGGGAAGAGTGGGGTCAAGCTGGCACACATTATTGTTTTGGCCTGGTTCCCAAGGAATGATGTCATCCGACTTGTTATGTTCGAGGGCAGGCCTACTCTGATTTGCAATGGGGTCCATGTGAGTCTCTTGATACATATTCTAAATGTATACTATGGCAGACGATACACTAGTAGCCCAATCATTTATGGAAATTCAATCTCCAATCTCTACCTCGACAAATTTAGTCATATATACATTATGTTGGAATTTAATTAATATGACAATTTCAACTACTATTACTGTTTATTTTACCCTAGATGTTGTTACATTATCACTAGATTTTATAATAAAAAGTTATCATAAGGTAAAAACTCATCGTATTTATGTGCACCACAGTCCTATGAGATACTTTTGTTCCTGAGGAGTTTTCATAACATTAGCAATCTATGTGACTATGTTTCTCATGCCGATTTTATCATATTGATCCGAGCATTATTTTTCTTATAATGCTAAGGTCAACCCGAGCATATTTTCGAGATTTAGTGGGATATTTCGATGCTTTAAGAAACAAGTTGGATCCTCCAAGACATACCCATGTATTTCTCTTTAATTTTCCAATGTTTGACTTTTGTTTGTTTTTGTCATCATTCGTAAAGACGGATTGTTATAACTGTCAGAGGTTATGATAGGTTAGTCAATATGATGTTATGTATGCATATAGAAGTTCTTTTCTTTTTGTGAAGGCTAGTTGCATATTATATATTATTTGTCACGATTGCAAGACTCCAATCCGTCTTTCTTTTCTTTCACCTCCAATAATCAGACTTTCCGGCATGTGAATATGACTTCGAGGGTTGGAAATTCAGGTTGTTACAAAAATAATGCTTTATGTTATTGAGAAAATGTTCGATATGGAGAAATAATAAATGAAAACATAGACAATGACAGTTTTTTTTTTTTTTTTTTTTGAAGACTGGAAAGTTATCTCAACCGATCGGTTATTTGTCTGTGCATTGAAAACCCTCTGAAAGCTAAAATAACAATACCTAGAATGAAAAGTGTTTGTGTATAAATTTTGTTTGAGTGTGTAGAGCAACGATTGGCTATACCTCCATTTTGCTACACCTCTAATCCCTTTTGATTTCAACCATATGTTCCACATTGAATAACATATTCTCTCTCTTTCACTTCTAAAGAGAGAAGATATATTATTTAGGATTAATTGACACGAATAATCCGAAGTTTAGCGTGTCCGCCCATATTAACCTAAGTTTGCATTATTTAAAAATAATCCCAAGTTAAGGGGGTGCCTTCCCAAATTGATCCTAATGAACCATTAACCTATTGCAGCCAGTTTTAAATTTTAACTTTACACGTGGATTCATTTCTTCTCTCCATTCTTCTTCTTCATTACTGGCTGCCTTTTTTCAATGGAAACAAAAATGGCATTAGGTTTCGGATTTCCCACAAATCGCACGTTTACCTACCCCTTTTTTCCAATTGAAACACGTAACATGCCTTACCAGATCACAAGTTCCCACCTCCATCGTTTCCTCCTCCATTCAAATCACGATCGAAAACCGTGAGTTACTCTTTCAACTTGAAGCCATTGGTGCTGCTCTAGGTCGATTTGAGGTAAGGTGGTTTGGAGGTTCGCAAATTTGGGTGATTAGAAGGAGGCGGAGGTTGCGGGTTGTGGTTTCTCATTGAAGCAGATTCCAGAAGCAAGAGAGAGAGACTAGGAGGGTGAGCTGCGAGTGTACAACATAAAGGATGAACTGAAGGAGGGGTAGGAGTGAGGTACTATATAAAACAATGTTGAGTGTTGGAGATGGAAGAATCAGGTTTGTGAATTGCAGTTGTTCAGTAGCCGGTAGGTGTTGTACTTGATGTAGGGGGATGGTGAGTGAGTTGTCACAGTTGTAGGCTAATGAAGGAAGCGAGTTGAATGCAGATGTATAGTTGTTGGAATTGAAGTGCTTTGCTTTTGAGGTCGATTACCATTGAATCTTCAGGGGTGTTGTAGTGATGAGAAGGTGCAGGATGATGGTATCGAATGGGTTTTCAAATGGTAACAGTGGTCGTTGGCTCATGTGATATAGAAGATGAGGTGGAGTGAACATCAGTTTGTTATAGGTGGAGGTTCTAGTGATTATGGGAGGAGATGGAGCAGGTTGGCGAGTTGTGGATTGACAGTTTGCGATGTTTAATGAAGTTGATGAAAACTGTATTTTGATTGATGATGTAGTGTTTGTGAAGGAATTGAATAGAAGTGATGATAATGATGGTGCAGTTTCTGGTTAATGTGATGAAGATAGTGTTGCAGGTTAGTGGTTCGTGTTGTGTCTCTTGTACGTATGCAGAGAAAGTTTGGTGCAGTTTGGAGTGGCAGTACAAGTGGTTGAAGAGGAATGCGGCAACGTTGTATTGCAAGTTGTTCGGAACAGTGTCTGTTCATTGCAGAGCAAGAAAGGACGAGGTGGAGAGGAAGATAAAAGAAGTGATGAGAGAGATAACCTGTTATAGCAGGTTAATGGTTCAGTGGGATCAATTTAGGAAGGTACCCCCTAAACTTGGGATTATTTTTAAATAATTCAAACTTGTGATTAATATGGGCGGACACGTTAAACTTTGGATTATTCGTGACAATTAATCCTATTATTTAATAAGGAACAGGTACATGAGATCAAAAAGGATTTGGGATGTATCAAAAATAGAGTATAGCAAAAATAAAGTATAGCAAAAATAAAGCTTTTGAATTTTCCAGAATAGCCTTCATGTTTTCAGACGATGGTTAAAGAAATTTTTGGTACTTGCTTTTGCAGGACTACGTAATGTTCTAAACTTGCGTAATGCGGATTTAAAATTAATAAACCCTTATGTTAAACAATTAATCAAAAACTTGTTTACAATCCAACTTCATCTGCCTCTCTTCCATAAACTCTCAAACAACACGACTATTTTCAATTCTTAATTCAACATGCCTTTTCAATTCTCAAGTCAACACGCTGAATCAAGGTTTCGAGGTTAAGAAATAGCAATAAAGGGAGAAGTCTAAAGATAGAATCACTAATCCTTTTGGCTAGAGTTTCAATGTACCTAAAACTCACATTTTTACTAAAATTGATTTATATATCTACTTTTCTAGGGAGAGTGAGAAGAGTTTCACATCATCAATCAAGTTAAGTGAGAATGCTTAACGTATTTTTATCTAATGTTGATTACAAGGTGTTTAAGTAATTGAATGGTGGTCATAGGTAGGTTTGAGCAAAAGGATAAATAGCTCACAATTTCTTCATACGGGTACTCATAAATTTTGAATTCTCGGTATGTGACTTCCTTGGGAATGAGAATGTCGTTAACATTATGTAGCACAAAAATTCGGATAATTGTTAACATTACTCACTATAGTAGCAAGTTTAGCTTTTTTTGACCAAATGTCGGAATTCTTTTTTTCTTTTTCTTCTTTTTCCTTTTAAATGTGCAATTACATCCTATTTTCCGCTCAAATCCCTATTATTTTTATGTATTGAACTCAAACTACCTCATTATATCTTGTTCCTTACTTTAACATCTATGTTTGGAGGTTAAGTGAACGCTCACTACTATAACAATTCATGGCAAACCTTTCTGAATGTAGGTAGAAAATGGTAAATGTTTTTAATAAGGTAATGGGAAATGTATTTTATTTGATGATTAATTATTATATTATTGTTTCTTTAACTTCGACTTAGGTTTCTCACCTTTCATTACTTTTGGTATGCTTTTTAGCAGCAAGCAGCGATCAAATATTTTATTGGAAAGTGAGTTAGTTAATAATAATGACAATGATTAAAAAAATGAAATTGCTTTGTTAGGTATTAGTTTTTAATGGAAGGTGATAATTTTGTTCGTATTTATCATCAAACATGCACCGTAGAAGAACAAGAATAAAATATTAAAAAATTTAACATGCACCTTAGAAGCTCAAAGAGCAAGAGAAGATAAAAGAATCGTTCGACATATCTTAAAGAACGGTAAAAATGAAAAATGTTAGAAAAATTCATAAAAAAATATGCTGTAAAAAACAATAATATTAGAATAAAAAATTACCTGATTGGAAGATTGTACGAGCTCAAAAAAATGCCTAAAGAGGGTCTCTTTGAGTTGTTTTCGACCAAGAAGAGGATGTTGAGTGAGGAGGAAGGAGCGAACCGAGGAGATTTTATTTCGATGAAACAATGCGTTGGTGTCGGACGCTAAAACAATTTCCCGAAATGTTGAGATAAATGGTTAAATTTTCGATGAAACAACGCGTTGGCGTCAGATGCTAATGCAGTTTCCAGAAACGTTGAGATAAATGGTTAAATTTTCGAGCGTTCGACCCAAACGCAATGGTCAAACTTGAAATTTTAACTGTGAACGATACCTTCAAGAACGAATCGACATCTTATTTTGCTCTTTGAGCTTGGCTCGGTCTTTGGTCTGAAAATTGTTTTGCAAAGGAAAACATTTGTTTAAGCATTATGCATGTATTACAGCATTATTTGCATTTAAAAAACATGAAAATTCAAGAATGAAAGAAATTCTCCTACAAGTTCAGCTCAAAAATGCAAGTACTTTGCTTCGGTAGCTAAATATCCAACAACCACTAGTAGAAGGGTCCATTTAAAAAATAGGCTTTGCGAAAAACCTTATTTCAATGGGAAATTCACTATATTAGACCTGTTTTGTAGGATTATTACATGATGCTCCATGTTTCAGAAATAATTACAAATATAGATCTGTTTGCAGTTAACGAAGGCGAGTTTTCAAAACTCGCACAAAAGCGCCTTTCCAAAACTCGCCCGTATTTTTTTTTTAATTCCATAGCGACTTTCTTGAAATTTGATTTGGACATAACTCAATATCTATAATATGAAATTCCAATTTTATTGTTTCATTACTAGAATATAGGTTTATACATTCGAACGTTTTGTGTTTCAATGAAATCCGACGTATAACAATTCTTATATATTCGAATGAAGTTGTAAACGTTAAACTGTGAATTACCACGACAAATAAATAGTACATATAGCGTAACCTAACAACATAAAACAAATACCGAATTCTAATATTCAATACAATAGAGATACATAGTCCGGTTAAGGACAGATAAGTTCGAAACATAACAAATACAGATATACGAAATACCACACACACTGACAACGCATCAACAGACATACGTCTCCATTTTAGGCTACTGAAGTGCACCGCTTTCGGTTATGTCCCTGCGATCCACATTTGCTGCACCCGTTTGTTTTGGGTGTTTGATGCTCGTCCATAACATTTTTGAACCTCGTTGATTTGGTTCGTCCGGCTAGTCTTCTGACAGGCGAAGCCAAATTAGAGGACCATTGTACAGGTCCCAGTATTTTTTATCGCGTATAAGATTAAACTCTAGGTCGTATGTAGCTCTATAACTTTGGACGGAGTACCATTCAGAAGCAAAATCGTGATGTGCTCTATTACTACCAAAATCCTATGCTGAACAAGCCGCCATCACATGAGCACAAGGTATCTTCTGCAAAAGTGGGATTCTGCATGTATATGTGACATCAGAACCGTCCATCACAACATCATATTCATCACCGTAACCGTTAATCACTTGCCATTTATATCGGCCAAATCGAACAAGCCTACAACGCCGTGCGTCAATAGCCCGAGCTTCAATTTTAGCTTCCCATTTTGGAGTAAGTTTCGAATTCAGACCCTCTCCTTTTTCTCGTCTCTTATAAAAATACTCAACTGATCGAAAGAACGTTCTTGCAACCAACGCCTTTATAGGCAAGGATCTGGCGCCTTTTAGTACACCATTAAAACTTCCAGATGCGTTGGTCGTCATAATATGGAAGCAGTCACCGTCATCTTTGCAAAGAGTCCAGTTTTCTTCGCAATTCCCTAAGCTTCGTTCAATCCAAGTATGCGCCTCCGGCTTAATTGCCTTGATTTCTTCTCTAAATTTAGTGTATTCAACCACTTCTGAAGCACATGCAGCAGCGTAAAACAAGCCTACAAGTCGTTTGTCTCGATGACCTGCAGCTTGAAAATTTTCTTTCAGACGCCTTGCACAGAACCTATGTTTGTGAGGTTGTCGCCATCTATCCTGCAAAGCGCCTGGAATCCCTTTCATTCTGTCAGATATGAATGTAATGTGTCTATTTCTTACGCTATAAATAAACTCACGCATGCATGAAAAGAACCAGACCCAACTATCATACAATTCGGATTCGACCACCCCATAAGCTAATGGGAAAAGGCAGTCGTCCGCATCTACAGCGGTAACAACTAGCAGTATTCCTTTGTACTTACCGTACAAATGTGTCCCGTCAATAGAGAGCACCGGACGACAGTGTACAAAACCTGCAATGGAAGGACCAAATGCCCAAAAAGTACGATCAAATACCCCATACTCATCGTGTACTATGTCCTACTGAACCGGGATTGCGTCTTTTTATTTCTGCAAAATACTGAGGCAAATACGAATACGATTCGGCCCAGTCACCGTATATTTTTTCCAAAGCTTTATTCAACGTTCGCCAAGCTTTCATGTAACCGATTTTGATGAAGAGTTGCTCATCGATAAGCACTTGCACCGTCCCAGCTGAGATATCCAAATTGGCCTTCACAAAAGCCATTATTTTGGATACAAGAAACGCATAAGTGGCTTACTTGTGGTTTGAATTAATCGTCGGGTTGACACAGTTATGTTCGTGTGGCAACTTTCTGATTTTCCACCACCCAGTTTGTGATCTCTTCGACACAATAGCATGTATCCGCCATGGACAAGTAGCATCAACATTACATACAGCGGTGTATATTGTTTTATTCGACTTGATTGGCTTGTATGACACACTGTGCAGAATAGACCATTTCGTAAGTTGGTGGAGAAATTGTTCCTTGCTTTGGAATACCACCCCAACAGCAAAACCATTTTGTATGCAGGCAGCCGAGAATTTTTCTCTAGAAAACTCTAGATTAGCCACTACGGATCTGGCCATCATTTGCGTCGTGCAGAGATCATCGTCCATGGGTACTTCCATTTGAACTTCATCACCATCTTCTTCGGGTTCTACTATGTTTGGAAAGTCATAGTCCAGTGGTTCGTTGTTTACTTCGGTCCAGCATGTATCATCAACAGTTGTCGTGGCAACCACCATGCTGTCAATATGTTCGGCCTGTTGTGAAGGACCTGCACCCCAGTCTTCTTTAGGTTCTACAGTCAATCTGTTAATAAATGTATTTTAGTTAAATCTTACATTTCAGTTAGTAGTTATAAAACTAAATTGATCAATAACACATACTTTTGGCTCATATCTAACAGTTCTGACTGATCTGTTTGTTGTTCTTGTTGTTGTTGTTGCTGCTTGTCCACATTTGGTGGAAATTACGGATTTGTGTACAAGGGAGAACTAAAGATGACTGATGGATCATGAGTTTGCAACATTTCTGTGAAATAACCGAAACCGCTACTCACTATAGGCGGTGTGATTATTTCTTCCACGACATCTTCCACGATTTCTTTTGCTGCTTTTCCAACAAACTCAATCAATTTCTTAACAGTAGAAAACAGTACTTGTACATCTGCATCTTCTAAAAGTGCTACGGTTCTCGTCCCCGATTCAGCAGGCCAGTTAACCAACAACTCGATATCATATTCGAGAGGGTTAATTTTGATTGTTTGGAAGACTGTTTCTTTCAAACCATCAAGCGTGCAACCCCTTCGAACTCTTCCTGGTTTGCAGAATCCTCCCACATAACTTCCATTTTGGCGCTCATCCATAACCAATTCACCTCGAAGTAGCATAATGCAGTAATAAAAGTAGGCGTCATTGTTGAGTGGGTATATTTTTCTTGAGTTTATTAGAAGATAGACTTGAAGTGTTTGAGACATAATGTGCTGAAAACCTACGAAATAGGAAAACCAGCTTTGATATGTCACTGTCATATCAACTTTAATCAACTCAGTATGGTCGTTGTCAAGTTAGAATTGGCAGTGCTTTAATCATGTCATCGGTTTAAAAAAAAAAAAACAGAATCAATTGTCCTATGCTCGTCCTGATCACAAAAAACAAGCCTTGAATTCGAAATAAAGCGTTGGCCTTTGTCCTTACAACGGCTTTATCACAATGGACAAATATTGGATCAGATTTGGCAGATGTTTTTCAACACAACTATTTCAAAATATTTGATCAACTTTACCCATGTCTAGTCAAATCACTTGATTTGCGGTAGATCATACTATACATAAACAGACTGACCCAACTCTAATTTATGGCAGCTAGTTGTCAATTCATCTTTATGTCATAATGTATAGTGTATGAACTCACAAACATACAAAACTTTAATTCAGACTTCAAAAACATAAAATATTTCATTAGAATAACACAAACATACAATACTTTGTATTAATCTTCCAACTCCTACAAACACACAAATAATAATTCAAACTAAACTTCAGAAACATACAACAACAATGGATAATACAATAATTCAAACTAAACTTTAGACACCTACAACGACAACGAATAATAGAAACACTACAGGTTGGTTTAAATTGCAAGTCCTCTACGCGTTTTTTGAGACGTCTATTTTCTTGCTTCAGCTCATTCGCATACGTTATGGCCGTCCGACAAAGCGGTTCGTCAATCTATTTTGAAAAATTGCATCCGTGAGGCTAATTGGGATAAAGAAGACTTCGACGACCAATGTTTTCGCCATCATCAGATACGACAACTTCAGCCATATATCCACGGTGGCAGCAAACTAGATAAGAGTTAACCTCTTGCTCAACCATTGTTTGATTAGCCATGTTTGAAAATATATGGAGTTGAGAAGATGTGGTTGAGTATGAATCAGAATTATGAGAAGGCTGGTGAATACTTATATAGTTTAAAAATTACCCCAAATACACATGCGAGTTTTGAAAATGTGCACGAAGACGAGTTTTCAAAAGGCGTCAGTATCCCTCTCCAATCAAAACAAGTCTATATTTGTAATTATTTCTGAAACATGGCTAATTATGTAATAATCCTACAAAACAAGCCTACTATAGTGAATTTTCCTATTTCTGAAAATTTATCGCAAACTGAATGTTGGGCTTGGAAGCATCAACAAGAAAACACATGTTGATACTTCCAACCCTAACTCCGTTTACATGTCAGTTGCTTACAGGTTTTAATCCGACGTAGCAGTTAAAAGTGTTGTGTACGGGTAAAGCAATGTAATGGACTTCTATTGTTATGCTTAAACTAACCTTGAGTCACGCATACGCTTTCAGCATTGAAAGTTGAAACAGCCTCCTACCAAGGAAATCGAAACGCTGCTGCAACTGTCTCAATCAGCCTAAGATATATTTAGCTAAAAGTATCGAATCAATTAGCAGTCCAACTGAAAGAGGCATCAATGCTGCCAACAAGTTCGGGGAAGATCGGACTTTTTTTTAGCATTCACATACGCACGTTTTCTTCCTTTTCATTTGTCTGTATCCTTGAAATTTAGTTTTACTTAATCAGGTGTGCACATACTTATGAGAGCGCTTTGCCTACACGCTTCCTTTCCCATATTTAGTACGTTTCACAGTATTTGGAACCTTGTGTTAAAATTATTTCTTCAAGTAACTGCGACAGCCCCCTTACATAATAACACTTCATCTAGTTTCTTGTTACTTGTAGACTTCTCTTGCTCAGTTTTTCTCCTTGTATTGCATACCAATACCGATATTTAACACTACCCCGACACAACCAAAATCTTCAAAATTTAAAACCGGAATTTAGATCGCAAAAAGAAAAAGAAAAAAGAGAGAGAGAGAGAGTGCAAATTGCTGCAGCTAATATCAAAAGAAACCCATTTCTTCATCTTACCTGTATATACAAAACTGCATATCAACCTTTGATTTCTTTTCTAACTTGAACATCAGCTGCTGCTGCTTCTTCTTCTTCATCAACACCAAAACTTTTTTCCACAATTGCCATTGGCTCCATTTGGTAAAAAGGAAAAGGATATTAGCATAGAGATGGCCTCTATTTGTCTGTTGCCTTCTCAAATAAAGCAGAACCCATCTTCGTTTTCAGACCAGTATAAGAAATCAGGTTTTCTCATCAGAAGGCAGAAGCAGCCAAATACAAGAAAACAACCCATAACTCCGGTACGTTGGCTCTGCATAACTGTTTAAAATCTTATTCAGACGATCGCTTCAAATTCGTAAAGGTAATTGATTCATTTTTCTAGGTTGCAAGGTTATTTGGTCCCTCGGTTTTTGAGGCCTCTAAGCTTAAGGTGCTATTTGTGGGAGTAGATGAAGGGGTGAAGGGTCCGGCAACGCTACCAAGGGCATATACTCTAACTCACAGCGATATAACTTCTAAGATTACACTTGCTGTTTCAAACAATATTCACCAACCTCAGGTAATATATGCTTTGCAAGAACATTCCCTTGGTTTCACACAATAATCAGGATTCCATTTTGTATTGTATGATCTGGATCAATTCAGTAAACTAAAACGAATCACCTGTACTACTTTGATTCGGACCGTGCAATCCAAAAATAGAAGTCCTGGATTCTTGGATGAACATGTTGGTATAGGAAAAAGATATCGACCAAAAGAGAAATGATGTAAATATTATAAATATGCAGCTACAGGGGTGGTACAATAGGTTACAGAGAGATGAGGTGGTAGCAGAGTGGAAAAAGGTAAAGGGAAAGATGTCTCTTCATGTCCACTGTCATATTAGCGGTGGTCATTTTCTACTTGACCTTGTCGCTAGTCTTCGCTACTATATTTTCTCTAAGGAGCTTCCACTGGTAATGATAATTATATAACAGTTTATTCCTTAACTCCACACTGAATTCGTTTATCCTAATAAATATTTACCTGAAGGTTCTGAAAGCGTTTGTACATGGAGATGAGAACTTATTCAACACCTACCCACAGTTGGAGGAGGCACTAGTCTGGGTTTATTTTCATTCAAACATTTCGGAATTCAATAGAGTTGAGTGTTGGGGGCCACTAAGAGATGCATGTTCAATAGGTCGCCATGCTTACAATACTTCAGGTGATGGTGAGAAACTGCTTCCACTACCACAGTGTCAAATAGAATGTGAGTGCTGTTTCCCTACGCATGGGATCGTGCAATGGTCTAGTGATATTGATCCAACCCAAGACGAGAACCAAACTGCTGCACAACCACAAGACCAGTAAATAACTAAGTTATTTACTTTGTACATGTACAAACAGATGTAGGATACTAGCATTTACAAAATGGTGCATGATCTGTAAATAGAAATATGCACCTAGCACACTTTAAAACCAGAAACACATGCATAAACAGGTAGGTGGTTTCTAATCTATTTTTTTAATGATTGATTTGAATGTATATGTAATGTAAATACCCACTTTAATGCCATAGCATTTAACTGTGTATGCGTGGGTGAAGAGGGAGTAGAAGCAAAGTCAAAATAAAACCATCTATAGAAACAATCACTGTGATCAATCTGACATGCAGGTGACCTGCTTACAATGTAGAAACCACTGTCATAGTCATCTAATATCATATGCAACTATAACATATTGTTCCCCTTATCTTTCTAAAAGAATTCACTTCAATTCTTACCAAGTATTCCTTAAAGGTAAAATGAATAAGTTATAATCACTTTAATTCATTAGTATTTAAAGCATTCTTCTAAATTGAATACTCCACCAAGTTTTGAACATATAAACATAAGTGCACTATCAGTCTTGCACATGTAATTTCAGGAAAAAACAAACTGTAAACGAAATTAAGCTTAACATGCTGCATTTATTTCTTAAACTACACATTTTAGTGAGTTGAGATAAAAAGAAGTACCTCAGTTACCTTAAAATGGCACCTGCAGGAAGAACAGTCTATTATACTTTAACCTATGAGATGTTCCTACTTGCTCCCTTTCCTCTCCTATTCAATGTATACGGTAACATTTTTCTCCCTGAATCATCTAAAGAACTAAAACTTTCCACCTGAAGCCCTATAACTTCTTACATAGTTCGGCACTCCACTGTTCAACACCTTTAGCAAATCCTTCTCCACCTTCTCCTCATCATCACAATAGATTCCTAAAATAACAATGTACCAAGTCTCTAAATGTGGGCACACTCCTAAACCAATCATTACCTCAACTGCTTTGCATGCCTCCTCCATCCTCCCCAACTCACAGAATCCCTTAACTAAGCCATGTAAAACAGAAAAATGTGGCACCAAACCCTTCCCAACCATCTCTTCCAAATACTTATTGGCTTCATCCAACAACCCCTTTCTGCAGAGTCCATTAACCAAACTACCATAACTCACAACATTAGGCAAACACCCATTTACACGCATATCATCAAACACTTTGCATGCATCTTCCGGCCTACCTTCCCTACAATATCCAATAATAACTGTATTATAATGCACTATGTCCGGATTACAACCTTTCACCTTCATTCTACACAGCATTTTGTATGCTTCACGGAGGCTCTTCTTCCTGCACAACCCATTTAATAAAGTCGTGTAGCTCATTGCGTCTGGAACCATACCCTTGTTATGCATGTCTTCTAGGAACTCTACTGCTGTCTTGACCTGACTCTTTCTACACAGTCCCTGCATCAGAAATCTGTATGACTCTGAATCTGGCTGGAGATCGAGCTTGAACATAGAGTTGAATAGGCTGTAGGCAACGCTTAGCTTGTCGTTTCTTGCAAATGCGGAAATCAGAATGTTGAATGACCGAACGGAGGGGGAATCGTGAGATTTCAAAAGAGAGAGTGCGGAATGTAGGGTTGAAGAATGGGACGCGAGAGAGTAAAGGATGCGATTGAAGTGTTTGACGTTATCGTAGGGAATCGAATCGCGACGGGTGTTGAGAAGTGAGAGAATCAGATCGGGGCGGGAGTGAGAGGAGAGGATTAGGGTTAGGGAGGAAAGGACTGATGCGGGTATTCTGGTTGTTCTGTAGTGTTGGTTCAGAAGAGAGAAACAGTGGGAGAACTTCGCGGATCGGGCGAGCTTGAGGACGAGAGAAGGAAGAGAGGAGAGGGCGGGAGAATGAAGGAGAGAGGATGAGAGATTGAAGATTTCTTCGGCGAGCAACGGGTCGGATTGTTTTGTTATTAGTTTACGGACTCGGGTTGGGGATCCGACAGAGGAAGAGGACAGAGAGTTGGAGGGGAGAAGACAAGCGCGAGGGATTGGTAATTTCGGCGTTCTGAGTACGCTGAAGAAGCGATGCGCCATTAAAACCAAAACCACCGGAGAACGGAAAAGGGGAAGAGTGTTGCTGTTAATTAAAAAAGAGAGTACCGAGCGTTGCAGAACACAATTTAGGGTGCATTCTTAGCCAACGCGAAATGGGTATTTGAGCGTGGCTTTTGAGCGTGGCATTTGAGCGTGGTACTGTAGCGAACGAGGAATGTATTTTTAGCTGTGAACGGGGTATTTGAGTGTGACATTTGAGCGTGGTATTTAATTGTTAAATTAATGGTTTTGATTTAATTAAATTCTAATTGCATCAAACAAAACGACAACATATTTCATAAAATAAACGACAACGTTTTTCATAAAACATAAAGAACACAACGGTACTGGAATTAAAACAAGTACATGAAAATCTAAAATAAACGACGGTGAGGTAACTGACTCAACTCAGCTGAAATAAACCGACATATGCCCTCATCGGTAAGCTCCCGAACAATATCCACATTTCGTTCGTCATTGCGAAAAATCGTCAGAATCTCCCAAAGGTCCACACGCGTACCCGATCTCTGAAGAAGCTCCAAGCACCGTCGGGCAAGCTGTCTCGTATCGTCGGTCATAAACGAGCTGGCACGCGCTACCTGTCTGCGCCTAGATGGCTGACCAGAAGGGGGATCGCCCGAAGCCATCCAACCACTATAGAAACCCGCGTCGGCAGGGGAGAAAGAAGCGGCTGACACAGGCGCTGGTGGAGGTGCTGGTGCAGTAAGAGGTGCAACCGCAGGTATCGGATACGCACAAGTATCTTTCCGCAAACAACCCTAGAACATAATGTCCTGCTCTCGGAACTTCAA
This sequence comes from Allium sativum, assembly GCA_030737875.1. NCBI lineage: Eukaryota > Viridiplantae > Streptophyta > Magnoliopsida > Asparagales > Amaryllidaceae > Allium > Allium sativum. The sequence goes on along the minus strand of CM060913.1, from coordinate 537,730,643 downwards.
AGGCGAGTTCCTTCTGAACCGTCTGTAAGGTCTGCCGCCGCTGGTACTCCAAAAATCATCTGGACCGTCCAGATAATCGAACTCTGCATTCCATACACCGCCGGGTGTTCGTAGCAATCTGTCCCAATCGCGAAAAGAGCGCTTCATGTTGTCCCATTTATTTTTGATCTGAGTTTCTGTGAACTCCAGATTATAACGGTCATTCATTGTTGCCGCGACTGTTGAGTAGAACCCACTGACGCCTGTATCGCGAGCGGCTATAAACTCAACGCAAATATCTAAAAAAGCGGACTCCCGGTCGTCCGTCCAGTTCGCAAATGGCTGCGAGGTAGCAGAGGTGGAAGAGGATGCCATCTGCGTAACCAAAAAAAAAATCCAGAAAATTTCGAAAAAAATATATGTTGTAGGAAATTGAAAAATAAACACAATGGTATAAAAAATTACCGTTTTTGCAGCTTGAAATTGCTCAAAAAAATCGAATTTTGGGGGTTAGGAGGAGAGGATTCAGGTTGATATGGGGAAAAAATGGGGAGGGTGCGTTCTTATAGGCGCTGGAACGATACGTTGGAAAATTAACCGTTGGCGTCCGAGAAGCACCTTTTCCCCCTTCCAGATTCCACGATTCTCGAACGTTGGAAAAGTAATTGTTGGCGTCCGACGCGTCGGACGCAAAAAAAAAAAAAAAAAAAAAAAAAAAAAAAAATGAGCGTGCCAAATTTTCACTGCGAACGCACCCTTAGACCAAATCTATTTGCACCCCACATTTTGCCTTTTACACCCCGCTGTTTAAACAAAAAACATTTCATTCCACTTTTTGCTTTTCACACCCCAAAAGTTACCAGAACTACCCTTCAATTTATGTTTTCACAAACAAATAATTGTCTGTTAATAAAAAGAAATAAAAGATAAATACAGAAACAAAAAACTATAAATCATATTTATTTATTTTTATTTGTTTTGCAATCTAAAATAAATAAATTCAGTTCAACTTAAAAATAATTAATATATTCATTACCCTAGAAATTATAAATCAAACAAAGTTAAGAAAAAAGACATAAAAGTTGAAAATGAGTAAATTTAAAATAAAGCACCATGTCCTTGGAAAAAGCATTATTTTCTTTATTCGAATCATTTCTCTTTTCAAAATATATTAGTATCATTGTATTTTTTTTATAATTAAAGTAACAAAATGGAAAAATAAATAAGACAACTTGAGTAATATACAAGGGTACATCTGTCACATCATTTTTTTAGTTTTCATAGGGGTGGCAAAGGAAAAAACGGGGGTCTTGATAGAATTTGCCTACAATTTATAACGTGGATTGTCATTGTCATTGACCCTCACTCTTGTTAAGGGAGCACTCCACTGTTTTATTAAAGTATTAAGGGGAATGCAGACTTATTATTTTACACTCTTCCGTCATACAATATTACCTCGTCAGAATAAACAAATACGCTAAATCCTAAATCAACTGAAAAACAAAATTCAATGCTAGCACTTCGAGCAAACTTAACTTCGTACGCAATTATATTTCATCACAAACATGAGAGATTTAATGGCCAGAACGAAAAACGTGGAAAGTTCCTCACAACTAGATCCTAAATTAGTGGAGAAGGTGTGCAAAAATACGCCAAATCAATTTAGGATTAATCAGCTTTTTTTTCCTCAAAGCCAAACCATTTTTTAAGTGACTGCAAACACCTTTTATTATAACTAATAATAAGAAACAGAAGAGTATAGGTAATTGTTAGTTGACAGTCCACCACGTATCGGTTTTTAAGGTGGACAGTCCATCACGTACGAAGTTTATATTGTTCCGTTCACTATGTCTATACAAGCTTGCAACACTGGAGCTGGCAATGTCATTAGACTACAATAACAAAGACAATACAGGTGTTTGACATATATGTCAAGACTACTACGCGTTAACAGAGAAATTACTCCCCATTAGCATCACCTGGTGGAATTCCCTGGACGGCCTCAACAAAATGCCAAGCCAGGCCTACAACGAAGTGCGACGATTGCTCCGCATAAAAGCAACTTCTGTCCCATGTTGTATCCTTAAGCAATTTCACATTATGAATTCCATCTTCACCTTCCTTAACTAGAATGAGTCCAACATCTTCAACTTGATAAAATAGCCTTGTTTCACCATCTCCGCCGACGTATAAATAGTACATTTATAGCTTCGGATTATATCTCACTTGGGTGTTGTCATGAATCAGTGCTCCTTCCACAACATTCCACGTAAAGGTTTCACAATCTAGTTTATCATCATCTTGTAGAGTGTTTTGGTTTGCATCGTCTGGAGGCACATGAACAGCCGGGGTCGAGGGCAGGGGTCGAGGCCTCGGAACCCAATGAAGCAGAGGCTTACTAAGAGGAATCTTAGCAGAAGATGCTAAGGCACCAAGAAAGATTAAAAAATGTGACCAAAAGATTGACATTTAATGCATATATCTGAACTCCAGCTATAACTAACATCCAAATCAACGTCATATCCTTCCACAAGTGTCACATAAAGTTTCGTGAGCAAAAGCCGCAAAGGAGTAATTTCTATAAGCGCTCTGGCATAGTTAAGACTCTTCCTAGCAACTGTATTTGAACCAAAACATCTGAGTTTGCCAGCCAGACTAACTAACCCATCCAATCGAATCGAATCCAATTAATGACTGAAGAACCAACGGCACGTTAGTGAACGTAGCCCAAATAGGGATGGAAATGACTTGTTCCTTGGCTTTACCAACAGTTACACTCCATGGGGTTATGATGAAAGGTTGGCCTTCAATAATTAGGGGATCATTTTCGAGAATACTCAATTTGTCGTTAGGATTACTAAACTTCAAGTAGAGCATGGAATCAAAATATTGCACGTTTAGTCTACCTTTGAGTCTCTAATATTTATTGCACTGTTCACGCACCATAAGATATGAAGGTTTTGAACCAAGGAAGAATCCTACGAGATGGTCAGACTAGTATTCTTTGCCAACACGCTAAACTTCTAACGACATCATAGCACGACCATTAACAACTTCAGTTTGAAAATTCAGCTGCGGCGAATATTCACCCGCAACGTTGGGAAGCTTATCAAACAAGGAGGTCCAACGCGGTATTCTGGAAGGGGTTGCTGTGTTCGAGGCTTCAACTGGGTATTTGCTAGCAGGATTATTCCTCATTGCGGTATTTTGGTAAACAGTTGGCGCGTAGTGTCTTTCTAGTAGATAAAGCATTATCTCCATCGACTACTTCCAAATCAGACTCATTACCTTCCAAGCCAACCACAACAGGAATTGTAGTATTCACATTAACATCATTATTGTGCATCGACACAGATTGGTCACTCCAACGAGAGTAACCAACAGCAGCTATAATAGGGAACAGAGGCGTCTTCAACAGGTTACTTGTGACTTCAGATAGCGGTTGAGCGGCTCTAGAGTGTTGCGATGCTTCGTTAAAAACAGCCTTAAGCACGGCGTTGAGGTTAGCTTTCGACGTACTAGATTCAAATCTAGAAAAAGAAGGAGCAGAGTTGAAGATTCGTCTATACCGGGTGCAAGAGGAAGGGCTCTGAGGCCTAGAAGGCAGGGATGTAGTGCGGCGGCGTAGCATAGCGAGGTGGGCGGAGGTGGGTGAAGAAGGACGGTTACGCGTATGAGTTTCCAGAGGCATAGAAATTTTTTACTAGAAATTTTTGATTAATCGTTTGATTGAATTAGAGTATTGGTTAGAGTTTTCTTTTTCCATGACTAATGGTTTTGATTAAAAATTTGAAATGAACAGAACAAAGAAATTAAGCTTAAAAGGGTATTATGGTAAAATTAATTTTTGTTAGACCAAAATCTGGTACTAACATCCAAATGTAGTGCAAAATCCTCACAATCACAAATCTCAGATAACAGAGTACGGATAAAGCAATAAAAACAAGGGACACACGATATTTTTATAGTGGTTCGGCTCAAACTAAGACTACGTTCACTTTATAATTCCTTAAATCCTAATAAATTACAATTATAATGTCATCTCACAATCCGTGAGATCCACTTTCATACAACATCCTTGTATTTTAATGAAGAAGAGAAGAAAAAAGAATGATATTATACACGAAATCCTCGTGTTAAACTGAGTTGAATTGGCCTTGTTAAGCACGCAAAGTCGTTGCGTTGTTAATGGTGGAAGCCGTGAAGAATAATGACCAAAAGTCCTTTGAAAATCCTTCAAATGGTGTATTTATAGCCATTTACAATAGGCGGTTCGCCGGACATGTGGCACGCATCCCAAAAATCCCGAAATGAGGTGGAAACGTGGAGAAATCCTCTCCAAGCCATGCCATGTGTAATGAGATCCGGGTTGATAGGAGGAAGATATCGCATGAGAATAGGTCAATACATAAGCAGAAGCAGGTACAGCTTAGGCGGTTCATGGTCCATATGGACGAACCGAGGTTACGAGCTGGAGTGGTGAGGCTGTCAATCGGGTCATGGTCTCGGGGGTCATGGTCCACGTGTGCCCCACGAGCCGGAGTTGGTTCACGAGCAGGAAAAGAGGGCGAGCCCTAGGGGGGCGAGCCGGGTTGGTTCACGAACCGAGGGGGGCGAGCCGAGGGGGACGACCTGACCAGGGATGTCACTAATTCCAAAATCCAAGTTCTATGCGCGTTTACGGAAACATGTGTAACTTTCAAACCGTAAGTCCATTTTGCCCAAACGAAAGATCTACCGGAAGCTAATTCAGTGGGCAACAAGAGTTACAGAGAATAGCTCTGTAACTGATATTTTCGGGCCCAAAAGAGGTCGTCTGATAGGAGTTTCAGGCCGTTCTTTGTTGATGTTGCGATTTCGAGCAAACCGCTTCATGTTTGTTGATGCGGTTCTCAGTGCTTGAGCATGTTGCTATTAGAAATTCCATGTAATACGGCTTTGACTAAAAAGCATGTCAACAATTTTATTTATTAAGGGGCTGCTATTTTCATTGGTACTCCCCTCAAAAATTTAACTTTTTAAAAAATGACTCCCCTTTAACAATAATTGGAGTGTCAATAACATTCCCCTTTGTAATTAGCACGTAGTGGCTAATTACAAATAACCAAATTATATTCATATTCAATAACATTCCCCTTTGTAATTAGCACGTAGTGGTTAATTACAAATAACCAAATTATATTCATACACCGAAAATCACCTAACGCACACCACTATTTTACTACAAAATTTATTACTAAATTACCCTTCTTATTTATTGCATTTTTACTTTTTTAACTATAACCCATCAAACTAAAACATTGCAATTAACGATATTGACCAAATCTATATAAAAAAATCGTTGAACTTAACGTGTTTGTAAACTTGAAACCTAAAATTCGAATTACGGGAACTTCTGCAAGAAAATGCTCAAATTTAAAATCATTTAATTTAGAACTAGGGTTTTTCGCTGAAATTAAGAATTTATTATAGTATAATAAATTGGTTACCGTACATACAAAAAATTGAAATTCATTTTACTAAAATTAAAAAAAATGTGTTATAAATTTCTTATTTTCTATAAATAAGTTTAAAGTTTTAGGCTATGTATGTAAAGCAATTTTTGATGTTTGATTGTTTATTTTACTTTATACTGTATGTTAGGATATTGTTGCGGTATGAATAAAATTAGCCTTACAAATAAAACTCTTTATTTAAAAACATTATAAATTAAAATTAAAATTTTCGAAAATCATCAAAAATCAACATTAAAATCTATCAAACTTCAAAACTTCATTAAATGTATAGTCACATTCGTATTCATTTAAAAAATGTAAAAAATCCTTCAAAAACAAAAACAAAAATATTCGCTTCAACAAATATTGAAGGAATAACTGCAGTTTTTCAAAAAACTGCAGATATCGCCGTAATTATTTATGAAAAAAAATTATGTTTTCGATGAAATTTTTGCTTATGGCTTCAAACTTTCAAATTCAATGTCTATATTTTTCAAACACCATATGATTGCAGAAAAATAATCAAAAGAATGATGTACATAACATGCAAATGAAAATATTTCACTTCAGTAAAAATGCAGAAAAAGAGCAACTATATAGAAAAATTACAGATATTTCAACAGTACTTTGATACATTAAAACATGTCTACAATACACTATAGAATAGTTGCAGATATATATGTAATTTTTCACAATAAGTCCAGACATTTCTACTTTTGTTTTTTTAGTACTTGTAATACAGTATGCAATAGTTGCAGATATGTCTGCACTTTTTCACAATAAGCGTAGATATTTTTGCAACTTATTTTTCTTTTTTCAGTAATCTTCTGTTAATATTTACAATTTTATTGTTTTTTATAAAACAACAAAAAAAATCGTGGAAAACATGTTGTTACAGTAATAGGGACCCACTTTATATCCAAACTTACACAGTGATGCATGTTGAATAATATTTCATTTTAGGTATATGTCCCTAATATTCATTTTTTAATTACCCTATGGCTAGATATATTCATATCTGGCTAATCTATTTGTTTTTGAATTTTTCTAAATTTCATTATTGTCAAACTACAATACATCATGTTTGAATAAAATAACCATATAAATAAACTGGAACGGAGCAACGTTTCTACAAAAACCTCGTGCAGTCCAAACAAGGCTCATATAATAATGTAGTTCGAACCGAGCAAGGCTCATATACTAATCCAGTACACGTCGAGCGACAATTGTGTGATAACTTAATTTGTACCGAGTGAGGTTCGTAAACAAACAAAGCCACTGTTAAATGTGATTCTAAAAATTTTAAGGCATTTTTGGAATGAACGAGGTGCGGAAGAGGAAAAATAAGGCATGTTGATTTTTCATTAAGTGAGGTGTGAAAGAAGGAATGACATATGTGAGTTTGTTACGACCAACATACACCATTGGTGCACAAATAACCCAATAACACATTGTACAAACATCTGATCGATGTAAAACAGTTGTGAAAAGAAAAAAAAAGGAGAAAATAAGAGGAATGAAAAAGAAAAATAAAAAGAGAAGAGAAATAAAAACACGATCATAAAACGTGTGGTTATCTCACAGTGCATCAAGTAAAATACAATAATAATTATCATAGAAATAAAATAGACGAGACAATAATTATGTAAACCACATAATCAAAGTACATAAGCTCATACAGTTATGCAAAACAAAAATAGGGTTTATACAAGAGATAAACAAACTCAAACTGATAAACTGTGTCTAATAAAAAACAAATAACACACTCAAGGCTCCATAGTGTCACACAACGGAGTAAGCCATTATAATGCAAGCATAAATATAAAATACCACCCTTGGTAATCCACTTGCGCAGCTCCAAACAAAGTTCAAACTTATATGTTGATCTGCTCATCAACATCGTCGATGAGCACCCAAGCTAATAAGAAGAGATATAAAACCTTGGGTCAGATAAAAGTCTGATGTGAACAATAAACATGTAACGATCTGACTTTTTTGTACCGTTTAAGCTGACATTTAACCACACATGCCCAATTCGAAAGCACAGGAAAGCAAATAATTAGGAGAAAAAAGTTAAAAAGGTGAGAAGATGAAAGAATGAAATGTCAGAATAGAAGAAGAAGAGGAACATCAATTGTACAGAATCAGATTAGAATCTCACAATAGAACGAATAAATATAATATATCAATACTCTTTACTCAAAGAGGAAATTTTGTGTGTGTGTGTATATGATTACAATACCAAAGTGCACACAGAATCAATACAACACACACAATAGACATAAATTAATAACTCTGGCTTCTCTCCTGAAGCTCCAAGAAAAATCCAATGCGATCTAGAAAATATACTCGGTTTGACACCAGCACATTTTAAGGAAAAGAATAATTATCTGGATCAGTCTGTAATAGTTTCAGTGATAAAAATAACATCACAAATAACTTGTTTAACTTTAGAAAATCCTTTGAAAGAATGGAACTCTCATAAGACACGACTACACATAAACATTGCACATGTTTTTACCTTACGATAACAAAATCGCTTTTATTATAAAAATCCAATGATATTATAATAATGTCTATCAAACCGCAAATAAAATAGAATATAGCCGAAAAGTTTGCATCTCACTTTTTGACGTAGCTCGTTTACAACTAAAATGTACTGCTCATGTTAGAGTTTAGATTTCCAAAATGACTAGGTATGGAACCACCTTCTGATTAGTGTCCTCTAGAGATAAAACATTGGGGTTCAACAATAACATATTGCAACCCGGCTACACAAAACCGGCCACTCATTCAACTTAAGTGTACTGAATATATCATCATCATGGTTGGATCAGCAACCGTATCATTCTGAACCATACCAAAAAGGACAACTAATTTCTCAAGATCAAGTGATGATATACCATAATAGATATGACCTGCATAGCCCTGCTTCCTGCCTGATTTCAGCCATATCCCAGTTGATGAGGCTTGAGGTCACGATTACCTTTTCGGAAACATTATATTCAACTTTGAATGCTACATTGTTAGATCCGTCAAATTACTAATTAATTTGCACAAATATACTCTGGGTGTTAAGTTAAAAGAAGTTGACTTATGCGCCACCATACTCAATATATTTGTAAAAATCAACGTACATGATTATTAGGAAATACTCCATCAGACATTCATCTATACAAGTTCGTTTTGGTATTGAAAAAACCCGAAGATACCTGGAACGAAGAGGTTTACTACTACAAGTTTAATCCTAGTAATTGCCAATGACATCAGCGAGCATCCCTCTTGCTCCGAAGATTTATGCCTTCAAATCATCTTATAAGCATCCCTACAAGTGGTTTTGGGTCTATTTCTCATCCCAGTCTTCTTGAACTAACACGTTAACAGTCAAAAACCATTTTTTATTAATAGTCGGGATTTTAACTATCAACTCACTTAGTATAGTCAAGTACATCAACAACTCAGGCCTTTTTAATTAGAACCATTCATTAAAAACCCTTTTATCGATTCTTACAAATCAATTCCCTATACTCAATAAATCTCCTTCGTTTTAATTACTTCGAAAACGATATATAACGCTTACCTCTTCGTAATAGTTATTCACGAATCTCCTCTTTATTTTATTTACTTCGAAAATATTGCTATATTTTCACAACCCCATTTTTATTTTCTTTATTTTGGAAATATCATTATATATTCACAAAACCTCTTTTTATTTCCTTTACTTTGGAAATATCGTAGTTACTCACAAAATCCCTTTTTATTTTCTTTATTTTGGAAATATCACTACATATGCTTAACCAACTTGTATAAGTTTCATCACCAAATCTTATATGGGCCAAAATAATGTCATATGACACATTTCTTATTATATAAACCTAAACGGTTTTACTTAACTTCAGAACTTTGCTAATTGAAGTTTACAATATGCTTTTGGAAATAATAATTAAATTTCCATCATTCATTTCCTTTATCAAATCTGTATAACTTCTTGTTTTGTTTTCCTCGAAAAACCATAGCCATTTACTTATTTTTTAAAATAAATGTATTCCCAAAGCTATACTATTTTCATAATTTAAAAAATAGTGCTATATACTTATCCAAATGATATAAGTATTGTCACACATCATACCTAGGCCAAACAATGTCAAGTGATACATTATTTAATATATAAACCAACTCTTTTATAATACTTCGAAACCTTGCAAATAAAATTGTAATCTTTATTATGGAAATAATAAAAATATTTCAAACATCATTACCATCACAAATTAGTATCATCCCTTGATATTAGTGAAGTTGTTCAAGTTGGAATATTTTATTTACCTCTTAGACCTTGACTCAACAACGTTCTTATCTTAATATAGGTACGAGTTTGTAATTCAAAAGTTGATATTAATTTTAATATCACATCAATCACCTTTACTATTCAATTTAATTATGGTTTTATAAACCATTACTTATATTTGAAATTTCATTTCTCTTATAATCACATTTACTAAATTCGTTTACTAAGTAAACTCTTACTAAAATACGAACCCTTAGCATTAATCCTTTTAATACAATTCATTTATAACTTGGATTTATTCCCCAAATCCATTTATCGATCCTTTTTCACCAATCTTATTAAGCATCTTTGTTTTTTTATTTGAAAATTTCTTTTTAATTCCAATCATTTTAGTTAATTTAATTATTAAGTAACATTTACTTAAAATCATCTCATTAGCTCTAAATCTTGTTTATAAACTTTGTTTGTAACGCTTGGATTTTATTCTAAATCCCTTTATGAAATTCAATCAAAATCTCATTACAACCCTGATTACTTCTCAAATGAATTTCAATTAAAAAGTAACCACTTCAATTATTATTAATTAAAATAGTAGTTAACTTCAACGTCAACTGGAATAGAAGTAGTTTACTTCCCTCTTAATTAAAATAAAATAGTTAATCTCTTTTTAAAATTTATTAAAATAAGAATTGACTCTCTTAATAATAAATAACCCATCAATTACCTTTGTAACAACCCGAAAATTCCCGCCTTTCGAATCGATCGTAAGCCACATAGGTCCGATCCAGACGGCAGAAATCCTTGAACCGTTATGGGATACAACACATCAGAACAAAACAATCAGAATAAAGCATAAAAGATTTTTCATTGTTATTAGAACAATGTTACATCAGAGTACAGGAATATCAAAGTATTTGGAATATCAAGTTATTGATTACCACTTCCTTTCCAATGAACGTTGTCTTTATCCACAAGTTTCAAACCCGTCTCCCTAATCATGGCCCATATTCCAGAAGCCCTTTGGATAAATGATCTCAACATATTGAAAACATTGCCCTAAATGATTCTTGAGACAACAACATCACGATGAACTCCAAACTGAACTATTTCTTGATGGGAAGGATTTGACTTAAGGCACAACCATGTGTAATCCATGGATCCTTCCAAAAACTGACCAAAACACCACTGGACACTTCATATTTAATGTGCGGCATGATTACATTTTTCAAGTTGAACATACTACGCCATATTCAATTTTCACTCTAAGGCATTTTCTTTTTCCAGAAATTTCCTCTTTTGATAACTTATTTTCTAGACCATGTGACCCAAAGAATATCCGAGGACATAAGAAAATTATGCAAGTGTTTTAAGAATGTTGTTTAGTTCCATCGAACCATATCATAAATTCCCATTCCTCCTTTCTTTATAGATTTCTAAAGGCGCTGAATGCAACATGAACACTCAAACTATCATGCATTGAACCATGCCATAATTTTTTATATAAGTTATTCTGATCGTCCATACCAGTTTTTGAGGAATCATAATTTTTTTGTCCCAATACACTTACATAGAGAAGATGATCGTGATTCCGCTGTTAAATGGATTGGGTTGGGTATAAATGGGTTGGGTTCATTATTAACCCAACCCATTTAAATTCAAAACAAACCCAACCCATTACACCCATCTATTAAATGGGTCCACCCAACCCACTAAAATAATAGATACCCCAACCCAATCCATGGACAAGATTGCAAATACTCTGATATTCTATCGTGGCCTTATGATTAGCAATGTTCTATAGTGGCCTTACGACTAGGCAATTCTATATTTATATGGTAACTAGTAAAGTTGATTGACAAATATTAAATATTTGGATTAAATAGATTAAAGAATATTGTAAATCAATGATATGAGAAAAGTAAGTAAAACACATAATGGTAAATTTGACATAGGGTCTAATAAAATGGTGATATGCGTTTGAGCCAGTCCAAAGGGATGAGGAGCCAAATGGGGTAAATCATCGTAAGTGTTTAGAGACATAGAAGGAGCACATCAAACTTATTATTCGACGCGATAAGAAGGAAGCGCGAGACCTCTACAAGACCTGAGAATATTTTGAGATGGCCTTTTAGGGATAGACCTAACGTAGTTGTACCCTTAGAGGCAAGTCTGCACGGTTCCTTTCGTACAGTATGCCTTAACTGCATTTATATTGAGGGAAGCTAGAAGATTGATGGGATGATTTTTAGGATTTTGACGGTTTCCTTTGCTGAGAGAGCAAGCCCCATAGTCAGGATCCAACAAGGACAGCAAGTCATCGGATACCTATCATTATCAGTCGGTGCAAGTATGGGAAATACTGTACATAAACCAATAGTCCAATGATATTTCACTATCAAGACATTAGACGAGGGACAATGCCATTGGATGTTTAGACTGTTCGGTAAGGGTAGGGTCGCTTAGCTCTTTGAATGGTCTTTCATTAATTAGGGGCCTCAGTGAGTCTATAGCCACCGAGAAAAGAGTCAGACCAATCTATGGATATCTGTATTGTAGGCCCAACAAAGTTGTCCTTTATAGATATAGAAATCCCTCGACTGAATTCTGTAGGGAACTCGAGATCAGTATGCTTTCGTAGCATGGTCTAGTATGCTTTCTTAGCACAGCGATGAAGACTTAGTACGCCTTTGTAGCATGGTCTAGTATGCTTTTGTATCATGGCGATGGAGATTTGGTACATTTTTAGTGCAACGATGGAGATCACTCGAGAAGGATATTATGGGACGTGCCTTGAGAATAGGGGCATATAGCTACATATATATAATTTATTAAGTTACCCTAATTGGGAGTAGATATGTGCGATTTAGGTGTGAAGTCGAAAGTGTAATGTGTAATAAACCCAAATAATTTAATAAAAGTAGTCCAGTGATAGAACGGTATATGTAGTGTTACTTATAGAAATTATAATTTTTCCATTCATCAGAACTTTTATTTTGACCCATTCCTCATAACAAACCCGCAGGTTAGACAGATGGTCGAGATATTACAGCTTAGAAACACTTGTTAAACAATGTCATTATTATGGTAATTTTTTTACTTACTATTATATTTTAGCCGATATGTTGTGAGATATTTTATTGTGAGTTATGATATATTTTATCTTTAAATTTCTGCTGGATACCAAACAAACCAACTCGGGTTTCAATGGACTTAGATTTTAGCATTTGGCAAAAAATTCGGGTCTGTTGAAAGTTGAGTTGTTACATCTGGTATCACAGCCGAGGTTTAGGGTTCCTATATAGATTATAAGGGAACATACTTGTATTTTCAAAATGTAACTATACTATATTTATATATATCGAGATCCATATGGAAAACCCATTCTTGGATAAACTACACGTGAAATATTTGGAATGGTAAGATTATGGAGAAAAATTAAGAGTTTGAGTTCTTCTTTGACTATGGAATGGGGTTTACAATGGGTTTAGATAATTCATGTGTAGATATTTGGAAGTTGACAATGGATTCTGATTTTTGGTGAAGCGTCGGATATGGAAAATAAATGGATTAAGTTAATATATGTATGTACGTATGTATGTATATTCTATTTAGGCAGTGCAAGAACGATATTTTATCGTTATTTGGGAAATTTTGAGGAATTAGGCTATAAAGGAACGTTGGAAAATTTACTTAGTTGTTATAGCATATTAATCGACCTCAGAGTTGGATAACTATAGCGATTGGAAATGGCGGTCAGGAGGAAAGGGAAGAAGACACGACATGAATAATATATACTGATAATATATATTAATATATATGTAAAATAATAAAATAAATAAAATAATAATAAATAAATCCTTCCAAAATAAGTTTAGGGGAAACTGGAAAAGAAAATTTTCTTATGTGAGCTGTGCTTGGAAATGGAAAGTTCCAACTATGGGAAACAGTGCGTGAAAGTGAAGTGAAAAAAATAGAATTTTCTCTTCCTATCTATTCCCTAATATAAGAAATCGATTTTGGAAGATTAGATTTTTCTAGAATTCGCAAATTTGAAGTTGATTGGTAGGTTTTGGAAAATTGAATGAACTACGCTCTTACCCTGTAAGAATATGGCGAAATTTATATGAAAAAATATTTTTGATTTTCATAATATTACATTCGTATATAAATTGCCAGTATATTTAGGATGTGTGCATCATGTTTTCAAAAGATTTTCAAAAAAAATTGCATTCCTATAGGAGGTACCGCTTAGGCATTCATGTATTTCTATGATGTGTTGCACTTTGCATGAGTACATAAATGGCTAGAAATTGGATGTACACGTGATGGTTGTAAATTACTACAGGCGATTACATAATTTTATCCTTGTCAAATTTTGAGACAAATTTTCCTGAAGGGTGGGAGAATATAACACACCGTATTTTTGAATAATATAAATAATTGAAATAGTTGCAGAAATAATTATTAATGAAAAATAGACATTTTAAGATTGTTAGAATTTGGCTTCGAAATATATACCATTGCGTTCATAGCAATTTGATGATTTATTTACATATATAATATGGCCCGAACAGAGTCTGTATGGAAAAGTTAGCAACACTTGTAATCTTGTGTAAATATATATGAATATACACACATGTGTTTGAATTTGAATGTGAATTTATATTATAAATCAGAAAAGAATATAATAAAATAAAGAAACAAACAAAAATGGTCTAGAAATAATTTTACAATGGAATAAAACGGGCAACAAATAAATCACATGTGAAATGATGACCCGGCAATTTAATTTAAATCGCAAGGGTCGACCCATATTTCGGCTAGGTAAATCCATGGGTCGAACCACATGTGGGTTGGGTCGACCAATGTGTCGACCCAGGCATGGTCATGGGTTGACCCATGTCGGCCTTGAACTTTATATGTGTGTGTATATATATATACACACACACACACTCACACATACTAATTTCTGGACTGGTTTATTTTAAACAAAGAGATTTATATTAATATAAATCCGATAGACGTGGTATATTTGGACATATTTAAATAAACCTACAGGGCATAGCCGTCAAACTCATAATTTCTGAGAGGGCACCATACCTTACCTTTTCTTTTCTCCTCCGAAATCTTCACAAATAAAATATTTTAGATTTAGAATTTATGATTCAAGAATTGGAGGCAAATATATTAGATTCAAGGTGTAGATGCCCAAATCCTCTATCCAAATAGATTTATAAATCCAAATTAAAAACAAAACAATAAATAAAGTCAGATTTAGACCTTAGGATGCACTACAGGTGAGTGGATCTAAATTATGTTTTCACATAATGGTATATGATATCGTTTGATTCCTATAAAATCAAGTTAATTCAGAATTATTGATTATGGAATCTGTTCCTTATGTAATTTGGATATAATTCCGTGTTAGTTTAATTTTTACTCTAAATCCCTGTTGGAATGATATAAGAAATATCATGTAAAATAAACCTGTAACTAAATTGTAAAATTGAGAATTTCCATGTTGTGTGCAAAGTCTATGGATCAAATTTCGAATTGGGTAAATCTTGGAATAAATTGGAATGGAAAAATAGGAATAAGCCTAATTGTGTTCAAACTTACAGGAAATACGCCAAATCGAGAAAAAAAAGAAGAGAAAGATAGGAATTCATATATACTTATAAAATGAAAGGTTAGGAATACCCTATATAGATTGGTTGAAGAAAAAGGGGACATATTTGCATAGTTTAGTCTGTGAGAAAATAGGAAACATGATTGCAAACAAGAAAATAGGTGAAACAGGGATTAGTGTGAAATAGGGAATTAGCTGTATTGCAAACTAATTCAATAACCAAAGAAAATTAGTAGAAAGGAATGTCTTGCAATCATGGGTTCCTACTGTAGTAATTACCTAAAAGTATGGAAATAAATTACAATTTTGGTAACCAATCGATTAGGAATAGTCTTAACTTCCTAAAGAATTAAAGTTGTAAAAACGAAAATAAAAAGGATAACATAATTGAAAGAGGTTATAAAACTTATAACTGTAACTTAATAAGTATGGTTCCATGGCAATGGCGTACAATTCTATGGTATAAGAAAGGTCATAATATAAAAGTTATAATTTGAAAAGAAAAAGGAAAGAACTGGAACTTGTTATAAGTAAACTTGGAATTGGGCATTAAGTTTAATGATCCTAAAAATATTCTAGTGAGGCCTTGCGATTAGGAGATATTCTATAATGGCCTTGTGATTAGGAATTATTCTATGGTGGCCTTGCGACTAGGTAATTCTATAGTTGTATGATAACTAATAAAGTTGGTTGACAAATAATGAATATTAGTATTAAATAGATTAAAGAATATTGTAAATCAACAACAAGAAAAATAAGTAGAACGCATAATGAAAAATTAGACATAGCGTCTAATAAAATGGTGATACACGTTTGAGCCAGCCCGAGTGGATGAAGATCCCAATGGGGCAAATCATCGTAGGTGTCAGGAGACACGGTAGGAGCCCGTCTAACTTGCTATTCATCAGGACAGGAAGGAAGTGCGAGACTTCTACGAGACGTGAGGATACTCTGAGATGACCCTTTGGGATAGGCCTAACGATGAGGTACCCCATATAGGTCGGTCTGTACGTTTCCATCCATAGAGTATGCCTTGGTTGCATTTATTTGAGGGAAGCCAAAAGACTGATGGGATGATATTTAGGATTTCGGCAGCTGCCTCAGCTCCGAGAGTAGGCTTCGTGGTCAGGGCCCAACATGGATAGTAAGTCCTTGGATACCTGTCATCATCAGTCGGAGCGAGTATGGGAAAGACTAAAGCTAAACCAACATGCCAATAATATTTAAATATTGAGACAATGCATGAAGGGACAATGCCAATTGGATGTTTAGCACGCTGGGTAGGGGCACAGTCACTTAGCTCTTTGAGTGGTCTTTCATTAGGTGGTGAGCTGAGTAGGGTCGTAGCCACCAAGAAAAGAGATAGAGCAATTTATGAATGTCTTTATTGTAGGCCTGACAAAGCTGTCCTTTACAAATATAGAAATCCTCCAACCGAGTTCTGTAGGGGAACTTGGGATCATTATGCTTTCATAGCGTAGTGGTGGATACTAAGTACGCATTCGTAGTATGGTCTAGTATGCTTCTATAGCATGACGATAGAGATTTAGTACGCTTCGCAGTGCAGTGATGACGACCACTCGAGAAGGGTACTATAGGGGATACCTTGAGATGAGGGACATATAGCTACATACAAATGATTTATTAGGCTAAACTACTTGAAATTAGATGGGTGTGATTTACGCGTGAAATTGGAAGTGTAATGTACAATAAACCAAGATAACTTAATTAAAGTAGTCCAGTGATAGATAGGCATATGTAGTGTTATTTATAGAAGGTATAATTTGTCCATTCGCCGGAACTTTTGTTCTGACCCCCTCCTCATAACAAAGCCGCAATTTAGACAGGTGGCGGAGATTTCATAACTTAGAGTAACTTGTTAGAAAGTGTCATTATTATGGTAAGATTTTTATGACTATCATATCTTATCTGTTCGAATGTGAGTTACATTATTGTGAGCTCTAAAATATTTTATCCTTTTCTTTCTGCACAATGCTGGACAAACCAACTCGGGTTTCAGCGGACTTGGATTTTAGCATTTTGCGAAAAATTGGAGCTCGTTGAAATTTAGGTTGTCACACGTTGTTACATTTACTCATCAACAACTTTGATAAGTGCCAAAGCTAACAAAAGGAAACATAAATTTTTGGGTCGGACCACATTCTGGTGCGAGCATGTGACGACCGCACATAACTTCTGCACTAAACAAGAGGAATGATGCACTGCAAGGTGTGCAGGCAGCTATGGACGATCATTAGGGTACACAATCTGGAACCTTTCGAATAACTCACAACGCAAGGATAAAATATAACAGAACATATACAACAGGCTATAATACAGAAAACATATTTGAGCATAAACTTAAACTTTCATAACAATTAGAAAGAATATCCATACATCTTTGGATTACGACATAAGTGTCTATACAAATTTGCCTCACTACAACACTCAGAGTCAAACATAAAACAACGGAACAACAAATACTACATGTAACACCCCATAATTTCAATGAACATTAAAGTAACGAATTAAAGAATACTTAATTTTAAAAAGTGGAAATTAGGGGAAACGGGTTTCACCATTGCGTTCATCTCGGAATTCTGCTTGAGACAGAGTCCGAGTTTGCGTGAATCGGACTCCGTATGAAGAAGTCATGGAGTTCAGAAGATTCCAAGTTTAAACGGAAATTAAATATAAATAATAATTAAATCAAAAAGCAGTTCAAAATTCAAAAATTTCGAGAATCAGCTGGGCGGGAAAATTCCAGCCTATAGGGGTCGACATACGTGTCGACCCCCCAAGAGGGGTGTCGACTGGAGTGTCGACCCCCCCTGTAGGGGTCGACCCCCTCGTCCAGATCTGGGTTGTTTTGTCGAGTGACGTTTTTCAAGTCATTAGGGCATATGTGGCGACTTCCGGTTGGCTCTGTTTTGTCTGGATGGCTCTGATTACTCCTGGGTTGATCTATGGGCTCTCATTAATCTAAACTTCTATATAAACAACCCCAATCCTCAACCCTAAAACCTCATAACCTTGCTCTCTGAAGTCATCATCCTGTCCATGGCCAAACTAGCATAGGCTCCATTTTTCTCTAAACCAGAAATCAAGTTAGAAAGCCTCAAATCAAGTCCAAACTAGAGAGTTAATAGTCTACATCAAAGGATAGCTTTTCAATTTCAGAAATCAGATCCCAGAAAACAAGATTTGTTCTTTTTTTGTAAGTTCGGTTATTCTTTAGATTTGAACAAATAAAAGTCATGACTTGTAATGAAGCGAAACTAGAACTGTGCCTAGTTGTAAGATAATCGTATTCTAATTCATGTTTATCCCTATAGCAATTCTGAAATTACCCATGCCTACGAGACTATTGTGATTGATACAATTTATCATGTTGTATGTTAGTTTGATGATGAACCCATCATGTTGTATATCAATTTGATGATGAACCAATCATGTTGTATATTAGTTTGGTGATCAACCTATCAAGTTGTATATCAATTTGGGGATGAACCTATCATGTTGTATATTAATTTGGCGATGAACCTATCATGTTGTATATAAATTTGGTGATTCTTTTATGATATGTTACATGCAAGTTCATAAGCTAAGTCATGTTCATATATGATTATATGACTAGATCTACATGCTTATATGTTTAGATCTATGTTAATTTGATCCAACTCAAATGCAAGTTCACATTTACATGCTTAATTAAATTTGTGTAGTACTATGCCAAATTTATATCACACATGCTTAGTTGATCTATACTGTTTTATGTTGTTGGAATGTTACATGTCCCTTTGCTTTTCCCTTTTGTTTTATGAGTTAGGCTAATTTGCGAGCCTAACGTTCTATGTAATTTATGCGAACGAATAACGGGGGATACGTTGGGAAAAATATTAAATTACATGCTATTGGCATAGGTTGGCTCATAATCATGTAAATGATTAATGGCGTAAAATGGTAAAATTTGTATACCTAAGAATCATGGACAAAATTTAGAGGGTAAATGGGACATGACTTGAGTTGACAACATTGGTGGATAATTTACATATAAACATAAATGGTAAATATGTAAGTTAAATAAAAGATGAATTTGCCTAACCCGAGGTTAGATTGAGTTACGGTGTAAGACTGGCCGGAACCGCCCGGCACATCCAGCAACCGTAACAATACAGATCTAATGTGAGAGGTTAGTGCATTAAGCCAAAAACCCGAGGTTAGATTTAGTTGCGGTGTAAGACCGCCCGGAACCGCCCGACACATCCAGCGACCACAACAATATAGATCTAATGTGAGAGGTGGGTGCTTTAATGAATGAATTAAAGCTAAGGAACATGCAAGCTAAGAATGGTAGGGTTAAGTTAATTAGGGCAACACTTAACCAATACAACATGTTAACTAAACTGATGGATGGGGTTAGGTTAATTTGAGAACACTTAACCATTTTAACATGTTGATTTGAAAACCCTAGTAACGGGGATCCATTTCAGCAGTAACCCACATAGATGTATCATTGAACTAGGCAGGGTGGGGCACGATTACTAGGCTGATTATAAGCGGTCAAAATAATGGCGGGTGGTGCAGCAGTGTAGGTTCCGACAGAGTATGGGCGTGCACGTACTCCGGCATGGACAAATCAGGCACTGGGCATCAGTAGTATACACTGTGCACCTTGAATTTGTGTCAGGTTGCCACCAAAGGAATTGATACACCCTATGGTGGGACTAGCACAAGTATCTACAATCAAGCGGGGCCGAATGACACAAGTCATAAATGCATGCGAGTAGAAGCCGATCGATAAAGGGATCATTTTATCATGAACACATGGTGCTTGTTGAAACACTTGTTAGTAGGTGCAGAGAAATAGAAATGAGTGTGATAGCATATTCAGTTTATCTTGCCTTATTTATTGTTATCTTATTTCTAGGGTATTGTCCTAGGTTTAGTTTATTCATGTCATGATCCTTTTTCCTGTTTACATGATAAATAGTCACTGGACTTACCAGGCTTTTGTCTGATCCGTTTTCTTTCATCTTCTTGTCTTTCGTTGCCCCCCCCCCAGGTCCACAGGGAGGGAATACTTCCACTTAGTCTAGAACCTTTTCCAGCTTGAAGAGAGTAGATGTATTGCTTGGATTCTCTTTTCTTAGGTTATGGTTGTGGTTACACTCTTAATTGGGGATTTATGCTGCTTTATTATTGTTTTATGTTTCTTTATGTTTTAGTCAAGGTAGAGGCTTTATTGTAATGATTTGGAAGTTGGTTTTTGAGACAGTTGTTGTAACGTTTTGACTGGACCACGTGCTTATGAAACAAAATTTAGTTTTTCCGCTGTTTATATGTCTGTCTTGTAAATTACCTGTACCTTTTACCTATAATACTCCACCAAAGTTAGTGCATTCCCTTTGTGAGTGACCTTAACGGAGGTGGTGTTTACACTTGGTATCAGAGCGAGGTTTACCAGATCAGATAAAAGTTTTTGAAAACTATTTTTCAAAAAGAAGTTTAAAGAAGCATTTTTGAGAAAAATGTTGTTTTATTTTAAAAAGCATAATCCCCAAAGCCATATGCACTATCTTTCTATCCTTTGTTTTGAACCTTTTCTTTTCATTTCAGCATGTCTGGGGATCTTAGTCTTCCTGAGGGCGTACCAGTACCTGGTTGGTTCAGAAGGTACGTGGAGGCTAGGGCTAATGACGCAGGCCCAGCAGACATTCCTCCTCCCCCAGTTGCAGATGTTCCTCCTCCTCCTCCTGTGAATGCTTTCTCGAAGATATGTTGAGCCATGGGTGGAAAGAACTTTAATGGGACTGAGTCATTTGTGGAACAAAGAAACTGGCTCAAGGAAACAGAAGATTTGTTTGTTATCTTCGAAGTGGATGATAGGCAGAAGATACAATTAGCTAAGTGGTTACTTAAGGACAAAGCCTCTTATTGGTGGGAAGTTATTAATGCTGAGAGACCAGTTGAAACTTGGAAGGATTTCAGAATGAGGTTTGAAATGAAGATCCTCTCGCAAGCTGAACGAAGCCTACAGGTGGAAAAGTTCTTAGCTCTCAAATAGGGAAGCCTATCAGTCAAGGAATACGTCAACCAATTCAACCAGCTAGCTAGATTCGGATTGGAGTTAGTGAACACTCCACATAAGAAGGCTCTCCATTTTGTTAAAGGGTTGAACGAGCCACTGCACAGCCTAGCTATGTCCCATATACCTATGGGTGCGACTTATGAGAGACTAGTGGACATGGCACTATTACAGGAGGAAGATAAAGATGGAAAGAAAGAAACAAAGGTGGAAGTACCTCAAGACAAGAAAGTGGAGGGATCAAAGAACAAGAAGACGGATTCCAAGAAGGGCGGGAAGAATAACAAACCCCGTGACAAGATGAAGTGTAATTTTTGTGGCATACCTGGACATCTGATTAAGGACTGCTGAAAGAAGAAGAGGAAGATGGGTGGTTGTTTTCAGTGCGGCGAGACATGACACATGACTAAGGACTGCCCAAGGGCAAGGGCAGAGAACTGGATCTACTTCTAGAGGAAGGGTTCACGCTCTCATTGCACCTCCGCAAGAACGAGGTAGAAATATTTCTGTTGAGAGTTTAGTTTATCTTTTTGATCATCCTGTTCGTACTCTCTTTGATTCTGGTGCATCGTACTCTTTTGTATCTACTGCTTTAGTTGAATCTCTGCACCTAGACACCAGTATAGTAGAGGATCCCTTGGTTGTTTCAAATCCAATTGGGGGTTCGGCCTATTCATCAATGATTTGTTTGGATTTGGAAATTTCTATGCTAGGCGTTGGGTTTAGATGTAATGCCTATGTTTTGGGCTTCACGGGCTATGGGTTGATTCTAGGCATGGATTGGCTATCAAGTAATGGTGCCGTCCTTGGTTGTGAAAAGAGAGTAGTTAGAATTATGACTCGCCTCGATAACACTATTGAAATCTCTTGTAGTCCCATGAACTCTGTTATGCTTAGCTTCCTAGAATCTCTTGATGCATCTGTTGAAAATCCGTAATCTGTTAGATTAGTCCATGAATACTCGGATGTTTTTGAAGAGGTGAAGGGTTTACCTCCAAAGCGAGAGATAGACTTCCGCATATACCTTGTTGATAATGCAAAACCCGTTGCTCTACCCGTTAGACACATGGCTCCAAGGGAAAGGAAAGAGCTCAGAAAGCAAGTTAAAGATTTTCCTAAAAAGGGGTTTATAAGGAGGAGTATTTTTGAATGGGGTGCTCCAGTGGTGTTTTCAACCAAAGCGGATAGTTCACTTCGCCTATGCGTTGACTATAGGGAGCTAAACAAGCTCACCAAGAAGAATAGGCACCCACTTCCAAGAATAGACGACTTGTTCGATCAGCTTGTAGGTGCATCGGTTTTCTCCCAACTAGATCTGGCTACCGGGTTTCATCAGCTAAGAGTGGCTGAGGACAGCATAGATAAAACCACGTTCAGGACGCCGGATGGTTTCTTTGAATGGCTTGTCATGCATTTCGGCTTGACAAACGCACCTGCCTACTTCTTAGACTTGATGAGTAGGGTGTTCAGAGAGTTCCTTAATAAATTTGTAGTGGTCTTCGTGGATGACATTTTGATTTTCTCAAAAAGTGAGGAAGAACATGCCCTGCATTTAAGGGAAGTTATGAATACTTTTCGTGCACACCAGCTGAAAGAAAAATTCTCCAAATGCCATTTTTGGAGAGAAGAAGTAAGGCTTCTTGGACATGTGGTGTCCAAAGAGGCGATAGTTGTGAATCCCGCAAAAGTAGTTGTGGTGAAAGATTGGAAGATTCCAAGGAATGCAACCGAAGTACGAAGTTTTCTCGGGCTAGCGGGCTTTTACAGAAAGTTCATTAAGGATTTTGCAAAAATATCAGCCCCACTTACTAGGTTGATAAAGAAGAACCTAACTTTTGCTTGAGATTTGGATTACGATGTTGCTTTCCAATGACTAAAAAGGGCTCTGACAACAGCCCTGGTTCTGACATTGTCGGATGAGAGTAAGATGTTTACTGTATACACAGACGCATGCAGTACATGATTGGGTGTTGTCTTGATGCAAGAGGGCAGAGTAGTTTGTTATGAAGAAAGCCAGTTGAAGGTACATGAGAAAAACTACCTAACTCATGATTTAGAGTTAGTTGCCATTGTTTTCGCTCTTAAGTCTTGGCGTCGTTACCTACTAGGAGAAAGGTTTGAATTGTTTACTGACCATAAATCGTTAAAGTACCTTTTGTCACAGAAGGATCTTAACTTAAGACAACAAAGGTGGATGGAGTTTCTTGCCTCATACGGTTTTGAGATTGCTTATACCCCTGGCAAGGGCAATGTGGTAGCAGATGCCTTGAGTAGGAAAAAGCTGACCCTAAGTCCTCTCTTTGTAGAAAGGCAAAGCTTGGAGTACATGGCAAACTTTGACTTTAGACCCTCCTTCGAATTTGTACCTGGTTTGTTAGCATCGCTAGAGGTGCGGCCTACTCTTCTGGACTCAATAGGAACCGCGCAACGAGAAGACCCTCAGCTAGTTGATGTGATGGATAAGCTAATTATAGGTGAGACTTTTAGTTACCTCAATAGATGCTCCATCGATGACAAGGGTTGGTTGAGATGGGATGGAAGACTATGTGTCCCACAAGCAAGGGATTTGGTGAAAACCGTTCTCGAAGAAGCACACCATTCTAAGTTGACCATACATCCAGGTGGGGACAAGATGTATAAAGACATAAAAAGGGTTTTCTTCTGGAATGGCATGAAGAAGGATGTAACTGAGTTTGTCTCTAAATGCTTGATATGCCAGCAAGCCAAAGCGGAGCAAAAGAAGCCTGGTGTTCTGCTTCATCCTCTAGAAGTCCCACAGTGGAAATGGGATAGCATTTCGATGGACTTATTGATGGGTTTCCTAGGTCAAGAAGGGGAAATAACAGTATTTGGGTAATAGTGGACAGGCACACTAAAAGCGCTCACTTTATACCTGTTAAGAGTAGGAGGACTGCCTCATCGTTAGCATCCATTTATCTTAAAGAGGTGGTTCGACTACATGGAATACCCTCTAGCATAGTAAGTGATCGAGATCCTATCTTTACGAGCGAGTTTTGGAGGAGTTTGCAAGAGGCTGTAAGCACACAGCTATGCTTAAGCACGGCCTATCACCCTCAAACCGATGGTCAGACGGAAAGGGTGAATAGAGTATTAGAAGATCTTTTGAGATTGTGCATTCTTGATTTTGGAGGGACATGGGAGTATCATCTTCCTTTGGTGGAATTCGCCTATAACAATAGCTACCAAGCCACCATAGGCATGGCACCCTTCGAGGCTTTATATGGAAGACCATGTCGATCACCAACTTGTTGGTGGGAGTCTACAGACAAGCTCGTACTTGGGCCGGACATGATTAGAGAAACTTCAGAGAAGGTGGACTTGATACGAAGACGAATGAAGACTGCACAAGATAGACAGAAGTCCTACGCTGATAAAAGAAGGACCGACCTTGAGTTTGGGGTTGGAGATAGGATTTTCCTTGAAGTATCTCCTTTGAGGAAGGTCGTTCGCTTTGGGTCTACAGGAAAATTGGCACCAAGATTTGTAGGGCCATTTCCTATCATTGAGAGGATTGGGAAGATGGCTTATAGAGTAGAGCTGCCTGAAAGATTGGCTGGAGTTCATAATGTTTTCCATGTCTCTCATCTACGAAAGTGCTTACATGAGTCTGCGGAAGTTTTGGAGCCAAGCATACTAGAGGAAGTAGAAGTGGAACGAGAAGCGACAGTGAGGACAATTCCAACTCGTATCTTAGGGACAGAAGTCAAAAAGCTACGCAACCATGAAGTCAAGCTTGTTAAAGTTCAATGGAGTGATGCTGAAGAAGACGCAACTTGGGAGACTGAAAACAAGATATGCGCAGCCTACCCTTTTCTTTTTGAGGGTACATCCTTGATCTCTTTTCCATAAGTTTATGCATGCTTATATCTATCTTTCAGGTATATCTCCTTGGTCCTATTCATGATCCTTAAGTAGAAACCAATGGATATAAACATGTATTTGAAACATGTTATGATTGATGGTTGCAAGTGGTTGTTTGTGGTTGGTCGTGGATGCATACACACACATTAGGTACTAGATTGGCTTAGTCATTTCATATTGCATATGCATATATGTATCTGTATATCGATTGAAACTTGATGTGTTGTCATATGTATGTTGAACTTGTATGAATGGTTGTGCACTCATGTAGAAGTTATAAAGTACGATTAGGAATAATGGCATACATAATGGACTCATGGCACTATCATGATTTTCATTAAGGAGGTCAACTGAATCAGTAGACCGCCTGATTTTGCATTAGATAAGGACATATACACACACTATGCATATAGTCATGAAAGCATTAGAAATCTGTTTAAGGACAATGGATGCCTGTGTTTGATGATTGAGTAGATGGACGATTGGAATGTATGATATACATTCTTCTTGACTTGAAGATTTCGGGGACAAAATCCTTTAAGGAGGGGAGAATGTAACACCCCGTATTTTCTGTGAACATTAAAGTAATGAATTAAAGAATAATTAATTTTAAAAAGTGGAAATTAGGGGAAACGGGTTTCTCCATTGCATTCGTCTCAGAATTCTTCTTGAGATAGAGTCTGAGTTTGCATGAATCGGACTCCGTATGAAGAAGTTATGGAGTTCAGAAGATTTCAAGTTTAAACGGAAATTAAATATAAATAATAATTAAATCAAAAAGCAGTTCGAAATTCAAAATTTTCGAGAATCATCTGGGCGGGAAAATTCCCGCCAATAGGGGTCGACTCCCCCCATGGGGGGTTGACATGGGTGCCGACCCCCTAAGAGGGGTGTCCATTGGGGTGTCGACCCCCCCTGTAGGGGTCGACCCCCTCAGCCAGATCTGGGATGTTTTGTCCAGTGACGTTTTTCTGAGTCATTAGGGCATATGTGGCGACTTCCGGTTGGCTCTGTTTGATCTGGATGGCTTTGATTACTCGTAGGTTGATCTAACGGCTCTCATTAATCTAAACTTCTATATAAACAACCCCAACCCTCAACCCTAAATCTCATAACCTTGCTCTATGAAGTCATCATGCTGTCCATGGCCAAACTAGCGTAGCCTCCATTTTTCTCTAAACTAGAAATCAAGTTAGAAAGCCTCAAATCAAGTCCAAACAAGTGAATATATAGTCTACATCATAGGATAGCTTTTCAATTTCAGAAATTAGATCCCAGAAAACAAGATTTGTTTTTTTTGTAAGTTCAATTATTCTTTAGATTTTAACAAATAAAAGTCATGACTTGTGATGAAGCGAAACTAGAACTGTGCCTAGTTGTAAGTTAATCGTATTCTGATTCATGTTTATCCCTATAGCAATTCTGAAATTACCTATGCCTACGAGAATATTGTGATTGATACAATTTATCATGTTGTATATTAGTTTGGTGATGAACCTACCATGTTGTATATCAATTTGGTGATGAACCTATCATGTTATATATTAGATTGGTGATGAACCTATCATGTTGTATATCAATTTGGTGATGAACCTATCATATTGTATATTAATTTGGTGATGAACCTATCATGTTGTATATAAATTTGGTGATTCTTTTATGATATGTTATATGCAAGTTCATAAGCTAAGTCATGTTCGTATTTGCTTATATGACTAGATCTACATGCTTATATGTTTAGATCTATGTTAATTTGATCCAACTCAAATGCAAGTTCACATTTACATGCTTAATTAAATTTGTGTAGTACTATGCCAAATTTATATCACACATGCGTAGTTGATCTATACTGTTTTATGCCGTTGGAATGTTACATGTCTCTTTTCTTTTCCCTTTTGTTTTACGAGTTAGGCTAATTTGCGAGCCTAACATTCTATGTAATTTATGCGAACGAATAACGAGGGATACATTGGGAAAAATATTAAATTACATGCTATTGGCATAGGTTGGCTCATAATCATGTAAATGATTAATGGCATGAAATGGTATAATTTGTATACCTAAGAATCATGGACAAATTTTAGAGGGTAAATGGGACATGACTTGAGTTGACAACATTTAAAAGATGAATATGCCTAACCCGAGGTTATATTGAGTTACGGTGTAAGACTGCCTGGAACCGCCCGGCACATCCAGCAACCGTAACAATACAGATCTAATGTGAGAGGTTAGCGCATTAAGCCCAAAAAACCGAGGTAAGATTGAGTTGCGGTGTAAGACTGCCCGGAACCGCCCGACACGTCCAGTGACCGCAACAATATAGATCTAAGTGAGAGGTGGGTGCTTTAATAAATGAATTAAAGCTAAGGAACAGGCAGGCTAAGAATGGTAGGGTTAAGTTAATTAGGGAAACACTTAACCAACACAACATGTTAACTAAACTGATGGGTGGAGTTAGGTTAATTTGAGAACACTTAACCATTTTAACATGTTGATTAGAAAACCCTAGTAACATGGACCCATTCCAGCAGTAACCCACATAGATGTATCATGGTATCCTGAACTAGGTAGGGTAGGGGCATGATTACTGGGCTGATTATAAGCAGTCAAAATAACGGCGGGTGGTGCAGCAGTGTAGGTTCCGACGGAGTATGGGCGTGCAGGTACTCCTGCATGGACAAATCAAGCACTGGGCATCGGTAGTATACACTGTACACCTTGAATTTGTGTCAGCTTGCCACCGTAGGAATTGATACACCCCATGGTGGGACCAGCACAGGTATCTACAATCAAGAGGGGCCGAATGACACAAGTCATAAATGCATACGAGTAGAAGCCTATCGATAAAGGGATCATTTTATCATGAACACATGGTGCTAGTTGAAGCACTTGTTAGTAGGTGCAGAGAAATAGAAATGAGTGCGATAATATATTCAATTTATCTTGCCTTATTTATTGTTATCTTATTTCTATGGTATTGTCCTAGGTTCAGTTTATTCATGTCATGATCCTTTTTCCTATTTACGTGCTAAATAGTCATTGGACTTACCAGGCTTATGTTTGACCCGTTTTCTTTCGTCTTCTTGTCTTCCGTTCCTCCCTCCTCCTGGTCCGCAGGGAGGGAATACTTCAACTTATTCCAGACCCTTTCCTAGCTTGAAGAGAGTAGACGTATTGCTTGGATTCTCTTTTCTTGGGCCATGGCTGTGGTTACACTCTTAATTGGGGATTCATGCTGCTTTATTATTGTTTTATGCTTCTTTATGTTTTAGTCAAGACAGAGGCTTTATTGTAATGATTTGGAAGTTGGTTTTTGAGACAGTTGTTGCATTGTTTTGACTGGACCACGTGCTTATGAAATAAAATTTAGTTTTTCGGCTATTTATATGTCTATCTTGTAAATTACCTGCACCTTTTACCTATAATACTCCACCAAAGTTAATGCATTCCCTTTGTGAGTGACCTTAACGGAGGTGGGGTGTTTACACTACATAGTAGAAAATTAATACACCAGCCTCCTCCCTGCCACCGCTTGGCGACATCGTCCTCATTGAGATCAACCACCTGTAACTTGTTGCTTAGTTTTCCCATCCAAAACTGGATGAAAAGCCCAAGGTAATAAGAGGAAACATAAAACCTTGAGTCATACAACAGTCTCAGTGAGTGATAAAACAACTATCTAACATTATCAACAAAGTATATGAGAATAGGTAGACTAACCAACCAATTCACCAAAACACCAGAGAAGAATCCAAACCCATCCACTCCACATCCAACAATGATACCTTTACAGACAAGCATTTGTAAACAACAATACATTAATGACAATCAGAAGTAACCACAATAGTAATCATAGAAACGAATTATATCTCACGTAAACCACACTAATCGAGATTAACATCCATCAAGCACAAGCCCCAAAGTCCTAAACCAACATCAGAAAAGCACCCATGAAACATCTCCTTCGATGTCAGACAACTCACATGAGATGGTACAAGAAAAACAACCAACATTTACAACTCTGGCTAGCACCTCCTATCCTGCATCGAAACCATCGTTAATCATATGACGGCCAACCCTTCCACATGTCAAGGGATAATGGTAACCCCGGTTCTAGCAAAAAACTCCATATCCCTTTCAATAATACATATTTAGGCCTTTCGACAATACCCAGGGTACTAGACCAGCAACCCTCCAGTCTTTTAGGTTCCCATATTATACCCTTTCTTTGAGCCCATTACAACCTACGACATTGATAATCTTTTAGCCTTCAATGTTTCAAGTCGTCCTCCCTGACGGCTATTCATAGCTCAAGCAACCATTATCCATCAACTCACCATTTTGAGTCGTCTTCACATTCGTTGCATTTCAACGATCAACAAATGCATAACAACACTTCAAACATTCCCGCTTGAATACGAAGCCACAACCATCGTCGACCAAAAATATACATCATTTGGTCGATATACCATTCCATAACATTTCCAGATTTTCCACTACGAAAAACAAACTACAGAATTTGTTCTCCTTTCGACAGCATTTCATAATGCTATAATTTCCCTCAGGTCGTTTTAACGACCTAACTCCATAGGCCGACTAACGACCTAACAACCCAACGACCTAACCATCTTTGAATCATCCCGTCTTGATCTAATCGAGCCAACGAACCAAGCCTGCGGTGCCCTCAATGACCTGACTTTTGGAATCCAACGACCTTACTTCACCTTGCATTCATATCACCATAGCCGACCCGTCCCGATCCACTTCGGATGACCTAGCCCATAGAAACCAACGAACCGACCTATCATCGTGGCCGACCCAACTTTGTTAAGCATCCATACACTAACAATCCTCTGATCCATCCATTTTTAAATGATCTATCACTTTCTGGGCCATCCATCACTTTCTAGTTGATCCATCAATTTCTTGGGGAACAAGCCATGACCCAAGCTTCGTGCCACGTGATCAACGACCTGACTTCAGATCTGACCAAAATAGCTCCAATCTTGACCAAATCATCACCAAATGACAACATCGATTCAAACAACTCATCCACATAATCCATTTCAATAATCAACACATCATGAAATCAACAACAACATCAAAATTACAATTATTCATCAATAATCATATAAAATTCATCAAAATCATAATAAATGAATGAATAAACTAAAACAATGAATCTAACTTGTATAAAATACGAATTAACATAAGAATTACCAGTTTTAAATCGTTAGATTAGATCCTATGGTGATTCAAATGAAATTATACTTACCATGATGTAGATATAGGTGAAAACAACATGTAAATGATGAAAACAAGTTCAACCAACCCATATACTCGATTGAATCCGTGTGAGAGATGCTTATCACTCACCAAATCTTCAAAGAAGCTTAAAAACATTGAACCACGAATCCGAACAACGAAGATCTATGTCTAAACCTCTTAATTTGATGTAATCTTCCCTCACTTGATGTAGATCTAGCTTTGGTTGATGTAGATCTTCAATCTTCACATATAAATCTAGAATTTTAATGGTGGAAAGGTGTATTTGATTAAGCAAGAAGGATCACGAGCTCAACCAAATGAGAGAATGAAGAAAGTAAACTATTCTCCATGCCTCTATCCCTTTTTTATAGCCTCCCACCAGCCCACTAATGCGCTACCCCAAATCAGCCCATACATAGTTTCCAAAACCTGAACAGGAAATTGTGAAACACTAAAACAGTGATTCCTCCCAAATGGCTGAACCAAATCTTTAATGTGACCACTCTATGAAATTCGCAACACCATTTCCTTTCCAGTGAAATTGATCTCAACATCTAATTAGACCTCAGCCAAAAGTTAACCCTTGTACAAAACTTACAAGGGCAAAATGGTCATAAATAAAATTGGTAAAAATTATCGACACGTCTCATATCCACATAAACAATATATCAAAATATGAGAATGATCCAACTCTCAGGGAATGAAAATATTTTACGATCCTCTAACGCGTAAAATGTGGGTTGTTACATTCTCCCGCCTTAGGAATTCACCCCCGAAATCCCAAGCAAACACAAGCAACAAAACAACTCCGCATGCCTATCATTCATGATCATCCAAACTAGAATCCATCAAGTCATGCATTCATAGACTTATCAAAAGTTACAATGACGTAAGGTAACACAACATCAATGGGTCATACCGACGAAGAGTCCTAGATGGGTTGCCTTCATACTCTCTTCTGTCTTCCACGTACAATCGTCATCATCCTCACTCCATGCACCTTGACTAGCTTAACCGTCTTCCTCCTAAGCTATTTCGTGTCATTCTCCACAACGCGAAGCGGCCTATAAGGTTTCGTAACAACGGTCTCAACTTCTAGGTCTTCATACTGCTTTGGAGATACAACCACATTCGAATCATGCACACACTTCCACAGAAATGACACATGGAAAACATTGTGCACACTAGACATCTTCTCGGGCAACTCTAACGCATATGCGAGATTTCCAATTCGCTCGATTATCGAAAACGGTCCGACAAACCTTAGAGCTAACTTTTCTTTGCTTCCGAACTGAACAACTTGCTTTAACGGTGAAATCTTCACAAAAAACGTGTCACTAACGTCGAATTCCAAATCCTTATGACGTTTATCAGCATAACTTTTCAGACGATCTTGGGCGGCCTTAATTTGTTGCCGAATGATCTGAATACAATTTGATGTTCCCCTGATCATCTCGGGCCCAAATATCAATTTATCTCCAGTTTCTAACCAACATGCCGGAGAATTACATGGTCTTACATACAACGCCTCGTATGGTGCCATCCCAATGCTCGACTGGTAGTTATTATTATACGCAAACTCAACTAGATGTAGATGGTCTTCCCATAATTCGCTGAAGTCAAATACACAAACTCTTAGGAGATCTTCCAAAACTCAGTTAACCCTCTTGCTTTGACCATCTGTCTGGGGATGATAAGCCGTACTCAAACACAACTTGGTTCCCAAAGTCTCTTGCAAACTTTTCCAAAATCACTTGTGAACAATGGATCTCGATCAGTCACTATACTCTACGGGATACCATGGAATCAACTATCCATTTTATATAAAGCTCAGCCAATTTCGATGGTGTCCTAGTCGATATGACAGGAATAAACCTTGCACTTTTGGTCAAGCGATCCACAATGACCCTAATTTCTGCCCTGGTTCTTGGTAGTCTATTGATAAAATCCATCGATATCTATACCCACTTCCATGTAGGAACTTCCAATGGCTGAAGCAATCAACTTGGCTTCTTTTGTTCAGCTTTCACTAACTGACAGTTCATGCAGTTGGAAATGAACTTTCCAACATCCCTTTTCATACCTTCCCAGTAGTAGACTAGCTTCATGTCTTGATACATCTTATTACCACAAGGATGAATCGTCAACTTCGAGTGATGACCATTCCTCAGAACCTCATCTCTCAATCTGTCGATATCAGGAACAACCAGTCGTCCTTATTTCCGCAGCCAACCTTCTTGATCGACCTCGAATACCTTATTTACTGGTTCCATCTTCTGGATAATCTCGACAAGATTTGCATCCCACTTCAGGCTCTCGCCAATCCTTTCGACATGAGTAGGTCTTATCGATAAGCTTGCTAACATTTCAGGTTCCAGCTCAATTGTGGTCTGAAATCAAATTCTGCCAAGTACTCGAGGTGCTTCCATTCTGAAAACATCGCTCCCAAACTTGCGTGTCTTTGACTCAACGCATCTGTCACCGCGTTACCTTTACCAGGAGTACAGGCTATACCAAAATCATATGATGCCAGAAACTCTAACTACCTTTGATGGTGAAGATTCAAATCCTTTTGGAAGAAAAGATACTTCAATGGCATGTGATCCGTAAACAGCTCGAATCGAACTCTTAACAGGTAATATCTCCACATCTTCAGAGCATACACGATCGTTGCTAACCCTAAGTCATGAGTTGGGTATTTCCTTTCATGCAGTTTCAGCTGTTGACTCGCGTAGGCCATAACTCTAACCTTCTTCATTAGTACTGCTCCAAGTCCAATACCACATGCATCGATGTATACCACCATCTCTTCATTCCCACTTGAAATGGTCA
The DNA here is from genome assembly GCA_030737875.1 of Allium sativum. Lineage (NCBI taxonomy): Eukaryota > Viridiplantae > Streptophyta > Magnoliopsida > Asparagales > Amaryllidaceae > Allium > Allium sativum. The sequence goes on along the minus strand of CM060913.1, from coordinate 537,697,185 downwards.
AAACAGGAGCACTCTTCAGTCTCTCTTTCAGGATTCCAAAAGCTTGCTCACACTTTACATCCCATGTGAACACTTGGTTCTTCTTCGTCGGTCCTGTTAATGGTGCAGCTATCTTGGAGTAATCCTTTATAAAACGGCGATAATATCTCGCCAACCCAAGAAAATTTCGAATATCTTTCGCATTCTTAGGTCTATCACAATCCTGGATTGTTGCCGCCTTAGCGGGGTCAGCCGTTATCCCATTTCCAAAAACATCATTGCCTAAGAATCTCACTTCGCTCTTCCAGAAATGACACTTTGAAAACTTAGCTCTCAGCTGATGCTTTCACAAGATTTCCAAAACAACTCGCAAGTGAGTCTTATGCTCTTCCTCATTCCAAGAGTAAATCAGAATATCATCCACGATCACAAGCACGAACTTGTTCAACTGATCTCTGAAAATTCTATTCATAAGATCCACGAAATATGCTGGTGCGTCAGTCATCCTAAATGGCATCGCCAACCATTCGAAGATACCGGATGGTGTCCTAAAAGCAGTCTTTGATGCACTATCCTTCGCCACCCTTAACTGTTGGAATCCAGTTGCCAAATCCATCTGAGAAAACACTCTGGCTTCGTGAAGCTAACCGAACAAGTTATCTATTCTCAGCAATGGATACCTATTCATCTTGGTCATCTTGTTCAGCTCACGATAATCCACACACAATCTAATCTTAAAGATCTAACGGCCTTGGTTGCAAACACAACCGGTGCACCCCATTCGGATACACTTCTCCGAATGAATCCTTTTCCCATAAGGTCACAAACTTGCACCTCTAACTCTCATTGTTCCTTAGGAGCCATCCGCCCAAGAGGCATAACGATAGGTCTAACACCCTCGACCAAATCGATTCTAGACTTAATCTCACAATTTGATGACAAACCTTTGACTTCTTCAAAGACATCCTCAAACTCATTAGCGATCAGCACAGATGACAAGTCTTCCTATGGAATCACAAGTGAATTTAGAAATCTCACGAAGACACCATCTCCGGGCTTACATCGAATCAAAACCCTTTGCCCTTCCACATCCCCGACTCTCACCTCAAGCTTCTTGCAGCTAACTCTTGTCACATACCACTTGAGTCAATCCATGCCCAAGATGATCCCCTACCCAACGAAGTTCAAAACAAACAATCACACACAAAGGGGAAACCATGACTCGATAACACAAGACCACGACAAAGCATACAAAGGATGGACGAACCCCAACCGGATTAGTCACAACCAAAGGTCTATCACAAATCTTGGGTTCCGAACCCAAGTGGCACATAATCTCATTACAAATGAATAAATTCTATGCTCCAGTATCAAACAACACACGAACTGAAACTCCCCTAACTAAAAGAGTACCTTGGACGGTGACATCCTTCCCTTTCTCCTCTGCAGTAGGAGCCCTTGAAGACGATGGTACAACCTCCAAAGCATACGCCTTTACAATTTGCTTCTGTTTTGCAAGCTCTAGACAATCCTTATTATCATGCCCAGGTTTTCCACACTTGAAACACTTCTTCTCAACTTTAGGATTCTTGCATTCATTGGAAAAATGGCCCTTCTGTTGGAATTTGTTGCAAACCACTTCACTTTTAGATTTCTTCTTGCCATCCTTTCCTTTTTGTTGTTGCTGCTTCCTTTTCTTATTGTTATTACCACCCTGTTGTGGTTTCGAGGATTCCTTGGTTGCAACAACAACAACTTATACTTCTTTGGGAAACAAGCTTTCATGTCTCACAGCTTTTTCCACTATCTTCTCATATGGATCATCAAGATGATCCACCAATGGTCTCCCAATATAGGTATCCAAACCCATAACAAACTTCTCGTTCTTTGTATAAGGAGCGTCAATATACGAATGAGCATACTTGGACATGGCCTCAAAATCATAAACATACTCTAGCACTGGTCAACCATTCTATTTCAGCTCCACAAACTTTTGGAACAGAAAAGACTTTTGAGTGGTAGAGATAAACTTCGTCTCAAACTTGACTTGGAATCTCCCCCATGAAATCTCATCCTCAGGAGTTTCCAAAGTGATGGAGTTCCACCAGTCCAAGGCCCTACCCTGTAGCTTCCTCGATGCAAGCTTCCTCTTCATTGCATCATCTATACCCAGGTCTCCAAAAATTTGTACACAAGATTCTAACCACCTATGAACCTCTTCAGTCGGTTCTGTCCCCTTAAACGGTTTTCCTCCTAAAGATGTGAAGTCCATGCTCAGCTTTGCGAAGTCCACGACTCTAGGAACATGCACTTGAACTCCTACATCTACCGCGGTTGTATCTGGAGCTGGCGCCCTCCTCATGATCGCGACTATCATGGCCACAAACATAGCTAGGAAGTCTGGTATACCACCAATTCCCCCTCCAGAAACAGTCTTCTCCTCCCTAGCAGCGTGACTCAATTGTCGATTGTAATGACTCAGGGAATTTTCGACCTGGAAAATCGACATAAACTCAATGTCAACTATCCAAGCATCGGAAATACCGGATAGTTAATAGAAAGAAGTTAGAGGGTGAGAATAGATAAGATAGAAAATTAGAATGGAAGAAGAAGAAAATAACAACAACAGAATCTGAGTAACACGAATCTCACAGCGGAACAAACAAATATATTGTATAACATAACTATGAAATAAAACTGTATCTGTATACAATACCATTATTGGAGTACAACAACAACACAGTGGAAATAACAATAGCTATATAATCCTGAAGCTTCCTGCTCCAGCTCTTTAAGTATATCTGTAAATCCTGACTACTTGAATGCCCGTACAAATTTGGGCACCCAAGAGTTTAGAGAAAACAAAACAAAATAAACTCTGGGTCGGTCATGTGAATGGTGTGAGTAAACCCCAATCATTTATTTAACTTTTAAAATCCTTTTAAAAGAAAGAATAATCGTAAGACCGATCCAAATATAAACACGGATGGTTTTTACCTTACGATAACCCAAAACATTCTTTTATAATCCATACTCTTCTGATATTATAATAATGTCTAAATCAAATAAATAGCAATCTAGTAGAACGCTTTCATCTCATGCTCTACATATATAATATACAATCAAAAATCGCGGGCACTTATTGGATAATGAATTCCCAACTATGACAAAGTATGGAACCATCTTCTAATCAATGTACTCTAGAAGCGATACACTCAAGTTCAACAAGAAAATCTTGTAACTCAACCACACAGAACCGGCCATTCATTTCGCTTGAATGTTCTGAATATATTGTCACCTTATGGTTGCTATACCAACGTAACCGTTCCCGGGAGATACATAATTAAAAGAAGTAACAAATATGAATATTCTCTAGATGGTGACAAAATACCCTAATTGGGTGCGAGCCATCTAGCCATGCTGCCAGCTCGATTTTTGTCATTTCCCGGTTGATGAGGCTTGAGGTCATAATGTATCTTTTAACAGATTACCCCTTTATTTACTTTGAATGCCACATCGTCATACCCGTCAAATCACAAATTGATTTTCTCGAAAATACCATGGGTATAAGCTAAGAGAAACGAATTCCTCCACCACCAACGTAAATATTTGTGAAACGATCAACTTACGCAATCCACCAGATATACTCTATTAGACATTCGTCCATTCAAGTTGTCCTGGGACTGGACAACCCGAAGGAATTATTCTGTAAATCCATCTTAGGCAATTTCTACCTAAGACCACCAGATTAAACCTTGCATAAACTCCGTCTTCAATTGTCTTTGTTATATTTTATTCGAAACGATAACGCCCATATGGAGTGGTTTTCGGATAATAAATCTGATCTTGGTCCGTATTGGCAACGGGAATGGTCAAAAACTTTGACAGTTGGTTATTTAACTATCAAAGGAAAACATGTGTACAAACAACGGTCGTATTTCCAAATGTAAATCTTACCGATCAATCATCATTTCATTTCCCAATTTCCCATTTATCATTTCCATATATTCATAAATTACTTATTTTCTAAAACTAGAAAATATACGTTATTAACTTTGGAAAACGTTTCCATTTCTGATTCATGCATCAATATCTTCCCACCTCTATAAGTCTCTAACTGTAAACTAGTAAGAGAACAACTTCCTAAGTATAAACCCTGAAGGTCGAAGCCAACATCAGATCGATACCCAGTAAGCCATTCAACTCAACTAATTTCCAGTCAGTTTCTAATTTCAGTAATTCCATTTAAATACCTGATTCAAACCCCAAATTCCTTTATAATATTTTATTTACAAAATATTTACTTTAATATAACTTTTTTACATAGAATGTGAATGATATTTCTTTATATAATCAAAAAAGTTTGATTTCGTATTTAAAAACAATATTTCGAACCCAAATTCTATTTATATTTTTATTTTTAGAATTATTCATACAAATCTTATTTCATTTCCAAAATTTATAATCTCATTGCAAATTTCCTTTATAACTACTACGTTCACATTCCATTTCAAATATCCGTGTTAAAACCGATTTTTTACTTCTCTACATGAATCCAGATTTATATATTCAATTTATCAAATGATAAATATTTCCTTAATTTATGAACATCGTTTATAAATTATTCTCCTCAATTTATCTGTTAAAACAGATTTCCATTTAATATTTATGTTCCACATATTTCCTTTTATAAAATTCTATTCATTTCTCAAATATTTCCTTTTATTTTCTAAATAAATATTCCTTTTATAATTCTATTTATTTTCTAAATAATTCCTTTTATGATTATATTTATTTCCGAATAATTCCTTGTATAAAGTTCTATTTGTTTTATCCAAACAATTCCTTTTATAAAATTCTATTCATTTCATAAATATTTCCTTTTTATAAAATCCTTTGATTTTATAAATATTTCCTTTTATAAAATCCTTTTATTTTAAATTTATTTTATCTCAATATACTTAGAAAATTTTCCCTTTTATTCATGTATTTTCTTATGGTATTTAAAATACCAATATATAAGACCAGTGTCATCACAACCAATCACATATTATATATCATATCATATATCGCAATATATATAAAAACTGTATTTTAAATATTAAGGAATCCAGTTGGATCCCTCCAACCTATTTCCCTGCATCCACAGATGTTCAACAATATAATTAACATTAACTTCATTTCAATATGAAATATTCTGATAAACAGAATCAATATTTGATCAACGATATATATATATATATATATATATAGTTATCTATATTCTCAACAAATTAATTAGCAGTTCATCCATACAGTCAACACACAACAATCAACCAACATTTATCAATTCTAAAAATACGTTATAAAAATATAAACTAGCAGAGTTAGGAGTTTTACTAACATTGGACAGTTATCTTTAAATAACGATAATTGTCGTTGATTCAGATCAGACAATTTATTTCGCTATAAATTGTAACGAATTCCAATTCACTCCGAATCAGTTCCATTATGTAGCTGTCGTGCATACGATCCTAACGGATCCTATTTTTCTGAACTTGGATACTGTATGATAAAGTTATGATGTTATAACTTAATATACTATTTATAAAGGGATTTAACTTAGATTTAAATTAAATCATGGGCTTTACCAAACCAGTCTGACCCATACCAAACTTTATATACCCAGACCACCATCCAAAACTGTCTTCCATCTTCTCCAGTAAATCTTGCTTCCTCCTCTTCACCATTACGGTAACTTTATCCCCAAACTGCACATTCTTCCTTTCACAAAATTTCAAACCAAACTCACCAACGTTTCTCTCTTCAAACCCTCTACCCAACTGGCTCTTTTACCCTCAACTCGATCTCATCATTGGAAATGCGACAACCACAGAAGTTAGAGCAAGCACAGAGACTATCGACACTTACTATCACCGAACAACCCAAAAAATCCTAAGAAGATGCTACACCTCCTCAGAAATCCAAGTACGAACTTCAAATTTAAATCTATGCACCAAAAATCTCAATACCTGAGAACCCTAGGCTACATGAGGAAACATTTTGGCCTCAGAACTGGATCGAACTCAGAAAAACCAACACTAGCGTGTAGCACTTGACACTAGGATTGCAAACATATACATTTTGGGATTTAAGATATATAATTTGAATTAATATGAATTTTTTTCCAAGATGAAAAACTCATGATTTGCTGAAAGAACGGAAAGAAGCGGCGACCAATGCTTCTTGACCGTGGAAATGAGAATGACTTAGGTTAGGAAAACTAAGGGATATTTATAGAAAAGTTTTAATATTTTTATATTCATTATGTTATTTAATCAATCGTTATGTGTGTTCATCGTTTAAAAATCCATATACTCACATACAATATCCAAATTTAACGAAAATGGACATATAACTACAGTTCGACATTACGGACTCAACGAAACTTGTTTCGTCGAATTCCGAGTCCGCCTGCTCACACAACATATTTTTAAAGTCAGATATTGACTGTTTTTCACATTAAAATTCTACACGGCAACATACGAACTCCAAAAATCATGGAAATTGAAATCTAGCAATAATTTAATATTCTGGATCCAACAAAATGAGTTTCACCGAAAACAGAGGCCATTTGCAAAAATGGCTATTTTTATAGCTCTAAATAAACCAATTTAAATACTTATATATTTAAAAATAGTTAAATTTAATATTAATAAATTAATATTTTCATATATATTCACATAGAAAATAATACAGCTCTAAGATATTGTTATCTGAATTTATAACTCGACATTTCAAATCCAGATTAAACCAGTATTCAATTTATATTGAAAATCCATTTATAATATAAATAAATCATTATAAATTATAAAGGAATTCCATAGCGACTTTTCGAAAATTTGATCTGGACACAACTCACAATCTACACAACAAAATCTCGATTTTTCTCTTCCATTAGAAAAATATACTTCACCAGCTCCAAACGTTTCTTATTTCATTGAATACTGGCTTAAAGCGGATTATGTATATTCGTTTAAAGTTCGAATCGCCAAATTACGAACTGCCAAGCCATTTTGAGCTCGATTATAATTATTATATAATTATACATTCAAACTTCATTTAAATAATAAATTCATTATTATATTTCAATTCTAAACTGAATTAATTAGTTAAATGATTCAATTCACGCAATATTGTGAATTCTGCTGTTTCCGACTATTTCGAAAATTAAATATATTATTCTATTATTTATATTAATTAAATATTCAATATTATTTAATTAAACATCCATTTAAATCTCTAAATCACTATTTAAATAATTAAATAAATTAATTATTATACCGGAAAAATACGGGATGTTACATCGACGACTCATTCAAAATCTGTAATATAGGATGATTAGCCACTTACGAGAAAACTACTATAGAGTTCAAAAGATATTATATTATACCCTAATATATAGTATACATCCATTAGAAATCTACAAATACGTCTCTCATATGTTATTACGTCCGCGAACTTTGGCTAAAATTGAAAACCATAGCTTTGATACCAAATGTGACGACCGCCCATAACTCCTGCACTAAACAAGAGGAATAATGCGTTGAAAGGTGTGCTAGGCAGCTATGGACGATCATCAGGGTAACATAACACAATGCGGAACCTATCATATAACTCACAGCACAAGGATAAAATATAATAGAACATATGCAACAGGTTATAATAGTGAAGCATATTTGAGCAGAAACTTGAACTTCCATGAGAACTAGAAAGAATGTCCATACCTCTTTGGATTATGACATAAGCGTCTATACAAATTCGCCTTACTACAACACTCAGAGTCAAACATCAAACAGCGGAACAACAAATACTAGATAGTAGAAAAGTAATATGCCAGCCTCCTGCCCGCTACCGCACAACAGCAGCGTCCTCATTAAGATCAATCACCTGTAACTTGCTACTCAGTCTACCCATCCAAAACCGGATGAACAACCCAAGATAATAAGAGGAAACATAAAACCTTGAGTCAGACAACAGTCTTAATGAGCGATAAAACAACTATTTAACATCATCAACAAAGTATATGAGAATAGGTAGAAAAACCAACCAATCTACAAAAACACATGAGAAGAACCCAAACCCATCTTCCCCACATCCGACAATGATAGCCTTTACAAATAAGCATTTGTAAACAATAGTACATTCATGCCAATCAGGAGTAGCTAGACAATAGTAATCATAGCAACGAGTTATATCTCACATAAACCACCCTAATCGAGATCAACATCGCTTAAGTACAATACCCCGAAGGCCTAAACCGACATCATACAAGCACCCAAGAAACATCTACTTTGACGATAGACAACTTACGTGAAACAATACAAGCAAAACAACCAGCATTCACAACTCTGACTATCACCGCCTATCCTGCTTCGAAACTATCGTTAATCGTATGACGACCAACATTGCCACATGTCAAGGGCAAATGGTAACCCCGGTTCTAGCAAAAACTCCATACGCCTTTCAACGATACGTATCTAGGCTTTCGACGATACCCAGGGTACTCGACCAGCAACCCTCTAGTCTTTTAGATGCCCTATTATACCCTTGCTTTGAGCCTGCTAGAACCTACAACAATGATAATCTCTTAGCCTTCAACGTTTCTAGTCGTTCTCCCTGACAGATATTCATAGCTCAAGCACCCCTCGAGCAACCATTATCCCTCAACTCACCACTTCGAGTCGTCTTCGCATTCGTTGCATTTCAGCGATCAATGAATGCATCACAACACTTCGAACATTCATACTTGAATTCATGTCGAAGCCATAACCATCATCGACCCAAAATATACATCATTTGGTCGATATACCATTCCATAGCATTTCCAGAGTTTCCGTTATGGAAAACAAGCCACGACGTTGTTGCTCCTTCCACAACGTTTCATAATGCTGTTATTTCCCTCAGGTCGTTTTAACGACCTAACTCCATAGGCCGACCCAACGACCCAACCATCTTTGACCCATCCAATCATGTTCTAATCGAGCCAACGACCCAAGCCTGTAGTGCCCTCAATGACCTGACTCTTGGAATCCAACGACCTAACTCACCTTGCATTCATACCACCATAGCACACCCGACCCACTGCAGACGACCTAGGCCATAGAAACCAACGACCAGACCTGTCACCTTGGTCGACCTTACTTTGTTAAGCATCTATATGCTAACTATCTTCCAGTCCATCTATTTTTGGCTGATCCATCACTTTCTGGCTGATCCATCACTTTCTGGCCGATCCATCAATATATGGCCAATCCATCAATTTCTTGGGTAACAAGCCATGACCCAAGCTCCACGTCATCAACAACCTAAGAAAAACGACCCGACTCCAAATACGACCAAAATAGCTCCTATCTTGACCAAATCATCACCTAATAACAACATCGATTCAAACAACTCATCCACATCATCCAATTCAACAATCAACACATTATGAGATCAACAACAATATCAAAATGACAATTATTCATCAATAATCATATAAAATTCACCAAATCATGATAAATGAATAAGCTAAAACGATGGATCTAACTTGTATAAACATATGAATTAACATAAGAATTACCAGTTTTAAGTTGCTAGAATAGATCCTATGGCGATTCAATTGAAATTATACTTACCATGATGTAGATCTAGGTGAAAACAACATGTAAATGATGAAAACAAGTTCAACCAACCCATATACTCGATTGAATCCATGTGAGAGATGCTTATCACTCACCAAATCTTCAAATAAGCTTAAAAACAATGAATCACGAATCTGAACAGCTTAGATCTATCTCTAAACCACTTGATTTGATGCGATCTTCCTTCACTTGATGCAGATCTAGCTTTAATTGATGTTGATCTTCAATCTTCACATGTAGATCTAGAATTTTAATGGTGGAAATGTGTATTTGATTGAGCAAGAAGGATCACGAGCTTAACCAAATGGGAGAACGAAGAAAGTAAACTATTCTCCATGCCTCTATTCCCCTATTTTAAGCCTCCCACCAGCCCACTATGGGCCACCCCAAATCAGCCCATACATGGTTTCCAAAACCTGAACAGAAAATTGTGAAACAATTAAAACAACGATTTCTCCCAATGTGACCGCTTTACGGAATTGGCAACACCATTTCCTTTTCAATGAAATCGATCTCAACACTTGATTTGATCCCAGTCAAAAATCATCCCTTGTACAAAACTAATAGGGGAAAAATAATCACAAATAAAATTTGTAAAAATTATGGACAAGCCTCACATCCCCATAAACAACATATCAAAATATGAGAATAATCCAACCCTCATGGAATAAAAATATTTTACGATCCTCCGATGCGTAAAATGCGGGCTGTTACAGAGTGATAAACAAATCTCAATGTACTGTAAATATTTTAATAGTATATAGCATGGAGGGTTTAAAAAATCATACATGTCCTACCCCTACATTGATATAGACAACACATTTAAAGATTTATACTACTCAATGATAATTGTCATGGTGGTATACTACATCAGAATACTAGGGGTGTCTAGGTACCCTGATCTGTGATTTTCACATCGCATGATGCACCTAAAGTGATAAATGATTAACCAAGCATAGCATCCATCATCACTCACTCAGTGCATTGAATATATGACAACGCACTTATTCCTTAATAGTCGACTAGGAACTAAGTCATACCAACATAAACACAAAGTATGGACCTGGACTTGGTCCTAGTCAATGCCATAAAGTTTTCTGAACTTGAAAACAATCACTCGGACTTGAAGATAAGAACCTGTACTTGATCCAATGGGCATTGCATATAATTCCCCTTCTTCCCGAATACCCATCGAACCTGTATATTGATGATCCCTTTGCACATGCAATCCGCAGCGGAGTATATCCTGAAACTACTATCACGACTCCTCCGTCAGTCCCCATGGTTGGGACAAAGTGTAAACAACCGACTTGTAATCAATCTTGATCAAACCAAGCGTAGACAACCAACTTGTCATCAAGCTTGATCAAAGCAAATTTATACAACCAACTACTCTCAACCTTCACTAGTAGCTTCCACTCGGTCCATCGTCGCTACTCTATATCTTATATTACCATCATCCATCTTAAAGTCACCACTTCCCACCATGGAACCATCATCGTCGGGTGACGAACTACTATGTCGAAACCCCAAATCCTTGTCTCATGTCAAATTCACTAATCGACGAGCCATCGCGTCAAACCCATCGTCGAACAAACCATCACATCCTGCACCTCGAGACCGCACCATCATCCATGTCAAATTGGTCAATAACAATAGTAGTCGATATCGACCACCCTTTAGTAATCGATAACGACCACTCTTATCATGTATTTAGCCAAAATTGATTAAAATACACATCAAGTGAAAATAACTGGCATTCTTCACAAAATCCAAACTCGTCTTCTAGTCTACCCTATGACAACACCAAAATAGGCAATTTGAAATGGTAATAAAATGTTGCTAGAAATTTTAGAAACACATTATGGATATTGCAGATTAGTATGTTGTAGATATTTGAAACACCTATATTATGTTTCAGATTGATAAATTGAAACACTTGAGAAGTGTCTCAGATTGACTAATTGAAACACCTAGCTAGTGTTTCAAATTTATAAGCTGCAACACTTCGTGAGTGTTTCAAGTTGACAATCTGCAACACTTATTAAAATTTTAAAATGACAATCTGCAACGCTTATTAAGTGTTTCAAGATGATAACTAGCTACACTAACAAGGTGTTTCAAAATAACAACTAACAATATTTAGTAGGCATTTCAAATTGACAATCATAAATACTTATATGATGATTCAATTTATCATACCACTGATGCGTTGGAATATGCAATTGATGCTTCTAATAACATAAACAAATTCAATCATTACGGATATTAAAAGCTAAAAAATAAGAAAAGATATTCCATAAGCAAATTTACCATAAACAAATTACTATAAAACAAAGATATAACATATCTTCAAAAGAACAAAAACAACGCAACAACACCAAGTTACACAACATGGACAATATAAAAACCAAACTTCCTCACTTTTAGTTTTTATGCACCCTGATTCATCATATTATCCTTTTGAAATCCATATCTGCAAAAAATAGTCGTTGAGTGAAACAATTTAGTTCTTGGACCAATCAAATAAAATATAACTTGACATATAATTTACATCAATAAAATCAAGTATAATTTGCATCAAACAACTCAACGAAAATGATAAAGTTTACCTCTATTCTGCCATCATAGTACATAATTATTATTGTTTTTAACAAAGCTTACAAATTTTGATACCTAACATAAATAAGCTTGTTACATTTTTCTGATGCAAGTCCAATAACCTAATGTGTACCACACTTAAATAATATTATGAAACCTAAGGGGAAAATGGAAAGAAAAATAATACAGAAATGAAATGTGTAGGAATCTTCTAACTTTTTGCAGAGATGCAGTAACTATTTCATTATCTTCATTAGTGAATCTTGTAAATACAAAATAAAGAATCGTACCAGGTTCAGATCTGAAGCACCAATGTTTCTTTCCACGTTTTGCTGTACAAGATAGCCTGCTATTTTTGGGTAATAACATCAGTGTATATTATAAACTGAAGTAAGAAAAACATTAAACTAACAACAGATATTTTTTAAGGTTTTGTATACAATTCTCTAAGAAAAAAAAGAATATAACATACTTATGTAATATAATCATGCAACATAAATATACTGTGTGAGGCATTTAAACTTTCAAATAACATAACATACACTATTTATTATCATTGTATGTTATTGTCAAAGTTTTGTACACAATTCTCTGAGAAATGAACAAGTCAAGAGGTGGAACATAATCAGTTCAACTTCTTGAACAGAGGCACAATAAAGCATTTCCTGATCTAGATGGAAATCAACAAATGAGGAGCAAAATAATAAAATTTTAAATCCGCACCTATAACTCAAGAAAAAAGTGTAAACAACAACATGAATTTAATATGCGGTAGAGAATTATTTAGCTGCAATGACATATAGAATGCAAAGCATTAGAGATAAAGATAATTTCATATCACATTCAAAAGAAACCAAATTATAAATAAACGTTAATTTTTCAAACACATCAAGTAGTTACATTTTCAGATGGATAAATCATGTGTTTTCTCATGTCACCGCCTACGAAGTCCAAAGCAACCAAGGAACACGAAGGAAGTTCAATATTTGAAGATGAGTTCAAATTAATTTACCTACACTGCAAATCTCATATCACAACATCCTTCATTAACTTTATGAGCATGAAATTGACAGAACTTCACACATATAACCGCGGAGCAATACAAATTTAATAAGATATAAATAATTTTAAAATCAAACCTACTTGCTTCATTTACATTTTTTTGAACTAAAACCTACAAAAAAATCCTAACACATGCACTCTTAGCAATGGTTAAATGATAATTCCCTTCTGACTTGAGCACTCTTAGCAATGGTCAAATGATAATTCCTAGTGGCCTAAGCCTAAAAAATGAATTTATAAGCATCCTAAACAAGGCTTCTCTACAGAAAAGAAACAAATAATTATATTGAATTAAAATAAAACAATAGTAATAAACTGTCAACAGGGAGAGCTCACCACCTAGCCCCAATAAGATATAAAATGATGAACATAAGATATATGCCTTGTTCAAATGCTGAACCATGGATTTTCCTAACTATTTGCATGCTAATCAAATCAAGCTTATAATCAAATCTGTTGATTATTATTGCATATCGTTTTACGTGACACAAGCTGCAAATTTCATTGCTCTACATTCAGTTTTCTACATAGAACGATTTCATATGATCAAATTTACCTCAAAGCTGGTAAGTCATCGCTGCTCATGAATATGTTTTTCGACTATACCACATGGTATTGAGAAATGAGAATATGAGAACCTAATGGAGAATCAATGTAGAAGACTACATATTATTTATTATTTTCTACAATAAATTGCCATACCTACATCAGTTTTGGCAACAATGGCTCAACCATACAGGTTGGTAAATGTATATTTGTGACAAAAAAAAAAAAAAAAAAAAAAAAACTGTTTTGGCATCTAATTTGAATCTACTATGAAACAGAAAAGTATATGTTAAGGTTTTTTAGAACATCTCAAACCTTTACTGCTGAAAGCCAACTTGTATTTTGAATTCACAGACTTCAAAATCGGATTCACAGAGTTCAGTTAGTTGATGGTAATAATGATAACAACATCTAATCAGCAGTATTTTTTTGCTGATACAAGGACTGTAAAATAAAAAAGTAAATGTAATTAGGTTTTAGCCTTCTGCACTTATAAATGAAATGGTAATCAAAGGTGGAGTATGCAGATCAACAAACCTTATTGGGATCCCATTTGCAAAAATAAAATAAAATGAAATAAAATTACGTCAATCGTGGAGTATACGGATTAGCAATGAAATAACAAGCAAAGTGAAAGTGAAGTAAACATAAGACTTAAAAAATAGCAGGATAATACAATAAGCCTTTATTTGTTTTTTAACATTTGACACCATTGTATGTAGTAAATTCTAGAATACATTAAGTAGCTCACTTGGAATGTTTCCTTTTAATATATGCTAATAGGCAATCGGTTTCCTTCTAATTTCCCTCTTGGTATGAAATTAGTTGATATTCTAATAAGGGAACACTATGGATTATTTAACCACATCATTAGGATATTTATATCGTTTCCTTCACGAATCTTGTTATGATCCATACTTTTCTATGAATTCACGTTCTATTAACAATTCAGCTACTTAAATTCATTTTCTGATAAAATTTTATCTTTCCATATAGAACTTCACTGTCTTATCATAAAACTTTATCGTTTTACTAACTCATATCGACCACGTATTTGTCATCTACCGCCGTATGTAATATGTGCCACTATTTAATTTAGGTAATTTTTATTCTAATCCACAATTTTAGTATGTTAATCCACCATATTTTATAGGATGGTTGACTTTTACTAAAATTCAAGTTTTAATCAGTGTATATATCCACCTAAAAAAAACTTATGATTTTTTCTCTTCTCAGACTTCTTCTTTGTGTTTTGCATCGTATACTATTTCTGAAATCCCACCATCTAAATCCAAGTTTAAGTGGAGTAATTCAACGTAATAACAGTAAGTAGTTTGTTTATTTATTTTTTGAAGTTGATTATTTAAAATTTTAATTTTTTCTTAATATCACCAGCATCACATATAATTGTTATTAGCTATTTTCTGAAATCTTGAAAAATTGATAGAAACATGTCTGAGAAGAGAAGTTGTTTACATCTTGATGAGGGAGACGATTGTTATGGTACTAAGGAAATTACAGGAAATCAAAGGTTATTACAGTATGCATGTCAATTTTGTGTTGCTGCATCCATTTCATAAAAAAAATTCATCAACTGGCAAACTTAACTATGTTTCCACTCTATAATGTCAAATTTTTAATAAACCAGTTTTAATCTTTTTCTGTTACTAGTATTGTCACCAGTTTTATACACGATTACATCTTGCATAACAAATCATACAAGCAAATTTTCCAATACATTGTTCTGCCTCTATCTAACTTTGGATGAATTAGGATTAGCTGTTGATATCAAACTAGAGTTTGTTTTATATGCATTTAAATGATCATGGTTCACGGTGCATTGCAAACAACCAGATTATGAATAAATACAATAAAAACTATGTTAAAATGATGAAACCCATAAAGAAGTTAGAAGATAGTTCTAAAATTTTCGAGTGAAATAATGAACCAAAATTTAATCAATCAAACAATAGTGGTTTTTCAATTCACTGGTTTAATTCCTTGTAGTATTAATTGGAAAGTCTGGATGGTTTAACATGTTGAAATAGTAAGACAACGTTTGTCAATTATACAAACAACAACAAAAAAACAAGCAAGTACATTCTTCATCAGCTATTTCTTTGCACTCATCCTTCTATGATTTTAGTTATTAACCAATGAATATTGCAGATGTGATGTACCAACTACAAGCATACCATGACACAATTGTTTATGATTTAGAAATATGGCAAGCTAACACTATATTCAATGGATGCCTAAAAAATGTTCTGTTTTTTAAGAAGTTAGTTGTCTACAAATGCTATTTGTATTGATGCGCTTACTTCTTCTGTTATATGTTGTTTTCCATTATTAGTGGCTGACGGTTTATATTGAAAAATAAGGAATGACTTATGTGTGAAATGCAGAATGGAAAGGATGAACATATAAATAGAATGAAGCTATATTTTTTGTATCTTTTGCGAATTGGTCATCCCAATTAGTATTTGTCATGTTAGTTTTTTTTTCTTCAATTCTGCGAATCTGTACACAATTATATGGTTTTAATTACTCATGGTTGTCATGTATTGTAATGTAATGTCTAGTTTCCTTCTTTTGTATATGTTTGCTGCCTTCGATTATGCAGTAGAATGAGGCATTTTGTAATGTCATGGTAAAACAAGAAGCACACAAATCAATTGTACACTATATGATATGGTGGAATCTTTAAGTTAATCCACTCGTGGATTAACTTATAAAATAGTTGTGGATTAACTTATTAAAGTAAAATGGTGGATTAAGTAGCATATTTTATTTAGTAATAAGTAGTGTATCAAACCGGTGGTAGTTAATATTTATTTCCACTTGGCGGTTAGTGGCCTAACGTGGTAGTCCATAGACTAAAGCACCGCGCTATATTTAACAAAGGTAAAATTAAAGTCTAGACTTTCAATATCTATATGGTTGCTACACAAAAAATCATATAAAATTTGAGAGGGAAATGCATATGATAGACCAATTGTTGCTCACTGCCACAAATTATATAAATATTTTACATAACAAACTAATACATGCAATATGCAACAATAATTTGTATATCACTTGGTTATTATATTTTATCAAACATTTTATACCAACAAAACTAAATTTCTTTGTTTTTCAAAATTTATATACAACATACTCTATATCGATTAAATTTCACACCCTTAAAACATGTATTTTCATAGGTATTTATAAAATAAATTTGCATTCATGCCATTTAGCACGGCCTTTATACTATAAATATAATAAAATCCTTTTGTTAGTTATAAAAGAAAAAGAATGGATGACATTTATTCTCTGCAGATACATAGAAAGGTTCAGATTAGTCCCATATACCGTTTAATTCACATGATCTTCAACGATCTCCTCATGCTTGGTTACATCACCATATCATTCTGCATTTTTTCTGTCCTCCACCCTTAACCCCCTCTATTAACGAATACAATATAAGAATCATTGAGACCATAGAATAGGTGCGAGTTTGTGGTGGAAAATATTTCCCATCAAAAAAAAAAAAAAAAATTAGATAATCATGATAGGAGATGATCCTACTACAGAAGAGAGTAAAGGGTTAAAGAATTTATCTAACAATTTAGACATTGTGCATTCTCTACAATCACAGAAGAAAAGGATGAACAGAAAGCATGAAGGCTCATTAAGAAGTAGAATTCAACCTAGTGTCGATTCAAAAGCCAAAAGAAACAAAAATCAAATGAAGAATTCAAATGTAAAGAATTGCAGAGTGAAACCTAAGGTGAGTACGTCCCATATAGCATGCGTAATACAACTACACTGAACATGCAAAAGGACGCGCATTGCAATATGAATTAGCATAGCTAGAAGTCTATATTTTGCTAAACTCGGGACATGCAAAAGGAAAAGAAACGATGGCACTAAGTATGAGAGCTAGTCCGGGAAAAGAAAGGACATGCATTAATCTGAAGCAATACTCGACACTGATCAGTTCTGATTCAAAATTGATACTTATATTGATAAAATGTATATGGAAACTCACCGGAACTAAGCAACATGCAATGAAATTTGAAGTAAAAAGTGTCAAGACTGAAGTAACAATATGTGATAACAATATGATGACGGCAGCCCATCAATGTATGAACATGATGGAGTTACTAGTCTAAAAGAACATTCACCATCAAGCACACAAATTGAACTGATTAATTATGGTCACGCAAAAAAACAAATCCGATGATTAACTAACCCCAATAGAGGCTGTTGAGTTACTTTTTGCTAATAAAGCCTTAACCAAATACAAGAAAACTAATCACTAAACAATAAATATGTGTGCGATATTAATTTGATCATTTACATTAAGAGATGGAGGAAATTTAGCCATAGAACCAAAGTGACGATTACATCCAATAATGAATAATATAATTAGCTAAGTTATCTCGAGCTCCATCGATCGATTATTGGCTATAAGAACTATCTTGTACAAAGTCCCATAATTTAGCGATTGTATGGAAGTAGAGTGGTACCTGATGTTTTAAATGACTTCATTTACTATGTTTATCAACAGAGCAGTTGTTTTGTTTGGAATTTATTATGAACTGTGAGTGGCGTGCGTCACGTAAGTTTCATTTCTTTATGAAAAAAGGGACATCAAATAGCGTAGGAATGCTCATTCTATTGTGGAAAATATAAAAGGCACATTAATTTGGAGCATATATATTTATATGAATTATTAGTCTATTACTATATAAATGATAACTTACATAACTTGTCAGAAATGGCATTAGTTAAAGGTGATGTGTAACACCCCGATTTTTCTGTTAACACTAAAGTTGCAAAAATAATAATAAGTGTGTAAAGGGGATGTATCTAATGTGCGTACAAAAATAATAATAAGTGCGTAAAGGGGGATGTATCTAATGTGCATACAAAAATAATAATAAGTGTGTAAAGGGAAGATGTATCTAATGTGCATACAAAAATAATAATAAGTGTGTAAAGGGGGGATGTATCTAATGTGCATATAAAAATAATAATAAGAGTGTAAAGGGGGGATGTATCTAATGTGCATACAAAAATAATAATAAGTGTGAAAAGGGGATGTATCTAATGTGTACGTATTTATATGGATTGACAAATAATAGTAAATGTACATTAAGAAAGAAATGGTGAACATAATTGGTTTCTCTTTAGAACGAACGGCTAGAATTAATCTTGGCTTCATCGACGGCTCTCATTTACTTGCAACTCTATATAAACAGCCCCTAGCCTCATTCTCTTTACACCATTCTTCTCTAACCTTATGATGCATAAATTCTCGGTGGACATGGCTTCTTCTCCTCCTCTAAATTAAATAAATAAAATAAATAAAATATAATATAAATCTAAGACGAGGAAATGCTGTTCAAATCTTTCAAGAGAAGATTCAAAACAAGCTAGGATTCAAGTGAATATTCAAAAGACTTCAATGACTGTTTTTCTACAAATCTAATCTCTGTAAGTTGGTTACTTTTTAGATCTGAATGCCTTTTTTATTTGTGACATGAAATTAATGGATATAAGAAATATGCCTTATCATTTCATTGAATCTGTGCTTGTACATACCTTTGGATCTGATTCTTGATTTTGGCCTATAACATATTGTGACTAAATTTCCAATGCCTAAGACTATGACTATGAAACTATGGACGTTGAAACCATATGCCTTTGACTATGAACATAAGCCTTTGAACATAAACCAATGCCTATGACTATGACAAAGACAATTGTGGATAATTACCTATGATTCATGAACATGATATTATTGCCTAGGATTATGACTGTGATATTAGATCTAAAGCAGATTATCGATTCAATCTATTCTTAATTATCCTTGGATCTTGATTATGGGAATTTGTCTATTAAGTTAGATGTACCCATATACATGAACCTATGTTATTTATTCAACCCTTTCCATGTCATAATATTATCAGATCTATAGGCCTTCGATGCTTAAAATCAAATGATTCAGTGTAATTTGTTAGATCTGAAATTATTAAATTATCATCCTATGCCAGTTATTATATTTATCTTTTCATGGCATTTTGGTTCATTCCCTTTTTTTCCACGAACCTAGATTTATCTATAATCTAGGATGAATCACGATTATACGAACGATGCGAATACGATTTGGGTATAACATGAAATTCATATTAATTGGCATAATTTGGAATGTGTATTATGACATGCCTATTAAAACGCAAGTTGGGAAATTTGACATAAATGATGGAATATGACATATTAAATTTAGTAATTTCAAGTAAGCTAAATTTTAGGCATAAAACTGTAAACTAGAATAATAATTCTAGTTTTGCCATAAACTGTGAATTAGGTTGTTAAATCAGAATTGGCTAAATTAAACTTAATTTGGCATAATAAGTATATTAGCACAATTTTGAATTTAGTCATAATTATGAGTAATTGTCATGTTTAGAATAATTATGGTTAGTGACACTTAATCTAGTATAATTTACATACCAAAAAATATAAATATAATAAATAGGAAAAAGGGGCCATAATAATAAATGTGACAATGTACATTAAAAGAGTAATAATGGAATAAGTAAATTAGGAGTAATTTACTTATAGAATTTGTCATAAACGATAAATTGTTCATAGACTAAGTTTTGGCCATAAATTATAAACTAGAATATTAAATCTAGTTTTGACAATGAAATAAGAATATTATACCTAAGTTGGCCTAAAACTGCAAGTTGGGTTAAATAATAGGTAAGTCAAGACTTGGGCCTAGAATATAAGTATACTAATGGGCATGGCAAATGAATATAGTATAGGCCAAATTTATTTATAAAAAAAAAGGACTTTGAGGATAAATTGTTAACAATTTATTTATAGACAAAAGAAAGGTTTATTAATGACATCTCTTTTAATAAATACACCAGAAAGTTCTAGGGTGACAGAGAGGATAGTGTCTAGGCTTGGGTTTGGAAAACACAAGTTTCCTGCTCTCCCTGGCTATCCCTAGCTGATCCGACGGACGGGATGGTTACTTTCAAAACCGGATTTGGAAATTAATCAAAACCCTTTTGAACTTAGAAAACACGAATACACCTAACCCGAGGTTAGACTGAGTTGCGAGGTAAACCTGCCCGAAACCAACCGGCACATCCAGTAATCGCAACAATATCTGTCTAATGTGAGTGGTAGCGGCTTTAATTTATTTAATTAAAGCTAGAACAAGAATGGTAGGGTTAAGTTAACTAAAACACTTAACCAATTCAACATGATAACTAAACCAATGGGTGGGGTTAGGTTCATACAGACACTTAACACAGTTAAGCTAGAATGGGAGGGTTAAGTCCATAGGAACACTTAACCAACTTAACACAGTTAAGCTAGAATGGGAGGGTTAAGTCCATAGGAACACTTAACCAAATTTAACATGTTAACTAGACTAGAGGTTGGGGTTAAGTAAAGTTAATACACTTAGCCAATTTAACATGTTAACTAGACTAGAGGTTGGGGTTATGTAAATTTAATACACTTAGCCAATTTGATGTGTTAGCTGAACTAGACCGTAGGGTTAAGTAAACTTGAACACTTAACCGTCAGAGTGAGATAAATGAATAAGGTTAAGTTTAAAACATGAAGGGATAATACTTAATCATTAATATCATGTTAGTTAAAACAGATGGGCAAGGTTAAGTTAAAAAGGAACACTTAACCAATACAGGATGAATGGGTAGGGTTAAGTAATAAGAATTACTTAACCAATATAACTTGGTTTGTGGTGGGGTTAAGTCAACATGAATTACTGATAACACTTAACCAGTTTAACAGGATAAATAAAGAGGGTTAAGTTAGCTTGACTTATGACACTTAACCAATCCAACTTGACGAAAAAGAGAACTAAGTAGTAATTCTTAGTATAACACGAGAAGGAGCGAACGTCCAACTAATTTTAAAGAAGGCTCCAACGAATTGGGTTACGAAGCCCGAGGCTTCGAGGGGACGTGAGGGTACTCTTGGTATCCCTCTGTGAGGATGCAGAAGTTTCTCCTGGGCTCACAGAGGTTAAGGTCTGCGTTAGAAGAACCGAGGGTATGCCTTGGTTGCAATATATGGCAACCTAAATACTAGGATGGACCAGCGTGATTCGACGAGAAAACGGTAGCCCTGTGATAGCAACTCGTCGTCTACTATCCATCTTCAGTCAATCGAGATACGTGAAGCGGGAAGGCGGAGAACTCCTACAGATCATATATTTGCTATCTAGTTATGGTTGCGGATGGCCATAGGTTAGTGGGGCATAAGGGGCCAGCGTATAGTTCTCATTTTTCAAGGTGTGCCTTTCATTAGTTGAGGGAGGGGTCAAGTGGGACCATAGCCACTAGAATAAAAACAGACCTTAGTATCTGCATCGGCAGATATCTGAAAGCTCCCGACCGAGTTCCGTATTTCTAGAGTAGCCCTGACACGGAACTCGGGCAGCACATTACAGGACATGTGCATCTAGACAAGCGATAACGATTCGCGATACATGCGTGGGGAAAGTTTAGGAACATATACCACTCTAGGTAGTGTATCCTAGACTAAAGGGCAACGTTCAGTAGATAGCATGAACCCTAGATTAAATCTAGGTAATAAACAATAAATGTATGCCTGAAGCCAACCGAAACAACCAGGATTGGGATCACGTTAACATTACTAGTCGGGATACTAGTTAGGTGGTGCAGAGACATAGAAACCATAATAACAAGTTAATAGCGAAGCGGAGAAAGTATTAAAGCATATCCGGTTTATCTTGTCTTAGCATATCTTGTGTTAATCTTATCTTATCTTATCTTGTTGACCTTATCATCATGGTATTGTCTTGTATTCAGTTAATTCATGTCGTTTTGTTTTTCCCTGTTCACATGCTAGAAGTAACTGAACTTACCGGACTTTATGTTTGACCCAGTTTTCTTTCGTCTTCTTTTCTTCCGTCCCCCCCCCCCCCCAGGTAGTTAAGGAGGGGATAGTATAGCTCAGATTAGTTTTGGGATGGTTGCTCTTTTCAAGCTTGAAGATTCTTGGATACATCGGCTTTGGATTGCTATGGCTGGCTTATGTTACATTGGGGAATATAAATGTATTTTTATGCTTCTTTATTTTGTAAGACAGATGATACTCTGATATTGGAAAACAATTGTTGTACCAATTATTTTATCAATAAAGTGAAGTTTTATTTTCCGCTGTTTTAATTTTTTCTGTTTTGTAATTTATCTGCATCTTTTACCCTAAAATGCTCCACAGAACTTAGTGCATTCTCTTTGTGAGTGACACTAACGGATGTGGGGTGTTACACGTGGTATCAGAGCTGGAGGTTACCGGATCAGATAAAGATTTGAAAAATTATTTTTCAAAACAGTTTTTAAAGAAGCATTTTCAAAAGAAAAGTTTTGTTTTAAAAGGCATATTCCCCAAAGTCATAAGCACTATCTTTTGATTCTCTGTTTGAGTCCTCGTTTCCTTCTTTCTTGAGTCTCTGGGGCTCCTGGCTTTCTGGGAGGTAACCTCATCGAAGGGCAAAGTAGTGCCCGACTTCGATCTATAGCCGTAGTAGTTTCACCTACGGCCAGTTTTCTTTCAAGCTTTGTAGGGGATTCTGTACGATGGAGGCAGCTTTCGAGAGATTTGTCAACATGATTACACACGGAAGAGGATGAGGAGTTTGGCTAAGGAGAATAACCCAAGGATGATGAATTATAAAACCTAAGACAAGAGGAAGTATCTTTACTAGGATATAATAGGGCATATAATTAAGGACAAGGGCAAGAACGAGGAACAAGATTTTTAGAAGGGCAAGTACATACTTTCACCCATAAGCGTACCTAGGAGAAAGGTAGTAAAGTTCTGTTAGAAGAGTCTAGTTTTTCTGTTCGTACTCTTTCAGTTTTAGCGCTTCGCATTTGTTCATGTCTACTTCCATAGTTGAGTCTCTGCACCTTAGTACTTGTATAGTAGAAAGATCCCACTAGAGTCTCAAATCCAATTGGTGGTTCGACCAATTTATTTTTGGTTAGTATGGATTTGAGAGTAGCTATCGAGTTTGCTTATATCATCTCACGTAGATCGTCTAAATTCGGAGGAGATATTCCTTGGGTGCTTGTCTGATATTGGTTTAGGCCTTTGGGGCTTGTACTTGAGGAATGTCGAGTTCGACTAGGATGGTTTGCGTGAAAGATGGATAGTTGTGGCAGGCGCTCTAAATAGAAAAAAAAGAGACTAACCTTAAGAGAGGTAAAAAGTACGTAGTGTCCTTTTGACCCTCATAGTTATGGCATGATGGATAAGCTAGGAGGAGAGACCTTTGATCATCCTAGTATATATACACTTGGTACCATGGTTGACATCTGTTTATTTTGGAAATGGAGGTCAGAAACTTCACAATCGTGAAGTTAAATTAGATAAGGTACAGAATAGTGAAGCTCAAGAAGATGCGACTTAGAAGACTAGATACGCGCATAATACCCTTTTTCTTTAGGGTACATCCTTGATTTCTTTTTGTAGGAGCTTTACGCATACTTGTTTCCCTCTTTCCAAAGTATATCCTCTAGGACGTATCATCGATCCTTAGGTAGAAGCCAATGGACGAAAACATGTATTTGAAACATGTTATGATTGATGGTTGCAAGTGGTTGCTCGTGGATGCATATAAACACCATAGGCACTAGATCGGCTCAATCACCTCATGTTGTATATATATGCGTGTTTATTTTTCGTTAATGGATGTATGATGGTTATGTTATCATATGGATGTTGCATTCGGATGAATGGTTGTGCACGCATGTAGAAATAATATGTATCATTAGGGTTCTTTTGCATACATAATGGATGCATAGCACTATCATGGATTGCATTAAGGAGGTCAACTGAATCAGTAGACCGCCTGATTTTGCATTAGATAAGGACATGTACACACACTATGCATATGATCATGAAGCATTAGAATTCTTTTTTAAGGACAATGGATGCCTGTGATTGAATGGTTGAGTAGTTGGATGATTGGATGGCAGGACACATTCTTCCTAACTTGAAGATTTCGGGGACGAAATCCTAAAAGGAGGGGAGAATGTAACACCCCGAATTTTCTGTTAACACTAAAGTTGCAAAAATAATAATAAGTGTGTAAAGGGGGTATGTATCTAATGTGCATACAAAAATAATAATAAGTGTGTAAAGGGGGGATGTATCTAATGTGCATACAAAAATTATAATAAGTGTGTAAATGGGGGATGTATCTAATGTGCATACAAAATTAATAATAAGTGTGTAAACGGGGGATGTATCTAATGTGCATATAAAAATAATAATAAGTATGTAAAGGGGGGATGTATCTAATGTGCATACAAAAATAATAATAAGTGTGAAAAGGGGGGAAGTATCTAATGTGTACGTATTTATATGGATTGACAAATAATAGTAAATGTACATTAAGAAAGAAATGGTGAACATAATTGGTTTCTCTTTAGAACGAACGGCTAGAATTAATCTTGGCTTCATCGACGGCTCTCATTTACTTGCAACTCTATATAAACAGCCCCTAGCCTCATTCTCTTTACACCATTCTTCTCTAACCTTATGATGCATAAATTCTCGGTGGACATGGCTTCTTCTCCTCCTCTAAATTAAATAAATAAAATATAATATAAATCTAAGACGAGGAAATGCTGCTCAAATCTTTCAAGAGAAGATTCAAAACAAGCTAGGATTTAAGTGAAGATTCAAACGACTTCAACGACTGTTTTTCTACGAATCTAATCTCTGTAAGTTGGTTACTTTTTAGATCTGAACGCCTTTTTCTATTTGTGACATGAAATTAATGGATATAAGAAATATGCCTTATCATTTCATTGAATCTGTGCTTGTACATACTTTTGGATCTGATTCTTGATTTTGGCCTAGAACATATTGTGACTAAATTTCCAATGCCTAAGACTATGACTATGAAACTATGGACATTGAAACCATATGCCTTTGACTATGAACATAAGCCTTTGAACATAAACCAATGCCTATGACTATGACAAAGACAATTGTGGATAATTACCTATGATTCATGAACATGATATTATTGCCTAGGATTATGACTGTGATATTAGATCTAAAGCTGGTTATCGATTCAATCTATTCTTAATTATCCTTGGATCTTGATTATGGGAATTTGTCTATTAAGTTAGATGTACCCATATACATGAACCTATGTTATTTATTCAACACTTTCCATGTCATAATATTATCAGATCTATAGGCCTTCGATGCTTAAAATCAATTGATTCAGTGTAATTTGTTAGATCTGAAATTATTAAATTATCATCCTATGCTAGTTATTATATTTATCTTTTCATGGCATTTTGGTTCATTCCCTTTTTTTCCACGAACCTAGATTTATCTATAATTTAGGATGAATCACGATTATACGAACGATGGGAATACGATTTGGGTATAACATGAAATTCATATTAATTGGCATGATTTGGAATGTGTATTATGACATGCCTATTAAAACGCAAGTTGGGAAATTTGACATAAATGATGGAATATGACATATTAAATTTAGTAATTTAAAGTAAGCTAAATTTTAGGCATAAAACTGTAAACTAGAATAATAATTCTAGTTTTGCCATAAACTGTGAATTAGGTTGTTAAATCAGAATTGGCTAAATTAAACTTAATTTGGCATAATAAGTATATTAGCACAATTTTGAATTTAGTCATAATTGTGAGTAATTGTCATGTTTAGAATAATTATGGTTAGTGACACTTAATCCGGTATAATTTACATACCAAAAAATATAAATATAATAAATAGGAAAAAGGGGCCATAATAATAAATGTGACAATGTACATTAAAAGAGTAATAATGGAATAAGTAAATTAGGAGTAATTTACTTATAGAATTTGTCATAAATGATAAATTGTTCATAGACTAAGTTTTGGCCATAAATTATAAACTAGAATATTAAATCTAGTTTTGACAATGAAATAAGAATATTAGACCTAAGTTGGCGTAAAACTGCAAGTTGGGTTAAATAATAGGTAAGTCAAGACTTGGGCCTAGAATATAAGTATACTAATGGGCATGGCAAATGAATATAGTATAGGCCAAATTTATTATAAAAGAAAAGAAAAGAAAATGGACTTTGAGGATAAATTGTTAACAATTTATTTATAGACAAAAGAAAGGTTTATTAATGACATCTCTTTTAATAAATACACCAGAAAATTCTAGGGTGACCGAGAGGATAGTGTCTAGGCTTGGGTTTGGAAAATACAAGTTTCCTGCTCTCCCTGGCTATCCTTAACTGATCCGACGGACGGGATGGTTACTTTCAAAACCGGATTTGGAAATTAATCAAAACCCTTTTGAACTTAGAAAACACGAATACACGAATACACCTAACCCGAGGTTAGACTGAGTTGCGATGTAAACCTGTCCGGAACCAACCGGCACATCCAGTAATCGCAACAATATCTGTCTAATCTGAGTGGTAGCGGCTTTAATTCATTTAATTAAAGCTAAAACAAGAATGGTAGAGTTAAGTTAACTAAAACACTTAACCAATTCAACATGATAACTAAACTAATGGGTGGGGTTAGGTTCATACAGACACTTAACACAGTTAAGCTAGAATGGGAGGGTTAAGTCCATAGGAACACTAAACCAACTTAACACAGTTAAGCTAGAATGGGAGGGTTAAGTCCGTAGGAACACTTAACCAAATTTAACATGTTAATTAGACTAGAGGTTGGGGTTAAGTAAAGTTAATACACTTAGCCAATTTAATATGTTAACTAGACTAGAGGTTGGGGTTATGTAAATTTAATACACTTAGCCAATTTGATGTGTTAGCTGAACTAGACCGTAGGGTTAAGTAAACTTGAACACTTAACCATCAGAGTGTGATAAATGAATAAGGTTAAGTTTAAAACATGAAGGGATAATACTTAACCATTAATATCATGTTAGTTAAAACAGATGGGCAAGGTTAAGTTAAAAAGGAACACTTAACCAATACAAGATGAATGGGTAGGGTTAAGTAATAAGAATTACTTAACCAATATAACTTGGTTTGTGGTGGGGTTAAGTCAACATGAATTACTGATAACACTTAACCAGTTTAACAGGATAAATAAAGAGGGTTAAGTTAGCTTGACTAATGACACTTAACCAATCCAACTTGACGAAAAAGAGAACTAAGTAGTAATTCTTAGTATAACACGAGAAGGAGCGAACATCCAACTAATTTTAAAGAAGGCTCCAACGAATTGGGTTACGAAGCCCGAGGCTTCGAGGGGACGTGAGGGTACTCTTGGTATCCCTCTGTGAGGCTGCAGAAGTTTCTCCTGGGCTCACAGAGGTTAAGGTCTGCGTTAGAAGAACCGAGGGTATGCCTTGGTTGCAATATATGGCAACCTAAAGACTAGGATGGACCAGCGTGATTCGACGAGAAAATGGTAGCCCTGTGATAGCAACTCGTCGTCTACTATCCATCTTCAGTCAATCGAGATACATGAAGCGGGAAGGCGGAGAACTCCTGCAGACCATATACTTGCTATCTAGTTATGGTTGCGGATGGCCATATGTTAGTGGGGCATAAGGGGCCTGCGTATAGTTCTCATTTTTCAAGGTGTGCCTTTCATTGGTTGAGGGAGGGGTCAAGTGGGACCATAGCCACTGGAATAAAAACATACCTTAGCATCTGCATCGGCAGATATCTGAAAGCTCCCGACCGAGTTTCGTATTTCTAGAGTAGCCCTGACACGGAACTTGGGCAGCACATTACAGGACATGTGCTTCTAGACAAGCGATAACGATTCGCGATACATGTGTGGGGAAAGTTTAGGAACATATACCACTCTAGGTAGTGTATCCTAGACTAAAGGGCAACGTTCAGTAGATAACATGAACCCTAGATTAAATCTAGGTAATAAACAATAAATGTATGCCTGAAGCCAACCGAAACAACCAGGATTGGGATCACGTTAACATTACTAGTCGGGACACTAGTTAGGTGGTGCAGAGACATAGAAACCATAATAACAAGTTAATAGCGAAGCGGAGAAAGTATTAAAGCATATCCGGTTTATCTTGTCTTAGCATATCTTGTGTTAATCTTATCTTATCTTGTTGACCCTATCATCATGGTATTGTCTTGTATTCAGTTAATTCATGTCGTTTTGTTTTTCCCTGTTCACATGCTAGAAGTAACTGAACTTACCAGACTTTATGTCTGACCCAATTTTCTTTCGTCTTCTTTTCTTCCGTTCCCCCCCCCCCCAGGTAGTTAAGGAGGGGATAGTATAGCTCAGATTAGTTTTGGGACGGTTGCTCTTTTCAAGCTTGAAGATTCTTGGATACATCGGCTTTGGATTGCTATGGCTGGCTTATGTTACATTGGGGAATATAAATGTATTTTTGTGCTTCTTTATTTTGTAAGACAGATGATACTCTGATATTGGAAAACAATTGTTGTACCAATTATTTTATCAATAAAGTGAAGTTTTATTTTCCGCTGTTTTAAATTTGTCTGTCTTGTAATTTATCTGCATCTTTTACCCTAAAATGCTCCACAGAAATTAGTGCATTCCCTTTGTGAGTGACACTAACGGATGTGGGGTGTTACATAATGTGTTAAGGAGAAGCGTACAAGTTTAAATGCTGTGATATATAATAGAATACAACAACAGCACGACACACAAGTTGCTTAAAATCCAAAATACTTGTAGCTGCTTGTAAATAACCAAATGCCACTTAAACTTATTATACTTTTCTGTCGAATTTTATTTTTTACACGGAGCTGGACAGAGATGCATGGTAGAGTTTAGAAACCAAAAAAAAAGGTAAGCTATTTTTGAAACATTAGGCGTGGGGCTTTTCTTTTCATTGCATGCCCAAATTGACCTTAATTACAATGTAGTAGATAGATTACAACCTTCAATATCAATCTATGTAATTTCGCTCAGAATAGGTTTTATATGTAGGTTGCCTTGTTATATAGAAACATACTTTCCAAAGTCCAAATAGGGCATACATGAGAGGGAAAATTTTAACTTATTTGCTAACTGTTCCACTACAGTAACAAGTAATGTAGCTTTCACTGGCTCTTGTTTCATTCCCTAACCATAAAGCAAAGAAAAAATAAATCGTAGTTTAAATGTGTCTATACATTAAAGGCTACAGTTTATTTTTGTTCCTTTGAAAATTTCAAGCCTTAGAAATTAGTACGCAATTCTTTTTTTTAAAGCATAAACTTGATAAAAATTAGTAGAAGGTCCTGGATAACAAAGAATATTATATATGGATTCTGTCTATTTGCATTAGGCTTTTGAATGTTGCAATCAACTTACCATATATGAAACCATGATAAAGAGCACCTTTGATTTATGTAGTGCATGCATCCTTTAGATTATAGTCATAACATGCATAAGATGGATTTTAATGCCATATATATTGACCTTAGATTTCCTGTTAAAACGACAGGAAAAAAATGATGATTTGATCAAAAAATGTACTAAATTAGCTAGCATAATGAGTCAATGACATTCACTATAATACCAATAAAGTTATAGGAAGGAACATTTGCTCATAATACCATCAATTTCACTATCTGCCTAGAACACAACTACCATAACAATGAAGTATGGATTGGCAGATCAACAATGAGACAGAGTAGACAAAATCCAAGTAGTAACATGTTCAAGTAGAACATAAATTGGATATGAAAATATACATTTTCAATTGTATAAAGCGCAATCCAGAAATGCATCACCTTCCATTCCTAAAAGAACAAAATTCCTAGTAAACATTATCCATAGCACTGACATAAAACAGAAAGAAAAAAAATAATCTTGCATTTTTTAAAGTATCTGAAAATAATTTTCATTGGTCAATAAATTTGAGATTTGGAGTTCCATTTGTTTTACTATTAGACTATCAGCGACTGATTTTTCTTCCTCATGAATAACGCATAATGTACATAAGTTAAACTGCACATCGTACCAAAAATAGTACTTAAAACGTAGAAAGTACTTGTTAGAAGAACAAAATTAAATGAAATGTTTAACTCATGTTCTTTGTGAATATATTTTAATTAATGTAAAATGTATGCCAACCTTCTCTCATCTCATGATACTAGAAAGTTAAAATGAAAACCAATGTGTAAGCTTGGATATTGAAATTGATGGACAATTTATCACTATTAAAGAAAGTAAGGATTACCAAATAAAAAAGCATATAAGCTTTCACTAGGCAAATACTCATATATCAACGTCCTTTCTTCTCTTTGAATGCAACAACTAAGAAGTGGAACAAGATTTCAATGCTGGAATTCAGAAATATGTTTTATTTCATTTTTGAATTCATCAACACCTTGTTGTGAAGAGCCACTGAGCCGTTTAATAACTATAACTTGATCTTCTTCTAGCTTTCCTTGTTCGCAAAAAAATCAGGTAATAGAAGCGATAAAATGTCAGTGGAAATATACTCACCAAAAAAATTGTGATAACAGGCAATGCAACTCTTTTAGAATTTAATTCGGCATAATTCTGTTAGAAAGTAAAGGGAATGAGTGAGCATTCAGTTTCGAAGAATCTGCAACTCAATAATTTCATATTAACAAGTCGGTCGAATTGGCAATAAATTTATGAATTATTACCTTCAACAATAAACTGATCGAACAGCTCAAGAGATAATTACCCAAGCTTAAATAGCTAAAGAAATCAAATTCTAGTAGAGAGCATATAGATATTACCTCAGGTTCTTCGGTTAATCGACGAACTCCGTCAGACGCAGATAAAAGAATGATGAAGGAAGCTTCGCTAATAATGGATTGTCGATAACGATGACAGAACTTGTAAAGGAAGGTTGATTTGATTGGGAGAAATGTTCGCTAGGGCTTGGGAATGGGAAAAGCTTTAAATCTATTTTTTGCGGCCATAGAAAAATTTCCAAAGGAACGCTAAACCGATAGCGCGCGGGCTTTAGGGCCTGGGCTTTAAAGACCAGGATGTTTGGAATAAAAATATTTTGAGAAAATAAACAAATAAATCGGAAACGTTTTTGTGTAAACCGAAACACTTTCATAATGTAGTAACGCACGCAACATAACAGTAGCGCTTCTGAGTCAAAAAACCAAGTGTTTCTAATATAACATTTTGGTGTAGTATACCTCTTCAGATTGGTCACCAAGCTCCATTTTCGTTCCATCATCTGCTAAGCTATAATGTTGCTCCATTGTCGAATTCGGTCTGTGCCCCTAAAGCTCCTTCATGAATTCATCTCATCCATTCTGGTATATCATCCTTGTATGCTCAGTCAATATACAATAATATATGCATTTGATCGATAAGCACCACAAACTCTGATAAAGGAGATTTTCTAATAGTAGATATCCCACAAAAGTAATTTAACTAAATTTAGCAAACGATTCGACCATGAAGCTAATAGTTATACAAATTCCTAAAATAGCATACAAACATCCATAATATCACCTACAAATTGAATATAACCTATTTATGACAGTCAAGGTGGAATAAGAGTCAAAATATTCTAAATCTAGCAGTATGATCAAAATTGCACGTAATAGCGCAAAAATGATTAAAATGTGATAATCAATTTGAAGCTACTTAAACAATTTTAATCTTTTTATTCATTAAATACTAGTCTCAATTATTCTAGGAATCGCCTTTTATGATTGGAAATAACTTTAAAACATTGTTAATATACTATACTAACAATTCCAGTTTAGTAAGAGACAATATCGCTCATCTTAGCTAAATCTTCCCAAATCTATTCTAAAGCGTAAAGCTCGCCAATACGAGTCCAACTCAAAAAACGACATTGGACCTTCTAAGAAAAAAATATCACACGTATAAGTTTAGAGATTAGATAAATAATTTTTTTTGGCAAGGCAGGCTGGTTTTTATAGTGGACCGGCCACTGTTTATTAGAAAGTAAGATTAGAAAGAGACCCTGCACAGGCACAGAATCTCAAGCTGGTTTGAAGTGCCAGCACACTGAGAAGTGACAAAACAGGGGAAAAACTATCACTACCATACAAAAGAAGCACACAACAAACAAAATCTACCCTCAAGAAGAAAAGAAGGCAGCATACCAGACAAGACTGACAGTATAATCAATAGCACGATAAAAAATCTGCATACCTTAAGCAGCAGAACTCTCATCAACTACAAAAGGATCCTCCGGAGCAAGAAAATACATAAAAAGTTTGGGAAGACCAGGAACATAGAAGGTTGACTCACTAGAGTAAATGAAAGATCTATCCCAAGAATCGTCATCGAGAACATTCCTATTACGCTCACCATGTTGCCCTTCAATAGCAAGATAAAGCTCATTATCCAAAGAAAGGTAGTAAAGAAATTGAAGGTCATCATCATCGTCTATAACGAAGCGGTAGAAAGCATCATTATTAGTGTCATATCTCATGTCAAAAGCAGAATGAATCCAGGATGCATCAGCCGGAACGTGTAAAAAAGTGGATTTCTTAACAGCCGGAGGGTTGAGATTAGGGGGATGATTAAGTTTTCAGTGACAGCAGGCTCAGGATCAGCAATGGCGTCAGGGGTAATCATAGAATCTAAAGGCATGATGAGAATATTTTCAGAGGGAGGAGGATCAATAGGGACAACTACAGTTTTAGCTTTGGGAACCCAATGGCAAGAGGGAGGCTTCGGCAAAGGGATCTTCATAGGCGGAGGGGCAGTAGGCGGGAGCCTATAGGAGGATGCAATGTTGCCAAAAGATCGACAAGTGGTACAAATCTCAGGAGCCCACCCATAGTGAACAGGAACCTCAGCCACAGTGCCCGGGGCAAGCTGAACTTTGATAGAGGGTGGAAGTGCTTTAGATGGAATAACTTCAATAAAGACTTTCACATAGACTAACTTTCACAAGAAGCCATGCTCTCATCAAAGCATCGAAGTTTACCGACATGACATGCTAGCCAATTCAGACTAATCAGAGGTTGAAGGACAGAAGGGATGTGTGAGAAGTATGTCCAGATGGATAAAACTTGCTCACGAGCACATGAAGCAGCGGGAGTCCAACGGGACACAATGAAAGGCTTGCCCTCAATAAAGGAAGGTTCAGATTGGAATACACGAATACGTTCCTCATCCAAAGAGAATTTGAAGTAGTATATCGAATCCAGAAGGCGAACGTGAAGTTTCCCCCTAAGCTTCCAAAGTCGACGAAAAAAAGAGACAGGCTCAGGAATTCTCTGCGCAGGATCTAGAAAGAAACCAATTATATAACCTGCCCAAAAATCTGATCCAGCATTAACCAGCTCCGGAGAGAGCTGAGATATTCCATCAATGATTACGGGGTCAAACTCAATGGGGGGATATTCTCTAGCATTCCTAGGAAGAGAGTCAAAAAGGGAGGTCCATTTCACAGCACTGACAGGCATAGATGGCGGAACATCCACTGGGACATTATTACAAAAAGTACATGTGCACTTACCGGAGCATAGCGAACCACATCCATCAGCCCGGCCAACACCACTACAATAAAAACACCATACCACAACTTTAATTTTACAACGGTGGTAAAAGCACCATTGTAATAAATATTTTTTACAACTTTTTTCTAGAGAAGTTGTAATAAATTTATTTTTAACAACTGTGTTATTTTGACAGTTGTAATAAAAGCCTATCACAACTTTTATTTTTTGACTGTTGTAATGTATGACTATATTTTAATATTAATTATTTTCATTAAATAATTTTTAATAATTAATATTAACAACTAATTATTAATTATTAATTATTAATTAATAACCTATATATAATATTAAATATTTAATTAAAAATACTTCAAGAAATAAATAATTCATGCTAATAATTAGTAATTGACAACCAATTAGTAATTAATTAATAATCAATAAATACATATTAAATATTTATTTAAAAATACTTCAATAAATAAATAATTCCTACTAATAATTACTAATTAACAACCGATTAATAATTATTAAATAATAATCAATATATAAATATTAAATATTAAATTAAAAATAATTATTTATAACTACTTCATTATTAAGTACTAGTAGTTAATTAGCAAGTAATAACTAATCAACGGTTAATAATCAATGAATAAATAACAATTAATAAATATTTAATTTATAATTAATCATGACTATTAGTAGTAATTAATATTTAGTATATAATATTTTTTAATAAGTAATCGTTAATTAAGTAACAATTGTAAGTTAAAAATCAGTAGTAAATATTAATTACTATTAAATAATTAATACTTAATAATTAGTTAATGGTAATTATTTTTTAGTAGTTAATGTTAAGTGTTTAATAAACAATAATTATTAACATATGCATTATAAACTTTTAATAATTAATATTCAAAGAAGAATAAGTAATAATTAACAATAACTATTATTAATAAGTAATATTTAATATTTTGATAAAGACCAATTTAAGGAAATCCAAATTATATTTAATATTAAATTTTACTAATTTAAATAATATTATTACTATGTTATTATTATGTTATTTAAATAATATTTTTAATAATGAATATTAATTAGTATGTTATTATTATTTTTATAATGAATATTATTTAAAATATATAAATAAATATTAAATAATAGTAATTTATTAAAATAATAATAATTAGTCAACAATCTAAAAATTAATATTAATTAAGTAATACTTATTTTATTTTTTACTTATATAAAATAGTAAATAATAATCATTTTATCTATTAAAATACATGAAAAATTAACTATAATCTTAATTAAAGTCAAACGTATATTCATCGATTGTGAAAATAACTATATCTGTATTCATATATGTTCTTAAATATTTGACGATTTTTTATATATATAAATATAGACATATTCATATTTTTCTTAAACGACTAACTACATCCGTACCCATTCAAAAAAAATTCACGTTGGACCTGATTTATATAGAATATTATATGTTAAGGCGCACAAATTTTACCTAGCTCGACAACCAAAATTTGTTTTGGCTCCAAAGCAAAAAATTTGGGCTCCAAACTTAATTTTTGACATAATAATCACCGTAGGTCGAGTCATTGCCACGGAAGATAAGTTTCCTCCAATGGCGACTGGTCATTGCCTTTTCCTTTCGTCTCTTTCCTCTAATTCTCTCCTCTCAAACCTAATCGCTGTCAGACCCCCTTGGCCGTTGTCTCTCTCAATTCTTCGCTCCTTTACTTGGTACCAGCATTTGTCATCATGGGAGAATTTTTCTCTAACCCTTGCTCAGATCCTAGCACAATCCCTTTCTTCCTCGTAGATCTGACCGCCTTCCTTCCACTTTATGTCTTTCTCTTTACGGTTTACCAAACCCAACTGTATTTTACCGTGGAGTACCCATGCCGCCTCCTCACCCTGAATCTGCCAATTGATAGCCTCCGATTCATGACTTCTCCTTCTATTTGCCTCAGACTGCGAAGCAGTAGTGGTTTCCTTTATGCTACCGAAAGGAAGGCTTAATCAGCTGTGGATCGTTCATCGACATGCTGATAGTGTTTATTACCCTATTCTATTTTATTGCTTTTTGAGGCATTTAAGTAGTGTTGTTTGTTTTTTGCTGTGATTTTATGGTGTTTTGGTTGGTTTGTGAGTTCCATCTTGGGCATTTTGAACAGTGGAGAAATAAGAATTTAAATTGTGCGTATATTCTCTATTTACTATATATACAGATGATGTATAAATTGGATTATCCCTATAACTAGTCGACAAGGTATATATTCTATGATGAAAGTATAAAGATTTAAAGGGATGTTCCCATAATACAAACATTTTCCCGTTTTGGTTCTTTTTATCTAATGAGTTGGAATGATGATGAGATTTGATTCATGAATGCACCTACCGAATTATCATTACCAGGTATTAAGCCAGATTTTGATTGAGCTTCTTTAATTTACTACCATAACTTTTATTTTTGAAATATTCTTTCCTTGCATACAGATGCAAGCATTTATTTTTCCAGCAATGAGCTTCTGTGGGTAAAATTGTAATCCTTCTTTAGCTCTTACATTTTCGAAGTCGCTAGTAGTTGCAGATAACAAAAGCCCAAACTTCTATATGTTAGCAAATCACATAATGGGAGCAAAAAGAAAAATGGCATTGTGTGATATTCTAGAGGTCCCAGATGGGTAACCAAAAATGCATTGTGTGTCGTGTGATGGTTCACGTTCAGGTATGAATTCTGTTTTGCTGTTTAGATCTAGCTCAGATTTCGGTAGTTGCATTTGAAGTGAGTTTACAGGTGATTGTATGTAAAGCTGCCTTTAGTGGTGGTAGCTGTTGACATTGGTGAAGTAGCTCAGTGCTCGGACAGCGAAGGCGAGCGATTTGCTAGGTAGTAAGATTATATGGTCAAGAAATATACTGGAAATTAGAAGATCAAAGTACGATGTAAGCGTTTCTTTTCTTTTCTTTTCTTTTTTTTTGCCATCTTCAACTGCAAGTCAATTGGCGAAGAGGCAAAAGGATCAGAAGTTTTACATTGCCATCTTCAACTGCAAGTCAATTTTCGAAGTTTTACATTGCTACGTAGTAAGATTATCTATCTTAAGTTGTCACGTGTTTTAATTTCGTACAACCAAATGGTGTGTCTGATAACCATGGAAGTTGACAGCATCCATCACCTTTTCAATATTGCGGTTCCAATAGTATAAATTTCGTTGTAATCCGAGACTGTATCCTAAGACGACAATTTTGCGTATTTCAAGACCGTTTCGGTCATCAAATCGTCCGAGTTTGAAATAGAGTTATTTACATATTTTTCTCATCGCGTAACGAACCATCCGAACTTAATTGAAGTGGTCACAAATCTTGATTCGACCGTTAGTGAAAACCCATTATAGAATTGTTAATTAATTAACAATAGAACTGTCAATTAATTAACGATCGATATTTAAATAAAATATTAAAA
This sequence comes from Allium sativum, assembly GCA_030737875.1. Taxonomy (NCBI): domain Eukaryota; kingdom Viridiplantae; phylum Streptophyta; class Magnoliopsida; order Asparagales; family Amaryllidaceae; genus Allium; species Allium sativum. The sequence continues at coordinate 537,659,353 of CM060913.1, read as the reverse complement.
TATCTAATCTGTAAAATACGGGTCATGTATGACCAGCCAAGTTAATTAGTGTCATGTAAGTACAAACAGACTAATAACTTTATTTTTCATTCTTTGATTTCTTCTTAGTCGTCACTAACTTGATTAGAATGTCATGTTATTTTTCTATAATTCGAAATTTATAACTTTTACTGTCATTTGTATTTTTCAAGGTTGTTTGTTATTTCTCTTACTGGGCAGTGAATGGGGTAATAATAAGTAATATTTGAGTATTTTAAAAAGCCACTAATGTTAAGTACTTTTTGATGTTAATAGCAACGATCAAACGAAAAACATTGACCATTTTAGCTAAAAGAAATAAGTGATATATGCAAGTAAAAATTAGAGCATTTTTCTATTTTGGCCCACCTTTTTTTTATTTCAGGAATAACCCATTTTTATGAAAATCTGCAACTTTAGCCTCCTTTTGGCCAACTGAGTTGGCCAGAAATTGTGTTTTTGTAGTGGTGCAATCAAGGACTGCGCCTGCCAACGTGGACATTGGCGCGATCATTGATTGCGCCTGTAATAAAATTGTTGAAAACTACTAATTACATGGGCGCAATCCATGACTGCGCCTAAAAAGTTTTTTTTTTTATTAAAAAAAGCAGATAGTTTACTTTACCTTTCCTTCTCTCATTTACCATCATAACCCATTTCTCACTCAAAACCTCAAAAACCCTAAACTTCTAAACCTTAAAAATATATCAAAATCCAAGTTGTCTAAAGATCAAAGTTAAGAGCAAGCTAGGTTGGCTATTTGGAGTATCAAAAGGTATGAATTTGGTTTTTTTATGGGTATTTCTATTTTACCCATCTTAGTTAAAATTATTTTGTTTTTAGAATAGATCGGAATGGCACCAAATTATATTGGAACTATATGCTATTACGATGGAGAATTGGTTGTTGATGAACATAAATGTAGAATATATAACGATGGATCTAGCAAACCGGCAAAAGTTTTAAAAGGGTCAAATTTCGTACAATTGAAGCAGGTCGTGTATAAATGTACTAAAATTAATCCGGATGAGTTTGACATTGAGTTAGTTTGTAGTTAGCCGACCGATTCCGGATCTAAGGCAATAAAAATCAAAGATGACGACGACATTGAAATTATGTTGTCCTTTGTGTCAAAATCAATTGAATTATTTGTAATGAAAGAGCAGAAGTTGTCAACAGAGCCAGCCGTTACACCTGTGGTATCGACTCCCTCAACTTGTTATCTGTATCCGACTATGAGCGTTCCCTCGTATGAGCAACAACAAATGGGTTTTGGGTTTAATCCGCACATGAATTTGCATCATCCATCGCTACCGGGCTATCCATATCCGACGCAGGAAAGTGCCCAAAATATAACACACGGGTAACTCGAAATTTAATATTCTCCTACTCCACAATATTACCATTGTCTTTTGTATGATTTTAAAAACTGTGTATATTTCAGTTTTGTACCGAATTACCTCACGACACAAAATTCCGCTGGACCATCTACAAGTTACCATTGTTCGCCCATGCAGCCAATGCTCACCGAAGTGTATCAGATGACCCAATAGTAAGTTACTAGTGTTATCGCTATAGATTTATGTAGCATATTAAATTTACTTCAGAATTTGTTGCTTGCATACTACAGGTATTCGACACAAACCACCGAAGCAGAATCTAACGTTGAACCCAATATTCCTGATGTCGAAATGGAACTAGATGATCAAGATTTGAGAGAGGTAAATCCAGATCCTTCACTTGACAGCATGACCGTTGTTAGCATTCCTGATAATGATACGTCATGGGTTGATGTAATGCGAGTAGACAATGCTCCCATAAATTTTGATTTGGGAGGCGAATACAACGCGGCCGAAGATAGTGATGAGTAGTTGCCGGAGTTTGAGTTACCATTGGATGATGATTTATGCAATGCACAAATGATAGCTAGATCCGTGGTTGCAAATATGAAATTCAACAACGAAGTTTTCTCGTCGTCCTGCGTCCAAAATGGTTTCAAAGTAGGTATGATGTTTGAGAGAAAAAGTAAATTCCTTCAACAGTTAAGTGAATGGTCGATTTTGCACGCAGTTTCGTTTAAGCCGGTCAGGTCGAATAAAAAGAAATACGCTGCTATTTGCAACACGGATCCCAATTGCTCGTGGAGAATACATGCCATAGATTCTAAAAAATCGCAGAAAGGTTTGTGGGTTATTAAAAAATACCCAGCTGAACATAGTTGTGTAAATCCGACAGTGAACTCCAATCATAAACAAGCAACATCAACTTTTTTGGTTTCGAAGATCATGCCGTTTGTGAAAGTGGATTTGAGTATTACGCCTGGAATAGTGCAAGTTTTAATACAGGAACAACTATTTATAAAAATTGGCTATACAAAGGCATGGAGGGCATTAAGCAGAGCAATCGAAGGCATTTACGGTGACTGGGCCGAGTCATACTCTACCCTCCGTTAATATTTTGATGAACTTATCAAAGCTAATCCGGGGAGTGTTGCCCATATTGTAGCCAAACTATGCAGAGTTTTTGTAAGGGCATTTTGGGCTTTTGGGCCATGCATTGAAGGATTTGTGCATTGTCGACCTTTGCTTTCCATAGACGGCACACATTTATATGGGAAATACAATGGCACGTTATTGGTTGCGACTATTGTCGATGCAAACGATTCACTTTACCCGTTGGCGTATAGGATTGTGGAGGCCGAATCAACCGATACTTGGGGTTGGTTTTTTGCGTGTATACGAACATTCATCCATAGTGTTCAAAATCGGCGCATCACTTTCATTTCTGATAGGATGAAGGGTATACCGGTTGCTTTGGAGAATTCTTGGAGATACCCGCACAAACACAGATATTGCGCCAGACATTTAAAAGTCAATTTTCAAGCTGTTGGATTCAAAGATAAAATTTTGACAGGTTTGTTTTATGCAGCAGCATGTGCTTCCGAAGTGGTTGAATATCAAAAGATCCGTAATGAAATTAAACTAACTAACATTCCGGCACATAATTGGATAGAGAAAAGTTTGGGGGGGAAGGAAGAGAATTGGTCTCTGTGTTTCAATGACAGTGGTAGATTTCATGTCATGACGACAAATGCTTCTGAAAGCTTTAATGGTGTACTTAGAGGTGCACGATCATTGCCCGTCAAAGCTCTAGTTGCGCGTACGTTTTTTCGGTCGGTGGATTATTTTTGTAAATGAAAGGAGCTTGTTATGCCGACGACGGCAAAGCTAACTCCCAAATGGGAGTTGAAGATATGTGAAAGGGCAAATGAAGCTAGACGTTGCCGTATTGTCCGATATAATGAAGGTGAGTGGGGAGTAATTTCACATGTCGGCAAGGAATACAAAGTATTACTCAATCAAAACAATTGTTCTTATACGTGTGGAATTCCATTACTTCAGCACCTTCCATGCGAACATGTAATGGCAGCTTGTTCTGATGTAACCAACGGTGCTAATCGACAACACTATGACTTTGCCTCGAAGTGGTATTCGGTGAAGAAGTACTACGCAGCTTACAAACCGGAATTTCATCCTATTCCAGATAAACGTTACTGGAACAAATTCCAGGGACATGTTTTATTGCCACCAACAGTGCGTAGAACAGCCGGGAGACCCAAATCAACTAGAATTAAAGGAACCATGGATGAAATGCGGGCTCCTAAAATGAATAGATGCAGTAAATGCGGAGTGGTAGGTCATATGAAAAGTCGATGTAATTCAGTAAATTAGGATTTCGTACCGTAGTTAATGTTTGAACAATTTGTAGTAATATTTGATTGTAATCGAATTTATTTCTTTACTCCCGTACCGACAATACAGTGTTGCAATAGCATTTGAATAGGATGACTAATGCATTGTTGCAGACTACATCAGCATTAGGATACGTTAATACACTGATATAATAGCATTTGGATATGGTGATTAATACATTGTTGCATACTACATAAGCATTTGAATACGTTAATACACTGTTACAACGATACAAGTCTTGCCTACTCATTGGGATATCGTGGTAACTGGGATTCTAAATCCGAGTTAAGCTGTTTCAGACGGAAAATCTCCTTTTTCAGGCGGTCGTTCTCATCTTGCATTTCTAATGCATACTCATGTCCTCTTCGGCACATCGGAGGATCAACCCACTCGGTATACTTACAAACTCTGAAGGTGTTCGGATAAAGTAGGCTCATATCGTATCTGGCACATTTGTATAACCTACGCCCTGTACTAACGCTTCTATTTTTGTTCACAACCACGCAGCAGGCCGACCCGCAGTAACAAAGCTTTCTTGGTACTGCCTCTCCGATTGCTAGAGCTCGGTATCGATTAGTTTATTTACCCCCGTGCACCGCAACGAAATGAGTTTGGGGTGCACCGCCGAGATGATCTGGGAGTTCTACCATGTCAAATGTTTTAGGGTCAGGGTAAACTTCTTTACCCGGTCGACGGTGATTTGGAGACACTTGTTGGGAATCATCAATAACCGTCAAGCGGTCATAAGCTTCGGACTCCAAACTTTCCCAATTTTTTGACAAAGTGTCATTGTCCGTTTCCCATTGATTCATCCTACACAAGCATGGGTTAAAATTTCATTTTCAAATCAACTATTTAAAATTCATTGCTAAATCTTGCTAAAGAGAATTTCATGTAAGTACCTTGGTTAGAGCACAATTTTGATAAAGAGAAGGAAGCACACACCTTTGTTCTTCAAATTACTAAAAGCTAGAAGTGAACATGGATTTTGGTAAATTGGCAGGAAGAAAAGGCAAATGAGGAATTTAATTTCACTTTTGCTCCATTTACTTTTGCTTTGAATGGTCAAATAACAAGTAGGTAGTAGGCACCAGCTACATATTGTTGCTTTTTTGACCAAACACAAGGGCAACTGCCGTAATTTATTCCTCCTACACAAATCACACCTTCTTATATAGAAATACTTGTTCACCTTCTTAGAGTACCTCCTCCTTCTAATACTAAGACAAAACGCCATCTTGTCCATCCTCCTCAGACTCTGAAGAAGAAGCGTATGAACAAATGAGACTTCAACAGTATGCAGACGAATTCCCGGAGCTAAACCTGTTGGGACTTCAGGATGTACCACCTCAACAAGTTCAAGCACGTCAACAAGTTCAATTACCTCAACAAGTTCAAGCACGCCAACAAGTTCTAGTACGTCGACAAGTTCAAGCACTTCAAAAAGTTCAAGCACGTCGACAAGTTCAAGCACTTCAACAAGTTCAAGCACCTCAACAAGTTCAAGCACGTCAACATACTCAAGCACATCAACAAGTTCAAGCACCTCAACAAGTTCAAGCACCGCATGAACACATGGTTGAATCTTATCCCGTACGATGCTATTTCGGTTATGAGCTTGACGTTGTTGTTCGAGCTGATGGCAATGATATAGATCGTCGCATTCATATATGTCGAGCCTATCCAAATGGTTGCAACTACACCGAATGGGTAGACGAACCTTTCAGCCCGAGGGCAATAACTTATTCAAACAAACTAGAACGCGAGATTAGACGACTACAAAATGTTATTGAACATATGCGTTTCGACCGTAACAACTAGTTTGTACGTGTGTGTTTTAGTGCACTTAACTTTGAATGAATTTTATTGTATCGAATGAATTGCACTAAAGCGTGTTGAATGAATTGTATTGAATTATCGAAGTCCAATGTTGAATGAACTGTGTTGTAGTGTACATTTTCAATGGAAGCAGAGGACTTGGTCCCTGGGGCGCAATCAATTATTGCGCCCCAGGGCCCAAATATTGCAAAGCTTTACCATTGGGCACAGTCATTAAATGCACCCAATGGAACCAAAGAACTTGATTCCTGGGACGCAATCAATTATTGCGCCCCGGGGACCAAGTTCTTCAAAACTTTACCATTAGGTGCATTCGTTGTTTGCGCCCAATGGAACCAGAGAACATGGTTCCTTGGGCGCAAACAATTATTGCACCCCAGGCACAAAGTTTTGCAGAACTTTGTCATTGGGCGCAATAATTGTTTGCGCCCAAGGGAACCAGAGAACTTGGTCTCTGGGGCGCAATCAATTATCGCGCTCCAGGGACCAAGTTTTGCAAAACTTCACTGCTTCAAATGCAAAACTTCACTATTTCAAATGCAATTACAATAACAAATGCAATTACAATAACAAATGATCTTCAACGTTTCAAACTATAAACATACAGATTAAACAATCTAATCAAAACAGGAAGAAATGTCAACTTAGGACATTTTCACTACTACTTTCAAAAGTACATTTTCACTACTACTACTTTTCCAAAAGTACATCAAAGCAATCGTTCCAACAACTCGTCCACATCAAACATCAACTTAACAAAAGTACATTTTCAATACTACTTTCACCCCTACTTTCCAGTTCATGCAAATAAAAATAAAACAAGTCAAAATGCCAACTTAAAACAAATCCAACTTCAACATCTAACGTTTTTTTTGGACCAGCCGCCACAACTTTTCCTTTTCTCCTAGGATTCCGTTGAGTTGCCCCCCGCGACGTGCCCGGCTGCGACGGACCGAGCACGAACTCACTTTGGGCTGGCTGAGAAGATGCCGCTTTTCTTTTCCACTTGTCTTTTCTTGCGGTCTTACGAACAGGAACATATGGAGGTGGTGGTGATCGGGCAAGCCTGTTCTTCCTCAGAATCGACTGAAGAATGCGGGTAATGCTCATGCACTTAACCTTTGACGGCTCCAGCACCTCCGCCGATAACTCCTCAACCAACGCGGGTGTATGGTAAATTGCATCGGTCTGCAATACACATATTGTAAGCTCGTATTTTAAAATATCGTTTGTGTTAAAATACCATGTGCATAAAAATGTACATACAAGACCACGCTCAAGCGGCGCTCTTGGGATGTAAGGTTCATCGTCTTGAGGAACATTTAAAGGTGGATCTATAGAAAGAATAATATATCGCCGCGTGATTTTCCAATACCATGTGTAGTACGCCAAATCGAATACCGGTGCCACACTTTGTTCGTGGACAAATTCGAAGCGATTGTTCCATGTATTGACTGCCGCTTGATAGGCCGCGTTGTCCCGGGCATCAATCAAGTAGTGTGGTGGTTTCTCGGGAATATGTTGGACAAGGCCAAACTATCTCATCACTCTATCCGGTAGGTGATACGCGACGTTGTTAAAGCAAATGAGCGGAACACGTGCTTGCCAAAGCTGGACTGAAGCAACGCACAATGCCGGTAGGTTAGCAAGTGCCTCGACGTATGGGGTCCATGAAACAGCGTCGTAATCGAGTACGTCTAACTCGTTACGATAGAAAGAAACGTTGTGTCTAGCCGTGAACAACGAGCTCTTCGGCCCAACCCACCTATTGAAAACATTAAATTACAGACTTTCTACCGGAATTTTAATAAACCCTATGTTCAATATATACTTTTAGTAATATTACCTCGAAGCAAAAGGCAATGAAACATCAATTTGTGCTTTCTTCATAGTTACTCTCCCAACGGGGAGATACGCCCAAACACGAGATTTCGAATGGTCGCAAACCAAACGGGAAGTGATAATGTGAAGGATAATGGCCCGCGCACGCTGCTCCATTTGTTCTTGAGAAGCATCCTCGGGAATGTCTTTGGCTAATTGCTGCCTAAACCACGACATATTAATCATCTCGGGCTTGTGCCACTCGACTCCTGAAGGAGATAGTCCTAGCAAACTCTCGCACATTTCCGCATATTCATCGGATTCAGGAGGGGTGAATGGATGACCATCGATGGGTAAGCCAAGCAAAATCGCCACGTCCGCCAATGTGATCGTCATTTCACCGCATCTAAGGTGAAATGACGATGTCTCCGGTCTCCATCGATCTACTAAAGTTGTTATATGATGGCGGTCGACTTGTATGGATCCAAGGCGATGTATCAAGAGAAAACCCGCTCGATCAAGTAGCTCTAACACACCGGCGCGTTTCGAAGTGACCAACTTTAAGGACGATGAATGCTCGATGGTTTCAACCGCAGTTTTGAGCTGGCATATAATAACAAAAGTGAATTTTTGATTAGTTAACACGCACAAATATTCTCGAGCTCTATATTCTAACTAGTATTGAATTGTGAGTTTTGGTTACCGCCATCAACTCCGGTTTGTTTGAACGATGTTGTACCTGTAAATATAAGACGCTACCATCTACATGTCTGGGCGCTATCTCCACATACTCTGAAATATTTCAATGCTAACAAATTTAGTACTAAGTTTCACCAAAACAAATACAAACCTACCAATTTTCAAATCTACGCAAATTCAACATAATGAAGTCGATTATCAATCTTCAATTCTCCACAACAAACTTAGCATGCCTTTTCAAATCACAAGAAAATGCTCCACAAATCATATGACCACATTTTCCAATCTCAACAAAACTCTCAAGAAATCAACAATTTTGCATATATATGACCAACCCATCAACTATATACATCTGTAAACCATCGGTTTACAAAATTACAAGAAAACTTAAGAAAACCCTAAACCTAAATTCTGAGATAAACACACAAAAATAATTGCGATAATTACCAATAGCTTGCTCCTACGTTGAAGAACTTGCCATATTTATTGTAGAAGCTGAAATTACTTAAATATAATTGGGGTTTTAATTTCGGATTTGGAGTTTTAATTTCGATTTTGAATTTTAGGGTTTTTTGGATTTTGATGGATATTTTAAATTTTACCAAGTCACGAGGGGTCATCGGTTTTTTTTTAAAGAAACCTTACAGGGCGCAATCATTGATTGCGCCCGTAGGAAAACTCATTTCCTGGCCAATTCAGCGCTGAGTTGGCCAAAAGGAGGCTAAAGTTGCAAATTTTCATAAAAGGGGCTATACGTGGAATTAAAAAAAAAAAATTGGGCCAAATACTACTAAATAAAACATTGTTGGAAAATTAACCAACACTGTTCAACCTGACATCTAAATAAAACATTGTTGGAAAAGATGCGCGTACATTCAACTAGGCCTGACCGAAATTGATAGCAACAGTCTTCATGCAATTAGTTAATTGTTTTGTTTTTGTTGTATTCATTTTAGTATATGCTATTGCAAGTTGTATTGTTACCATGCGGTACGTTTCTGTTGGAATTTGTAGTTGACAGCCTGTAAGGTACTGATATAAATAATAGCTAAAAGCCTCTCGTCTTTTTGAGGTTTTCTCCAAATTGTTCTCATGGAAACTTTACTTCAGTTTTCATTATAGATCTGAAAATTTCTCAAACATCTTCATGGTATCGGAGCCTCAGACAAAGGTCCATGGCAAACTTCTCAAATAATTCTGCGAATTCTACTCCATCAAATCCTAATTTGGTAAATTCTGCTTCGATGAATTCAAGCCCTATTAATTTTCCAAATCAACCTTGGAATCCTTTTTCGAAGTCCTTAACCTCTTCATGACAATCAAACTTGATCGATTGAATTTTCTGGCTTGGAAATCTCAAGTGGTACCAACTGTGATAGGTCATGATCTTGATGATTTTCTGTTCAGTAACAACAAACCTCCTCAGTTGTTGATCAATGGAGATCCAAATCCAGCTTACAGCCAGTGGAAGCGAAAGGATCAACTTCTTCTCTCCTGGTTGCGATCTTCGACGACTGAAGCTGTTCTTGCTACGGTAGCTTCACACACTTCGTCATACTCACTGTGGAAAGCTCTTGAACAAAGATTCTCTAGTCAATCCAAGGCTCGTTTGCTGCAACTTAAAGGTCAGCTGTGTAATATTCAACAAGTTAATCTAAGTATTTCTGATTATGTTGATCAGGTAAAATCTCTTTGTGATAATTTGGCCATTGCTGGTTATATGGTCAATGATGATGATCTTGAGCTTCAGCTTCTTAATGGTCTTGGTCCGGAATATGATCCGGTTGTCTCGGGAATTACATCTAATAGTGAAACAAAGTCTCTTGAAGAAATTCAGGCTTTACTCATGGCTCATGAATGTAGACTTGAACGCCACAATACTTTTGCTGACATCACATCCAAGTTTTCTGCAAATCTCACCGTTGGATCTTCAAGATTCAGTAATACAGGCACTTACAGACCTCCAGCTCAAAGAAATAGAGGAATTCCTCATGATACCACTTCAAGAATTGGATCTAGACCATACAATCGTTTTCCCAATCAATCTAACTCAAAACCTTTACGTCAAGTTTGTTTGAAATTGGGACATACTGCTGCAATTTGTCATTACAGATTTGATAAAAGCTTTATCACACCAAAGGCATCTGCTACTGTTCAACCTCGGGCCTATCTAGCTGAGTATGAAAGTGATTTGTATTCTCAAGCATATTCTTCACCTGGAATACCTGATTTAGCTGAAAATTCTATGTGGTATGCTGATACTGGTGCAACAAATCATGTTGCTTTTGGTATGGAAAATCTGGATTCTGCTGCACCTTATGCTAGATCTGAATCTTTGGCAGTAGGTGATGGTAAGAAACTGTTAATTTCTCATATTGGTCATGCTATTCTTCCTTCATCATCAAATTCTCCTATTCACTTGAATACTGTTTTAAAAGTTCCTGCTATCACAAAAAATTTGGTCAGTGTTTCCAAGTTAACTCAAGATAACGATGTTTTTCTTGAATTTCACAAATCTTGCTGTTTTGTCAAGGACAAGCAAACCGGGAATGTGCTTCTCAAAGGGAAGGTTAAAAATGGTCTGTACATGCTTGGAGAAAATTCTTCTAAGTCTTCTAATGGTCTGCAGTGTCATTTAGCTATAACATCAGAACCATTTTATGGTACATTTTATTCTTGTGATACTTTGGCATCTTCTTGTAATAAGTCCTGTTTTCCAAATACTGTGTCAAATGTTTGTAATGAATTTGAAATGAATAAAGAATCTGTTTCTAGTTGTGGTTCCAGTCCACAAGTTTTATCTTTATCTCTTTCTAATGATGTTAATGTGTGGCATTGCAAACTCGGTCACCCTTCCTCCAGAATTTTATGCAAAATTTTGTCAAAAATTCCTAATTCGTAATCAATGAAAGACTTAAAATTCTGTGATGTATGTCAAAAAGGTAAGAGTCATAAACTGCCTTTCTCTTTGTCCTCAAGTCGAGCTAATAAGCCTTTAGAACTCATTCATACTGACCTATGGGGACCTTCATATACTCCATCAAAAGATGGTTTCATCTATTATGTGCATTTTCTTGATGATTTTAGTAGATTCACTTGGATTTTTCCTTTAACATTGAAATCACAAGCTTTTGAGGTGTTTATTAAATTCAAAGCTCTTTTTGAAAAACAATTTGGTTTGCCAATAAAAAGTATACTAGCTGACTGGGGAGGTGAGTATAGAAGATTTGAAAGATACTTAAGTGATCAAGGTATCCATTTTCAACATCCATGTCCACATACACATGAACAAAATGGAAGAGCAGAAAGAAAGCATAGACACATCACTGAAACAGGACTTACTTTACTGGCTCAGTCTGGTCTCGACATGTCTTATTGGTGGCATGCATTTCAATGTGCAGTTTATTCCATTAACAGGCTTCCTACTTCTATTCTAAATGATATCAGCCCATATGAGTGTCTCTTTCATCATGCACCAGATTACAATTTTCTAAAACCTTTTGGATGCATCTGCTATCCTCACTTGAGACCTTACAACAATCATAAGTTGAGTTTTAGGTCTGAAGCTTGCATCTTCTTGGGACATTCAATGCATCATAAAGGATATATATGTGAGAATAAAACAGGGAGAATCTTTATTGCTCGCAATGTGGTGTTTAATGAAACTCAATATTCCATCTCCACAACAGAGAATCAGGTATCTGATTTGAATTCTCATCAGTTTCCTACAGCCCGGTTTTCTACTAGTGCTTCATGTTCTCATACTAATGATGTTTCTATCACTGCAAATTCTGATGCCGACACTACTGCTGCGCCCAATTCACCCGAGTTACCTTCTTGCGATGCTGAAATGCTACCTAACCAAGCTATAGTTACTGATGTTCCAGAACCGTCCTCATCACCCGAATCTTCATCTCACCAATATCAACAAAGCTCACCTCAATGTCCTACTACAGTTGTGCCTAACACCAAAATTGCTCCATCCGAAAGCCAAACTATCCCACCTACAAGGACTCATCATATGATTACAAGATCTCAACATGGAATATACAAACCTAAAGCTTACCTGGCCACTCAACATCCTCTTCCCGAGTCACTTTTACCTTCCAAACCGATTACTACCAGGGCTGCTTTAAAAGATTCTAAATGGGTTGCTTCCATGAAAGAAGAATATGACGCTCTTATTAATCAAGGTACTTGGACTTTGGTGCCTTATGACCCTAGCATGCATTTATTGGCAATAAATGGGTGTTTCGAATTAAGTTGAAGGCTGATGGAAGCCTTGACAGGTACAAATCAAGACTTGTAGCTAAAGGGTATCTTCAAGAACCTGGTATTGACTATGAAGAAACATTTAGTCCTGTAGTTAAACCAGCCACAGTTAGAATTGTGTTGACATTGGCTGTTTCTTCGAATTGGAATGTTAAACAACTAGATGCTAGTGATGCATTTCTAAATGGTACTCTAAATGAAGCAGTTTTCATGCAACAGACTCAAGGCTTTGTTGATCCATCAAAACCGAGTTATGTTTGTAAGTTGCACAAAGCTTTATATGGTCTTAAGCAAGCTCCGAGAGCATGGAATGATAAACTCAAGTGCACTCTTTTTGGTTGGGGTTTCGTAGCATCCAGGTCTGACAGCTCATTGTTTATCTATGGTTCAGGACAGAATTTAGTGTTGCTTCTTGTCTATGTTGATGATATTTTAGTGACTGGCCCAAATACCAACCTCATATCTAAGCTAATATCCGATCTCAATAGTAGTTTTTCTCTCAAAGATCTTGGATCCTTGCACTACTTTCTTGGTGTTGAAGTCCATAGAACCGCAACCGGTATGTACTTATCTCAAACTAAGTATATTACCGACTTGCTAGTTAAACTTCATCTTGAAGGAGCAAAAGCTTGTTTTAGTCCCACTAGCTCTACTCATAAATTGTCTCTCAAAGAGAGTGTTCCATTTGATGATGTTACTACATATCGAAGTACAATTGGAGCTTTACAGTACTTAACAATAACTCGCCCAGATGTTGCATTTATCGTAAATAAACTGAGCCAATTTGTGCAAGCTCCTACAGTCATACACTGGGAGGCAAGTAAGAGACTTCTTAGATACTTGAAGGGTACCATTTCAGAGGGTTTACTCATCAAACCAGCAGCTATGCTTGATCTTCAAGGTTATTCTGACGCAGATTGGGCTAGTTGCCCTGATGATAGGAGATCCACAGGTGGTTATGCCATGTTTTTAGGTGGTAATCTAGTTTCTTGGTCAGCAAAGAAGCAACAGGTAGTGGCTCGTTCGAGTACAGAGAGTGAATTCCGTGCTTTAGCCAATGCTGCAGCTGAGATCAAATGGCTTGTTTCTTTGTTACATGAACTGCATGTCACTTTACCTAGCTGTCCAGTATTATGGGTGGATAATCAGGGTGCTTCTGCCTTAGCTGCTAATCCAGTTTTTCATGCTCGAAGTAAACACATTGAGATTGATTTGCACTTCGTTCGTGACCAGATTATTGCTCGAGAACTTGCTGTGCGTTATGTTCCATCAGTGGATCAAGTGGCGGACATTCTTACTAAGGCTTTGCCTATTGACAGGTTTCACTATCTTAAGTCCAAACTTCATGTGGTGTCTACCCCATTTCGTTTGAGGGGGGATGATAGCAACAATCTTCATGCAATTAGTTAATTATTTTGTTTTTGTTGTATTCATTTTAGTATATGCTATTGCAAGTTGTATTGTTACCATGCGGTACGTTTCTGTTGGAATTTGTAGTTGACAGCCTGTAAGGCACTGATATAAATAATAGCTAATAGCCTCTCGTCTTTTTGAGGTTTTCTCCAAATTGTTCTCATGGAAACTTTACTTCAGTTTTCATTATAGATCTGAAAATTTCTCAAACATCTTCAGAAATTCATAGGCATTGGACATGAGCCATTATTAATGAAAAGGGAGAAAGAAAAGAAAAGGCAGGTTTATAAGATTGTGCCAAATACTACGAGTATCATGAACTGAACTTGCAGGCCCATGATTCGCAGATGATCAGTTCAAGAAACAGAACTCCTATAGAAGTTACTTTGGATTTTTATTTTTGGTGTTTTTTGTTGTACTTCATATGTTTGTTCTTAATGGGTTTAAAGCAGTGGCGGAGCCAGGAATCGACGTTGGTGAGGTCACATTTGGGGAAAGTGACGGGGGTTCGAGGGCGATAGTCCTCGAATTTTTTTTTTGAAAGAACGTTGTTCATATCTAGCATCGCAACACCGTATAATTGAAATAGAAAGAGCTAGAAGCAAACTGAATTTGATGGCTGGGGAACATTTCTTCGATCCTTTCTTTGTCCAGAACTGAAAATAGCTGGATTCTGTTCGCTGGGAGCATTTAACAAACTAGGTCAGTCCATCATGCCATCACCATCATCGAGCCATACCCATTCAACAAACACCAGCTTCATATCTTCATTAACCCAACCACAGTACTACTACAACACATGAAAGAAAACCTTCCCCAAATTCACAAAAAAAACCATCGACCGCATCCAAAAGCTGTTGCTAATTCTGGTTGTCTCGTTCACTCACCACTCATCAACAACTACCCAAGCTCCTACAACAAAACTTCACTTTGTACTGTGCTTCCACCTCTAACTCACTGATAAACTCAACCCCAAATCCAACCGTCTCCCAATCGAACCAAAATCAGGTCGAGCTACCGCCTATAAACCACACGCGACACAAACCCAAACACAAATCGGAGAACGTGGTATGGCAGGATTAGGAGACCTAGGGTTTGTTGTGCGAGACTTTGTAGGATTAGTCGAGAGTGACACTGGAAGCTGCTGGCCGTTAGTGGGGTCCGGAGGTTCTGGAGCCAGCGGAGTTGGAGGCAGCGGTGTAGGAAGAGGCAAGAAAGGGGCCCGAAAAGGTGAGGAAGGCCGCGAATACAATTGCCAGACATTTGTGCGATAGAGAAATAGATGTAAAGTATTTATTTATTTATTTATTAAAATATAGTTTTCTGGTGAGGTCACGTGATCTCACCAGCCATAACGTGGCTCCGTCTCTGGTTTAAAGCATTGTTATCAGGACCGAACCGCGAGTCGAACCGTAATGCTTCAAGGTTCAAGGTTTTAGTGGTCCGATCGGTTGAACCGTAAGAACCGTGTATTTTTCATTTTTGATAAATGTAACAATATTAGTATAGGTATGCACCTGATTAGAACTTGGTGGAGTAAAATTTCGTACTTTGCTGTATGAACAAAAATTGTGAAAGGATATTTGTCCCACATCGTGTAAATATATCATCACTCAATACCATGAGGTCTATAAATATACACAACCAGCAGACTTTCTGATGTGGGTTTCGCAGCATGGACCCATTATAATAATATTGTTATTATTATTCTCATTTGTTTGAGGTACAATGTCGGGCCAACTTTAATTGGTCTGAGGGTATTAATGTAAATATTTGACGGGCTATGTGGTTTTGAACGGTTCAACCTTCAGATTTATGGGTTTCGAACGGTTTGCTGCTGCATGCGGTCTGTTTCGTCTCCGGACCGTTTTTACCCACGGTCAGCGGTTAAGACGTTTTATAATAATAATAATAACAAGTTTGCTATATAAGAGCCACAGATCGTGTCTTGGAGGACATTGTAAGGTCTAAATGACACAATAACGAAAATTAAAGCTTTGTCGTACAATATGTTTGTACAATAAGGACGATGACAGCATATTAAAACCTGTATAAAATATTACTTACGTAGAGAAGAAAGTTCAAGGTGAAATGGTAGAGACGTGGAGTTAACACATTACATTTGTCATAAATATGTACACAAGTGAAATAATAGGTAACTAAAATTGGACGAAGTCGTGGATGCTTATACATGCATGCTTGTAACTTGTACGTTACTCTGATAATGACACGCAGTTTGACTGAGGAAATCAAACTTCCTTCTTGCAGCATTTGTGATGTAAAAAGATAAGGTTAAAAATACAAAATTTACTGCTTTGTGATGTAAAAGTGCTTGTTCATCACAAAAAGTTCTCCAATGGGAAAAAATTAGATGTAAAAATTATCTGAGAAAACTATATATTACATCCCGAAATAATCAAATTGGTGGAAATATTTGCTGGTCATGTATGTTTGCAAATTATGAAAATCAATCAGGCATCAACTTTATGCATAAAGTTTTTCTCCAATGTAATTCATAGTGAAAAACAATTGTTTACTATATATGTGGTATGACACATGCTCGAATATTGTACTTTCTTCAGCTAAGAGAGCGCTTTGAAAGTCTAAACTGCAGCTTACAGCATCAATGTCAACAATTGTTATATGTTTTCAATTTCACCTCAGTGTCCTACTGTACGCTACTTTGGTCAAATAATAGTTTACACAATATATATGAATTTTTACTAGAAAACAAAAAAAAAATCATATACCAATCATTTTATATGTAGTAAATTATGCATCTAAGTTCCACTTTCATTGCTTACAAAATAGGTAACTTATCATATGAATCTAAGTTCCACTTTCATTGTATTTGTCACTCAAGAGTTGTTGATCATCCTTGTACGTAGTTTTATTATCCAAGTACCTTAATTCCATGCTGAGGTTAAATTTGAGGAACTCATAAGTGTACTGTCTAAGAAGAACTAATGTAATACTTTTATCCAACCATTCTCTTCAAGCATGGGTATTGTGAAGAACGTCGAACACCAACAAATCACACTTAAATAATTTGCCCAACCGATCAAATGGACATGGCCACCCTTAGTATGTCCACACTTGTGTACTTTGAATATGCATGCTTCCTCAAAATGATGAAGACGGTTTCCAATTAGTGCTGCACAAGTGAAATCAGAAACCTAAAGCGTTTAAATCGGACCGACGAACTGTAGCCCGTGCTGCCTCCTCTACTCAGCAACAATCTCCTGCTGCAACATCTGATGGACCTAATTTCAATTTTCAATTTTCAATCATGAGGGGTTTTCTCCCCTGCAAGCTGCTTGTAAGACAGTGTTTCCAAAGCCTGTAAGGCAGGTTTTACGCTTATTGGCCCTCCTCTTTTGCTTCTTAGACCCGTTGATTCGGCTCCAAGGATATCTACAACCACATCAAATTTCAGTTCTACTCACCAGCAGAGCTTGGTAGGACGTAGTGTCAGGTAACCAAGTTTGATCGAGTCCTAGTAAAAGTTTTTAGCCCATTTTTTCATCCTAAACATATACCAGTTTTGTCAGAAGATGATCGTCTGATTATGCAGGATGTGGAATATGAGTGGTTTTCTCCTATATGTTCAAGATATCATAGTTTTGGTCACTTAAAAAGTGCTTGTATATTTACTAAAATTTGAGTTCTAAAGAAAAATGCCATCCAAAGTTGTAATACTAATTATTCTATGGAAATTTACTCGGGTGTGCAATCTCTTGAAACTGATGACAATGATACACAATGTGCTCCTGAAGAGGTCTTGCTTCAAGATGTTGTAGTGTAGGTACAGGTGCCAAAGCAAAAATTGTGTAAGATTTCTTCTCATGGCCCTGATGATGCATGCCCGGGCGATTTAGCAGAAGATACCGACATCGCTGCTGGTAACAAGCTGGACCATCGAGCTGTAGAACAGACGGCTACTAGACCGAAGGCTGTACGCAGAACTAGAGCTGACGACGCTTCCTTTGAATTTCAAGCAGTTATGGACTCTAATGTACAATAAAATCCTGCATGGAAATCACCGATCACGAAATAAAGAATAATAAGAAGAAGAAGGTGAAGAAATTCAAAAAATTGTAATCTTTGGGTGATTTAAATCAGGAAGGTTCTTCAGAGACTCAGTACAAACTAAACCTGGGAAGTGAGAGTTATATTTATTGTTTTGGCATTTTATAGTTTAGATCATTACTTAGTTTGTTCACGAAACCAATTGGTTAATGTGAATATTTGCTTCTTAGTATATATATATTCAGGATCTTAGTTAAGTATTCCTCAACATGGGACTTATATTTTCAACATATTGACATGTGGGCCATCTAGTTTTAGTCGCCTACTAGCCAGAAAGTTAGACACATGTTTATTAGGTACCGTTTGATCTTCCAAATGGACGGTTTACGTTCGCGTCTGTGTCGGACGCATCAAAAGTGGGACCCACGCATTTGCCTTTTTAAGCTGAACGGCTGAAAAGTTAGCTTTCGCGTCGGACGGTTTGGACGCGTCCGACGCGACAGATATTTTTTTGTACTCCTCTCTTCCCTCTCCCTATATATATTCCACCCATTTCAACACTACATCACCATACTGACTTTTCATTTTTCTCCGGTTCTTCAAGAAATTATGGCAGATAGTGATGAATCTGATTTGAAAGATTTGCAAGATTTGCTAGATATTTAAGAAATTATGGCTAATTAAATACGAGAAAGGAGCAAAATACACAATTCACCATGGCGGCTGTACGAGACACTGTATGGAACGAACTAGTTGTCGCGGGAATGCATTGAAAAGTTTTATTATATTCTGTATTTTATATTAGCATTTTAAATTCTGCAATTGTATTCCGCAATTATGTAATTTTAATTTTGTAATTTTTATTCTGCAATTTGTATTATGCATTCTACTATTCTGTTCAACAAAAAACACACACAAACAATTAAAAATAATATATACACAAACAATAAAATAATACTTCTGCCTCTTCCAAAATGCTTATTTCGTAAAAAAAAAAAAAAAAACACATTTCTCGTTCGCAACATTTTCACTTCAAATACCCCTTCAAAATAACCCTTCTGTTCAAAATCAAACGGACCCTTAGGCTTTTGGGTTTAGTATGTATGATTTATTTCAATACCAATGAGTCAATCAAGTGATGTATGACAGTTTTGGATTTGTACAATTAAGGATGTAAAATTCTGTATATGTATATGTGTGTGTGTGTGTGTATATATATATATATCAGTTTTCTAAAAAAAGTTGTATGATAAATAAAAAAGTTCAATTATATTCCTATTGAGATTAAATATACACAATCAGAAAAATCGTTTATTCCCCAATAAGCAATTTTATCATACCTCTCATGTGCCAAGCTTTACTAACGTAGCTGAACTGTGTAAGTCGTTGTCCATTTTTTCTGACTAGCCGACCTTAAACATCATTGTAAGTTGTTTCTGATTATTTATCCTATATATTTTTCCTCTGTATCCTATTTAGTAATTTCATCGATTAATTTCGATAAATATATAAGGGCAATGAGTAACTACTGTTAGCAAATACACAAAGAAAGCATGCTTGCAAGATAATGTTAAATATTATAAAAATATATGTACATCTTTATACGTGTTAACCACGTTCTTAACCATGCAGAAGTCCAGCAGAATTAGAACATCGAGATCAAAACAGAACAACATGAAACTTGACATGCAAGCTCAAATAGACTAAAAGGCCTTGTGAAAATAAAGCAAAAACAAGCTAAGAATATAGTTTAGGGTCAAGTTACAAATATCGAGTTATATATGTTGGTCCTCCGGCCCTTTAAATTTACGAGTTGCTTTATGGCTCTATTACAATTTGTATCAATCCAATTCAGACGATCTCTATGAATTAATGTTTTGAATTGTATAAGACATTTAAGTGAAAAATTAATAGAATAATGTTGTAATTTTGAACTGTAGAAAAAAGTTATGTTCTTGACACAAATTACATGTATATGTAATGCTTGAGTGAGTTGAGTAAATAAGGCCCATTAGCAACTAAATAACCAATTTCATAAAACAAATGGGTGAAACCAATAAACCCACATGACGCAATACAGCGAGCACAATTACCCTTTCCCCGCTCGGTACGAGGGTTAAGGTTTCTTTCTCTTCAAATCCATCGCGACTTTGAGAAAATCATGAATCTCCACTTCGAATAGAATGAATGAGCTTGCCGATCTGAGATGAGCGAGAGAAGATGACCGATTGAGGCTCTGGTAAAGGAAAAGCGATGCTACACCTTCAACTATAGCAAATCGGGTCGAGGTGGTTGATGAAGACTAGATCTTCATACTGGTTTCATTTCCTGTTTGAATTTCATCAAATATGAGGTCAGATATGAGTCTTTAAAAGTCTTTGCTAGATAATGCCTCTACAAATGTATTTGCTTTCTGAAAATAGGCTTGAACATGACAAACCTGTAGTTTTCCTTTGATGACTTTCTCTCAAACAAATTATAAATTTATTTCTATATGCTTTGTTCGAGAGTGGAGAACTAGATTGAATGACACCGAGATAGTACTTTAATTTTTGTTCCAAAGTGTTGCGTTGCTTTCGTTTTTTTATTTTCAGTTCCATTACAATTGATTGTACCCACATAAGCACTTCTATATTCTGCTTCACTGTTGGATTAAGATATAGTTGATTGCTTCTTATAGCTCTATGTTATTATGTTATCCTCAAGATATATACAGTAGTCAAAAACTAGTTCTTTGTCTTCTTGATCACCTGCCCAGTCAACTTCACCGTCTCCCACTAGATTAAATTTTTTGCCTTTTTTTGATTTGTAGTCCAAACTTTGTAGTGTTTTTGAGATATGTGAGAACCCTCTTTATAGCTTTCCGGTGACTATCTATTGGATTCTGCATAAATTGAGCAACTTGTAAATACTGAATGCTATGTTAGGTCAAGTTATTGTAATATATTGCAAAGCACCAATGATGATTCTATATTGTTTACCATTGAGTATACGTTCCCTCCTGGTTTTAGATAGGTTTTGGCTACCTATCATTTATGTTGGCTAAAGCTTGGCAAAGCTTAGCGACATATTTCTTTTGACTGAGCACATATCTGTAGATGATGACCCCTATTCTCAGGAAGTAATTTAAACCGCCAAGAATTTTTATTGATAATTGATAATAAAGGTATTTGATTAGCTCATTAATCCGACGCACACCATCATCTGTAATAATTAAGTCATCCACGTATATTAGCATGTAAATTGATGAAGTATTGGTGATTTTGGTAAACAATGAGTTATCTAATTTGGTAAATTGGAAGCCCTTGTCAAAAAGTGTAGCTTTAAGTTTATGAGTCCATTCTCTAGAAGCTTGTTTAAGCCCACTTTCCTTTTTGAATTTGCATATAAAGTTGTTGTCTTGTACATAGCCTTATAGCTGATGCATATAAATTTCTCCCTATAGAACACCAGTTAAAAATGCATTATTGATATCTAATTGTCTTTTATGCCAGTTTTTGTGTATAGCAATTGTTGGAAAACAATGGCTGAGTCGCGGACTAGGTCGCTTTCTTGAAGACGATTCGGCGATTTGGTCAGAGGTGCAAACCAATTCGTTCCTTCGCCGCCGCCTCTAGGATAAAACAGCCTCTAAAATAGTAACTGATTCGCTTGCACAAACAAATCAGTGCAGATTTGCACTTTCGGGAAAAATACTGCTCGAAATTTCTTAGAAGTTTCAATGGCGGCTGAGAAGAAGAGAATATAAAATTCGGTGTTTTTCTCATCTCTGATAAAATAGTATATATAGAACGAGAATTAGGTTTTGGGAGAAAATATCGGATCTGCTAAAATTTCGGGGGGATTAATTATTTTACCGTTGCAAAACTTTTCCGTTGCAGAATAAATATCGGTGCACAAAATAATTTTTCCATAAAAAAAACGGTTCGAAAACAACTAAGTTTTATGGTCCAAAAATATAAGTGCCTACACCACAAAGCCCAAGCCCAAGCCCGAACCGAACCGAACCGAACCGGGCCGGGCCGGGTCGGGTCGAGTCGGTCGGTCGCGCGCGCGTGTGTGGTGGTCATGATGCATGGTCTCCCTCCTCACAACAATGCATGTATTGGGAGCCCAAGGCCCCAACATGACTTCTTAGAAACAAGTATAAATCCTTGCCTCTTCCCTATAATCCCATGATGTGGGACTACTCAAACATAGGAGCCATTCATACACTTATTCAATCATTTTTAATAATTCACATAATGTTTGTAAACATTTCCAACAATCCCCCACTTGAATTTTTAAAAATATTTTAGAGCAGTTTCTTAAAAAACATAAGATTGTGCATAAACAAAGGTGTCCAAGGACTTGAACCTTTGCATAGTGAGTAAGATTCAGTTTTTACTAGAGTGACACGTAGTCTTGAACTCTATTCCTGACATCAAACCACACACAACCTTTTCTATAGTGCAATCAGATAAGCCCGTGCATTTATGGCCCTGCACGTCTATCCCAGTTTAGTGAATGCTCTAGAAGTTTTGCCCAAACTCCATAGGAAACGGCCACATTTCCACATTCACAAAGGTGAGTCTATCAAGAGCACTCCTGAAGGTAGGTACTCCACTCCAAATAGAGTATAGATCTCATTAAGAGTTTCTATTAACTCATCCTCTAATCACTTCAGGAATACATGCTTCTTTTTATTAAATAGCATGTTCAACTCATATCACTACACAACTTGTTATTACCCATTGAACCTAGTTCTTGGGATCTCCAGTCATTTAGGTCGGGTTACCATTGTGCGTGACTCAACAATCTAAGGGCAATAGTCCCATTCTTTTAGAAGAGTTATGGACTTTCTCTCTAGACAGTCCTTTCGTCAAAGGATCTGCCAAATTTTCCTCACTACGTACGTAATCCACTCTAACGGTACCTGTGGAAAGTAGTTCTCTAACAGTGCTGTGCTTACGACGTATTTGTCGTCTCTTACCGTTATAGTAACGGTTCTGAATTTTTGCAATAGCCGCGGTACTATCGCAATGTATCAACACTGCTGGTATCGGTTTTTCCCATAAGGGAATCTCAGCTAGCAGATTTCTCAAATATTCTGCCTCTTCACTAGCTGTAGCTAGTGCTATCATCTCAGACTCCATAGTAGACTGAGCCAAAATAGTCTGTTTCTTGGATTTCCAAGAAACAGCTCCTCCAGCGATGCTAAATATGTAGCCACTGGTCGCTTTAGAATCATTAGATAAGGTATTCCAGTCTGCATCAGAATACCCTTCAAGTACAGCTGGAAACCTTTCATAATGTAATCCAAGGTTCATGGTTCGTTTAAGGTATCTCATTACCCTTTCAATAGCTTGCCAGTGCTCTATACTAGGTCTACTGGTAAACCTGCACAATAATCCCACGACATAGGCAATGTCGGGTCTAGTACAATCAGTGGCATACCGAAGGCTGCCAATGATGCTCGCATAATCAGACTGTCTTACACCTTCACCAGTGTTCTTAAATAACTTTACACTCATAGTAGTTAAGGCGCTAAGGCGCACAAAGGCGCACGGCTTGAGCCCGGGGCTTTTTCGAGCCCGGGGCTTTTTTGTGCGACTTTTTAAAAAAGGCGCACCACATATATTAAAAAAAAAAAACCTAAAATCACAAAAAAAAAACTGCAACTTCGATTTAAACCCTAAAAATCACTACCAGATTTTGAGATCGAGATTTAAAAACACCTGGAATAAAACCCTAAAATCACGAAAAAAACCCAAATTTCAAGATCGAATCACAAAAAAACCCTAAAATCGAACTTTGATTTCGGTTGCGACAGAGGCTGAGGGTTTTAGGGTTTTTTTTTGGTTCGATGTCGATGTCGACTTGGCTCAAATGGGTTGGAAAACCCTAAATTTTGTCGAGGCGCGCTTTTCTGCGCCTGGAGCCTCGCAAAAAGGCTCCAAAAGCGCGCCTTTCGTGCGCCTCCGTTAGAGGAGGCGCCTCGACAACCTGCAAGGCGCAGGCCTTGCGCCTGCGCCTTAGGCGCGCCTAGGCGCGCCTAGGCGCGCGCCTTAACTACTATGTTTACACTGTGATCATATGGCGTACTTGCAGGTTTACAGTCAAAGTAATTATATTTCTTTAGTATCTTCTCAATGTAATGAGATTGGTCCAAAGAAATTCCCTTTTCTGATCTAGTAATCTTAATACCAAGGATTACACTCGCTTCACCTAGATCTTTCATATCAAAATTGACACTTAATAAGGATTTGACTGAGTTTATGGCATGAATATTTGACCCAAAAATGAGTAGGTCATCTACATAAAGGCATATAATAGTGCAAATGTCATTCTCAGATTTGTAATAAATGCATTTGTCACTTTCATTAACTTTAAAACCATTTGAAATGATTAAGTTATCAAATTTTTCATGCCATTGTTTAGGTGCTTGTTTTAAACCATATAATGATTTATCCAATTTACATACTTTATGTTCTTGACCATGTACTACAAATCCTTCAGGCTGGTCCATATAAATTTCTTCGTCTAATTCACCGTTCAAAAAAGCAGTTTTAACATCCATTTGGTGTATAAGTAAATTATGAATGGAAGCAAGTGAGATTAATACCCGAATGGATGTTATTCTAGTTACAGGTGAAAAAGTGTCAAAGAAGTCTATATTTTCCTTTTGTTTAAAACCTTTAGCTACTAGTCGTGCTTTATATTTATCTATAGTGCCATCAGGTTTTAATTTCTTTTTAAGTACCCATTTACAGCCTATAGACTTACAACCAGGGGGTAAATCTACCAAGTGCCAAGTCTTATTGGATTCTAAAGAATCCATCTCATCGTTTATAGCCTCTTGCCAGAAATCGGCATCTAAAGAAGATAAGGCTTCTTGGAGGTTTATAGGATCCTCCTCAATAGTAAAGGCACAAAAATCTGAACCAAAGTCTTTTATGGTTCTTGCTCTTTTACTTCTTCTAGGTTCAGCTTCAGAATTTTCATTAAGTTCTGTTCTAATAGGCATATTTGAAGTGCCCCCACTATTCCTTAATTTGAAAGGAAATTTAGTTTCATAAAAGTCGGCATCATTTGATTCAATTATATTATGTGCATTAAGGTCATAAAATCTATATGCTTTGCTATTAATAGCATAGCCTATAAATGCACATTCATATGCTCTACTTGCCAATTTTATTCTCTTAGGGTCTGGAATGCGAACATATGCTAAACAACCCCAAGTTCTAAAGTATGAGACATTGGGTTTATGATTCTTTAAAATTTCATAAGGTGAAATTTTATTCTTAGATTTAGGGATTCTATTCAGAACGTAGCATACAGTCAATAAAATATCCCCCCACCAATGTTTTGCTGCACCAGAATTTAATAATATGGCAACTACTAGCTCGGTAAAGGTCCTATTTTTCCTTTCTGCTTTACCGTTCATTTCAGGTGAGTAGGGTGCAGTTCTCTCATGTACTATACCATGTTGTTTATAGAAATCCAGAATAGAATTAGATTCATATTCTGTTCCTCTATCACTACGAAATCTCTTAATTTTTCTATTTGCTTGATTCTCAATCTCAGTTTTGAATGTTTTAAACATGTCAAAAGCATCACTTTTATTTTTCATAAGATATACATATGTGAAATCAGAGCAGTCATCAATAAAAGTGATAAAATAACGATGTCCCTGTCTAGTTAAAGTGCCATCAAGTTCACATATGTCAGAATGAATCAAGTCTAAGGGTTCAGAAACTCTATCAACAGATTTGTGAGGTTTCTTTGTGATTTTAGCTTGTGTACAGAATTCACATTTATCAGATTCAGATTCTGTCATTTTAGGTATCATATCTAGGGTGCTCATGTTTTGAATTATTCGTTTATTAACATGACACAATCTAGAATGCCAAATATTAAAATCACAAAGCATATAAGCAGAAGAAGTCACTTTATTAGATTCAACATTCAGTTTAAACATACCCTCACAAGCATAACCCTTTCCCACAAAAGTTCCCTTATAAGTAAGAGTGTACAAATCAGCCCCAATAACTTGAGTGAAACCAGCCTTATTAAGGAGGAAGTCAGAGACCAGATTCTTTCTTATCTCTGGAGTGTGCATAACATCTTTCAGAATTACAGTTTTTCCAGAGGTGAACTTGAGTTCCACGTTTCCAATCCCCGCAACTGTAGTGGTGTGAGAGTCTCCCAACAGCACTTTCTGATTTTCAGCAGCCGTGTATGTAGAGAACATGCCACGATCATAGCAGACATGGCGAGAAGCACCAGTGTCTACCCACCAACCCTCTGATCCACCAACAAGGTGAATCTCAGTAATCATAGCCGTAAGAGGCTCCTCAGTCAGGTTAGCCTGCGGTGCAGAGCTTGGCCTGTTCCGGCACTTTCGTGCCATATGCCCTGGTTTTCCACAGTTGTAACAAAGAAACAACTGTCCAGAGTCATTCTTTTGGGCTGGTTTCTGCTGTCCTTTTGGGTTTCCTTGCGGATTCCCATTCTGTTTGTTGCGCCTGTTCTGATTCTTAAAAGATTTCTGATTTGGTTTCAGAACAGCGGGAGTGGTCTTCTTAGTACTGCTGTTATTCACAATCAGCACCTCTTCTTTCTGGTCTTGCTTGCGTGCTTCCTCCTCAATACGGAGGCGTGTAATCAAACTCTCTAAGGAAAATTCCTTAGTCTTATGTCGCAAAGTGTTCTTAAAATCTTTCCAGCTAGGGGGTAATTTGTCAATGATAACAGCAATTTGAAATTGTTCGTCCAAGACCATACCTTCGGAGATGATCTCATGAGCTATTTTCTGAAGCTCATGAGACTGCATCTCTACCGATCTATCATCAGTCATCTGGTACTTTAGGTAGCGACTTACAGCGTATTTCTTTGCCCCTGCCTCCTCTGTGTCATATTTCTTCTTTAGTGCTTCCCAGATCTCCTTTGCCGTCTTTTCATCTGAGTTATAATAATCATACAGATCATCGCTCAGTCCATTCAGTATGAAATTCTTGCATAAGTAATACTGTTCAGTCCAGGTCTGCAGTTGCTTTGACTGTTCAGTCCATGATGCCATCTTTGCTGCATCAGTCTCGTCAGGCTTGTCTGGTAGCTGCGGTTTTTCAGCAGTCAGAGCAGCCACCACCTTCCTGATCGTGAGGAAGAACTCCATCTTCTGACGCCAGCGCTTGAAATGCAGACCTTCGAACTTGAAAGGAGCAGCAGTCACCAGAGGGCCGTGAAAAGCAGAGGGAGGAGCAGAATCGTCCATGGTTGAGTTGGAGGCCATTGTTTCAGTTCGTCTTCAAATTGTTGGAAAACAGTGGCTGAGTCGCGGACTAGGTCGCTTTCTTGAAGACGATTCGGCGATTTGGTCAGAGGTGCAAACCAATTCGTTCCTTCGCCGCCGCCTCTAGGATAAAACAGCCTCTAAAACAGTAACTGATTCGCTTGCACAAACAAATCAGTGCAGATTTGCACTTTCGGGAAAAATACTGCTCGAAATTTCTTAGAAGTTTCAATGGCGGCTGAGAAGAAGAGAATATAAAATTCGGTGTTTTTCTCGTCTCTGATAAAATAGTATATATAGAACGAGAATTAGGTTTTGGGAGAAAATATCGGATCTGCTAAAATTTCGGGGGGATTAATTATTTTACCGTTGCAAAACTTTTCCGTTGCAGAATAAATATCGGTGCACAAAATAATTTTTCCATAAAAAAAACGGTTCGAAAACAACTAAGTTTTATGGTCCAAAAATATAAGTGCCTACACCACAAAGCCCAAGCCCGAACCGAACCGGGCCGGGTCGGTCGGTCGCGCGCGTGTGTGGTGGTCATGATGCATGGTCTCCCTCCTCACAACAATGCATGTATTGGGAGCCCAAGGCCCCAACATGACTTCTTAGAAACAAGTATAAATCCTTGCCTCTTCCCTATAATCCCATGATGTGGGACTACTCAAACATAGGAGCCATTCATACACTTATTCAATCATTTTTAATAATTCACATAATGTTTGTAAACATTTCCAACAGCAATAATAAGAACAAGTCTTATAGTAATAGGCTTAACTATAAGAGATTTTCTTTAGAAAATTCAAACCCATATTCTTTTGTACACCTCATGGCTACAAGTCTTCTTTTGTATTTGTTAACAATCCCATATGGGTTCTTCTTTAACCTGTAAGTCCATTTGCAGTTGACTACATTCTTGTTACTTGGAGGTGACACTAGTTACCAAGTTTTATTTTTAACAAGAGCATTGAATTCTTCATCCGTGGTTGTCTTCCAGCTTTTATTATTGACAGATTGGTTGATTTTTTCTGGTTTATCATAAGTTGATACAGTTGTATAAATTTTTAGCTTAAATATGCCACTTTTAGCTCGCTTGATCATTGGGTGTTTAGTTCTGGCTTGACCTCTGTTAGATGTTGAGTTTCATTCCTTGTCATATTCAGTACTGATCTCTGATCTCCTTATCTCTATAATTGCATTATTTTCATCAATTTCATTCACTTTACTGGTTATGGCAGGAGTTTGATCTGTGAGACTGGTTAGATGATCTGTTTCATGACCCGACCCAAGTGGTAAAAGTGAGTTGTGACTCTGATGAATCACTGGACCATTAAGCCTCCATGTTTCTCATGATATCATAATATAAAGGTAAGTCTGGAATAAATTTCATTGGGTTGAAACTTTCCCTGTAGTTCTTATGTCTAATTTATCAAATGGGAACATATATTCATTGAAAACAACATGTCTATTTATGATATATTTCCCACTTTCATATAGACACTTGTATCCTTTTTTATTAGTTCCATACTATATAAAAGTACAGGGTTTGGATCTGAAATTTAGTTTATTCTTGCTATAGGGTCTAATACAAGGAAAAAACAAACAACCAAAACTTTTGAGCATCTTATAATCTAGTTTGATCCTAGATAATTTTTCAGTTGCTCGTAGACCTGTTAACACTATGGTTGGTAGCCTGCTAACTAGATAAACAGCAATGTTAAAGGTATCATGCCAAAATTCTAGTGGCATTCATGCATGAGCTAATAGGGATAAACAAGTTTCAACTATATGTCTATATTTTCTCTCTACTAGCCCGCTTTTCTTAGAAACATAGGGGCAAGTAGTTTTATGTATAATACCTTTTCTGTGGAAGAAATCACTAAGAGATTTGTTCTCACTTCCACCATAAATTTGAAAATTTTAAACTTGAGCGTCAGTTTGTTTTTCAGTTATGGTTATGAAATGGATGACAACTTTACATACATCAGACTTCATTTTTAAAATATAGACCTAAGTGTGTCTAGAAAATGAGTCAACAAAACATATGTAATATTAACAACCATAGTCAACACTAATGGGCGCAAAACCCCAAAGATTTTGAAGCAACCATTATAAATTTATTCTATTTCCAAATCAGTAAATGGTAACTTATGACTTTTGGCTAACTGAAAATAAGTACACACATATAGTGATGCACAACTTTCAAAGGAAATATTATTATCAAGCAATATTTTTCTAACAATCTTTTCATTAGGGTGGCCCAACTTATTATGCCAAAAGTCAAACAAATTTTGACTTTCAGTGTTGTCAGTCTTTTTTAGAAACATTACAATTACTATCATCATTAACCGATTTTTTTTGCATATCACTAAATTAAACTTATAGAAACCTTTGACAACTTCGCCCTATAAAAGAATTTCTCTAGTTAGTATGTCTCTTACTAAACAATAGCTAGAATAGAATTCAAAGAATACATTATTATCATTGACAAATTGTGACACACTAATAAGATTCTTTCTTATTTTTGGAACTCTTAGAAGACTACTTAGATATAACTATCTTTTCCCTTTGATATGTGCATTTCAATGTGTATGATGTTTATGCATTCACCATCACCTAAGCATATTAGTTGTTTACTTTTATTCTCCTTGTTACCAACATTTAATTTCTCCAAATTACTTGTAATATGATTTGCGGCACCTGGGTCTGGATACCATGCTTCACCATGAATGTGTTGTGCTTTAGTGGTTTTACTCAGTTGACAGCTTTTGACATTATTTTATTGGATTGCATCACTTTATGTTTGAGTCAGATTTGCACTACCATTGTTATTTCCTTGATTCGTTCAGTTATGACTTGCTATATAGCTTTGGTTGAATCTGAAGTAACATTTAGCAGTTGTGTGACTTAATTTTTCATAGATTTGACATTTAGGTCTTGAATTGTTGTTCCATCTTCCTCTACCTATTGCTCTGTTAGAGAAACCACCCCTTTGAATAGTCTACTCATTTCTTCTTTGATTTGAATTGTCGTTTTTATTGTTGGCAGCATAGATGATAGACATTTCTGAATTTAGTGTCCTATTAGGATTGATTCTTGCTTCATGATCAAGAAGTGTACCATGCACATACTACATGTAAAGAATGGCTCTTTTTTATGATAGAATGGCTACTACTGCTTTATTTTTTATCACCAAGACCATTTATTATAGTTAACACTTGTTCATCCTGTACTTCTTTATGTCCTGCTACTTCCAGTAAACTATACAATTCCTTTATCTTGGCAAAGTACTCTCTCATTGGCTCACCTTCTTTTCTAATATTTGGTAATTCCCTCTTATATTGCATAGCCTTGACGGTAGATTGAGTGCTGAAAACTTTTTCTGTGGTTGTCCAAATTTCATTATCCGATTTACGACCCATAACTTGTTGTAGAAGATTAGAACTGATAGATAATAGTAACCAAGAACTTATCAATCTATCTTTTCTGAAGTATTTTGTGTATTCACGATTGTTGAATATCTTATTTTCTTCGTCAGCAATGAATTTTGGAGGAACAAGGAGTGTGCCATTAATGAAACCTTGAGGAAACATTGCCAGTTTCAGAGTGGTTATCATCCACCATGGTGAAAAGACAAATTCAGATGTAAAGAAAAATGCAGGAAGTCAACTGAGCTTGTAGATATTAACTTTTTTATTAAGAAATGCGATGAATCGTTGGTAACAACCAATTTGGTGAAAATTTCTTTCTAAAAATCTTTGGATGGCTCTGACTTGAATTATGATTTTTTTGGAAAAAATTGTTGATCACGTAATGGCTCTCTTGATTTCCAAAGATGGCTTTTTTCCCTTAAGAAATGATATTACAACCCAGAATTTGAAAAAGTTATTTGGCATTGCACTTGATTTCAGATTAGAAATTGTCTCTAACTCCTGAACGATGAAGAGATAATCTTATGGGAGAAATTTCAAATCAACAAAATTGATCTGAAACTAATTTGGCTTAATAGAAAGTGTTTCTGATGAACTCTGAAATAATGTTTTCAACTCTGATGAATTTTTAAGAAAGAAGAAGGATCTAGATTGTTGTGAGCTTCTGATCTAATACCACATTACAGTTTGTATCAATCTGATTCAATTGGTTTTGATGAATTAATGTTTCGAATTGTAAAAGATAATTGAGTGAAGGATTAATAGAATAATGTTGTAGTATTGAATCGTAGAAAAAAATTATGTTCTCATTATAAATTACAAGTATTTAAAATGCTTGAGTGGGATGAGTGAATGTAACAACCCACCTAGAAGAGTCTAAATTTTGATTCAAAAAGGGCAATCGATACTTGGAGTCACTCTAAACGGATCATTGGTTCCAGTAAGGAAAATGTATAACAAATATAATGGAGCATGCTAAAAAATAAATTAGAATCTTACATAACGGAAGAGATAAAATATAATAATTTAAAATAGACGCAACTTTAATTAAAACCATCATAAATGTCGGTTACAACGAGTCTCACGCAATAATAGGTACATCAATAATAATTATCCAAATATAATTATACTACCGTAAATGATGACTAATAGCTATGGATCCTACATAATCATGTTCCATCTCCAAGGTATCACAAACCTTCCTTAATTAATACCCAACAGTGACTAATAGCCACTTAATTATACTTGTAGATGCTGGATTTGCTGGCCAGTTCTGGCTAGGCTTCTACTACAAGTTGGGTCAAACCTCGCATCATTATGTAATAATTATAATGACCCATCGCACCTAGACATCTCAAATTAACCTCATGTCTATGTGTAGATCTTGGATATGCCGGTTGGTTCTGGGTGGGCTTCTACAACAAGTAATGGTTAACCTCATGTCTATGTGTCATTAATTATAATTAAAGCCATTAACTCACTCACATGCATACAAATTCCTATGGGGACATTCAAATCCTATTTCTTAATTTTATTACGCACTTAATACGTGTTAATATTACGTTTATTACGCTATTAATAAATATGAATATAGGGGTGAATTATGCGAACGAGATTAGCTTCCTTACCACGTTTGAAATGTCATTCCCTATTCAAATTAAACACGCACAAGTTGTTTCCCATATTGCCTTCAATTATAACATAAATATACATACTAACAGGTAGCAATCAAAATAGGAAACAACAATATCAACATTATACCTGTAACCTAGGTTTAATTATTTCAACAATAAAAGATAAACAAATTTCTATTTTGGTACAGATCCACTTTTTATGTAAGTTTATATGCAAAACCTTAATACTTGGACATCTTGTAAACAATACGTTCAGATACTCCATTTAGAAGAATAGAGATTTAAATCTATTCAAACTTACAACTTCTCTAAGTCTTAACCTTTTGCAACAAAACCATACTTATGAATTCGCTCAAAATAAAATAAGATGAAGCTGGCCAATATAGAGAATTATACAATATCAATATGCTTCTTTTTATTATTTCAATAATCCAAACCCACATATACAAACAGATTGACCATTTCTTCATACAAACATAAAACAAATGGAAGATTTGAGGGATTTGATATTGTTTTTTTCATATAAACTCAAATCTCTTGGGCATGATAATCCAAATTTGGACTAACAAATCATAGAAAATAGCAAACTTAAATGAATTCCACTCACAAAGATCTGTAGAAGAGATAAGTGAAAAACTACCATAGAATATCTCAAAAATCCGGATTATCAGCTTTCGATGAAACGAACTCCAACTTCTCCTAATATATATAGGAAAATCATAGTTTAGAATCTCGTGTATATATATATATATATATATATATAATTTAATTCTAGAGTTTACACATAATAATTTAGATCTATGGAGATAGAAATTTATATCTAGAAAGATAGGATTTAGAAGAAGAACCTAACATGAGGTCTGGAATTAAGAAATGGAGAAGCAAAGTGAAGGAGCAAGAATGAAATGAGGAATAGGGTTTGGTTGAGGCTAGGGGGTAGCTTATATAGGTTCAATTGTTAATAAAGACCTTAGAACCTATTAGATTAAATCTAGACAGACCGTGTTTGCAAACTGTATATGAACCGATACAAAAACATGCCTTCTCCACAATTTTACTCAAGAGCGGTCGACCTCTTTCTAGAAAGGCGGTCGACACCCCTTAAGCGAAGCGGTCGACTACTTTAAGTCGGTTTTTCTTAGGGAATTTAATTTATCTTCGTATGCTTAATTTATTAATTATTGATTTAATTGATTGATTACCTTCCTTAAGTTGATTATTTTTGTTCCTCCTTGTATATAAATAAATATACACAAATTTGAATTTAATAGGAATATTCTTCATGCTGATCTTAGTTATTATATTTCATATTTGTATATTTATTTATTTGAAATTCAAACCTTGTTCATTAATATTTACTCATAAATAGTTTTATTAATAACTTTTGCATGCAGACTTCGTTTTTAGTAAATGAAATATGAAAATAGATCACAATCTCGTCATGAACGCAAGTATAATACTTTCGTGGTCCAATTCCAACTTAGTCAAAATTCTTATTTTTCATCCAATTAATATTTTGTTAATTTATTATTGCTTATATTTAATTTAATTATCTATGTCTATTTATGGTATAATTTACGTGGTGTTACATTCTTCCCCTTTAAAAGAGATTTCGTCATGAAATCTTTTCGAGGAAGAAAAAACACAACTCACTTTAACAAACATGTTATACACCCACGTTATTTATTTAACATCCATGTTCTGATATGACTATGCATTGCAGACTTGCTAAAGTGAGCTCATCATAACGTGAAAATGTAACATGTGATGTTGTATGTATGCAAAACTTCATAACATGCTTATAATTTCTGTATGAGTGCATGGTGCATTTGTGTTGCCACCATGTCCTATCATCCAATCTATCAACCATAATGTAACCATAGAATCCTTAATTTTTGAGAAAGGTTACAAAATTTAAAATTTTCATGCCTTCCTTTGAATTCTCCCCCTAATGCCTCCGAATCAGTTTAACTAATAAATACAAAGTCTCAAAATCCTATGCTCTAAAATATCTACGGTGGCACAAGACTCCCAAGGTTCCGTCTTTACCCCCGATTCTTGATTAGCCTTACCAAAATTTGTTGTACTATGAAGGTATTTTATCATTAAAAAACTAGTATGGGCTCCTATCGTCAATAACATAATATATCTCCATAAATTTTGGGAAAGCCCAAAATATAATGTCGATCCTCTACCATTCACAAGATGCCTAATCAAATTAGATATTATCCAAAGTTTAACCATAAATTTGTTTTAAGTAAAAATTTATCAATGGTTATTCTTTAACACTTTAGTGTTTTAGATAGCCTCCTTGGAATTCTTCAGGACTACCTACTATTTACCAAAAAGATAATTATGCTACTTCTAAAAAGATAAATATTATTCCGATTGTCTAAGAGATCCAAGATGCAACTCTTCTTCTTATTCCTAAAGCTCTGGTTGTCTTCAGTTTGTCCTTCGCCTTCAAATTAGATGAAACTCAATAATTTAAAATTTTCCTAAATCAAAATTTTCTAAATCTAAATAATTAATGTTCTAGTCTATACTGATAACTAAAATATCTTTCTATGCTCCAGTTTGCTGGAATTTAAATTCCAATAAAAGTTCTTTTGCCATAATTTCCATAAATTTGCCTAAACTTTAATATAGACATATTTAAAATTGCAAGGAATGAGTATTGTCTTATTTTGAATAGATAGTATAATCTACGCGCAGATACGTAAAATTACTCATCATATCCTTTACATTTTGAGTATATTACTTATACTTAATTCTTTTTATGAAAAACGACAAAAGGGTTAATTTATAAAAATTATACAAATACCCTTAACGAACCAAAAAATCTGTCATATTTAAACTAAAATGGATAATACAAATCCAATGTTTAACCATATTCCTTATTCTCATGCTTAAAGTTCTTATTATTGAAAATGATATTCTCTACAACTAAACTTTCTTCTTCACTAAATATTCCAAAAAAAGTTTCCAGACCACACTTCCTCCTTGTAGGTTACAAATCTAATTTCTTCATTAACTTGCAAATCCCATAAATGGTAGATCACTAAGCTAAGTATCCCCCATTAAAACCACTCTTACTCATTTATCTTAAAATATAATAAGGTCTCAAATTCCAATATCAAAGGCATAAATAGGGATTCATTACTTACATTACTTTATAGACTTGTCCAATTTATACAGAGGAACATTAGTGATCATACCATAAAATATTCTTTTGGAAGTTTTGTTCAATAATTATGTGATTTTAAATGGTGCTGAGGTCTTTATACTTTTATTTTAGTTCCATAAGATGCCAATCCATTCCTTTAAATTATCCACCTCTGTCTTTCTCATAATTGTGGTCAATCCCATTCTCAAAACCAGAACTACTTACCAAACTTTTTCAAGCTCCTTTAAGCTTAAAAATATATCCATTTTCTCCAAATCAATTTATTTTTCTGAATCATTGCCCAAAATCCTCTTTTGGTCTTATTAATTTATTGTCCACTAAATTCGCAATTAATATCCATGAATCTTTCTCTGAAATCACAATTTACGGTAAGTTACATTACACTTATATATATATATAATAGATATATATTGCTAAGCCCTAAATACAGTTATAAATGTTCTAATTCCTAAACTAAATTTCTAGGGCAATCTAATTCGCAATCAACCCTTGATTCTGAAAATACTATACCTCACCATCTTTTGAAATAAAAACTTCTAGGATTGATGCTAAAATTTCCAGATTAGGTTTTGCAGTTTATCATTACTTAATCCTAGAACCTAATTCTAACTTACTTGATTAG
The DNA here is from genome assembly GCA_030737875.1 of Allium sativum. Taxonomy (NCBI): domain Eukaryota; kingdom Viridiplantae; phylum Streptophyta; class Magnoliopsida; order Asparagales; family Amaryllidaceae; genus Allium; species Allium sativum. The sequence continues at coordinate 537,623,359 of CM060913.1, read as the reverse complement.
CTACCCTTATTGTTATTAAAGTGCAAGTATTTAATATCTTATTAAAACCTGAGATGTTAAACTTATATGAAAACTTTAATGCTTATTGTACTCAATGTCAATAAATGTTTTGTTTTAATAAAACATCCTTTATTTAAAATTTATTCCAAAATGTTACAATAGGATTTAGATGCTTCTTTTCAAATATTAACTTAAATGTTTTAAATAAGATCAAAAACACTTTTTCTTTTTAGACTCTTAACTTTATTAACTATTGAATGTCAGCCATTCTCACTTTCAAATTGGTCAATAAAACTTTTAATAGCTAATAAAACAGTTGATCATTCTACTTTAGAAAGTAGAATCTTAATTTTAGTTATGCGGTAATTAAGTTTCCAAAAAATTCTAATGACATTCATTCCTTACAAAATGTCCCATTGAAAACAATAAATACCCAATTTAGAATTCATGACATTTTTGTAAACATTTACTGATCAATTTTCAAAAATCATTATTTCTTCACACAATAACATTTTGAAGCATTACTCAAAATTTGTGTACTTTTTAAAACAAAGCTTAGTAACTTCTTTCTTTACAAAATGTTTCAAATAAATGCCCCATTTTTAAAATTACAATATTTATCAAATGCTCGTAAATTCTTGAATTTAGGGTAAAATAACATCTCTTATTTTAACACTTGTCTTTTATTTTTATTCTTAATATCAATCTTTAATGTCCTTCAAAATGGCAAATATTTTGGGGTAAATGCTTGTTTTTATTTGAAAACACGACTTTAATAATTCAACTTTAAATTAAGTAGCAATTAAGACTTCTACCACATTCATTTATATATTCTCAATTTATGTCATTATTGCCAAAAATACATTTTAAAACATTTATTCGAGGCTGTATTCATTTTAGTAACACAGTTTGAAACTTTTCCATTCTACACGTATACTCTTATCAAATTTTTTCACATTAATAATGCATTTTAATTGGGGAAGGAAATCCTTAATTACTCATTACAATTTGTTTGCACATTGAGTGTTCTTTTTAATAATTCAATTTCATGGTTGTAATTTATTGTAAATTACCAAATAAACTATTGGAGTAGTCATTTACCATCTATTCTACACCTAGTACTATTACTCCATCGTATACACCTTATTACATATGAACTTTATTATTTAAATTTCTACCCAAAATTTAGCAAATAAATTTACTATCGACTCTTTCTCAAATGGGTATATTTATGGCGTTTATCCTACCAAACCTTTATATTTCTTCTCTTCTCCTTCTTTTTTATTTCTAACTGAACGTCAAACTTGTTATCATAAATTATATAGAATTTTTAAGAAAAGAATATGTTCAAATTCATTTTAATATTAAAAGCTTGTTATATCAAGGCAGCGACAATGATAAATTTTCCATTATAATTATTTACTGCTTGACACTTACATTTCTTATCTTTTTAAAGCTCACAACTGAAAATGTTTACTATTATCCTTTAATTAAAGAATTCATATTCTGCCTTCCCTGAAGTTTTAAATTATTTTTTATCTGACAAAAGAAAAATAAAAAAAATCAAATTCCTCAAAAACATTTATTTTCCCAAAAACATATTTCCAAGTTTCTTTCCTTAGTGAAATTACTATGTAACTTGAGTCTATATTAAAATTCCATTTTTAAATTAATTTAATAGTATGTCAAAAATAACTTTTATAGATTTCTTAACATTTTTGATCTTTTTTGTCTAACCCCCCTAACATACTATTCTATGAAAGTCTATCGATTTTATTTAGAGGATTTTTTTTAAAGGACAAACTTCGGAATTTTTTTGGTGAAAAGTATGAGAAGTTTCAAAATTATGGAGAAGGACACATTTACACTAAAGGTGGAATTCAGGAGCCCACTAACCTTTTCTCATTTACATTGTCATTTGACCTTCTCACTAAATTTTAAACTTTACATACTTTTCACCAATTTTTTTGTTAAATTTGTCCTTCTCCCAATTTTCCTGTTTTATTTAATCCTTTTTCCGTGTTCGTATATTTTTTTAGTCCTTGACATTCCCCTAATTATTGCTCTTGAATGTCCATTTTATCCATTTAATAACGTTTATTTTTATGGACATTTAATTCAAAATCAAATGTTCATACTTTTGCGTAAATGTCCTAAATTGCATCCTTAATATTTTCCATTTTCAACATCCTTTCTCTTATTGAACATTTAGTGCTCTTTCGAGTTTTAAAATTCCATATTTATTAGTACAGAAGTTTTATTCCATTCAATAAAAAGTATTCTTCTATTTTTCCTGGAACCTTTACATATATTTATGCTATGGCCGTTGATTTGTCATATTCCAAATTCTTACTACTTAATTCCCCCTTATCTTTTCCATGGATGATAATTAAATCACCAATTTATTCCCATTATCTTCCTATTAAATTAGGGACTTCATTCATATCCACTACTCCAACTTTTTTTTGAGATTGCGGATTAAGGATCTTAAGGCATAACTAAGACTAGAGGGGTGAGGGGAGTGAATAGTGTATTAAAGAGATAATGGAAAACTTAAACAATTTAGAAATACTATATGAATCACACAATGATTATCATACCAGAAATGATTACAAACAAAGTTATAAGTAAATATAAAATGCAGAAAAGGAAAGTACACAACGGATTTTGTACTGGTTCAGATTACTCCTATGTCCAGTCCCACGCAACGCTGAACAGAGTTTTATTAATACTAGTATCAATATTACAACACCCTTGATTTCACGGCTACGAGGTTAACACTGATTCCACCACCCTTGATTCACGGCTACAAGGTTCACACCGCTCCCTTTCCTCGTTTTACGGGCTACAAGGAACACACCCTTTCCCAAATAGTTCCCAAATGATTACAATAGACCTAGAATTCTTAAATAACACTTCAAACAGAGAGTAGTTGATAGAGATTGAGAAGAAAGAAGTTTGATATAATTTGAGTAGAATTCTGCAAAGTATAAGTGTAGAAATCAAGAAATTTATGTATAATAATGGTGGTATAAGATAGGATGATAATGGAGAAGAAGAAGTGATAAAAAAATCGAAATTAACTCCTATTTATAGAGGTTGAAAGATTGCAATATTTCCGAAGCGTTTCAAATATGAAAAGATACCTCCTTTGAAAATTGAAAATGTGACAGTTATATGTCGACATGCTCAAACGTGTATGTAGACATATACCTATTATTTTGTTTTTTAAAATCGTTTTTCGAATGTTAAAACTGATATGTATATTCTGGAAATTCTTGAATCAAAATTAATGTTTCAAAATGAATTTTCTAAAGTGTAAAAACATATAAAAACATAGTAATATATAATATAAATATATTTATAAAATTATATGATATAAGACTGTAAAACATATATTATAAATATATATATATATTATAAAACTTTATAAACTATAATCATACATTTATATATATTTGAAATCAGAAGTAGAAACTTATAATAATTTGAAGTCATTTAGAGGAGGAGTTTGAAAATAATTTTGAAATCAATTTGAAAAGGATTTTGAAAACAGAATTTGTAAGTGCTAACCTAGAGTTTTACATACATGCTAGACTCTATTAGTTGACACTCTTGAGCTCTTGAAATCTTGATTATCTTGATACTCCCGAGTCTTGAATTCCTTGATATCTTGAATCTTTAATACTGTACGGTCTTCAATATTTATATCCAGCATATACATATATATATATATTATGGATAAGGATGTTAGTATATATTTTATAATCAATAATGTAAAATTGAAACAAGGTTGTTGTCTTCAAAATTCCATTCTCCAACAATCTCCCCCTTTTTGGTGATGACAACCTTGGTTTATGAAATATTCATATCGGATATTACATGTTGATCTGATTCCTTGAATACTCCCCCTGTCTCCATGAATCTCTTTTGACTCCCCCTTAAACTGTGCCTATTTCTTATTTTATAATATCTCCCTCTTTTTCATTATCAAAAACTAACTAGACTATAATATCCTATATTAGACTTAATTATACTCCCCCTAAATCTATGTATTACTATACTAAACTAAACTATTTCTAAATAACTCCCCCTTACTTTAATGCTAAAGACACAAAAGCATTTTCAAGCAATCCAATAAGATATGTTCAAACAATTTGTTCAAATACTTACAATAAATCCATTAAATTATTTCAAACCAATCAATATATACATGGTTTTCAAATTCAAACAAACTCAGACAATTTCAAACAAAGCATACCATTCGAATCAAACAAATTCAAATGTCTCTTGGAACTTCCACCCATCCATCCCCTCCAAAGATTGGATCCTTCTTGATGACTTCCCAATCTTCATCTTCTTTTTTGGGTGATGCTTTAGCGAGGTTGTTGTCTTCGTCTCTGAAAAGAGAAGAGATTAACCAACGAATGGCATCCAAGTGCTTCTTTTGAGGTTCAACCATCTTTATTTGACTCAATTCGAGATGACGTTGATTACGAAGTATTATAGAAAGGATATCCTTAAACGAATTGAGTGTTTCTTCAAGATTCTTAGACAAATTGTGAATGTGATTGTCCATTACTTGATTATATAGATAAGGAATGGTTAGAGAAGAAGGAGAGAGTTTAAAAAATGTTTTTCTTTTGGAAGAAAGTGGTATTTATAGGGTTTGAAATCTGTTAAAAATAAATAGACACTAGTTGGTTATTTAAAATTCAAATATTGAACAAATTTGAATTTCTGGCAGTTATCTGTCAACATGCCATTTTGCACATGTCGACATACCCTAGTCAATTTTTTGGGTTTTGTGAGTTTTTACACCATTTTAAGTTATATATTATTATATTATATTAATTTATTTAGTTCTAAAGTGTTTTTACAGTAAACTAAAGATTAATTTGATAGAAATAAACATCATTCATTACTACTAGAAAGAAAATACATTGAACTAATACAAGGTACTAAGTACGAGATTTGAAAGCAAACACGAAGGATAATATAAACTAGATAGGCTTAGATTTCAGCAGATGATGAGGAGGAAGAAGATATTCCCAATTTTCTTCCTACTTTGCCAAAGAACTTTTTCATTTTATGAGATATTTGGGTAAGAGTCTTCTTGATCTTCTTTTGGTTCTTGAATAATTTGACTTGGGTTTGAACAAGTGTTTCTTTGGTTATGGTCCTCTTGTTCGTCAATTTATGGGACATTTTACACTTTCTAAAGAGGAATCTTCTTCTTCGTCAATTTCCATTGGATTTTCCCCTTGTTGCATTCGAGCTTATTTATCTTCGAATGTTTCATAAGGCTTAAAAACAATTGGAATTTGCATAAGATTTATATTTGCTGAGTTAAGCACCTTTCTGGACACAAATTCTTCTCCTTTGAGATCTACTCCAAAATACTTAGAAATCCGAGTAAGATAAACTCCATGATAAAGAGTGTTTTCCTTGATGGACATCTCTTTGGGCTTAAATTCTTTCAAAATTAAATCAGCCTAATTAATATCATAAACACCAAAAATAGCAAAGAGGGCTTTTTGAAATTTGAGGGTAAGGTTATTGGAATTTACGAAACGAGGAGTGAGGGTATGTTGAGATGGAGGTTAACTATTCTTTCTTTTGGGTGGATAAAACGATTTTTAAAATCCATGTTTTCGTCGCTTTCATAGATGTGATGATAAATTTCCAAATCCGTTTCATTAATTTCGAATTCTGAATAATCCGAGCCCGTATACTTACAATTTAAAATGGCACCCAAAATTTTACAATCCAAAACGATATGAGTGCCTTTTACGCTACTACATACTTGATTCTCACCCACTATTCAAATTTGCATAAAACATTTTGACAAGATTTGGGTAACATACTTCATTGTTATCCCGAGAGTCAATCAAGCTCAGAACTTCATTTTGATGAAAAAGAGAACGAAGATCATAAGAAGGGAAATCTTCCAAGGTAACAAAGGCTCCCGTATTGACTTTTCCATTTTCCATATTGTCAATATAGGCTTGAATAACTTCCGAATAATTGTAGAGATGACGTTTGAGAGTTTTGGTCAATCTCATGGTTTTTGGTGTACTAGAGGAAGCCATTGGAGATTAGTTTTTGAAGAGAATAGAATGAAAACAGTTGTTCTGAATTTTGAATGAGAGGTAAAGAGAAAAGAATTGAATAGATAAATAAACAGAGAGTGAATGGTCATTACTTTTTTGAAAATAAGTACACCTTTTCAATCATTGGGCGTTGCTGAAAAGATGAAGGGAAGTTTGAAAATCAAACTTTTGAAATTCAAAATTTGAATTTCATTTTACTAGTACATATATCGACATGTCAATTTGGGTATGCCGACATATATGTATGTTTTGAAAAGACATGTCTCTTTTTTACTTTATTTTTTAATTTAACATTTTATATTTTCAGGTTTACTATTTCCTGAAATAATACTAATTCAAACAAACAACTAAAATTATTTTTTATTATATTATTATTTTGAATTTCAAAATTCAAATTTCAAATATGAATTTTAAAGTGCAAGTTTAATTTTTAAATTTAAATTTTAAATTCAGACAAGGCAAGTTATCAAAGGCATCCAAAAGCATCCATTCAACCAATTCAATCAAAAATTAATAAAGGCGCACCTGGTTTTAGATCCATTTCTTCAATATTTTCTAAATTCTGAATCGCTGTGAAGCACATATTCGAAATTTCTTTTTATATCTCTTCATCGCTCGATGATGAGTCTGAATCATCTAAAAGTTGCTGCATATGCCCTTTTCCTCTTCTTTGACGCATTATTATTATCTGTATGTTGATTTGATTTATCTGGATATCGACACATTCTCTTTATATGGCCCGGTCTGTTGTAGTCGAAACATTTGCCATCATTTCTTACCGAACTTCCTTCACCGTTTCTCTGGAATTTTATTTTCCTTTTATATCTCAGAAATTTTCTAGAATTCCTTGTCATTAAGGCAATTTTTTCATCATCCTCACTACTTGAATCAGAACCGATAGTTGTTGCTTTGAATGCTATGGATTTCTTTTCTGTTGACTTATTCTCTTTTCTTTCTGTAATTGAACTTTGAACGACATCAAGTTTCCTATTAAATCCTCAATCTTTATTTCACTAACATTATTTTCCTCTTCAATGGCCAATGTTTTCTGATCCCAATCTAGAGTTGGTGAATTAAGAATTTTTCTAACTTGATCCTCCTTAGAATAAGTTTTTCCCAAAGCCGTTAGTGAATGCACGACTTCCTGAAACTTACAGTACATATCGGAGACAGATTCATTTTGGTTCATTTTAAATAACTCAAACTAATTGTTTAACATAGATATCTTGGTCTTTTTTACTTTATTGGTTCCTTCATGTGTAACTTGCAATGTTCTCCCCATTTTATAAGCAGATTTATAAACTGGCATTCTGTTAAATTCATTTCAATCTAATGAACAGAATAACATATTCATAGCCTTTGAATAACTTTGTGCAACAGCCTTTTGTTCATTAGTCCATTGTGCAAAATTAGTAGTGGGTTCAACATATTCAGTCTGTGTGATATTCCCATTGTTTAATCCTATGGATTGCAAATATATTTTCATTCTACATGCCCAGTATGAATAATTAATGTCATTAAATAATGGTGGTCTAACAGTGGTCTGACCCTCTATAAATGAACTATTATTACTAGCAATTCCAGTTTTGGCTACCATTTAATATTTCCAAAATTCAAATGATGAACTTTTGAAAATCTATACTCTGATACCAACTATTAGATATTGCGGATTAAGGATCTTAAGGCAGAACTAACACTAGAGGGTGGTGAATAGTGTTTTAAAGAGATTATGGAAAACTTAAACAATCTTGAAATACTATATGAATCACACAATGATTATCACACCAGTAATGATCAAAAACGCAGAAATAATCATAAACACAAATAAAAGTAAATATAAAATGCAGAAAAAGAAAGAACACACCGGATTTTATGCTGGTTTGGATTACTCCTACGTCTGGTCCCACACAACGCTGGATTGCATGGAGTTTTATTAAAACGAATATAACGAATATCAATCTTACAACATGCTTGATTTCACGGCTACAAGGTTGACACCGATTCCACCATTCTTGATTTCACGGCTACAAGGTTCACACCGATCCCTTTCCTTGATTTACGGGCTACAAGGAACACACCCTTTCCCAAACAATTCCCAAATGATTGCAATAACCCTATAACTCTAAAATAGCACTTCAAACGGAGAGTAGTTGATAGAGATTGAGAAGAGAAGAAGTTTGGTATAATTTGAGTAGAAATCGACAGAGTATAAGTGTAGAACTTTACGTATAATAATGGTGGTATAAGATAAGATGATAATGGAGAAGAAGAAGTGATAAAAAATTAGAAACTAAATCCTATTTATAGAGGTTGAAAGGTTGCAACATTTCTGAAGCATTTCAAATATGAAAAGACACTTCTTTTGAAAATTGAAAATATGACAGTTATATGTCGACATGCTCAAACATGTATGTCAACATATACCTATTATGTTGATTTTAAATTCATTTTTCAAGTGTTAAAACTAATATATATATATATATATATATTCTGGAAATTCTTGAATCAAAATCAAAGTGAATTTTCTAAAGTGTGAAAACATATAAAAACATAGTAATATATAATATAAACATATTTATAAAATTGTATGATATAAGACTATAAAACATATATTATAAACATATATATATATATTATTGTTGACGACAAAAAATGTTGTAAACACCAAAGATTCCTAATTACTAGGAATTATAAATATGGTCGCATAGACAAGAACATAAAATAAAACATAAGCGGTAAATAACACAAGGGATTTATAGTGCTTCGGGCTTAGTGAGGGCCTACGTCCACTTTGAAGAGTCGTTGGAATTTTATTGATCACTAGGAAGATTACAAGGTTGAGACTATCTCATGATATCTCATTACATTCGCTTTTCATGATATATGATGTCATAATCATCATATACTGAATAAAAAAGGAAAAAGGCAAATTTGTCCTTCTTCTTCCTCAAAGAGGAAATGCCATTAATAAAGCTCTATGGAGGTTTCTAAGCTCAAGAATCCAACCCTTTTGAAGTGTGAGGCCATGGGGTATTTATAGGAAATGGTTAGGTAGGGGTTAGGTAGGAGTAGGTAGAAATGGGGACCATATACAGGAAATTCGCGTCCCCAGCTGTCGGCCATCGAAATTTCGCACCTGCTGGGTGCGAGATTTCGCACCAGCTTGGTGCGAAATTTCGCACCTACCAGGTGTGAAATTTCGCATCTGTAAGGTGCGAAATTTCGCTCTTGCTAGTGCATAATTTCGCACCTACCAGGTACGAAATTTGGCACCTGGCATGGTGCAAAGTATGTTTGGTGAGGGATGTGGTCGAGGCTCGTTGGCACGATCTCTCTTCGGTCTTCCTCCCGCACTTCCTAAGCTTCGCCCTTGGCCCTGTCTTCACGCGATGAGTTGGGTCAAGCATGTCTTGAGTACTTTTGGTAACCGGACCAAAAGGCTGGTTAACATTTTGCCCCTCAAAGTACGTCTTGTCTTGACATGATGTGCTTTGGAATGAAAGTTGAGATGGTAGTTGGGTTTCGGATTTATCCAGCAAGTTATAGGAAAAACATATTAGCTAGCGGGCTCGCCCGTTGGGGGAAAAGTGAGCGAGTCGCTTTTGGTTTGGTGTCGCATGCGCGTTGCTATGTATTCGCATGGAATCATCGTCACGTGTTTTAGGCTATTTGACACTTGCGGGGAATAGGCGTACATAAGCGTGATGGTCGATTTTTTTTGAGAGGTACGAAATTCCGAACCACTGGGGTTCGAAATTTCGAACCGTTGTGGCTCGAACTTCGAACCACAAGGCTCAGAATTTCGAGCCCTATGGGTTCGAAATGCGAAGGGACTTTTTCCCTTTTTATTATAAATAGGCCCCGCCCCCCTTCATTTCTCTTCCTTCTATTTTACGTCATCGGTTGCCACTATTCTGAAAGCATCGTTACTTGACTCTTTCGAAAAAAAATTCTAGGTAATGGACTCGGTCGAAAGAGGGATGGAAGAAGGGAGGTCGAAGTACGGTGGCTAGAGGAGGCTCGAGATTTCGAGCCTGGCAGGGGAGGTTCAGAAATTCGAACCTGATGGGACTCGATTTTTCGAACCCTGTAGGGTTCGAAATTTCGAGCCTTGGGCTCGAATTTCCGGACCCCGTGGGGTTCGAAATTTTGAGCCTTGGGCTCGAAGGTTCGAACCAAAGGGGCTCGAATTTCCACACCGCCGTGGTTCGAATTTTCGAGCCACCCAGGTTCGAATTTTCAAGCCCAGGGTGGTTCGAGTTTTCGAGCCACCTAGGCTCGAATCTTCGGACCTAAGTGGTTCGAATTTTCGAGCCCGGGGGCGAGCTTAATAGTGTTTCCTTGGCTGGATGTTTGTATTTGCCGCTTCGAATTTTGATTTCCGGACTGCCTATCCTTGGACTTATATACTTCCTGTTTGATTGCATGAATGTACCAAGGCGCGCATATATAACTGTACGGACAGGGACTCGAATCTTTCACATAGGATAAAGCATATATATGGACTGTAACCGAACTGCTAGGGTCTTTTAAAGCTTCTATGTACATTCTGCTTTTTTACAGGACACCGCCCGCACTTGTTAATTTTCACCAACGCAAGGGGTATAGGTTATTTCACTGTGATGTCTAATACAGGTGCATTAAAGTATAACTAGCCATGCAAACAAGATCAAGGACCGGGAAACTTCTGGAAGCTTAGGCTTCCCCGCCATCGTCTCACACATCTGACTCTACTGATAACGACAGCTCAGGCGGCGGCGAGCTTGAGACTACTGAAGAATTGGTTCCCTCCCAATCGGTCAGCTCACCAATGGTGTCTGAGCACCGGGGGGGGGGGGCATATTGAGAGGATACATTCTCCCGTCATACATGCAGAAATGGAAAACATGGACATCATTGGTGGCGGCGAATCACCTGCCTCATTAGCTCCGGACATGCTGCCTAACGCAGTTATTTTAGCTAATCCACCGGACTTATGCCGTCGCGCTTGGATGCCACAGCAGTTAGAAAGTTGGCGTTGGGGTTTAGCATCCCGGAGGGAGATGCTCATGCCCCTGGAACGAGTAGAAGGGCCCATGCACTGCTGGAGGGTTTCACTGCTTGGAATCGGCATACTTGCTTTGCGGGGTGCGTGCCCCGGCCAATGACTTCATTCGGGAAATGTTATTCTACTTCCACATCGCACCTTCACAGCTGCACCCCGATGCTTATTCCTCACTTCTGAGTACTTGCGTTCTTTATCGAGAATTTCTACACCGGGACCCTATCGGAGAGGACATTAGGTATCTCTTTCATTTTAGGCGATCAACGGGTGGATCGTCCTCCCAATGGTTCTTGGAAGCATCTCCCGCTACTAAATTTTTTGTCGGAAAGTGGCCCAGGCCGTCTGTGATTAATCATGACTAGTTCTTCGTTCATTGCCCTCCCAGGTTTGCGAGGAGGTGGATACAAGGAAGTGAGTACCTTCAATCTCTTCTTATAGCATTGTCGGGCTTCGTGTCTCATTGTTTTCCGATTGTTGCAGGAAATCCCGAGGCGCCTACTGGTGACGAGTATCGTCAATGTCTCGATGCCCTCTGAGCCATCCCTGTAGACTCCCGTAAGACGGACACTGTGGTAGACCTGGACCGCCTTCGGCGTGTTGGATTGCTTCCGACCAAGAATGAAAAGTCGGGTGTGTACGCGACTTGTGCAGGATCTATAATATGGCTATGCGGAATGTATGTGATAACTTAAGCTATTCAATAGTTACACAGGTAAAAATTCACAAACAAGAATTATATCACTAATAGCTATAACTGCAGTAAAGTAAAGTAAAGTAGAGTAATGACACCAGGATTTTTATACTGGTTCGGACTTCCCGTCCTACGTCCAGTCCCGAAGCTCCTCTTCGGCTTTTCACTAAACAACACCCTCGCTTCACCCGGAGGAACAGGTTCACAACTACTTGATTTACGGGCTACAAGTTTACCCACTTGATTTCACGGGCTACAAGCTTACCCACAAGACGATTACAAGAGTTTGACTTCTGATTGTGTTCTTCTTTCAACACTGATTTGTCAACGATTGAGTACACCCTTCCTATAATCTTATCCTCAAATATATATATTGATGTTTGCAAAGATTTGGAAGTGGATTATCGAGTTGAATCACAAGTATGTTAAATATGCTTGGAGATTCAAACGATAATTGAATGCTTTTTGAGTGCTTTTAGAATGCTAAGAATAATACAATATAGACAAGAGAATGGAGAGAAATTTCGGTTATTTGAATGAATGAAAATCGATGTATTTATAATAATCGAGAAGATGTAATTGTTGGTGAAAAGTTGCTCTCAAAAGAAGTGATTATTCTTGAGAAGAAATGGATGTAACTCTTCAAGAAAGGAGATGACTTTTCACAAAATTTCAAAAAGCTGTTGACCTATGAAAATTTATAGGTCGACATGTTTTTAGCCGTTGTAATTTAAAAACCTGTTGACCTATAAAAAATTATAGGTCGACCTCTTTTCGAACGTTATATTTTGAAAACCTGTTGACCTATAAAAAAGTGTAGGTCGACATGTTTTTGATGATATGCATAAAAAAAGGTCTTATAAGTAATTTTTGAAAGCCAAAAAGAAGTATGATTATTTGAGGATAGATTTTAACATTTATGACTCTAAATAATCAACTTCTAACCTATGAAGGCATCTCATCTTCTTTTTGTCGATGTAGAAGCTTCTTCTTGTCATAAATCAAAATAATCCATGAAGCTTTGACTCAACATTCTCCCCCTTTTTGATTGATGACAACTTGGATTAATCCGTTATCTCTCCTTGTATATATGCTCCCCCTGTATATAAGCTCCCTCTGAATTATATATAATCTGCACAACAGTCGTTAGTAATATTTTCTCCCCCTTTGTCATCGACAAAAAGGGTAGGCTAGCATTATAATAAGTAAATTGTTCTGCATATTACAAACCAAAACAAACACACCAGAAGTACTAGATAGTGGCATAATTACATACATCAGTCATAATTAAGTTTTTGAAGATAAAGAGATAAAAACGTAAAGACTATTGTGATGGCCAGTCCGAATCACTATCTTCTTCTTCGTCTTTGTCTCCTTCCTCCTCTTGTTCCTCATTGTTTCCGTCATCATCATCCTTCTCAACATCGTCATGAGCTCCTTCTTCAATATGCGACATTCCACGACCACGAATATGTTGGGTACTTGCTCCAGAACTAGTACCTTCTTCCGATGAGGACCATGTAAAAGTAGGAGGCATAAGACGTTTTCCGGGATCTTGTGCAAGTGTTGCGGAAAATGAGGCACAAGAGATTGCTTCCCAAATTGTTCCGAAGAAAGACTTTAATTTACTGAACCGCTTATCAAGTTTAGTGTCCAAGCGGTCAAGCTTATTATTGGTTCGTTTCAGTCTTGCTTCGAGTAAAAATTGATTACGTGCAATTTGTTCAAGAGTTTCTTTAGTTGAAGAAGTAGATGGTGGAATTGTTACGTCTTCAGGCCTTTGTCTAGGGATTTGTAAAGACGAAGTCTCCGGAGGACCTAGTTCGACATATTGCTCAAAAGGAATAATGGTAAAACACGGATCGGGTAGCTTCATCCTCTTTTTGGACGCTTTATCAATACATTTTGGTATTGAAATTTTGGACGCGGGGGATCTTATTCCACAGTCCATGAGGCAACGCATAATATACTCGTTATAAAACAGATGTGGCCTAGAGCGTTTGTTTACCATTGTAATTTCGTCAAAAATCATCTCAATCCAATTTACCTTGATATTCCCAAAGATAGCGTACAATGCCTTAAAATTTTCTCTGTAAACAGCATCAAAATTTCCAGTTCTTGGAAGTAGAGAATGCGTGATACAAAGATGAAGAATTCTAGCCGAGGGTCTCAAATTGACTCCTTTGGTACTTGACTTATGGTCTTCAATGAATAAGTGACTATGTTTATCACGAATATGAATAGGGCAGAAATCAGTAGAGAATTGTATACCATCATTGTGAGATCGTAGAATAGCTTTATCAAAATGTGACTAATCTCAACATTGTTGTGTTCAAAAGAAAGAAGAGATTCAATGCCTGCGCGGTTTGATATCTCTCGAACGTCGTAGTAGACAAAATCAGAGAAATTGATGAAGGATCCATGGTGAATTGTATAGTCTTTCGTTTTGTTCCACCTTTTCACTGCTAGTGGATCCATAAGCCATTGTTTGATTTGAGAATCAATGGGTTGGATTGGTGTTTGAGAAGATGAAGTTTTTGATTTCTTTTGCTTAGGAGCCATTTTAGAGTTTAGAGAAATTGAAATTCCTTTTGAAGGTAGAATTGATAGAATTAGGAGTAAGAATAAATAGGATTTCAATGAAAGGTTGTGAGGATTTAAAAAGTGAATGGATGTGTCTAACGCAAAAGGAAACAACAATTCCCGATACCGGTCGACAGGAAAGTTTGGGGCGGTCGACAGGAATTAGTTCTGGAAGAATATTTACAACCTTTTGTATGTTGACCGGTCGACAGGTTCTATATGGGTTGGTCGACAGGTAAAGGTTCTGGAAAATTATATATAATTTTATCATGACCGGTCGACAGGGAGTTTATGGGCGGTCGACAGGTAAGAGTTCTGGAAAATTATAAACATATAATTTTATCATGACCGGTCGACAGGGAGCATGTGGGGCGGTCGACAGGTTAATTTTCTGGTTGAAAAATAAAAACAAAAGGGCTGTACCGGTCGACAGCATAGAACTGGGCGGTCGACAGGTGCTGAATACTTTTGTTTTTCTGGTTTGTTGAGATGAAATGAACACTATATATATACAAAAAAATATTTTATTCAAAACAATATGAATTCAAAAACAGATACTTTAAATACAAATTTATTTTCAGAAAATTTAAATGATATAAAAGATTATCTTCTTGGTTCCCAAGGATTCTTTGGTTCCCAAGGATTGTATTTTCCACTTACTCCTTCATTGTTGTTGTAATTCCTATCCCATGAGTTTGGAGTTCGCGAAGATGATGGTATAGGTATTGGCTCATGTACGTTATGCCTGTCAGAGCTGCAGAAAAGAGAGGCTAGTCGTTCGAGATACGTCAAACGAGAAGTCGTCAATTTTTGCTCATAGAACATTTGCTGCTGATAATAATGCATTTCGTCGATCTTTTCTTTTGTTCGTGGAGAGCAAAACAAAACTTTCTTGCTTTTCTTAGAAGTTGGTGTGGTTCCTGGTGTTCGAGAAGGTGGATGAAATCCAGGTGGATGTTCTGGTGTTTTCGGGGAGTTGTATTCCGTTGGTTCGGAACTCGTGATTGAAATATGGGAGTTTTCAGCACATTTTTCACAAATGTGTGCCATGAATTTAAGAGGTTAAAGAAGATTTTGAGAGAGTGATTGTCTGAGAGCACTCAAAAATGCAAACGCATATATAGAGAAAGAGTTTTCTATTTTTAGAAAAAGAAAAGATGGTTTGTATTTTTAACCGTAGAAAAATTCTCTTTTCTTTATAGTAAAAAGAAAAGGAATTGGTTTCCGAAAAAATAGTGAACTCTTGTTATAAATTAAAAATATTAGCCTTCGAGTTCTCTTCTTGAAACCAAGCCTAGCTCTCTACGTAACTTGACAAAACTTGATTCTAGTAGAGGCTTTGTAAATATATCAGCTAGTTGATTGTCTGTGTTTACATATTCTAATTTTATATTTCCTTTCTCAATATTATCTCTAAGAAAATGATGTCGGATGTCAATATGTTTAGTTCTTGAGTGGTTAACTGGATTTTTGGATAAGTTTATCGCACTTGTGTTATCACAATATATAATAGAATTTGACAAGTTTATTTTGAAGTCTTTAAGTGTTTGTTGCATATATATAACTTGTGTACATGCTAAAGCTGCTGAGATATACTCTGCCTCACATGACGAGAGTGAAACACAATTTTGTTTCTTACTAAACCAAGAGACAAGTGATTTTCCAATGAAATGATACGTACCACTTGTACTCTTTCTATCCGTTCGTGATCCTCCGAAATCAGCATCACTATATGATACTAATTCGAATGCACAGTCCTTGGGATAGAAAAGACCGAAATCTTTGGTGTTATTAAGATACCGAATAATTCGTTTTACTGCTCGTAGATGCGATTCCTTAGGATTAGCTTGAAAACGTGCACACAAACAAACACTCATCATAATGTCAGGACGACTAGCTGTTAAATATAGGAGAGAACCTATCATACTACGATACGTCTTTTGGTCTATACTCTTTCCACTTTCATCTTTTTCGAGATGACTAGTTGTACTAATCGGAGTTGGTTTTCCGGAAGTATTTTCAAGACCAAATCTTTTAATAAGATTTTCACAATATTTTTCTTGATTTATAAAAATACCATTCGGAAGTTGTTTAATTTGAAGACCAAGAAAGTATGATAACTCTCCCATATGTGACATTTCAAATTCTTTGGTCATGATATTTGCAAACTCTTTACAAAGTTTCTCATTTGTTGATCCAAAGATTATGTCGTCCACATATATTTGAATAACAAGTATATCTTTGTGCGAATGTTTAATAAATAATGTTTGATCAACCTTTCCTATTTGAAATCCAGAATCAATTAGGTAACTTCGTAGTCGTTCATACCAAGCACGTGGTGCTTGTTTTAGACCGTACAAAGCCTTCTTAAGCTTGAACACATGATCCGGATGTTCTTCATGTTTAAATAAAGGTGGTTGTTCAACATATACTTTTTCTTTTATAAGTCCGTTTAAAAATGCCCTCTTGACATCTATTTGATATAATTTAAAGTTATGGTGACAAGCAAATGATAGAAGAATTCTAATTGCTTCTAGTCTAGCGACAGGTGCAAAAGTTTCTTCATAATCGATACCCTCTTCTTGATTATATCCTTGTGCTACTAACCGTGCTTTGTTTCGAATTATGTTTCCTTATTCATCAGCCTTGTTTTTGTAAACCCATTTGGTTCCTATAACTGATTGATCGGTTGGCCTTGGAACAAGTTCCCATACATTATTGCGTTCAAACTGATTTAGTTCTTCTTGCATTGCAAAAATCCAATATTCATCGGTAGCAGCTTCTTTAGGATTCTTAGGTTCGATGTTAGAAATAAATGCAACATGTCCCATTTGGTTAAGTTGACTTCTAGTTCTTATTTGAGATGATACTTCTCCAATTATATTTTGAACTGGATGATCTCTTAGAATTCTTGGAGGAGATCTAAATCTTGGTGGAGAAGGTATTACATCAATTTGCGGGTTATCATCAACTATTTCTGAGTCAGAGTCATTATTTGTGATGATAGGGTTATTAGTAACTATGGGTTCTTCGTCATCTGATATTATATGAGATGGTTTAAAGAATTCATCAAAGGAAACGTGAAGTGATTCTTCAATAGATTTGGTTCTCTTATTGAATATACGATAGGCCTTGCTTCTTTCCGAATATCCGACAAATATACCTTCATCGGATTTTGGATCAAATTTTCCAAGATGGTCTTTTGTATTTAAAATAAAGCACTTAGAACCAAAAACTTTGAAATATGAGATATTTGGTTTTCTTTGATTAAATAACTCATATGATGTATTTTTAGTCAGAGGACGAATAGATACACGATTCAAAACATAACATGCAGTTGCAACAGCTTCTGCCCAGAAATGTTTTGGTAGAGTGGATCCATTTAATAATGTTCTTGCACATTCTTGTAGTGTCCGATTTTTCCGTTCTACAACTCCATTTTGTTGTGGAGTTCGAGGAAACGAAAAATTATGATTGATGCCTTTCTTTGTACAAAAATGTTCAAATTCATTATTTTCGAACTCTCCGCCATGATCACTTCTAATATTTTTAACCTTAAGTCCTTTTAACTTTTGAATTCTTTTGACGAAGGATTTGAAATGATGAAAAGTGTCACTTTTATTTTTTAAGAAAATAACCCATGTATAACGAGAATAATCATCAACAATTACAAACACATATTTATTATGATTTATTGACTGAACCTGTGTTGGTCCAAATAAATCCATATGTAATAATTCAAGTGGTTGTAATGTTGATATGATTTTCTTGGATTTGAAGGAAGATTTAGTCAATTTTCCTAATTGACATGCATCACAAATATTATTAACCGAAAAGCTCATTTTGGGGAGACCTTTAACAAGATTATTTTTGGCTAGCTTGTCAATAGTTTTGAAGTTTATGTGACAGAAACGTTTGTGCCATAGCCATGGATCATTATCATTTGCTACAAGACACATATCTGAATTATGATTGATATCATATTCAGAATATAAATGTTTCTATCTCTATTTCCTTCAAAAGCTATATTTCGATCTTTATCTAGTATACTACATTTATTATTTGAAAAGGAAATAGTAAAACCTTTGTCGCACAATTGACTAATACTTAATAAATTATGTTTCAAATTCTTAACTAGCATGACATTTGTGGTAAGAGGTAAGTTAGATGTACCATAATTGCTCACATCGCCTTTGCCGATGATATAGCCTTTTGAATTATCTCCAAAAGTGACTGAGCCACCATCGGAATAAGTAATATTTGTTAATAAGCTCTTGTCTCCAGTCATATGCTTTGAGCAACCACTGTCCAATATCCACTTTCCTCTTTTCTTAAGTGGGACCTACAAAAAATAAAATTAAGTCCATGGTACCCACTTTTTATAGGGTCCTAAGAGTTAGGTCTTAGGAGTCCAAACCCATATGGGTCCGGTATCCCCTTTATACAAATAATTTGGATTATAATGCACAACATTCAAAATTTTTTGAATATACTTGTTCCTAATCAAATTATTATTTGTTTTAGGAACCCATATTATTATAGATTTGACATTCTTCTTTTGAGATTTCATAATTGGTTTTGGTTTGGAATATAATAAACTAAGATTTTTCTTAGCTTCAGTTTCTTGAACTTTCTTATTTTTTCTTTTTCTTTTACCAAGATGTTTCTTGATAACTTGTTTCTTATATCCCAATCCTTGCTTGTTTGTAGCTGATTGTGAACTCTCAATGATTTTTGTCAAATTTTCTCGTCCTTTGTTAAAGTTAGAAACATTTTTAGAAATGTCGTCTAACTTTGTTTGTAAACTAGCTTTTTCAAGGTCTAGAGATTTTACTTTAGCTTTAAGCTCATAATTCTCAGCAGTAAGAGTGTCATTTTTCTCTTTTTGAATTTCAATTTCTTGACTTAGAAGAGATAGTTGAGAATTATTATTAGATGATTATTCTTGAGCCTTTTCAAGTTCTTCCTCTAATATGTTTTTTTCATCTCTTAACATATCTCGTTCTAATTCTGATCTATTCAACATTGCCTTGACTTCTTTTAATTGATGTTTTGCATCTTTAAATTTAATCATTAATTTATCATAAATATCAAGCATATCCTCAAGGGTAGGAATTTGTACCTCATCCTCTGTTGCCATAAAACATACATTTGCTTGTTCATTATCTGAGTCGCTTTCACTTTCGGATGTAGATGAATCTGAATCATCCCAAGTTACTGAGAATGCCCGTTTCTTTGACTTGTCCGTTTTGTGTTTGAACTTGTCATTTTCTGTCTTCTTCTTTTGTTCTGGACAATCATTTTGCATATGTCCTTTCTTATGACAGTTAAAGCATTCTACATTCGATGATGATGGTCTGTTTGATCCGAACTTTTTCTTGTTGTATCGACTAGCTCTTCGTTGCTTTAAGAATTTTTTGAATCCTTTTGCAATGAATGCTAGATCCTCATCTTCATAATCTGAGATATCTTCATCAGCATGAAAAGCTACATTTTTCTTTTCTTCTTTTTGTTCTTTTCGAGCTTGTAAGTTAGCTTCATAGGACATAAGATTTCCTATCAATTCATCTGGCTTCATGGTGGAAAGATCATTAGCTTCTTCTATGGCTAATACTTTTCCTTCCCATTCATTAGTCAGTGAATGTAGGACTGTTGAAACTACATCGAAGTCAGAATATTTTTGTCCTAACCCGATAAGAGCATGATGAATAGTTTGAAACCTTGAATACATCTCATTGATTGTTTCATTTGGCTTCATTTTGAAATTTTGAAATTGACTTTTCAACAAAGCTATTTTTGCTTGTTTAACCTTGTTAGTACCTTCATGAGTGGTCTTTAGTGTTTGGCAAATTTGATAGGCAGTGGTACAGATACTAACACGGTTATACTCATTTTGGTCTAATGCACAAAACAACATATTCATTGCTTTTGTATTTACAGTAGCTGCTGTTTTCTCAGCAGGAGTCCATTCTGCATACTCAGTAGTTGGATTTATTATCTCTTTCTGAGTAGCATTCCAAGCATCATAGCTAGTTGATTGCATATAAAAAGTCATACGTGTTGCCCAATAACTATAGTTTAGGCCATTAAAGAAAGGAGGTCTTTATGTCGATTGACCTTCTGTGTAAGTGGTGTTACTTGTACTTGCGTTATTTGCCATATTACAAGAATATATCAAATAACTGTGTTACGGTTATATGATGACCTAGCTCTGATACCAAATGAAAAGTCGGGTGTGTACGCGACTTGTGCAGGATCTATAATATGGCTATGCGGAATGTATGTGATAACTTAAGCTATTCAATAGTTACACAGGTAAAAATTCACAAACAAGAATTATATCACTAATAGCTATAACTGCAGTAAAGTAAAGTAGAGTAATGACACCAGGATTTTTATACTGGTTCGGACCTCCCGTCCTACGTCCAGTCCCGAAGCTCCTCTTCGGCTTTTCACTAAACAACACCCTCGCTTCACCCGGAGGAACAGGTTCACAACTACTTGATTTACGGGCTACAAGTTTACCCACTTGATTTCACGGGCTACAAGCTTACCCACAAGACGATTACAAGAGTTTGACTTCTGATTGTGTTCTTCTTTCAACACTGATTTGTCAACGATTGAGTACACCCTTCCTATAATCTTATCCTCAAATATATATATTGATGTTTGCAAAGATTTGGAAGTGGATTATCGAGTTGAATCACAAGTATGTTAAATATGCTTGGAGATTCAAACGATAATTGAATGCTTTTTGAGTGCTTTTAGAATGCTAAGAATAATACAATATAGACAAGAGAATGGAGAGAAATTTCGGTTATTTGAATGAATGAAAATCGATGTATTTATAATAATCGAGAAGATGTAATTGTTGGTGAAAAGTTGCTCTCAAAAGAAGTGATTATTCTTGAGAAGAAATGGATGTAACTCTTCAAGAAAGGAGATGACTTTTCACAAAATTTCAAAAAGCTGTTGACCTATGAAAATTTATAGGTCGACATGTTTTTAGCCGTTGTAATTTAAAAACCTGTTGACCTATAAAAAATTATAGGTCGACCTCTTTTCGAACGTTATATTTTGAAAACCTGTTGACATATAAAAAAGTGTAGGTCAACATGTTTTTGATGATATGCATAAAAAAAGGTCTTATAAGTAATTTTTGAAAGCCAAAAAGAAGTATGATTATTTGAGGATAGATTTTAACATTTATGACTCTAAATAATCAACTTCTAACCTATGAAGGCATCTCGTCTTCTTTTTGTCGATGTAGAAGCTTCTTCTTGTCATAAATCAAAATAATCCATGAAGCTTTGACTCAACAAAGAAGGCCATAATCAGGCCCGCTGTGGAAAGTGGTGCATTGAAAGGGACAACGACGGAAGGCCCTATGGTTTCTGGTTTGAAGAGGAAAATAGCTTCTACCGGGCCTGGACCAAAGAAGACCGTTAAGTTCCAAGAAGATGTTGGCGGTAGGAAAGCTAGTAGCACGGAGGCGGCTGCTCGGGATGAGGGGCTAATCGACGCTTCTATCCCGCCCTCGGTGGGAGGGACGAGAGAAGAAACGTTGGCTAGCCCTCATTCTCCTGTGACCTCTCTAGATGCTACCACATCCCTCGAAAAAGTGGATTAATTTTCGGGTCTGGGTACCATCCCTATGGACTTGTCTCTGTGGCCGAGCACAGTTAGTATGGAGGATATAGCTCGTGCCGCGGAGGGGCTGACTCCCTCGATTGGGGAACAATCTGTTCTGTTGAGAGAACACTTAGGGCATACACTTGTACACACAACATCGCATAGAAGAGTGCCTCTGCGTGTTGCCTAACTGATTTCTCTTTGTTTCTTTGACAGGTGACATGTCCAGAGGAAGTGGAGGACGAGGTCGCGGAGACCGCCATCGCCCTGAAAGTGCTTTCATCATCTCCTTTAGGAGGGGAGCTAGTTTATATGGCAATATTCCACCCCCACAGGGTCACGGCAGCGGGAGTCATTACCAGGATAGGCCCCTGTCTTTCACTACTCCTCCCCCTCCCCCTCCGATTCGGGTTCCCAGAGGAGATTCACGGCTTAATCTAGGAGGGTCAAGTCATACGTCGTCAACAACTCCACCCATTACTGCTCCGTTGGCTCCCGTTCAGACTTCAAAGGGGAGAGAGTCACTGCTTGCCCAGCCAAGGTCGGGTAGGGCGACTATGGTAGAAACGCAAGATTTGACGGCGCCCAAAGTCCAATAGCTTTCCCCAGAGGAGAAGATGGCGTTTTCGAAGCATCACTTCCCTCGTCTTTACTTTGATGAGCTGCTATCTCTTCCTGACCTTCGCCCAGCTCCTAATAGGGTATCTGGAGAGATATGGATGCATGCGGAGGCCGTATATCACCAGGTCAATGAGCTTACCACATACTCTCACCACCTATCGGGCCTAATTAGGCAGAAGAACCTGCACCTCCTGAACCATCAATTAACCATTGACATTGAGAGGACGTCTGTTTCTAACTTGAATACGGAAATCGGTAGGTCTTCCTCGTTCTCCTCCTTTCCTGTTTATTAGAAGTCTTTTGTTCTTGTATCTTTAAACACTGGCTTAATAGTCTCGTGGTATTTCAGCGGAGCTGAAGCACAAGTACGAGACGCTTAAAAAGGAGGCCGATGACTCTCATTCTGTGTTCACAGAGACTATAACCGACTTAACCACCCAGAACATGACTTCGAAGAAGGAAAAGGCTGAGGTGGACCAGGCTTGCATTGACTTGGAGAGAGAAAACGCCAAGGTCTTCCAGCTTCAGGAGGATAATAAAGCTTTACAAGTGGAGAATGACTGCTTAAAGAGGGAGCTTGAGGCAGCGAATAAGGCGAAGGAGGACGCGGAAGCCAGCAATCGGGATGTGTTAGGTACCGTCGAGGGATTGAAAGTCGAACATCTGAGAGAGGTGGAGCAGTTAAGAGACGAGCTAGCGGATGCCGAGTACCGGGCACAGTCGTTTGTGGAGGAGGATATTAAGGACATGCTTGTTAAGGTCCTAAAATTTCGTGGAATTTCTTGGATGGATGACTATTCACGTGAGCTAGCTCGAACCTGGGAAAGGCTGGTTCCGTATGAGGCCTTCTTGCGCGAAGTGGATGTTGGAACCTTGGATAAGCGACAACTTATGACTGACGTCTTGACCGAGGAGGAGCGCAAGAAGTTGGAGGAGGGTAGGAAGTTTCTGTTTGAGGATACAGAGAGAGAGGTTGGAGAGGCTTGCTGTCGAAAAAGGGAAGTTTGCCGTTACTGAGAGCGTTGTGGTAGCGGAGTATCCTGCGAAGGGAAGCTCTCGTCGGTCATCCGTTCCTGAATCGGCCATGGTGATTGACCAAACAGCTCTGACTCGGTTTTCGACTGAGCATGATCCTGAGCATATGGAGCCAGGAGAGATTGGATTTACGCTACCCGTTATGTCGTGTGCCCTTTCCGCGCTTCCTACACCACCATTGGTCGTAGGTCAAGTTCCTTTACATTGCATCCCCAAGGATGACGTGATTATCGAGTTTGCAGACTAAAAGGTTGTGTTTTCATTGTGCAGCCCCTTCGGGATTAACTACGGCATCGGGGATAAGGATAACTCCCAGCCTCTACGAAGGCCTTATTGACGAAGGAGAGGAAGTAGATGGGAAAAGTGCGACTGCCGAGGTATGGTGGAGGAAAAGTTGGGGTCGGATGAAGATACAAGGCAGGAGGTCGTAACACAGACCCGGGAGTATACTGTGGAGAGGGCTGATGTGACTGTTGCCTATGAACATATTGACGAGGAAGCAGAAAGGAAGAGGGCAGCTTGACGAGGCTCAGAAGAGACGAGATGACGAGGAGGCTCAGCGAAGGGCCATCGAGACTCGGAAGAAAAACGGGGAAGGTGATCCAGAACACAAATCCTAGAAACTTATTGAGTGACGAGCTGCTAAGGAAGTCAGGGAGAAAGCTAGATGGGAAGGGAAAACTATCCCTAAGACGAGTGCCGCAGTGATAGGTCTTGTTGCCGGGGGTGCCCCCCGATCTCTGCCGCATGATGCCCCTGCTGACGTCACTGAGATTTCTAGCGGCGACGGTGCGGACGAGCGGCGTCTCCCAGGTTCTCACGAGTCGACCACCTCCCAAAGGAGCCAAAGTGGAAAAGGCGGGTCTGGCAAGAGAAAGCCTAGCACCAAGGATGAACCATCGAGTGCCGAATCTGCAAAGAAAAAGCATAAAGACAAAAAGAAGAAGCACAGTTAGCGTTAGTTTCTTAAGTGTAGGTTTAATGCTTATTTTGGTAGTGTAGGCTGGTAGTTTACGCGAGTTCGGCCCTCGCTTTTGGTCATTCAAGACACGGTGTGGTTCTCATGTACACTCTGTCATTAGAAAGAAAGATATTAGTTATGTAGTCGGTGGCAATGTGTGTGTGTGTGTTGTAATGAAATATGAATTAGTAAAGATCGCACTTTCTGTTAAATGTTCGGATGTTCTTCCCATGTTTTCGGGCGTCCCATACTTGCATAAGCCTACTTATCGTTACATGTAACAAAAAAGAGATTGTGTATTCCGCGCCCTGGGTTGATTATTCCAGGGGTTGTGATAGTGTGCAGGCTTCTATTAGGTTTCCCTCAGCTCAGGAAACCCGTAGTTTGCGAAGCCCGGCTCGAGCGCCTGTTGTTTTTTCTTGGGTTGCCCAGTGTTAATCCCAAGAGTAGCGAAGGCGCATAACGTTGCGTTGTGCGGTCCGTCCGGCATAGGCTCTCCCGTCGTTCATCAGGTTGAGGCGAGCCCGTAGGCGTCGTCGTTCGCTAGGAAAGAGAAGCTCGGATCATCAGCCCATCGGGTCCGATCATGGCCATGGGCTACCCCTTAGCCTTGAGAGCTTCGGGGAAGGAACGATTTAAGGTCGGTCTCGGTGCTGTGCCAATATTCTACCATCACCCGTAGTTCAGGGGAAGTTTGTGTCGCCCCGTCTGGCTGTTAGGTGGTTGAACGATTTATCCTCGGCCTCGGCACTAGGCCGAGGTTCGAGTTCAAGGTTATTTATACTCGGTCGCGCCGCGGGCCGGCGACTCGAGTAGCGTTGCCGGCTCCCGTGCTCCGGATGCCGATCGTTGCCACTATGCTTAGGCTACGAGGTTGGCTCGTGGCTCGGCCGGCGGTGCTGGCCCTCATGCTAAGGGCCGGTACGACGGTCAGCTGTTTACAAAAGCTAGATGCCAGAATTAATCAAACAAGTCACGGGAGGAGTAAACGCAGAGTAAAGAGAAAGAAAGCTGAACATCATTCCCACTAATAACTTTTGGCATGAGTATCCTTTACAATGCCTTGAATTGCTACAAACCATCACTGGAAAGCCTAAACAACCATGTACTAAGTTAAGTGAAGTAGCGGCGGAGATGTTCACTGTTCCAAGCTCTTGGGAGTTCAGCTCCGTCCACGGTCGCCATATTGAAAGTTCCATCACTGAGCCTTCGTAGGATAGAGTACGGGCCCTCCCAACGGGGAGAGAGGCCCATTGGCAGAGGGAATACCCGTTTTAGGACGAGGTCGCCGATTTTGAGGTCCTTGTGGTGGACACGAGAGTTGAAGTACCGAGCGACTCGTTGTCGTTGGGCAGTGGTTCGGAGGTCGACTTCGTTCCTCTTTTCTTCAAGCATGTCGAGTGACCCCATGAGTAAATCTTGGTTTGTCTTTGAATCAAAATAGGTGACTCAATGAGACTGAAGCTCGAGCTCAATGGGGATGATGGTTTCGGACCCATAGGCGAGGGCGAAGGGAATGTGCCTGGTTGCTGTCTTATGGGTTGTCCGGTATGCCCATAGGGCTAAAGGAAGTTCATCTGCCCACATGCCCCCGGCCTCCTCGAGGCGCTTCTTAATGATGGAATTGATAATTTTGTGAACTGCCTCAACTTGTCCGTTAGCCTGGGGGTGTGCTACGGCTGAGAATCTTTTTTCGATGCCGTGCCGCTGACAGAAGGATTTGAACTCTAAGCTCTCGAATTGAGCGTCGTTGTCTGAAATGATGGCTTGTGGGACCCCGTTTCGAGTGATGATGTTGCGTACAACGAAGTTGATCATTTTCTTGGTAGTGATTGTGGCGAGGGCCTCGGCCTCTTCCCATTTGGTAAAATAATCGACAGCAACGAAGCGTATCATGCCTCGCTCCTGGCCATGGGAAGAGTCCCTATGATGTCGATTCTCCACATGGTGAATGGCCATGGGCTGGTCATTCGCGTTAGTTCCTTTGGCGGGGCTCTTAGGAACTTTGAGAAGCGTTGGTACTTGTCGCATTTGCGAGCATAATCCGTGGCGTCTTGGTCGAGTGTGGGCCAGTAGTAGCCGTGTCGGAGTATCTTTCTGGCCAGGGTTTGCCCTCCGGTGTGGTCACCGCATTCTCCTTCATGCACGCTGGCTAAAACCTTGATGGCGTCCTCATGGGCCACACATCTGAGTAAGGGGACCGAGAAGCCCCTTCGATAGAGTACCCCATCCATAAGGAGATAACAGGTTGACTGACGGGTGAGCGCTCGCCTTTCTTTGCGGCTTTCTGGGAGGATCCCCTGTTGCAGGTAGTTTTTGATCGGTGTCATCCAAGATCCCGGCTCGGGTTCGACGCTCATGGCCGTACTGGTTTGTGTTTGCTTGGTACTGGGGGTGTTGAGCACCTCGATGGGGGCGAACCCCAACAGCTGCGGATCGTCGGAACTTGCTAATCTGGCCAGTGAGTCGGCTCTTTCATTTTTCTCTCGTGGAATGTGAGTGATAATGAAGTGGTCAAAGTGAGTTAGTAGTTCCTGTACTTAAGCTAGGTATAGAACAAGTCTTTCCCCCTTAGTTTGGAATTCTTCCTCCACCTGGCACACGATGAGCTGTGAATCAGAGAAAATCTGAATAATCTTTAGATTGAGTTCGATCGCGATCCTTAGCCCGACTATCAACGCCTCATACTTTGCATCGTTGCTGGTAGCGGGGAAATTTAGCTTTAGCACGTAGTGTATCAGGCACCCCTCGGGAGTGATGAGTACGATGCCGGCTCCCGAACACTTATGGCTGGAGGACCTGTTTATAAACAACTTCCACTTACTGTCGGGGGCCTCAGCGTTCTCTGGTGAAGTTTCCTCGGGGGTCGTGAACTCTACTATGAAGTTGACGAGGGCTTGTTCGAGGATGGCTCGGCGGGGATGAAAGTTATCTCGAACTGACTCAGTTCCATGCTCCACTTTAGCAGTCGACCAGATGCCTCGGGTCGTTGTAGAACTGGACGCAGCGGCTGGTCGGTGAAGACCTTTGTGGGATGAGCCTAGAAGTATGGCCGAAGTTTCCGGGAGGAGATTAGCAAGCAGAATGCCAGTTTCTCGGGTTTCGGGTAGTTCTTTTCTACCTCGTCAATCGCTTGCTTATGTAGTAGACAGGTCGTTGAATGCGATCTTCAAGCTGTACTAATGCCGAGCTGATTGCCTGCGTAGAAGCAACCAAGTAAATATATAAGTCTTCATGATCTAAAGACTTAGACAAGATGGGTGGTCGCTCCAAGTGTTCCAGGAGTTCCTTGAATGCGGAAGCACACTCAAGGGTCCACTTGAAGTTGCGTTTCCCTTTTCGAAGTAAATTGAAGAAAGGAATGCACTTGTCGGTGGCCTTTGAGATGAATCGACTTAAAGCGACGACCTTTCCATTTAAACTTATAACATCCTTGATATTTTCAGGGATTTGGATACCCCGAATGGCTTGGATTTTCTCGGGATTAGCTTCGATGCCCTGGGCGTTGACGATGAAACCCAGAAACTTTCCTAAAGCGATGCCAAAGGAACATTTGAGAAGGTTGAGTATCATGTCGTGTCGACGGAGGACATCAAACATTTTGGAGAGGTCGTGGACGTGGTTGCTAGACACTTTTGATTTAACTAGCATGTTATCCACATACACCTCCATGGATCTCCCGATTTGATTTTTGAAGAGTCGGTTAACCATCCGCTGATACGTGGCGCCGACGTTCTTGAGGCCGAAAGGCATGACGCGATAGCAATAAAGTCCAAGGTCGGTTATGAAGGAGGTATGGTCCTGATCGCAGAGATTCATCGGGATCTGGTTGTAACCGGAGTAGCCATCCATGAAAGATAGAAATTGGTATCCAGCGGTTGAATCGACTAGCCGATCGATCTTTGGAAGCGGGAAGCTATCCTTGGACATGCTTTGTTTAAATCATAAAAGTCGATACACGTTCGCCATTTTCCATTGGCCTTTTTGGCTAGGGCTGGATTGGAGACCCATTCGGGGTAATCGGCTTCACGAATGAAGTTGTTGTTTAGCAGGCGATCTGCCTCTTCTTCGAGTGCCTTGCATCTCTAGGGTCCCAGGAAGCGGCGCTTTTGTTTGACCGGAGGCATCGTAGGATCTATGCCTAGGGAGTGTCAGGCGATTGCCGGGTCTATGCCTTTCATGTCAGAATGATTCCATGTGAATACGTCCAGATTAGCCTTTAAGAAATCCACAAGATCGTCTTTGACTGCTGGGTAAAGGTGTGATCCTATCTTTTATACTCGCGATGGATTGTCGAGACTGATGGGTACATCTACTGTGGGCTCGACAGGAGTAGGTCTCTCGTGCTCGGGCTCTTCATATTTCCTTGGATCGAGGAAGATAACTAATCTAATTCAATTCTTTCAACTCTAAACAACGAATCTTCTTCAAAGGAAAGCTATTACAATTTCAGAACTCAGAATTCAAAACTCAAGACCTTCTTTGAGTTGTGAGTTCGATTTCTTTAATAAAATAATTAGCAGTTTAATGGGATTGAGTTATGATGTGGATTATATGGATGTGGTGTGAATTATTGTTCGCATGTTATAATTATGTTGTAAAAATTGTGATGTTATCATATATGTTGTAAATTCTACGATGTTATGTTGTGATGCTATCATCTATGTTGTAAAGTTATGATGCTATCATCTATGTTGTAATTTTATATCATCAAATCATCATGTTGTTCATATGTTAGTTTGGTTATGTTGATTCATATGTATGTATGCAAGTTTAGATATTGATTTAGACATGAACCATATGCAAGTTAGTAAAGATTATGTATAACCTTACATGTTTTATGACATCTATTTTAGATCTAAAGTTAGGCTATGACATATGTGAGTTATATGCCAAATTCTACATGCTAGTTTACATGTTTAGATGTACGTTTACACCATTGTTATGTTGCATAAATCACATATGCAAGTTTATATAAATATATGAGTTTGGAATATGAATCATGTTATGCAAGTTTGTGGTTATTTCCTATGCAAGTTTACACCTTTAGATGTAGATCTATGACATACATGATTTATGCAAGTTTATGACTATTGCCTAAACAAGTTCACACATTTAGATTTGGATCTATGACATATGTAGTTTTATGCAAGTTGTAACTTTGGCCTATGCAAGTTTTAAATATAGAACATCATTCACACATGCAAGTTCACCCCTATGTTTAGATCTAGTTTTATCTATATGTATGTTGTGATGTTTTCTCTTTATTTAATGAGTTAGACTATTCGAGTCTAACGTGTATTTTACGTTAAACGAACGAACGTACAACGTGGGGTAAAGGGGATAATATTAAAAGATTTAATATTGAGAATTGGCATAAATGCCTTAAATGGCATAAAATAAATTTGTGATGAAAATTGGTATGATTTTAAATACCATAAATAGATGAACATAATTGAGTCAATTATGGCCATAGTTAAAATTGATTGATAATTTGAATAGGGAAATTAATTCAAATTGGGGAATGATTAATTAGGTGTAATTAATCGTCTAAGACACGAGGTTAGGCTCTTTTGTGGTGTAAGACTGCCCGGGCCCGCCCGGCAAATCCAGCTGCCACAAATGCCAGTCTAATGTGGGAGGTCTTAGGCATAAATTAAATACGTAACAATTGTAAAGACACGAGGTTAGGCTCGTTTGTGGTGTAAGACTGCCCGGACCCGCCCGGAAAATCCAGCTGCCACAAATTCCAGTCTAATGTGAGAGGTCTTTATGAGGTTACGGTCTTAATGAATTAAGAAACACTTAACCAGATAAACATGTAGTGGGGCATGAGGGGGTTAAGTGGGTGCCTTGGGTGGCATGTGGAATCTAGTGGGTGCCTTGGGTGGCATTTGAAATACGATTAGAAACACTTAACCAAAATTGAAACATGTAAGTGAACATGAGTAAGAAGAGGGTTAAGTGGGATGTACTAGAGCGGACCAAGCTTAGGTGGATAGCTTGTGTCAAGTAATGGGGGCCTGTTTCAACCAGTAACCCATACGTATCTTTGTGGGCTCGACCCAAGTCGAGGACAGGACACGCATACTGGGCTTGATTGTAAGAGGCCAAACCGGGTTAGCGGTGGCAACGCTAGTCCAACGGATTCATATGCGTGTGTGGACCCGGGTTGGTAGGTAAGACGTTGTTGCATCGTGTAGGTATAAGCCGTGCATTGTTGGTTGTATCGGGTTGCCACTTTGGGGAGTGATACACCCCACTGTGGGGCCAACACGGGTATTTACGAGTTAGGGAGCCGATCGCATGGGGTTAGTGGGTACACCTAGTGGAGATAGGGGCAGGCGACACCTAAGAAGGCATCTCGGGGTGCACGAAGCTACCATTATCATTATTAAGTTTTGTAGGCAGGATCAACCTTAAGGTGACTAGTGGTGGTGCAGTATAGTATAGTGATGGTGCTGTATAGTAATTACCTTATAGTGGTTTAAGTGCGCTTTAACGTTATCTTTATTCAATCTTATTTCCTTGTTTACTCTGTCATACTCAGTTGTTCACAGTCATTTCCTTATTTTCCAATCTATGCCTTAGCCTAATTATTTTGGTAATTATATTGTTAAAGTTATCGCACTCGCCAGACTTTATGTCTGACCCCCTTTGTTTCCTCCTCTTTTCTTCCTTTCCCCCCAGGTGCTCAGGTTGGAACTAGCACCAGTGGAGCTTGATTTTGGACAGCTGTATCACTTGCTTTTAGAAGTTGCTTGGATCGCTGAAGCAAAGTTCAGCCTCTCTTATTTATGGCTGTTTTGTACTGGGGTTATGTCTTTCAATTTATGTACTTTGGCTTAGTCAAGATGGATATTATGTACTTTGACTCTGGTTTTTGATGATGTAATCAAACATATGTGTTTACCACTGCAATGAATAAAGTTTTAAAGTTTTAGTACTGTTTATATCTGTCTTGTTGTTAAGTTTCTGTTCTATGCTCACTTAAAATGCTCCATAGAAGTTAATGCATTCCCTTTGTGAGTGACATTAATGGACGTGGGGTGTTACATTATACAGCGAGATGATGTCGATAACCACGAAGGTGAGGACTCGGACTCGGCTCCGGTCCCCCGTACCGAGTTCGACGGGTGGGTCGATGACTCCTACCGGACAGCTGGATGCCCCATTAAAGCCGTGGATCGTGGAATGGCATGGTTTGAGATCTCTTGCCTCTAATTTCATCTGGTCATAGGCGGCTTTGAAAATGATGTTGACCGAGCTCCCTGAATCGTCCAATATTTTTCGAACAGTTGCGGCGCCAATTTGGGCAGTGATGACTAAAGGAATGGTGGTCGGGATTTCAATTCCCGTGGACTCCCTTCAATTGAAGATAGTGTCGTCCCGCATGGTTTTTCAAAGCTTAGCCGAGATAGACTCATCGGGAGCAGAGCAAGACTCGTAGGTTGCATGCTTAATGGAGCCCACATATTCCTTCATCTTTCGGAAGCTGTTATGCGTGGGGCCAGGCCCACCGCATAAAGTGTTGATCATGATTCCTCGTATCGAGTTAGACGGTCCTGAGGCTATCTTGGCGGCCGTCTGAGGAGTTGGCGCTGGAGGTTTTGGATTGGTTTCGAGGGGAAAGGGCTCTTAGATGTATTGTTCAAGTCTCTTTTCTCGGATAAGCTTTTCAATTGCATCCCTTAGCTGGCGACACTCATTCGTATTGTGCCCATACATATCATGATATTGACAGTACCTCCCGGAGTTCTTCTCGGCGTCGGTTGATTCCCTGACGCAGGGCTTCTTGTACGACAAGGTGTTACATGTCTCTAGGAAGATAGTTTCTGGATCTTCGTTTAGCGGAGTGTATGTCTCGTAGGCTTGGTAAGGGTCGGGCTTCCTTGGCTCTTTCTGGACCTGATTGTTGCTTGGGCCTCCTTGCCCCCCAATGTTTGGTCTTTGTCTGAGTGGTCCTGCCCCCGTGTTCGGATTGGAGGGTTCTCCCGCTTCTCGCCCCCTAGGACGGCTATTGGCGGTGCCCAGTCGAGGGATATTGGGGCAACTGGTCTCGGAGGTACGGTTCCGTCTCACTTCTTCTTGGCATAAGAATTGCCCCGCTTTCTCATAGAAAGCATCGAGGCTCATTGGTTGTTTTCGGTCGATCCATGCCATAAATTCAGAAGTTGGAAGGATGCCTTTAGCTAGCTGGAAGAGTATGGTGCGCGGATCTGGATCCTCGACCTCGGCGAGGGCGATGTTGAATCTGGAAAGGTAGCTTTTGAGTGACTCTGAGGGCCCTTGGCATAGGTTGGAAAGAGTGAGGGCATTCTTCGGAGTTAGGATATGCATCCTGAACTGCTTAACTAACCGTGTCGCTAATTGGCCAAAGTTGTTCATGGAGTTAAGTGGGAGAGAGAACCATAATAGGGCGGTCCTCGATAGGAAGACTGGAAAGCATTTGCACTTGACAGGTTCGTCGCCTCTGCTCGAGTCCATTTGCCATTCATAATGGTTCAGGAAAGCATAAGGGTCAGTGGTGCCGTCATAGAGCGGCATCTGCGGCATGCTGAAGCGTCTCGGAGCTTCATTGACTCTTCGAGTGAAAGGGTTGCGCCAAATGTGCGCTTCCCATGAATCATGCACATTCCCTCGCATCTCCCTCATATTTCTTCGGACCATGTCGGGAAGATAGGTCGGATGGGGGTCCGCCATTGGGACCCACGGGTTTTGGCGAGGTTCTGGAGTTCTGGCGCGAGGGCGTCTTCTAGGGTGGATGTTTGGATTGTCTTTTTCCATGTCCTCGACATCTATAACGGGATCCTGGTGTGCAGCACGATGTGGAGCAGGGTCACGCGGATCAGGTTCCCGAAAGGCACGAGCCGTCAAAATAATAGGTTCATTGTCTCAGCGAGCAGCGGTTAAGTCTTATCGAAGAGGAGGTTGATTAGTAGGAGCGGGTCCTTCATTGATGACTAAGTGAGAATGGTCCCGATATTGGGCGCCCGCACTATAGGTAACCGTGGTCCGGTCGTCGTTGCCGTTGGCATACCCATTGCCATGGCCATTGTCGAGGGCGTTTGTTCGGGCAACGACTTTTTTATGAGACTAAACCTCCTTCTTTGGTGCGGGCCCCTAGACTCAGAAGAGGAAGTTTCCGACATTAGTGGTTGAGGTCGAACGTTGTTCCGAGCTAGTTGAAGTCGAGTGACGATGCACTGACTTTCTTGAAGTTGTCGCATAAGGTCAATGTTATTCCTTAATGCTTGGTTAAGCTTGACGGCTGTATTTTCATACTTTTCACTAAGCGCGCGGACTTGCGCTTGGGTTGCGGGCACTTCGGGGTCCACAACTGAAGGTTCACTTTCATTAGTGGTCGGGATATCCGCCGGTAGAGGTTGTTGAGATGTACCGGCCGCGGCTGAAGAGCCGATCATTGCGTTCTTTGACTTTTTTACCATCTTAAGCCGACCTGACGGCAGGTTAAGCAAGGAACCTTAAGGTCGGCGAAGTCGAGATGGTAATGTACGAGAAATTCGCAATATCCGAGTTGTTCTCAGTGAAAGCACCAAATTTTGACAGCAAAAAATATCGTAACCACCAAAGATTCCTAATTACTAGGAATTATAAATATGGTCGCATAGACAAGAACACAAAATAAAACATAAGCGGTAAATAACACAAGGGATTTATAGTGGTTCGGCCTCAGCGAGGGCCTACGTCCACTTTGAAGAGTCGTTGGAATTTTATTGATCACTTGGAAGATTACAAGGTTGAGACTATCTCATGATATCTCATTACATTCACTTTTCATGATATGATGTCATAATCATCATATATTGAATAAATACGGAAAAAGACAATTTTGTCCTTCTTTTTCCTCAAAGAGGAGATGCCATGTAATGACCCGAGGATTTCGCGATCCTGGTTATCGACATAAACTCAATGTCGACTACCAAAGCATCAGAAACACCAGATAGTCCATGAAAGAAATTATAGGGTGAGAATAGATAAGATAGAAACTTAGAATAGAAGAAGAAGAACATACAACATCAGAGTAACACGAATCTCACAGCGGAACGAATAACATATAATAGATAACATATCCTTGAAATAAAATCAATATATGTATACAGTAATATTATCAGAGTACAACACTTACAACAAAGCGGAATAAACAATAGCTATATAATCCTGAAGCCTCCTGCTTCAAGCTCTCCAAGTATATCTGTAAAATCCTGACTACTTGACTGCCCATACAAAATTGGGCACCTAAGAGTTTAGGGAAAACAAAACAAAATAAACTCTGGGTCAGTCATGGGACCGGTGTGAGTAAAACAGTTTGAGCAATTAAACGATATCTCATAAGACCTCGCCGTATAACGGAATGAGTTTTTCCCTTATAAGAATCCAAAACATTTGATTTAACTTTCAAAATCCTTTTGAAAGAAACGATAAACTTTATATCAAACTCTTTTGATATTATAATAATGTCTATCAACCACAACTAAATAATCATCTAGCGGAAACACTTTCATCTCACGTTCCACATATATAGTATACAATCAAAACCGCGAGCACTTATTGGGTAATGGATTTCCAACTATGATAAGGTATGGAACCACCTTCCGATAGTGTACCTCTAGAGAGGAATACACTAGGTTCAACAAGAACATCTTGTAACCCGGGCACACATGACCGACCACTCATTTCTCTTGAGTGTATCAAATGTATATCACCAACAATTGGGATCAGCAACCGTTTCCCAAATGGGACAGCATCGACAATAGATTATAGAATGAAATGATTATCTCTAGATAGGTGATATTGCACCCTAACTGGCAGCCAACCACTTAGACATGCTGCCTGCCCGATTTTTGTCATTTCCCAGTTGTAAGGCTAGAGGCCACGCTTATCTCTGACAGATCACACAATTATTCACTTTGAGTGTCACATTGTCATATCCGCCAAATCACAAATTGATTTCCCCAAAAATACAACAGGTATATAGCTAAGAGAAACGAATTCCTCCACCACCAAACGTAAATACGTTCGAAGAGATCAACTTACGCAATCCATTAAATATACTCTGTCAGACATTCTTCCATACGGGTCGTCCTAGGACTGGACAAACCGAGGGCACTATTCTGTAAACGGGACAGCTCTTGCATAACTCCGTCTTCGATTATCTTCATCATATTTGATCGCAATGCTAACGCCCATACAAAGTGGTTTACAGATAATGAATCTGATCCCGGTCTCTCCGTATTAACGACGAAAAAATGGTCAAAAACTTCGATAGTCGGTGTGTTAGCTATCGAAGAAAAACACGTGTGCAAACAACGGTCGTATTTCCAAATGGAAATCTTACCGATCAATCATCAATCAACATTTTCTCTTTAGTTCATTAATTTTTTTTCCTATTTCCATATATTCAGTATTCCTTATTATCTAAATTTAGAAAATATACGCTATTAATCATTGGAGAACATTTCCATCTCTTTTTCACGTATCACTTTCATTCCAGTATTCTTTACCATCCAACATTTCATTTTCTATGATTTGAAAATATCTCTTATTATATTTGGAAAATGTTTCCACAACTCATTCCTTGGATTTAAACAGATGTTTAAATAAAACATCGCTATGCCACTCAAACCATTACCCTGATTAACAAATTTCACTTAAACAACCTTCACTATCCTTAACCATTCCTTAGTTAAAAACGAAGCCAATCAAGTTGGGGTATAACTACTTCTCAGACCTTAACTGAACAATATTTCTAGCTTCGAAACAGACAAGGTTCACCTTTTAAACCTTTAACAAACTTCCTTACGTAACTCTCGGATTCTATTTACAAATCCACTTCTTTTACAGAAACCATTTGATTTTAACAATAGCGTTAACATTCCATGCTTCTAAAATATAATAACTTCAATATAACTTTTGTTTATTAATTTGGATAAACAAACAAATACTAATTTATTAATAAATAAATCTTGATTAAAACGAAAAGTGAATAGTACTTTCCCCAATTCGATATAATCGAATTCAATGTATAATTCTATTTCGAATAATCTCTATTCGATAACTCCTTTTCGAATAAACTATATTCGATTAACTCTCTTTGTATAACTAATATTCGATAATCTCTCTTTCGAATAAACTATATTCGATAATCTTCTTTCGAATAACTATATTCGACTAACTCCTTTCGAATAAACTCTATTTGATTAACTCCTTTCTTCGAATAAACTATATTTGATAATCTTCTTTCGAATAAACTATATTCGACAACTCCTT
Source organism: Allium sativum (assembly GCA_030737875.1). Classification (NCBI taxonomy): domain Eukaryota; kingdom Viridiplantae; phylum Streptophyta; class Magnoliopsida; order Asparagales; family Amaryllidaceae; genus Allium; species Allium sativum. Next base: position 537,586,388 of record CM060913.1, on the reverse strand, counting down.
TTCGAATAAACTATATTCGATAATCTTCTTTCCGAATAAACTATATTCAATAACTCCTTCTTCGAATAACTAATATTCGATAATCTCTCTTTCGAATAACTAATATTCGACTAACTCCATTTAACTCTATTTAAATAACTAATATTCGATTAACTCCATTTAACTTTATTCGAATAACTAATATTCGATTAACTCCATTTAACTCTATTCGAATAACTAATATTCGATTAACTCCATTTAACACTATTCGAATGACTAATATTCGATTAACTCCATTTAACTTTATTCGAATAACTAATGTTCAATTAACTCCATTTAACTCTATTCGAATGACTAATATTCGAGTAACTCCATTTCTTCGAATAACTAATATTCGATAACTCCTTTCTTCGAATAACTAATATTCGATAACTCCTTTCGAATAACTAATATTCGATAACTCCTTTCGAATAACTAATATTCGATAACTCCTTCTTCGAATAACTAATATTCGATAACCTCTTTTTGAATAAACTATATTCGATTAATTCTCCTCTTCGAATAACCTTATTCAATAACTCTTGTTCGATTAACTCTATCTGAATAACTCTGGTTCGATTTAACTCTAATCGATTAACTCTATTTGAATAACTCTAGTTCGATTTAACTCCAATCGATTAACTCTATCTGATTAACTCTAACTGATTAACCCTATCCAATTTTACTCTTCGTCCATATTCAGTTTCAAATATCAATCTTGAAATCGATTCTTACTTTTCTATATAAGACCTGACTTATATATTCTATTTATCCAATGATAAATATTTTACTTAATTTATAAAACCTTATTTATAAATTAATCTTCTTACTTTATCTGTTAAAACCGATTTCTCTTAAATGTTCACTTTGAAATCATATTTTGTTGTACCCATGTGCGAAGCACGGGTCTAAACCTTCCTAATGTAAAATTCTCTTTTTATACAACTCTATTCATTTTTCAAGTACCTCCTTTTTTAATCTATTTATTTCTAAATTAATATTTCCTTTATAATTCTATTTATTTTCTAAATAAATATTTCTTTTATAATTCTATTTATTTAACAAATAAATATTCCTTTTCAATTCTATTTGTAAATGTTTTACAAATATATCCTTTTCTATTCTATTCATTTTAAAAATATTTCTTTTTATAAAATCCTTTGATTTTAAAAATATCTCTTTCTATAAAATCCGTTTATTATATATATATATATATATTTCTTTTTCAATACAACATTGAAAATTTCTTTTCTAACATTCCAGTATTCCTTATGGTATTTAAAATACCACATAACAATGATCAATATCATTCTAACACCCATCATCAACAACAGATTATATATCACATCATATCATCATATATGAAGAACAATAAAATAAATGTTGAGGGAATCCAGTCGGATTCCTCCGACCTGTTTCCCTGCATCCGCAGATGTTAAGCAGTATAACTAACATCGATTTCATTTCAATATGAAATATTCTGATAAACAGAATCAATGTTTGATTAACGATTTATATATATCATTATCTATAATTTCAAATAATCAATCAACAATTCAATCAAACAGTCAGCACACCGCAAATCAATCACATTTATCAGTTCTAAATATACGTTATAAAAATATGAACTGGTAGAGTTGGTAAGTTTTACTCACATTTCGCGTTAACCGTTAAATAAAGATTTGCGTTTGTTGATTCAGACGGACAATTTATTTCGCTATAAATTATAACGGGCTTCGATTCACTCCCAGTCAGTTCCATTGCTTAGTGCTCGTCCACACGATCCTGACGGATCTTGTTTCGTTCAATTCTGATACCGTATGACGAAGTTATTTATCATACAAGTTAATGTGCACCTTTAAATAATAAAAACATGGATTAAATTTTCAAATGGGCCTTGCCCCCTTTTTATTGAAGTCGACCCACTTACTAAATCCTCCAGCCCGCTCTCCCTTCTTCTTCCCCGTCTCTATAGCCTGCTCCACCAAAAGCCATAGCCGATTCTTCAAACCCCCATCGACCCACCGACCTCCCATGAATCAACAAACAAATTCCACCATTTCACTCATCTTCCCAATCTCTATCAATTTCCATCCTTGAACTCCAACTCGACAACATCGTTGGCATCGCATTCTAAAGCCCAGAATTCCGTTCACAGTAAGATGGATCGACAAAAAAATTCATGGATCCGCTCAAAAAAATCCCAACGAGCTGCTATTCGATTTCTAAACACCAATCCAACCTTCAAATCGCGGTTTGAAACTCACACCACTCGAAAACGCCAACCCTGCTTTACTGCCCAATTTTGTACTATAGGAAATGGAGCCGCACCTACCAAATTGAGCATCCACTTGAAGCTCTTGCTTCACTGATCTCGCAGGAATTTATTTCAGAATTTATTGTGGAGAATTGAAGTTGTTTTTATTTTTTTCTTTTTCGCCATTTTCTTGCTGTGTAAAAGAAAAAAACAATGGCGGAAAAACTGAATTTGGTTTAGGAGAGGGAGTTAACTTGATTTTATAGTGGGAAGGAATTAGAAATTTATTTTAGATATTTTATTTTTATATTCATTTATATTGAACTACTGCTTGTATTAGTCTTCTAAAAATTCCTATAATCACATACGATACCCTAAATTCACGAAACTGGACATACACCTAGAGTTTGACATTACAGACCCAACGAAATTGCTTTCGTCGAATTCCGATTCCGTTTGCTCACACAGCGTATTTTTAACGGTAAAAATACTGATTGTTTTCACATTAAAAATCCGTACGGCCACATACTGACTCTAAAAATCAAGAAAATTGAAATCTAGCAATAATTAAATATTGCGGATCCAACAAAATTAGTTTCGTCGAAAACGGAGGTCGTTTGCAAAACTGGCTATTTTTAAAGCTCTAAATAACCCATTTAAATATATAAATATATTTAAAAATAATTAGATTAAATATTTAAAAATAAATATTGTCGTATATATCCACATTAGAATATCATACAACTCCAGTTGGATTTATAACTCGATATTTTAAAATTCCCAATTATATCGATATTCGATTTATATATAAAATCCTTTTATAATATAAATATATATTTATAAATTTCAAAGGAATTCCATAGCGGCTTTTGAAAATTTGATTTGGACATAAATCAAAATATACACGACGAAATCCCGATTTTTCTCTTCCACTAGAAAAATATACTTCACGAGCTCCGAACGTTTCTTGTTTCACAGAAATCCGTCTTAAAACGGATTCTGTATATTCAATTGAAGTTCAAAACGGCAAATTACGAACTGCAGCGCCATTTCGAGCTTGATTAGAATTATAATGTAATTATACGTTCAAACTTCATTTATATAATATATTTGTTATTCTAAATCAATTCCAAACTGAATTATAGCTTATACATGATCCAATTCACATTGTATTGTGAATTCTACTATTTCCGACTATTCTGGAATTCAAATAAATTATTTAATTATTATATTAATTAAATATTCCTTATTATTTAGTTCTGGTCATTTTAAATTATCAATCCTTTATTTTAAATAATTAATTAAATTTTTTTATTATCCGTAAAAGTACGGGTCGTTACATTCTTTCCCCCTTAAAATAATTTCGTCCTCGAAATTGTTAAGGTAGAAAACTAACCCTATTGACTGGTTAGAACTTATTTGTTCACTTCTTAACTTCAGTTTCAAGTGAACCAATTTAATTTCAATTAAAATATTAATTAATTCTTATCAATGAAAATTTTCAAAATTCCTAAAAATTTTCTAACACCCAAAATTTTCGTAAATTTTTGCCAGCACCTCCTTTGTACTGGTCAATAGCTCAAACTCCAACTCGCCTCTTTGGGCCTTTTCCAAACCAAAAAGAAAATCAAACAGCCAAGCGGCTTGCCAAATCGGCTCATAAATCTCATGCTTATGCCAAATATAAACTTGTACCTTTTTGTCGGGCATATCAAATTTATCACTTCCATCTGCTATTAATTCAGCATATACCAATGTTATCCCAACCAAACTCCAATCAATTCATTTTCAAACCAAATCATTCACTTATACCAAAGTCGAATTTCATTTCAATATCGAGTTTCATTTCGATTCCAAAATCTTAACTCCACTAATCTGGTTCCATTTCAAATTCCGATCACATAAATCCAAATTTTTTGATAACATTCTAATACAATTCATCTTCAATTTGCTTTTACACATTTCAGTTAATTTCCACTTAATCGGCTTTAATTCAATTTCAATTTCTATTTGCTTTCCCAAATTTCAATTCAATTTGGTTTTAATTGAAACAGTCTTTCCCCGGGAATTTTAAACAGTTCACCATATCGAAAATCAACTTTCCTTTTCAGGATTCAAAACAACTTGCTTTTCTCAAATCAATTCAAAAACAAAACCTCTGGTAGTAATCCGTCACTTAGAACTTGAAAATGAACACTGATGATGTTGCGCAGTCATCATCAGAATTATTTTCCAACGATTGAAGTGAGTTCGGTACTATATCACTTTCAAAACCATATCTAAACACTCCCCTTTTGAAATCTATTTCAAAATACTATCCCCAATGCTTGGAAAACAATTCTAAAATCTCCCAGGATTTTAAAATTCTCTTATACTTAATCTAATTCCATTTACAAACACTTTTCATGTTTTCAGAGTATTAATTTCAATTCTGATTTAAATTTCAAATTTAATTCACTTCGTATTACTTATACGAATTTTACTTGGTTATATATATAACCATTTAATTTATATTCTTACTCGATTATAATAACAACCAACACATCCTATATATTACAATTCCAATATATATATTTTCTCTATATCAAAATATACTTTGGGTAAAATTATTTTCATTTACCTTCTTTTTAAACCATACTGTGTCGGTCCATCGTATTCAAGTGTTTATAAACCCCTACCGATACAGTGGATCAAACTGATCGATTAGAACCCATAAACAACTCAACCAATAAATCTACACAATATAAAACAATTTTATATCAAATAACAAATATGCGCTCATATATATACACTCAACTCAGTCAAGGTTATTACTAACCCCATCTCTACTGAGTCACGCCACAGAGCCAAGGTAATTACTTAACCTTAACCTCTGATACCACTGTAACGACCCGGGGATTTCGCAATCCTGGTTATCGAAATAAACTCAATGTGGACTATCCAAGCATCGGAAACACCGGATAGTCCATGAAAGAAATTAGAGGGTGAGAATAGATAAGATATAAACTTAGAATAGAAGAAGAAGAATATACAACATCAGAGTAACACGAATCTCACAGCGGAACGAACAACATATAATAGATAACATATCCTTGAAATAAAATCAATATATGTATACAGTAACATTATTAGAGTACAACACTTACAACACAGCGGAATAAACTATATAATCCTGAAGCCTCTTGCTCCAAGCTCTCCAAGTATATCTGTAAAATCTTGACTACTTGACAGCCCGTACAAAATTGGACACCCAAGAGTTTAGTGAAAATAAAACAAAATAAACTCTGGGTCAGTCATGGGACTGGTGTGAGTAAAACAGTTCGATATCTCATAAGACCACGCCGTATAACGGAACGGGTTTTTCCCTTATGAGAATCCAAAATACTTGATTTAACATTCAAAATCCTTTTGAAAGAAATGATGAACTTTATATCAAACTCTTTTGATATTATAATAATGTCTATCAACAAGAAATAAATAATCATTTAGCAGAAACACTTTCATCTCACGTTCCACATTTATAGTATACAATCAAAACTGCGAGCACTTATTGAGTAATGGTTTTCCAACTATGACAAGGTATGGAACCACCTTACGATAGTATACCTCTAGAGAGGAATACACTGGGTTCAATAAGAACATCTTGCAACCCGACCACACATGACCGACCACCCATTTCTTTTGAGTGTATCGAATGTATGTCACCAACGGTTGGGATCGGCAACCATTTCCCGAATGGGACAGCATCGACAATAGATTATAGAATGAAATTAATATCTCTAGATAGGTGATAATACACCCTAATTGGCAGCCAACCACTTAGCCATGCTGCCTGCCCGATTTTTTTCATTTCCCGGTTGTGAGGCTAGAGGCCACGCTTATCTCTGACAGATCACACAATTAATCACTTTGAATGTCACATCGTCTGTGAGATCCTGCCCCGCACCAGCCGACATTTCTAATGAAAGTGCGCTGTGCCGATGTCCAACCATCACGGGACGGTCGCCAAAGAAAGGGAAGGAAAGGAAACTTAACAGTGGACTAACAAAGAACCTGTAGAATGTCTCACAGCGCATGGAATAAAATATAATAATAACATACTTTGACATAAAACAGGCGAGACAGTGCATAAGCTAAGAACTAAACATCATAGCAGCGGAAAATCCAAATACAGTTTATGTTCCGCATCGTCATTATTACAACTTTTGAAAACTGTCTCTAAAACAAATAAGGAAGGTACACTACTAATGCCTAAAGCAGTGACCAGTAGCGACACTGGGAGAATATATGTAGATAATTCGTAGGAGCCTCCTGCTCATCTCCGGTATAGCTACTTGTGCATAATCACCTGACCTTTCTCTAGTCTGCCCGTTTAAGAGCACCCAGAGTAATAAGAATAGACAAAAAACTCTGGGTCAGACAAAAGTCTGGAATGAGCAATAAGTAGCAAAACAGAATAATAACAGGTATACTAAACCATACCTGGACCTGGACCTGCAACCAAAGAGTTAGCACTACATACTGTACAATACTTTAAGGTGCCACTAACATATGCTGTAAAGAATACGGGGGTGGGGGTGTGCATCACGCAGTGATGGCAAGCAATCAATCATAGCAACCATCCTTACATCTCTCACTCAGTGCGTAAAGCATACGATATCCACCACTTTGATAACCCAATGCCTTGCTATGATCACTCTACCCCGTGGAGTCATAACGAGACCACTACATTGATCCGTAGCCGCTAATCCTTTGTTATGTCCACTCTGCCCCATGGCGTCATGACAACCCCACTGTATTGGCTCATAGTCTTGCTACGATCACTCTGCCCCATGGAGTAGTAACTACCCCACTACACTGATACGTAGCCTAACATCCGTCTTGGTGGTGAATCAAAGCTATAAACGTCGATAACCCCTTAGCACACGTCCCGCAACAAAGTCCAATTATGAAGTCAACTCGTTGGTTCCCAACTGGATCCTAAGTTGAAACTTCCTATTTGGACTTCCTTTGCATCTCGGGTTTTGGTCGAATTGGAGTTGGTCTTCAAAAGAGTCGTCACATAATCGCAGCTCCAATCCGGTTCGGTTGTCCTTCCCTGGTTCGGTTCGGTTTACTCCACTTCCTGGCCATCCGGTTCGGTTCGGAGCTCCACCCTCGGTTCGGTGCTTCCATGTCACTTGGGTTCGGCTATCTCACTATCTTGATTCGGTTCGGTGCTTCTGCCTTAGTTTGGTTATTCCTTTCTTTCCTTCAGTTAATATGATTTGATCCCATGTCTAGCTTTAGTCCAATACCAACTCCAAACCTTATACAGGAGGCCTTCCTTTTTGCCAAGCCCTCATTCTTGTACTAGGTTCCGACCCGGTTCGTTTCTCTGCTCAGTTCCCCGATCCGACCCGAGCCCCCTAACCCGATCCGATCCGAAACACTGCACTACTTCCTGCAACTTTTCCAGCGACTGTTTTATGTCATACGACGGCGTTTTCGACCATTCTAACTTTTCTAATCAATCACAAAGCATACCATACAGTCATAGCAACATATAGAATCAACCATAAACACCAAAACAACAATATGATGTATTAAAATGGATCAAACATAGCCAAAATACCATATTTTCCCTTAATCATGTTTAAGCATAACTAATGATATGATTAGCAAAACTTAACCAAACCAACCAAATTTTCTAACAGAGGCCTAAAACAATATTTCGAAATTTATAAATATTTTTCCAAAATTTTAACATGCATAATTCCATTAATTAACCCTGATTAACTGTAATTAGTGTAAAAACAATGCTAATCACTCACCTTGGCCATAATAAAATACCAAATATGAAATTATCCTCTTTTTGGCGCTGTTCCCAAGACTACACAGCAGCTTCAACCTAGATTAGGTGTTGATTTGGCTTGATTTGACATAGATTAGGCTAAAACCTGATTAAATGGTGATTAGAAGGTGATTTGGGATGTTTTAGCAAGTGGAGGCCATTGCTAGGTTGAGAGGAAAGATAGGTGGCGGCTGAAAAATGAGAAAAGGGTGTTCTCTAAACCCTAACAGCCCTTTTAAACTCCTAATCCCGAAATCTCCCAATGGGCCTAGCTGTTAATCACCCTATTTGGCCCGGTTAAGCTGTTTTCCACCCTCTAAACCTTAATTCACCCATATCTCCCAAATAGTAAGTCCATTTGGCTAATATGACCACTCTATGAAACGACAAACCATCATCTGGATCTAAAGGAAATGGTGTCGAGTCAAAACTCTTCCCCAATCAAAAGTTATGGCTGAAACAAGATCAGCTAGGGGCAAAACGGTCAACTAGAAATCGGCAAAAATCATGAACATGGGAAATGACCCCAATAGTCGTCTCCCAATGTCACACGGCCATACGACTCCTTACGAGAAAGAAACAAATATTCTACGATCCTCCGATGCGTAGAGTGCAGGTCGTTACATTCTCCCCCCCTTAAGAAATTTTGTCCCCGAAATTCCTTAACCCAAAACATACAAAGGATCCCGCATGCCTACCAATCATTCACAACAATCAAACATACAAAAACAAACAAACAAGTCTATCCTAGCATGCGGAAAACTAAGTCGCAATTAAAATCTTACCAGGCAAAGAGTTCTGGATATGTCTTCTTAATGCCCTTCTCTGTTTCCCAAGTACAGTCATTCTCATCCTCGCCCCACTGAACTTTGTCTAGTTTCACAGCCTTCCTTCGAAGCTGCTTCGTATCGTTCCCAACAATACGCATAGGTTTGCGGTTCCCAATTGCCTCAGGTTCAACCTCGATATCTTCCAACTGATCAGGTGAAATAGTCACACTAGGGTTGTGCACGAATTTCCTTAACTGGGAAACATGAAATACGTTATGAACTCCTGCCATCTTCGCTGGTAATTCAACTTTATATGCCAAATTCCCAATTTGCTCGAGAACTGGGAATGGTCCAATAAATCTTGGTGCTAACTTGCCTCTCCTGCCAAATCGAATCACGCTCTTTAACGGAGAAATCTTGTCAAACACCAAGTCGCCAATGGAGAATTTTATATCTCTTCTCCTCTTATCAACATAACTCTTCTGTCTATCTTGAGCAGCCTTCATTCACTGTTGAATAACGTTAATCTTATCTGAAGTTTCTCTTATCACATCTGGTACGAGCACAAACTTCTCACCCGTTTCTAACCAACATGACGGTGAGTTGCACGGTCTTCCGTTCAAAGCTTCAAATGGAGCCATACCAATACTGAATTGATAACTATTGTTATATGTAAACTCCACTATATGCAAATAGTCATCCCATGATCCACCAAATCTAATGTGCAAGCTCTTAAGAGAGCTTCTAATACTTGATTGACCCTCTCTGTCTGACCATCGGTTTGAGGATGATACGCGGTACTGAGATGTAAATCTGATCCTAATGCCTCTTGTAAGCTCTTCCAAAACCCACTAGTAAACAACCGGTCTCGGTCACTCACAATGCTCTTTGGTACTCCATGAAATCTCACTACCCATTTCATATACAGTTCTGCTAACTTAGTTGCCGTTCTATTCGACTTGACGGGTATAAACCTTGCACTTTTGGTTAATCGGTCCACAATTACCCAAATGCTATCATGCCCCGATCTAGTTCTTGGTAAACCATCGATGAAATCCATCGAGACTTGTTCCCATTTCCATTCAGGGATTTCTAATGGTTGTAACAAACCACCTGGCTTCTTTTGTTCATCTTTAACTAGTTGGCAATTCATGCATTTGGATATAAACTTCCCAACGTCTCTTTTCATTCCTGCCCAGTAGTAGGTCTGCTTCATGTCTCGATACATCTTGTTACCACCGGGGTGTATAGTCAGTTTTGAGTGATGACATTCTCTAAGCACTTCATCTCTCAATCCATTGACATTGGGTACAACCAGTCTTCCATTCTTTCTAAGCCATCCATCTCAATCAAGCCCATACTCGTTCATCTCCTCATCGATGCCCATCTCTAAATTGGAGATGATTTTCAATAAGTTAGGATCGTCCCTCTGACTGGAACCAATCCGCTCAATCAAAGTGGGTCTGACCATCAAACTTGCTAATACTTTTGGATCCAATTCGCACTTTGGTCTGAAATCATACCCAGCGATGTACTCCAGTTGCTTCCACTCAAGAAACATAGCCCCTAAACTTGCATGTCTTCTACTCAATGCATCAGCTACCGCATTGCCCTTTCCTCGTGTATATGCGATATCGAAATCATAGGAAGCCAAGAATTCTGACCACCTTTACTATCACAGATTTAGATCCTTTTGAGAGAAAAAAATACTTTAACGATTTATGATCGGTAAACAACTCGAACCTTTCTCCCAAGAGATAATGTCTCCACATCTTCAACGCAAATACGATCGCTGCTAATTCCAAATCATGGGTAGGGTATCTTCTCTCGTGCGGTTTCAATTGCCGACTTGCATAAGCTACAACCCTACCTCCTTGCATTAGTACAACACCTAGTTCGGTACCACATGCATCTGTGTATACTGTCATCTCTTCATTCCCTTTAGGAATTTAACACTGGTACACATGTCAACTTTTCCTTTAGACTCTTAAATGCATTCTTGCACTTTTTGTCCCAGAGGAAAGCTTGATTCTTCTTGGTCAACTGAGTCAATGGTGCTGCTATCTTGGAGAAGTCTTGGATAAACTAACGATAATATCCAGCTAATCCCAAGAAACTTCTTACATCTGTTGCATTCTTAAGCGTAGACCGATCCTGTACCGTAGCCAACTTCGCAGGATCCACGACAATACCATTCTCTGAAACAACATGGCCCAAGAATCTCGCTTCCCTCCTCCAGAAGTGACACTTAGAAAATTTTGCTTTCAATTGGTGTTTTCTCAACACCTCCATCACTATCCTCAAGTGTTCCTTGTGTTCTTCCTCTATCCTCGAATAAACAAGTATATCGTCCACGAACACAAGAACAAACTTATTCAACTGATCTCTGAATACCCTATTCATAAGATCCACAAAATATGTTGGTGCATTGGTCAACCCGAATGGCATGACCGACCACTCATAGAATCCAGACAGCGTTCGAAAGGCCGTTTTAGATATAGTCTCAGCTTCCACTCTAAGCTGATGAAAACCTGTCGCGAGATCCAACTGGGAGAACACTCTCGCACCACTCAACTGATCAAACAAATCATCTATCCTTGGTTGAGGATACTTATTCTTCCTCGTCACCTTATTCAATTCGCGGTAGTCCACACACAATCGAAGGGAACCATCTGCCTTGGTAGCAAACACGACTGGTGCTCCCCACTCAGAGACACTTCTTCTGATAAATCCCTTCTTCAAAAGTTCTCTTACTTGCACCCCGAGCTCTCGCTGCTCCCTTGGCGCCATACGATGAAGTGGCATCACTATTGGTCTGGCATCTTTCACTAAATCAATACGGAACTCAATCTCTCGGTGTGGTGGAAGTCCGGTCACTTCCTCGAAGACGTCCAAATATTGGCCAGCCCTGGGCACATCCGACAACTCATCATGTGGGATGTCGAGGGAATTTAGAAAACTAGCCGTTACCCCATCACTAGGTAGACCACCAAACACTACCCTCCGCCCATCATCCGCTCTAACTGTCACCAAAAAGCCTTCACAGTCTTCCACCACCCCGTATCTTCGGAGCCAATCGACTCCCAAAATAATGCCATACCCAATAAAGCCTAAAAAAAAGCAATCACAAACAAACATGCATCCATGACTCGATAAGACCAGATTACGAAAAATCATACAAAGGCTAGTCGAACCACCAATCGGGTTTGTCACTACTAAAGGTCTATCGACTATCTCGGGCTCCAATCCCAACCTATCTACCAGGTCACTAGATATGAAGGAACGGGAAGCTCCGGTATCAAACAACACTCGAACAGGAACATCATAAACAGAAAGTGTACCTTAAATGACGATATTCTTTCATTTCTCCACCGCAGTTGGGGCATTCGACGAAGAAAGAACAACATTGATAGCATATGCTTTCACAATCTGCTTTTCTTTATGGGGTTGCAGACACTTGTCCTTGTGATGTCCCACTTGGCCACAGTTGAAGCACTTCCTATCTGCTCGCTTGGTCGGATATTCTTTGGCATAGGGGCCCTTCTTACCACAGCTGAAGCACTCAACATCTTTCTTATTCTTTTTCTTCTGGCCATCCTTGGTCTGATTCTGCTTTCTCTTATTCTGAGAACCATTCTTACCTCCACCGCTTGCTTGCGGTTTTGGCTCCTCTACAGATGCAACCTCAGTTTTCGTCTTAGGGTAAAGACTCTCTGACCTCAATGCTTTCCCCATAATCGATTCAAATGTCTCATCGATGCGGTTAACAAGCCTTTCCCCCAAGTACTGATCCAAGCCTGTTACGAACTTCTCATTCTTCTTCTCGGGAGTGTCAATGAGGGATAATCCATATTTTGATAAAGTATCGAACTCAGCAATGTACTCCGAGACTGCCCTACCATTCTGCTTAAGCTCCAAAAATTTCCTAAACAACTCTGACTTCTGGGCAGCTGGGATGAACTTATCACTGAATCGGACCTTAAACTGATCCCATGTAACTTGATCCTCAAGAGTAGCTGCCTTAATAGCATTCCACCAATTCACTGCCCGTCCGTGCAGCTGACGGGATGCTAACTTCCTCTTCATCGCATCCTCGATACCCAAGTCTTCAAAGATACGCTCACAGCTATCCGACCAATCTTGAACATCCGTGGCCGATTCCGTTCCATGGAACGGCTTTCCACCAAGACTAGTGTAATCCTTGCATAGCTTGGCGAAATCGGCCCTAGGCGCCTGCACCGCTGCACCACCACCATTAGCAGCATTGGGAACTACCCTCTGAACGTACCAAAGCATCTCGCTCATGAAGTCAGTGAACATAGTCCTCATGTCAGGAGCATTCCCATTATTGGCTCCTCTACCAGCACCTCTCGTATATCGGCTCATCGTTCAATCTGTAAAGAGAAACGATTAACCATCCTCTTTGTGGTGTCAGTGCAGTGCAACTTCATCCTTAGCTATACTAATAGTGTATACATATATATAGCTTTTTAAAACCAAAATAATCACAAATACGTGCTCTAATATACGTATTATCTCTCTCTGGTGTCTTTCCCTAGGTTAACTATGCAACCTAGAGCTCTGATACCAAATGTGACGGCCCGCTCCGCACGAGCCGACATTTCTAATGAAAGTGCGCTGTGTCGATGTCCAACCAGCACGGGACGGTCGCCAAAGAAAGGGATGGAAAGGAAACTTAATAGTGGACTAACAAAGAACCTGTAGAATGTCTCACAGCGCATGGAATAAAATATAATAATAACATACTTTGGAATAAAACAGGCGAGACAGTGCATAAGCTAAAAACTAAACATCATAGCAGCGGAAAATCCAAATACAGCTTATGTTCCACATCATCATTATTACAACTTTTGAAAACTGTCTCTAAAACAAATAAGGAAGGTACACTACTAATGCCCAAAGCAGTGACCAGTAGCGACACAGGGAGAATATATGTAGATAATACGTATGAGCCTATGCTCGTCTCTGGTACTACTACTCGTGCATAATCACCTAACTTGTCTCTAGTTTGTCCGTTTAAGAGCACCCAGAGTAATAAGAAGAGACATAAAACTCTGGGTTAGACAAAAGTCTGGCATGAGCGATAAGCAGCAAAACAAAACAATAACAGGTATACTAAACCATACCTGAACCTGGACCTGCAACCAAAGAGTTAGCACCACATACTATACAATACTCTAAGGTGCCACTAACATACGGTGTAAAGAATACAGGGGTGGGAGTGTGCATGACATAGTGATGGCAAACAATCAATCATAACAACCATCCTCACATCTCTCACTCAGTGTGTAAAGTATACGATATCCACTACCTTGATCATCCAATGCCTTGCTATGATCACTCTGCCCCATGGAGTCATAACGACACCACTGCACTGATCCATAGCCACTAATCCTTTGCTATGTCCACTCTGCCCCATGGGGTCATGACAACCCCACAACACTGGCTCATAGCCTTGCTATGATCACTCTGCCCCATGGAGTAGTAACTACCCCACTGCACTGATATATAGCCTAACATCCGTCTTGGTGGTGAATCAAAGCTATAGACGTCGATAACCCCTTAGCACACGTACCGCAGTAAAGTCCAATTATGGAGTCAACTCATTGGTTCCCAACTGGATCCTAAGTGCAAACTTCCTATTTGGACTTCCTTTGCATCTTGGGTTTTGGTCGAATTGGAGTTGGTCTTCAGAAGAGGCGTCACATAATCGCAGCTCCAATCCGGTTCGGTTGTCCTTCCCTGATTCGGTTCAGCTTGCTCCACTTCCTGGCCATTCGGTTCGGTTCGGAGCTCCACCCTTGGTTCGGTTTGGTGCTTCCATGTCACTTGGGTTCGGCTATCTCACTATCTTGATTCGGTTCGGTGCTTCTGCCTTAGTTCGGTTCTGCCTTTCTTTCCTTCAGTTAATCCGATCCGATCCCATGTCCAGCTTTACTCCAATACCAACTCCAACCCTTATATAGGAGGCATTCCTTTTTTCCAAGCCCTTATTCTTGTACTTGGTTCCGATCCGGTTTGGTTCTCTTCTCAGTTCCCCGATCCAACCCGAGCCCCCTAACCCGATCCGAAACCCTGCACTACTTCTTGCAACTTTTCCAGCGACTATTTTACGCCATACGACGGCGTTTTCGACCATCCTAACTTTTCTAATCAATCACAAAGCATACCATACAGTCATAGCAACATATAGAATCAACCATAAACACCAAAACAACAATATGATGTATTAAAATGGATCAAACATAGCCAAAATACCATATTTTCCCTTAATCATGTTTAAGCATAACTAATGATATGACTAGCAAAACTTAACCAAACTAACCAAATTTTCTAACAGAGGCCTAAAATAATATTTCAAAATTTATAAATAGTTTTCCGGATTTTTAACATGCATAATTTCGTTAATGAACACTAATCACCCTAGTTAACTGTAATTAGTGTAAAAACAATGCTAATCACACAACTTGGCCACAATAAAATACCAAATCTAAAATTATCCTCTGTTTGGCGCTGTTCCCAAGACTACACAGCAACTCCAACCTAGATTAGGTGTTGATTTGGCTTGATTTGACGTAGATTAGGCTAAAACTCGATTAAATGGTGATTAGAAGGTGATTTGGGGTGTTTTAGCAAGTGGAGGCCATTGCTAGGTTGAGAGGAATGATAGGTGGCAGCTGAAAAATGAGAAAAGGGTGTTCTCTAAACCCTAACAGCCTTTTTAAACTCCTAATCCCGAAATCTCCCAATGGGCCTAGCTGTTAATCACCCTATTTGGCCCGGTTAAGCTATTTTTCACCTCTAAACCTTTATTCAGCCATATCTCCCAATTGGTAAGTCTGTTTGGCTAATGTGACCACTCTAAGGAAAGGTAAACCATCATCCGGATCTAATTGAAGTGGTTTCGGGTCAAAACTCCTTCCCAATCAAAAGTTATGGCTGAAACAATATTAGCTAGGGGCAAAACGGTCAAATAGAAATCAGAAAAAATCATGAACATGGGAAATGACCCCAATAATCGTCTCCCAATGTCACACGACCATGCGACTCCTTATGGGAAAGAAATAAATATTCTACGATCCTCCAATGGGTAGAGTGTGGGTCGTTATATCGTCATACCCGCCAAATCACAAATTGATTTCCCCAAAAATACAATGGGTATACAGCTAAGAGAAACGAATTCCTCCGCCACCAAACGTAAATACGTTTGAAGAGATCGACTTACGCGATCCATTAAATAAACTCTGTCAGACATTGTTCCATACGGGTCATCCTAGGACTGGACAAACCGAAGGCACTATTCTATAAACAGGACAACCCTTGCATAACTCCGTCTTTGATTATCTTCATCATATTTGATCGCAACGCTAACGCCCATATAGAGTGGTTTACAGATCATGAATCTGATCCCGGTCTCTCCGTATTGACGACGGAAAAATGGTCAAAAACTTCGATAGTCGGTGAGTTAACTATTGAAGAAAAACACGTGTGCAAACAACGGTCGTATTTCCAAATGGAAATCTTACCGATCAATCATCAATCAACATTTTCTCTTTAGTTCATTAATTTATTTATTTCCTATTTCCATATATTCAACATTCCTTATTTTCTAAATTTAGAAAATAAACGTTATTAATCATTGGAAAACATTTCCATCTCTTTTTCACGTATCACTGTCATTCCAGTTTTCTTTACCATCCAACATTTCATTTCTATGATTTGAAAATATCTCTGATTATATTTGGAAAATGTTTCCAAAACTCATTCCTTGGATTTAAACAGATGTTTAAATAAAACATCGCTATGCCACTCAAACCATTACCTTGATTAACTAATTTCACTTAACCAACCTTCACTATTGAACCTTAACCATTCCTTAGTTAAAAACGAAGCCAATCAAGTTGTGGTATAACTACCTCTCAGACCTCAACTGAACAACATTTCTAACTTCGAAACAGACAAGGTTCACCTTTTAAACCTTTAATAAACTTCCTTACGTAACTCTCGGATTCTATTTACGAATCCACACCTTTTACAGAAACCATTTGATTTTAACAATAGCGTTAAAATTCCATGCTTCTGAAATATAATAATTTCAATATAACTTTTGTTTATTAATTTGGATAAACAAACAAATACTAATTTATTAATAAATAAATAAATCTTGATTAAAACGGAAAGTGAATAGTACTTTCCCCAATTCGATATAATCGAATTCAACGTATAATTCTCTTTCGAGTAATCCCAATTCGATAACTCCTTTTCGAATAAACTATATTTGATTAACTCTCTTCGAATAACTAATATTCGATAATCTCTCTTTCGAATTAACTATATTCGATAATCCTCTTTCGAATAACTGTATTCAACTAACTCCTTTCGAATAAACTCTATTCGATTAACTCCTTTCTTTGAATAAACTATATTCGATAATCTTCTTTCGAATAAACTATATTTGATAACTCCTTTTCGAATAAACTATATTCGATAATCTTCTTTCCGAATAAACTATATTCGATAACTCCTTCTTCGAATAACTAATATTCGATAATCTCTCTTTCGAATAACTAATATTCGACTAACTCCATTTAACTCTATTTGAATAACTAAATATCGATTAACTCCATTTAACTCTATTCGAATAACTAATATTCGATTAACTCCATTTAACTCTATTCGAATAACTAATATTCGATTAACTCCATTTACTCTATTCGAATGACTAATATTCGATTAACTTCATTTAACTCTATTCGAATATATATTCGATTAACTCCATTTAAGTCTATTCGAATGACTAATATTCGATTAACTCCATTTCTTCGAATAACTAGTATTCGATAACTCCTTTCTTCGAATAACTAATAATCGATAACTCCTTTCGAATAACTAATATTTGATAACTCCTTTCGAATAACTAATATTCGATAACTCCTTCCTAGAATAACTAATATTTGATAACCTCTTTTCGAATAAACTATATTTGATTAATTATCCCCTTCGAATAACCTTATTCGATAACTCTTGTTCGATTAACTCTATTTGAATAACTCTAGTTCGATCTAACTCTAATCGATTAACTCTATTTGAATAAATCTAGTTCGATTTAACTCTAAATGATTAACTCTATCTGATTAACTCTAACTGATTAACCCTATCCAATTTGACTCTTCATCCATATTCAGTTTCAAATATCGATCTTGAAATCGATTCTTACTTTTCTATATAAGTCCTGACTTATATATTCTATTTATCCAAAGATAAATATTTTACTTAATTTATAAAACCTTATTTATAAATTAATCTTCTTAATTTATCTGTTAAAACAGATTTCTCTTAAATGTTCACTTTGAATTCATATTCTGTTTGCGAAGCACAGGCCTAAACCTTCCTAGTGTAAAATTCTCTTTTTATACAACTCTATTCATTTTTCAAGTACCTCCTTTTATAATCTGTTTATTTCTAAATAAATATTTCCTTTATAATTCTATTTATTTTCTAAATAATTATTTCTTTTATAATTCTATTTATTTAACAAAAAAATATTCCTTTTCAATTCTATTTGTAAATGTTTTACAAATATATCCTTTTCAATTCTATTTGTAAATGTTTTACAAATATATCCTTTTCTATTCTATTCATTTTAAAAATATTTCTTTTTATAAAATCCTTTGATTTTATAAATATCTCTTTCTATAAAATTCGTTGATTATATATATATATTTCTTTTTCAATACAACATTGAAAATTTCCTTTTTAACATTCTAGTATTCGTTATGGTATTTAAGATTCCACATAACAATGATTAATATCATTCTAACACCCATCATCAACAACAGATTATATATCACATCATATATCATCATATATGAAAAACGATAAAATAAATGTTGAGGAATCCAGTCGGATTCCTCCGACCTGTTTCCCTGCATCCACAGTTGTTAAACAATATAATTAACATCGATTTCATTTCAATATGAAATATTCTGATAAACAGAATCAATGTTTGATTAATGATTTATATATATATTGTTATCTATAATTTCAAACAATCAATCAGCAATTCAATCAAACAGTCAGCACACAACAAATCAATCATCATTTATCAATTCTAAATATACGTTATAAAAATATGAACTGGTAGAGTTGGTGAGTTTTACTCACATTTCGCGTTAGCCATTAAATAACGATTTGCGTCTGTTGATTCATACGGACAATTTATTTCGCTATAAATTGTAACGAGCTTTGATTCACTCCCAGTCGGTTCCATTGCGTAGTGCTCGTCCATACAATCCCGACAAATCTTGTTTTGTCCAATTCTGATACCGTATGATGAAGTTATGTATTATACAAGTTAATGTACATCTTTAAATAATAAAAACATGGATTAAATTTTCAAATGGGCCTTTCCCCTTTTTATTGAAGTCGACCCATTTACTAAATCCTCCGGCCCGTTCTCCCTTCTTCTTCCCCGTCTCTGTAGCCTGCTCTACCAAAAGCCATAGCCGATTCTTCAAACCCCCATCGACCTACCGACCTCCTATGAATCAACAAACAAATTCCACCATTTCACTGGTCTTCCCAATCTCTATCTATTTCCATCCTTGAACTCCAACTCGATAACATCGTTGGCATCGCGTTCTAAAGCCCAGACTTCCGTTCACAGTAAGATGGATCGACAAAAAAATTCATGGATCCCCTCAAAAAAATCCCAACGAGCTGCTATTCGATTTCTAAACACCAATCCAACCTTCAAATCGTGGTTTGAAACTCACACCACTCGAAAACGCCAACCCTGCTTTACTACCCAATTTCGAACTACAGGAAATGGCGCCGCACCTACCAAATTAGGCATCCACTTGAAGCTCTTGCTTCACTGATCTCGCAGGAATTTATTGGGGAGAATTGAAGTTGTTTTGATTTTTTTTCTTGTTCACCATTTTCTTGTTGTGTAAAAGAAAAAAACAATGGCGGAAAAACTGAATTAGGTTTAGAAGAGGGAGTTAACTTGATTTTATAGTGGGAAGGAATTAGATATTTATTTTAGATATTTTATTTTTATATTTATTTATATTAAACTGCTGCTTGTATTAGACTTCTAAAAATTCCTATAATCACATACGATACCCATCACGAAACTAAACATACACCTAGAGTTTGACATTACGGACCCAACGAAACTGGTTTCGTCAAATTCCGACTCCGTTTGCTCACACAACGTATTTTTAACAGTAAAAATACTAACTGTTTTTCACATTAAAAATCCTTACGGCCACATACTGACTCTAAAAATCACGAAAATTGAAATCTAGCAATAATTAAATATTGCGGATCCAATAAAATTAGTTTCGTCGAAAACAGAGGTCGTTTGCAAAACTGGCTATTTTTAAAGCTCTAAATAACCCATTTAAATATATAAATATATTTAAAAATAATTAAATTAAGTATTTAAAAATAAATATTATCGTATATATCCACACTAGAATATCATACAACTCCAATTGGATTTATAACTCAATATTTCAAAATTCCCAGTTATATCGATATTCGATTTATGTATAAAATCCTTTTATAATATAAATATATATTTATAAATTTCAAAGGAATTCCATAGCGACTTTTCAAAAATTTGATTTGGACATAAATCAAAATCTACACGACGAAATCCTGGTTTTTCTCTTCCACTAGAAAAATAGACTTCACAAAATCCAAATGTTTCTTGTTTCACAGAAATCCGGCTTAAAACGGATTCTGTATATCAATTGAAGTTCAAATCGCCAAATTACGGACTGCAACGCCATTTTGAGCTCGATTAGAATTATAATATAATTATACGTTCAAACTTCGTTTATATAATGTAATGTCCCGTATTTTAGCTATATAATAATTAATTTATTTAATTATTTAAATAGTGATATAGAGGATTAATGGTTGTTTAATTAAAGAAATAGTGAATATTGAATTAATATAAATAATAGAATAATATATTTATTTCTGAAATAGTCGGAAATAGTGAATTGACGATATGGTGTGAACTGGACAATTTAAAATATATATAATTCAGTTTGGAATTGAATTCGAATAACGAATATATTATTTAAACGAAGTTCGAACGTATAATTATATTATAATTAAAATCGAGCTCCAAATGGCGCTGTAGTTCGTAATTTGGCCATTCGAACTTCAATTAAATATACATAATCCATTTTAAATCGGATTTCTGTGAAACAAGAAATGTTCGGATCTGGCGAAGTATAATTTTCTAATAGAAGAGAAAAATCGGGATTTCATTGTGTAGATTTTGATTGATGTCCAAATCAAATTTTCGAAAAGTCGCAATGGAACTCCTTTATAATTTATATCGATTTATTTATATTTTTAAATGGATTTTAAATATAAATCGAATATCGATGTAACACTGGATTTGGAATATCGAGTTATAAATCCAGTTGGAGCTGTATGGTATTCTAGTGCGAATATATACGATAATATTTATTTTTATATATTTAATTTAATTATTTTTAAATATATTTATATATTTAAATGGGTCATTTAGAGCTTTAAAAATAGCTTGTTTTGCAAACGACCTCTGTTTTCAACGACTAATTTTGTTAGATCCGCAATATTAAATTATTGCTAGATTTCAATTTTCGTGATTTTTGAAGTCAGTATGTGGCCGTGCTGGATTTTAATGTAAAGAACAGTTAGTATTTTGACGGTTAAAAATACGCTGTGTGAGCAAACGGAGTCGGAATTCGAAGAAACCAGTTTCGTTGGGTCCGTAATATCAGACTATAGCTGCATGTCAAGTTTCGTGATTTTTGGATGTTGTATGTGATGACTGGAATTTTAAAGGATAAATGCATATAGCGATTGATTAAAATTCAATATAATATTCGAATATAAAATTATTTAAATTTCTCTATAAATACACCTTAACTCCCTCTAACCCTAATATCCTCATTCTACAGTCAAACACTTTTTCCGTCGTAGTTCTTATTCTAAAACGTTGGATCCTTCATCTTCAAAAATCACAAGAAATTCATATAAAAATATATAAATTCCAACCCTCATATATTTGGACTTCTGGTGTGGTGAGCTTCCATCTCGTGTGAGTTTCAAGGAGTTAGACGGTTGTTTTGGATATGGGTTTTCATCACCGCGAGACCTAGGGTTCAGGAAATCAGCCATTTTAAGCACTTGCGCTAGATTTTGGTATTTGTTTTGAAATCGGGATATGGATTAACATCTGATGTGAATCTTTAGCGGTAATCGGTGTGAAAATATGTTGCGAGTTGCCTGTAGGGATTGGGTTTCGACTGTGAGTCGCGATTGGTATCTAGTGTGAGATGGACGAAAGGGTATTGGAGTTGAAGAGGATGGTTAGTGGAGTTGTTCGGGTGTATGTGTGTGTGAAACGAGGGAGTGGTGAATGAGTTTGGGATTTTCGATTGAAATGGATGAGCAGAGTGCGGTTTTTATTTCCTGGAGCTCGCATACGAATTGGGGAAGATGATGGAGCGGGCTGCGTTTATACGGGTGGGGTGTTGGGCTCAAGAGAAAAAGTTAAGGCCCATGATTTAAATAGATATAGTTTAATTCTATTTAAATTAGTATATTAGCTTGTGAAATTCATAAGTTGCTCATATGTTATCAGAATTTAGCAAAACAAGATCCGACAGGATCGTATGGATGGTGGCTCCACAATGGAACTGACTGGGAGTGAATCGGAGCTCGTTACAATTTATAGCAAAATAAATTGTCCTTCTGAATCAAACGACAGTTATTGTTATTTAACGATGATCGTCCAATGTTAGTAAAATTCACCAACTCTGAACAATTATATTTTTATAACGTATTTTTATAACTGATAGATGATGGTTGGTTTTGTGTGTTGACTGTTTGGTTGAACTGCTAAGTGATTAGTTAAAATTTCGGTATATATATATACATATAATATATATATATATATATATTGTCAATCAAATATTGATTCTGTATATCAGAATATTTCATAGTAAAAATAAAATCGATGTTAATTATATTGTTTAACTTCTGTGATGCAGGGAAACAGGTTGGAAGGATCCAACTGGATTCCTCAATATTTATAATACTGTTCTGTTCATATATTGTAATATATGATGTGATATATAATCTGTTGTTGATTATGTGTGTTTGAATGATATCGATCATTGTTATGTGGTATTTTAAATACCATAAGAAATACTGGGATGTAAAAAGGGGATTTTCAAAGTGTATGTTGAAAATAAAGTATTTATATAAAATCAATGGATTTTATGTATAAAAGGAAAAGGATTATATAAAAGAACATATTTTTATAAAATTGAAGAACAAATATGAAAGGAAAATATTTGTAAAACAAATATGAAAGGAAAATATTTGTAAAACAAATATGAAAGGAAAATATTTGTAAAAAAATATAAAAGGAAAATATTTGTAAAACAAATTGAAAAGGGAATATTTGTAAAACATTTACAAATAAAATTGAAAAGGGAATATTTGTAAAACATTTACAAATAAAATAGAAAAGGGAATATTTGTAAAACATTTACAAATAAAATTGGAAAGGGAATATTTATAAAACATTTACAAATAGAATTTGAAAAGGGATATATATATCGGGAGAATAAATAGAATTATAAAGGAAATATTTATTTATGAAATAAATAGATTATAAGAAGGAAATACTTGAAAAATGAATAGAGTGTATAAAAAGAGAATTTTACACTAGCAAAGTTTAGACCCGTGCTTCACACACGGGTATAACAGAATATGAATTTAAAGTAGATTTTAAATAGAAATATAATTTAACAGATAAGTGGAGATGATAAATTTATAAATAATATTTTATAAATTAAATAAAATGTCTATCATTGGATAAATAGAATATATAAGTCAGGACTTATATAGAGAACTAAGAATCGATTTCAACATCGATATTTGAAACTGAATATGGACGAAGAGTTAGTCGATTAAGAGTAAATCAGTAGAGTAATCGATTAGAGTTAATCAAATTAGAGTAACTGATTAGAGATAATAAGTTAGAGTTAACTAGTTAGAGATAATCAGTTAGAGTTAACCAGTTAGAGTTAATCAGTTAGAGTTAACCAATCAGAGTTAATCAGTAGAGTTAATCGAATATTAGTTATTCAATTAGAGTTAATCGAATATTAGTAATTCGAATAAAGAGTCAATCAAATAGAGTTAATTGAACATAGTTAATCGAATTAGGATTTAATTGAATATTAGTTATTCAATTAGAGTTGATCGAATATAGTTATTTGAGACAGAGTTAGTCAAATGTAGTTATTCAGGATGAGTTGCCATTTCGTACGACTGCTAGCGTAATTCGCAGGGCTGCAGATAGCCTACGGCGGTCGGATGTTTCCTGAGGGAATCAGACGTAACCATTGTGATCGCTGCAATCTAGAGTCAAGCGAATGGAGTTAAATCGAATATTAGCTATTCGAAATAAAGTTAAAACATACATAGTTATTCGAATATAAGTTGATCGAATATTAGTTATTCGATAGAAGTTAGTCAAGTTGAGTTAAATATGTCGAGTTAATTAAGTTAAGTTAGTCAAGTGGAGTTAATCAAGTAAGTTAATCAAGATGAGTTAATCAAACCGAGTTAATCCAAATAAGTTATTCGAAAAGAGATAATCGAATATAATCTATTCGAAAAGAGATAATCGAATATAATCTATTTGAAAAGAGATAGTAGAATATAATCTATTCGAAAGGAGATAATCGAATATAATCTATTCGAAGAGAGTTAATCGAATATTAGTTATTCGAAGGAGAGTTAATCAAATAAAGATTACTCGAAAGGGAGTTATACGTCGAATTCGATTATATTGAATTCGGGAAAGTATTATTTACTTTCGAGTTTTTAATCAAGATTTGTTTATTTATAAATAAATTAGTTGTTGGCTTATTTATTTAAGATAAGAATTTAAGTTAGATTTCTAAGTTGGATATTTCAAAAGTAGGGTTTATAGCGTTAGCGTTATAATAAATGTTTCTCATAAAAGAAGTAGATTCATAATCTGAATCCGAGAATTTGCGTAATCACATGATTGTAGAAATTGGAGCGGTGAGCTTTGTCTATTGCAAGGTTAAGAACGTTGTTCAGTTAAGGTCTGAGAGGTAATTACACCCCAACTTGATTGACTTCCTTATTTAACTAAGAAATAGTTGAGGTTCGATGGCGAGAGTTAGTTAGAAATACAGTTAAGTAATAAACGATTTATGGATTGAGCGGTCATAACGATGTTTTATACAACGTTAGTTGAAATCCATATAAATGAGTTTTGGAAACGTTTTCCAAATATAGAATCAGAGATATTTTCTAAGCATAGAAAATGAAAATGTTCTATTGATATGTAAATAAGCAAGGGAAATGTTTTCCAATGTTAATAACATATATTTTCTAAATATATAAAATAAGGAAATATGAATATATATATATATATGTATATATATATGATTGATCAATAGAAATTCCAATTGGAAATAAGATTGTTATTTGCACACGTGTTTTCATTTGATATTTAAATCACCGACTATCAAAGTTTCTAACCATTTTAACGTTTTTAATATGGAGAGACCGGTTGGATTATTATCCGAAGAACCACTCCGTATTGGTATAAGCGTTGCAAACCAAGTATGCTGAATATATTGAAGACGGAGTAAAGTGCAAGGGCTATTGTATAAATCTTAGGTAGAGATTGCCAAAGATGGATGTACCGAATAGTGCCTTCGGTTTGTCCAGTCCCAGGACAACTTGAATGGACGAATGTCCAATAGCGTATATCTGGTAGATCGCGTAAGTGGATCGTTTCAAATGTATTTACGTTGGTGGTGGAGGAATACGTTTCTATTAGCTTATACTCGTGGTATTTTTGGGGAAATCAATTTGTGATTTGATGGGTATGATGATGTGGCATTCAAAGCAAATGAAGACGTGTTCTGTAAAGAGATACATTATAACCTCAAGCCTCATCAATTGGGAAATGACAGAAATCGGGTAGGCAACATGGTTAAGTGGGCCGCACCCGAATAGGGTATATTGTGACCATCTAGAGAATATTCATATTTGTACTTCTTTCAATTCTGTATCTCCCGGGAACGGTTATGTTGGAATACTAACCGAGAGGTGGCAATATATTCGATACATTCAAGAGAAATGAATGGTCGGTCATGTGTGGCCGAGTTACAAGTTGTTCTTGTTGAACTCCAGTGTATCACTTCTAGAGTATACTAAGCGGAAGGTGGATCCATACCTTGTCATAGTTGGAATCCATTCCTCAAATAAGAGCCCGCGGTTTTGATTGTATATTATATATGTAGAACGTTAGATGCAAGCGTTTCTGCTAGATTTCTATTTACTTGATCTAGACATTATTATAACATCAGACAAGTATCATTTTAGAAATATTCTGGGTTATCATAAGGTAAAAGCCATCCGTGTTTATGAGTGCATCGGTCTTATGATTATCCTTTTGTTTCAAAAGAATTTTGAAAGTTAAATCAAATGATTTGAGTTTACTCACACCAGTCACATGACTGACCCAGAGTTTATTTTGTTTTGTATTCCCTAAACTCTTGGGTGCCCAATTTTGTACGGGTAGTCAAGTAGTCGGGATTTACAAATACTTGAAGAGCTGGAGCAGGAGGCTTTAGGATTATGTAACTATTTTTATTTCCGCTGTGTTGTAAGTGTTATACTCTAATAATGGTATTGTATACAGATACTGTTTTATTTCAAAGTTATGTTATGAAATATATTTATTCGTTCCGCTGTGAGATTCGTGTTTACTTTGATGTTGTATGTTCTTCTTCTTCTTCTTCTTCTTCTATTCTAAGTTTCTATCTAATCTATTCTCACCCTCTAACTTCTTTCATTAACTACCAGTATTTTCGATGTTTGGATAATCGACGTGGGTTTTATGTCGATGACCACAGATCGCAAATTTCCGGGACGTTATAGTTGGTATCAGAGCTTAAGGTTAAGTAATTACCTTGGCTCTGTGGCGAGACTCAGTAGAGATGGGGTTAGTAACACCCTAGATTTAGTTGAGGGTATATATACGAGCGTGTATCTGTTATTGATATCAAAATTGTTTTATATTGTGGAGATTCATTTGTTGAGTTGTTTATGGGTTCTGGTCGATCAGTTTGATCCGCTGTATCGGTAGGAGTTTCTAAACACTCGAATACGATGGGTCGACACGATATATTTTGAAAGGAGGGTAAATGAAAATAATTTTACCCAAAGTATATTTTGGTATAAAGGAATGATTTATATTTAGAGGATTATAATATATTGGATATATTGGTTGTTATTATAATCGAGTAAGATTATAAATTGAATGGTTATGTAAATAACCAATCAGAATTCATATGAATGTGACATATGAAATCAAATGAATTAAATCAAAATTTGGAATTTGAAATTCTGAAAACATAGAAAAGTGATTGTAAACGGTTTTGGATTAAATATATGAGAATTTTAAAATCCTGGGAGATTTTAAATTGTTTAAAGCATTGCAAATGATACTTTGAATTGATTTCAAAATGGGAGTGTTTAGAAATGGATTTGAAAGTGATATAGTATTTAACTCACTTCGATCGCTAGAAAATAAATTCTGATGATGACAGCTGCATCATCAGTGTTCATTTTCGAGTTGCTAAGTGAAGGATTACTACCAAATATTTTGTTTTTAAGGTGTTTTGAGAAAACAAGTTATTCAAGGAATTCAAATGTTTTGAAGTGTTATTATGATTTCAAAATGGAATTGAAATAAAAATCTAGGAATTTAAAGCTTGAAATTCAAATTTAACTTATTAAGTTAAATAAGTCAAGATGGTAAAGATAAGTAAATAAATTAGAATTTAACTTGAACCAAGTTAAATAAAACTGGATTTGGTTAGAGAATAATTTGGAATGGAATTGAGTTGATATGTTAAGAGTTTGGAATTTGAGATTGGATTTGATTGGGATGACATTGGTATATGCCGAATTAACAGCAGATGGAAAGAATATAATGATATGCCCGACAAAAAGGTACAAGTTTATATTTATATGGGTTTGAGATTTTGATGAGCCAAATTGGCAAGCTGCTTGGCTGTTTATTTTCTTTTGGATGGGAGATGGCCTAGAGAGGCGAGTTGGAGTTTGAGCTATTGACTATTACAAAGGAGGTGCTGGCGAAATTCTTCGAAAAGTTAATGTGTTAGAAAATTTTCTGGATTTTTGAAAATTTTGGTTAATCGAAATGAATAAATATTTAATTGAAATTAAATTGGTTCAGTTGAAACTGAAGTTAAGAAGTGAACAAATAAGTTCTAACCAGTTAATAGAGTTTGTTATCTACCTTAGCAATTTCGAGGATGGAATTATTTTAAGGGGGAAAGAATGTAATGTCCCGTATTTTAGCGATGTAATAATTAATTTATTTAATTATTTAAATAGTGATATAGAGGATTAAATGGTTGTTTAATTAAAGGAATAGTGAATATTTAATTAATATAAATAATAGAATAATATATTTATTTCTGAAATAGTCGGAAATAGTGAATTGACGATATGGTGTGAACTGGACAATTTAAAATATATATAATTCAGTTTGGAATTGAATTCGAATAACGAATATATTATTTAAATGAAGTTTGAACCGTATAATTATATTAAAATTAAAATCGAGCTCCAAATGGCGCGGCAGTTCGTAATTTGGCGAGTCAAACTTCAATTAAATATACATAATCCGTTTTAAACCGGATTTCTGTGAAACAAGAAACGTTCGGAGCTAGTGAAGTATATTTTTCTAATGGAAGAGAAAAATCGGGATTTCATTGTGTAGATTTTGATTTATGTCCAAATCAAATTTTCGAAAAGTCGCTATGGAATTCCTTTATAATTTATATCGATTTATTTATATTTTTAAATGGATTTTAAATATAAATCGAATATCAATGTAACACTGGATTTGATATATCGAGTTATAAATCCAATCGGAGCTGTATGGTATTCTAGTGTGAATATATACGATAATATTTATTTTTATATATTTAATTTAATTATTTTTAAATATATTTATATATTTAAATGGGTTATTTAGAGCTTTAAAAATAGCCAGTTTTGCAAACGACCTCTGTTTTCGACGAAACTAATTTTGTTGGATCCGCAATATTAAATTATCGCTAGGTTTCAATTTTCATGATTTTTGAAGTTAGTATGTGGCCGTGCGGGATTTTAATGTGAAGAACAGTCAGTATTTTGACGGTTAAAAATACGCCGTGTGAGCAAACGGAGTCGGAATTCGACGAAACTAGTTTCATTGGGTCCGTAATATCAGACTATAGCTGCATGTCCAGTTTCGTGATTTTTAGATGTTGTATGTAATAACCCGGAAATCTGAGCCAATTTAAAATTTTTATTTTGGCAATTTTAGTGAAATTTGAATATTTAAAATGAATTATTTTAAATAATAACAACGAGAAATTTATTTTGAATAGAATTAGAACGTATATATTTATATAGATCGTCGTTAGAATATAAATATTTTATTTTAAATTATAAAAGGAATTGAAAATGGCGCGGTAGTTTGAAATTCCGATTTCAAAGTTCAAATGAATGTATAAGATTCAAAATAAACCGGATTTTAGTGAAACCAAAAATATTAGAATCTAATTGAGAATATCTTTCCAACAAATCCGAAAAATCTAAATTTCATAGCAGGGATAAAAAGATATGTCCAGTTGAAAATTCAGAATAGTCGCTATGGATTCTGGCCCTTAAAAATAGAAATTTTGCAAACGACCTCGGTTTTCGACGAAACCACTTTTGTTGGATCCGTGATGTCAAGTTATTGCTAGGTTTCAAAATTCGTAATTTTTCGAATCAATATGTGAGTGTGGCAAAGGAAAAAGCGTTTGACCAGTTTCAGTTGATTTTAATCGACTTGAAAATGGTCATTTTTCAAACGGTCTCAAAATACGATGAAATTAGTTTTTTAGAACTGTATCATCAATACGAAGCTAGAAAATATTTTTTGGGAATTTTTAGAGTCCGTATATGGCCCCGGTAAATTGTAATGTGCGTTCAAATTCAATATATAGATTTATATTTTGATTTTGACGAAAACTGATCGTAACGATCGAATCAGCCTGCGATACCTATCCCTTTGTGTTCAGAATGGGGGTAATTAGCTATGGACGACAGGCGGTGGGTCTCGTTTAGAGGTCGAAATTAAAAGTTGCTTTTTGAAATTAAACAATTAAATAAAAAAAGTCAACCCTCCCTTGTATCCTCTCTCTCTCCTCAAACACCCCCCGGTTCAGTTTGGATCGAAAAAAAAATAATTAAAAAGAAAAAAAACCGTAGGAACCCACGTCGATCGCCCCCCCCCCCCCCCGCACCCCGCGGTGGCAGCGCCGCCTCCACCTTCTTCTTCTCCCCTCCTCCGACCTCCCCTCTGCCTTATCCCCTCCACCCCCTCGAGCCTCCACGAATCGAAACCCGCGAGCCCCTTTTGCTTCGTCGAACATCGCGCCCCTCGTCTTGCCGCACATCCTCTCTCCTCTTCCACCGCCTTCCACCTGAAACCTCCCCTGCGCCTCCTCCTCGTTTGCAAGCACCGGGCCGCCGTTCACCTCAACTAAAACCCCATTTTCCTATGAGATTAAATGTAAGTTATTCTCAGTTTTTATTTTACTCCGTCATGAATTTATTTTTCAGTTTTATATAAATTCACATTGATTTAAAAATGGGTTTTTATTTATAAAGATTGAATTTTTATATAAATACGTAGCTAAAAAAAGATGGGATTTTCATACATGATATTAGCAAAGAGAGATTTGAACTTTATGTATATGATTTGAGAATAAAAATACGATTTTTATCGTATAAAGATTAGATTTTTGACATGGTAAAGATTAGATTTTATTTTTAAATAAAGAAAGTTTATATTTTTAAACAAAGAAAGGTTTAGATTTTTATATATTATAGAATAGAATAAAAATGTGATTTTTATTTTATAGAGTAGCGAGATAAAAAAATATGGTTTTTTATCAATATGAAGTAGCGTTAAAAATTGAATTTTTATTATATAGAAGACATAAAAATATGATTTTTATATATGTAGTGAATCAAATAAAAATAGAATTTTTATCTATAAAGTACCAGTTTAAAAATAGAATTTTTTTATCTATATAGTAGCGATGTAAAAATTTGATTTTTATCTATATAGTAGCGGTGTAAAAATAGAATTTTTATCTATATAGTAGCGGTATAAAAATAGAATTTTTATATACATAACAACAATATAAAAATGTGATTTTTGTATATGTAGTGACTACGGACAATGTAATTAACAAAAGGCGAGTACGACGAAGATTTCTACCTAAGAAGAGTCGTGGTGTTTGGTTTAGCTAGTCGGTGAGAACTCCTCACTTTTATTTATTTTCTAGTTGAAATATATACTTGGATGCAGACGGTGCTTAGTAGCTCCCGACACCCGTCGTCCACAGACCATGGATGACTTTTTTGTTTGATTGTTGTGTAGTGAAATTTGATTGTGTGATGGTGAATGAAATAAAATATTTTATAGTGGAAAATATTTTATAGTTAAAAATGTGATTTTTAACGTATATATAAAATAAATATTTATAAACAAATCGGATGATTTGTTTATATACACTGATTTGACTGATATTGATTGGGACGATAAATTTTACACATCGCTCAACTGCACAAATAAAAATCTGTGTTTGTTGATTTGAAACCCCACACGGGTATTGGGATGATATTTGACGTACACTAATCCCGATTGTTTAGTTGTATGTCAATCGTTGGGTTGATAGACTGTGTAAGCGTTAATTATTTATATTTAATGCTTATGCAGTTGTGTGGTGCACTTTGGATGATGGTTGATTATTTATCGTTGCTATTATATACATGTGTTGTAGAAAAGTCCATATAATTAACATTATATGGTAATTGATTGGGCCTCATTCCAATTTAGAAAATAAATTCATGTGTTGAATTGAAAATAAATTCATGTGTTGAATTGAAAATAAATTCATGTGTTGAATTGAAAAAATATATATATTTAGGTGTTAAAATAAAATTTATATTCATTTGTTGAATAGAATAAACATTTATGTGTTGAATAGAATAAATATTCATGTGTTGAACAAAAGCCGCATTGATTAGATTGACGCCATTTTGATGCAAACGATATTTATGTCGATTTTATTCATTTTTATTATGAATATAGAAAAGGAAGTGATTTCAAAATATAACGTTTTGAAAATAATATCATTTATAGCTTAATGATATGGAATATTCAATTTTGATTAGAAATTGAATATGAAGTTGAAATCGTTTTGAAAACGAATTTAAAACGATTTATAAAATACGTTTTAAAAGGAAATCAATGAAATATATAATATATATATATATATATATAATGGCCTGAATAGAACGCGCCGTGCCACGGCAGTTCGCGAATTTCGACCATTGACTTCGAATGGATATTGCGGGAGATCCGACCGTCGGAATCTCCTAAAACCAGAACCGTTGGGTTCGTATGGAAAAGAGCTTTCCAACGAATGTTAGAAATTTGAAATCTAACGGTTGGATTTGGAATTATGTCCAAATCAAATTTGGAAAAGGTCGCTGTAAGTGCAGTTCGATGGCCGTTGATGGAAATCGACTGTACGGGCCTTGATAAAATTATTAAAAATAGTAATAATTTGTGTAAAATCATAAGAAATGATTTGTGAAGAATCGGGATGAAAAACTCCATATTTGAAAAGATAAAAATAGATTTTTATCGAAATGAACTAGTTTTGAACTAGAATTCAAATTCAATTTATTTTTGAAATAAATAAATTGAATTTGAAAGGGGTTTTAAAAGTAACCAGGATTTTCAATAATTGAATTGGAATGGATTTGAATCGAAATTGTCTGTGGAATATTTCGATGTTGGATTTCGTGATTATACAGATATAGTTATGGAAATTTGAAAGATATATTTATATCCTTATTTCCAATACGATATTTGTGGGTCGTAGAATTTGATATTGAATATAAGCCGATATATTTTCTATTCAGAGCCTTGTATTTAATATCAAATGGGATTTGGGTTTGTCGTGAATGGTGTGTTCATTAACACTGTTCTTAAGCCCAGTTGAGAAAAGATTAAATCTTTTTATTTAGATTTAATAAAGTGTACCAATTAAATGGAATTTAATTGGAATTGAATTTGAATTGATTTTTGGGTTTATCGTGAACGATGTTTTAAATAACACTTGTTCTTTAACCCGATAATGAATTGAATGTGATTTTGGGTTTATAGTAAACCGTGTTTTAAATGACATTGGTTCTTTAACACAGTTAAAGACAGGATGTGATTTCCCAAGTTAAATAATCATTAATATTGATTTTTGGGAAGATTAAAAGCAAGTGGAGTTTTAATGAATCTTTAATTAGATTGAAATGGTCGAGAATGGAGTATCACCAGTTTTGCTCCAGGCGATAGTTAAATCTTTAATTAGATTTGAACGTGAAATGGTAATTGAATCTACCGATAACACCGTGGTGTTTGTGATGACCCCAAAACCCCGTACGACGGCATTAAGGGTAATCTTTGGAATATAACACATAAACAGGTAATAGCAGAACAGGAATAAATAAATACACCAGATAATGTACAATATAATACACTGGATAAACATTATCATCAGAGTTACACAGCATACATGATCATACTTAGTACAAGTACAGTTCTGCTATACATAAATGTCTACAGCGAAAAACAAACATTATATGTACAATAGGAGCTGAACATCATAAAAAGAGATAAATGATAGAATCCATCTTCAGCTCCAGCTATCCAGAAAGTGCCTGCTAAAACCTGAATACAAGGCTGCCCATGTAGAAAGAGGGGCACCCGAGTTTGCAAGTGAAACAAACTACGAGTCAGTCATGGGGCTGGTATGAGAAATCTACTTAACACATTTTATAATACGGCTAATCATAGGACCACGCCACTTTCGCGGAACGGGTTTACTTCATTGGATTGCCAGTGCTTTAAAACAAGTAAATCTTTTAAACATCGTATAGCTTTTTACAAAAATGAAGCCATTATAAGACTCAGTTCCCATCACACAATGCAACGCAAACCGGAGGATAGAGTTTTACCTTATAATGGCCAAAATATGCTTAATACAAATAAAACAAAAGCTTCTGATATTATTACTAGTGTCTATATGTTTCAAAAACAATTTCACACCATAAGTGTCAATCATAGATGGCATTAATGCCCCATACCACTATGTCGTCGTATATAGGTATATAATCGAAACCGCACAGTCACGTATTTGGAAATTGGATTTCCGTCATGAACCAAGGCAAAAGATTGTCCTTACCGACTTCGAGACAATCTAGCCCATGTCTCAGGATCAGAGCTCGAGTGACCCTTGGAGCGATAGGGCTGGTCCACCGATGTGGATTAAAATGCCTGAACACTGCGTTTCCCCGCCCTTTGGGGCATAAATGAGCCAAATGACTCCATCGGCTCCACATAGTCACCGATATATCCGAGGTGCCTCGCAACAAGAACAACCACACATGTGAAAATAATATAAATGTCAGCCAGTTTAAGCACTGACACCACCTCTAGCTAGAAGGAAACGCATGCCCTCCCTGAGGTCCTCTCCCGTTTCTGGTTCATACCAGGGTGTGAGGCTCGCGAATCCACGTTATACACAATGCTATGCCACACAGCCCGTGCTTTGATCATCCACCACAAGACTTTGCTTTTCAACAGAAGCCTTGATCATTTGCCACTTAGGCGTGCAACACAGGCAATTCACTCTATGCGACTAATTTCTATCGATATATAACCTCTGAGCTCGTACGTCTCAGAGAAGGGCGTTAAGCAAGAGGATAAATTCTCCGCCGCCAAACAGATATATATTTAACAGAGATCAATTAGCGCAGAACAAAATCCAATGTCAGACACACAGTCCATTTACAAGTTCGTTCTGGGTCTGAACGAAACCGGAGGCACTATACACCTCGCATATCCATCGATCTCAACGTACGCCTGGACGATCACCACTAATTATCCATATTTCAGGATGCCTCCCAATCAGGACATCAGTTATCATCAAACCGAGGTGAAGATCTCCGGTCTTCAACCACCGTCTTCATCATCGACTTCACACCGCCGATCAATTATTTGAAATGAAATTTAACTCGGCCTTTTCAAATAATTCACGTATATTTAGAATTTAAATCAAATCAATTCAATGGTTAAATTATTCGACATCAATAATTCTGTTATTAAATGTAATTTTCACACGAAATACATTCAACCATCAATTATCAAATAAACCGGGTAAATTTGGTTTATTTCCATTCCATATCGTTTATAATATTTTATAATGATTTATCGCTATTTTTATTCATTTTAAAAATAGCCAATTCATTCAAGTGGCGCTTCAGGCCATAACGTGGCCGTGGCGCTGTTTTTCTTCAGATTTGATTTACATATATATGAAAATCTAACCGTTGGATCTTCACCAATTTTATATCATTAGAAAGATCTTTTCAAAACGAATCCAACGGTTTCAATTTCGGGAAAATCCGATGGTCGGATCTCCCGGTACACTCGTTTGAAGTTTCGATTTCAAAATACGAACTGCAGCGTCGTTATCTGATTTATTTTAATTATATATATATATATATATATAATCGATTCCGGCGCTGTTTTTCTTCAGATTTGAATTAAACATTCAAGACAATCCAACCGTTGGATCTTCACAAGGTAGGTGTCGTTGGAAAGATATTTCCAAGGCGAACCCAACGGTTGCGGTTTCGGGAAAATCCGATGGTCGGATCTCCCGCACTAATCGTTTGAAATCACGGTTTCAAAACACGAACTGTAGCTTCGTTATTCGATTTATTTTTTATATATATATATAACTCATTCGTTGATTTCAAAACCATATTCACTTCATATATTTGATAAAAATGATATTTTTATCCCACAGATATTTATTTCAACACATCACCATTTTTAACACTTCATATTCACAATAATAATGTAGATTTTATTATTCAATCTATATATTCAACACATGAATGTTTTCGACTTCACACATACGATAAAAATATGATTTTTATCGTTCTAGTCCTTTACTCAACACATGAAATTTTCTATAGTTCATACATATAATAACAATGTGATTTTTATTGTAAAACAATTTATTTCAAGACACGATTATTTTATATAGTTTATATATATATCATAAAAATGTGATTTTTAATGTAAAACAATTTATTTCAAAACACGATTATTTTATATAGTTTATAGATATGGTAAAAATGTTATTTTTGGTGTTGAAACAATTTATTTAAAATAAAAATGTTATTTTTGGTGTTGAAACAATTTATTTAAAACACTAGTATTTTATATAATCTATATATATGATAAAAATGTTATTTTTATTTCTCAAAGAATTTATTCTATACACGAACTCCATTCAACAAATAAATTTATTTCAACACATGAATTTCTGTTCAACACATTAATTTTATTTCAACATTCCACACATGAATTTTATTTCGACATTCAACACATGAATTTTATTTCGACATTCAACACATGAATTTTATTTCCGACATTCAACACATGAATTTTATTTCGACATTCAACACATGAATTTTATTTCAACATTCAAATTTAAATCAAACACAGAAATATTTCAGAAAATTTCGGCAGCATAACGGCAGGGTAGTTTAAACCGGGGATGTCCCTAGTACGGCTCCTCGCTCTACCTTAAAGCCTCGCAGCTTTTGACAATGGGGATTTTCAATATCTAGTTCGTACGCAGACGAATTTTCCCATATCCTAATCCTATTGGGATTTCAACCACAATCATTCATTTCAAATCAACCATTCATGATATTCACCAAATTTTTACATCAACCAATAATCCAAACAATATCACAACCAATATATATCGTCCATGGTCTGTGGATGAGGGGAGTATATATATACACACACACACACGAATATAACTATATTTCTATTTCATTTCAATATCACTTCAATTCATTTCAACGCATATATTATTTTTACAATGCATATATAACTTATACATCGAACATACAACTTATACAACGCTTATACATGTGGTGTACAACGCTTATATAACTCATACTTCGACTATATAATTTATACATCGTTGTTTTCCATATCGTTTATAATTCAGAAATCTCACATTGGGTTCCACTCCACCAAAAATAGTAGAAGGCTCAGAAAAATATCCGGTCTCTTCTAAAATGTAGAAGATGTCCGCACGAGTCCACTGTCTCTTGTTTCACTGGATTTCGATAAGAAACGAAAAGATATGATTTTTATAGTGAAATCATAAATCGTAGCGCTTTAAAGTGCTATTAAACCATTTAAAATAATCAAAGCCGTTACCTTTCAGATTTGTTCAAAACTAGGTTTGCAAAAATCTTTCAATTTGTGGCACGGGGACAAGATCGGGTTTCACGACATGGAATAGGCTGGAAACCAACACCTGGCGCCGGCGGTCTCGTTCAGATCGGTGGCCTATGGAGGGAGATCGACTGCGATGAAGTCGGCGACTTCATTCTCGATATACACAGCACTAGAGAGGTCGAGACCAGTTCGGATTTGTAGAGGGCGTTAGGATCTTCAAAAAGTTCCAAATGGGTAGGGGGTTTTGTAAGAGGAATCGCCGGAAAATGGACGGGAAAGAAGGAGAGGCAGCCGTCGTCGATTGCGATGGGTTACGGGGGGGGGGGGGGGGGTTGATTTTTTTTAATTTAATTTATGAAAGAATTTTCCTATTGGCGCACGATTTATAATTTCAAAAATGAGGGTCTTCTCCAAACGAACTCCAATCCAAACCAAACGACTGTCGCCTCTAGCTAAATACCCCCATCCCGAACACAATGGGATATGTTTCATAGGCCCATTCGACTATTACAGTCAGTTTTTCTTCAAATTAAAATATAAAACATTTAATTTTTATTTTGAACGCACATTTCAATTTGCCGGGGCCACATACTTATCCCAAAAATTCCAGAAAAATAAATCTAGCTATGTTTTGACGATACAGTCCCAACAAAACTAGTTTCGTCGAATTCTGAGAGCGTTTGAAAAATGGCTCTTTTCTGGTCGATCCAATTTAATAGAAATCGACCAAACACATTTTCCTTTGCCATGCTCACATACTAGCTTCAAAAATTATGAAATTTGAAACCTAGCAATAATTTGACATCCCGGATCCAACAAAAGTGGTTTCGTCGAATTTCGAGGTCATTTGCAAAATGGCCATTTTCATGGGCTATATAAATTCTATAGCGACCTTTCTGAAAATTCATTTGGCCATAACTTTTGCTTCCCGCTATGAAACTTCGATTTTTCAGATTTGTTAGAATGATATTCACTAACAGATTTAAATATTTTTTGCTTCACTAAAATCCGTTTCATTTTGCAACCGGTACAGTCAGTCAAAGTTTGAATTCAATTTTTTTGAAATTGCCACGCCATTTCTGGCCTTGTTTATAATTTGAATTAATTATATTTATTTTCAAACGTCGATTCAAACATACTTTTCGTAGTTATTATTTAAAATATTTATTTTAAATATTTAAAATCCACCAAAATAGCCAATTTAAAATTTTCAAACTGGTTCAGATTTTCCGGGTAGTTACAGTGTTAGATATGAGGTATGATTAGTTTTACTTCATGGGATGAATAGGTTGGGATTGGAAAATAAAACAAATGATTACTTCGCTGTGGTTCGCTAATCCCGACTAGTTTGAATTGATATTCAAAAGAAGATTAAAGAATAAATTTAAGAATTTATCTTTGATAAAATTAATGGGAAACTTTCCCAAAATATAAGAATATTTGAATAAAAGAATATTCTGAATTGGAATGAGGCATATGTTGTGTTTATGTAACACTTCTTTATTATATACGTGAGTTATTCAGAAAGACCGGGTTTATCCCATTCCGAATAACTGATTCGACGTGGTGTCGAGGATGAAGACGATGGTCGAAGACCGGAGGTCTTCACGTCGTTTGGGTGATTACTGATGGTCTTGATTGGGCCGTACACCCAAGAGAAGGGAATCATTTAGTGGTCGTCCAAACGTACTTGGAGATCGATGGATATGCGAGGTACAAGGTGCCTCCGGTTTTGTTCAGACCCAGAACAGACTTGTAAATGGACTGTGTGACTGACATTGGATTTTATTCTGTATGATTGATTTCTATTTAATATATATCTGTCTGGTGGCGGAGAATTTATTCTCTTGCTTAACGCCCTTCTCTGAGACGTACGAGCTCAGAGGTTATATATTGATGGATATCAAACGCATGGAGTGAATTGCCTGTGTAGCATGCCTAAGTGGCAATATGATCAAGGCTTCGGTTGAAAAGCAAAGTCTTGTGGGTGATGATCAAAGCACGACCTATGTGGCATAGCTTTGTGTAGCGTTGATTCGCGAGCCTCACACCCCGGTTGTGAACCAGAAACGGGAGAGGACCTCAGGGAGGACATGCGTTTCCTTCTAGCTAGAAGTGGCGTCAGTGGTTTTACACGCACTGACGAGTTTGACTTATGTGGTTGTTGCTGTTGCGAGGTGCCTCAGATATATCGGTGACTGTGTGGAGCCGATGGAGTCATTTGGCTCATTTACGCACCAAAGGGCGGGGAAACGTAGTGTTCAGGCATAATAATCCACATCGGTGGACTGGCCCTGACGATCCAAGGGTCACTCGAGCTCTGACCTGAAACATGGGCTAGATTGTCTCGAAATCGCTAGAGGACTATCTTTTGCCTCGGTTCACAGACGGAAATCCAATTTACAAATACGTGACAGTGCGGTTTTGATTGTAGAGCCTAGTATGGTGACATGATATATGGTACCCATGCCGTCTATGATTGATATTTATGATTGAAATTGTTTTAACACTATACACTTATAGTAATAATAAAACATGAAATTTAGCGTATCAAGCATTCTTCGGCTATTATAAGGTAAAACCCTATCCTCCGGCTTGCATTGCATTGTGTGATGGAACCTGGGTCTTATAATAGCTTCATTGTTCTTTATTTAGCATTGCACTGTTGTTTTATGCACTGGTATTCTTGGGAGGAAACCCGTTCTGTGTTATGCGGCGTGGTCCCTTGATTTACCGAACTTTAAAATAAAGATTAATAACTGTTTTAGTTCTCACACCAGTCACATGACTAACTTGGAGTTTATTATTTTAACCTAAACTCTGGGTGCCCCTATTTTCCGCATGGGCGGCTAGCAATTTTGGTTTTGTAGACTTATATTCACAGGATCCTGGTTTACAGCTGGAACGATACTCGGAAAGCTCTGTATCCGTGTATTACTTCTAGTTGTGTTTTGTATTATTTTTCCGTTGATATGCTATGTATTGTAATCTCTGATATTTTTCTGTTGTGTAATATTTATTTATACTCTGTATATTCTTGTATTCTGATGGAATTGTTGTAATATACAATGAAATGTTTTTCTGTTCGCGTCCCGATGTGGCCTGTCCTCAACTCAATCCGTGATTTCCTTACCGGGGAAGTTACGGGTCCTTATAGTCGGTATCAGAGCTTTGGTTTACAGAGCTCGGAGAACAAGACACATTAGAACCAAACGAAAGAATTCATCAGAAATTGGATTAGTAATATCCAATAAGAATGACTCGTTAGAGATGGGATCAGTAGTATCCTAGAACGAGTGTAAAGAGTGTTGTTTTGAAAAATAAAATAGAAAACAAGTTTTATTTTGAAAATTTAATTCAATTATTCGTATTTGAATATTTATTTATATTGATTTGGATTATCCAGTATATAAAGACTTTGCATACACGTCTGATCCACGGGTATTCAAAGTTTTAATATACTGGATAGATATAGAATCACACTCTAGTCGCCCGGAGATGACACTGATGATAGTAGCTGTATCATCAGTGGATATATGTTCGAGTGACGAAAGTGGGATTTCTATATATTTCCAATTGACTAGTGTGACAACCAAAATTAGATAGGGCCTATTGTTGTGAATTGGCACCAAAAATGTGATTTTTAACTATGTATCAAAATTATGAATTTGAAACGTTAATTCACTAATTGATTGTTGGTTGTGTTGTTTGATTATTGTTTTGATTAATTAAATGTTGAACCTTTAGCCAAATTGAACCAAATAGTGAGTTGTATTGAAAATTAGTCGCATTTGCATGCATATACATGTACTTACATTGAACAAGTCATAGCAAGGAGGATAAGGCAGAAGAATAAAATTGTTTGCCCGACAAATAGGTACATGTTTACGAATTTATTGGATTTGGATGATTTTATGAGCCGATTGGCTAGCCGCTTGGCTGTTTCCTTTTCTTTTTGGATTGGTAAGGGCCATGGGAGGCTATTTGAAATATCCCGAAGTCCCCGGTGCAGGGGAGGTTATGGTGAAATTTTTCGAAAATTTAGGGTGTTAGCCAAATTTTTGAAAAAATTGAAAAGTTCTTAGAAACTGAAAAGTTGAAGAACTTAAGCCGTAAGGAAAATAATGAAAGTTGAGTTGATTTGTTGAACAACTTTCGGCTTCTTTCCATTTCGGGGACGAAAAGTTTTAAGTGGGGGAGATTGTAATAACCCGGAAATCTGAGCCAATTTAAAATTTTTATTTTGGCAATTTTAGTGAAATT
This sequence comes from Allium sativum, assembly GCA_030737875.1. Lineage (NCBI taxonomy): Eukaryota > Viridiplantae > Streptophyta > Magnoliopsida > Asparagales > Amaryllidaceae > Allium > Allium sativum. Next base: position 537,544,677 of record CM060913.1, on the reverse strand, counting down.
TGAATATTTAAAATGAATTATTTTAAATAATAACGAGGAGAAATTTATTTTGAATAGAATTAGAACGTATATATTTATATAGATCGTCATTAGAATATAAATATTTTATTTTAAATTATAAAAGGAATTGAAAATGGCGCGGAAGTTTGAAATTTCGATTTCAAAATTCAAATGAATGTGTAGGATTCAAAATAAACCGGATTTTAGTGAAACCAAAAATATTAGAATCTAATTGAGAATATCTTTCCAATGAATTCGAAAAATCAAAATTTCATAGCAGGGATAAAAAGATATGTCCAGTTGAAATTTCAGAGTAGTCGCTTTGGAATTCTGGCCCTTAAAAATAGAAATTTTGCAAACGACCTCGGTTTTCGACGAAACCACTTTTGTTGGATCCGTGATGTCAAGTTATTGCTAAGTTTCAAAATTCGTAATTTTTCGAATCAATATGTGAGCGTGGCAAAGGAAAACGCGTTTGACCAGTTTTAGTTGATTTTAATAAACTGGAAAATGGCCATTTTTCAACCGGTCTCAGAATACGATGAAGTTAGTTTTTTTAGAACCGTATCGTCAATACGAAGCTAGAAAATATTTTTCGGGAATTTTTAGAGTCCGTATGTGGCCCTGGTAAATTGTAATGTGCGTTCAAATTCAATATATAGATTTTTATTTCAATTTTGACGAAAACTGATCGTAACGATCGAATCAGCCTGCGATACCTATCCCATTGTGTTTGGAATGTGGGTAATTATCTTTGAATGACAGGCGGTGGGTCTCGTTTAGAGGTCGAAATTAAAAGTTGCTTTTTGAAATTAAATAATTAAATTAAAAAAAGTCAACCCTCCCTTGTATCCTCTCTCTCTCTCCTCAAACACCCCCGGTTCAGTTTGGATCGAAAAAAAATTAATTAAAAAAAAAAAAACCCTAGGAACCCACGTCGACCGCGCCCCCCCCCCCAGCGGTGGCAGCGCCGCCTCCACCTTCTTCTTCTCCCCTCCTCCGACCTCCCCTCCGCCTTATCCCCTCCACCCCTCGAGCCTCCACGAATCGTAACCCGCGAGCCCCTTTTGCTTCGTCGAACATCGCACCCCCTCCTCTCTCCTCTTCCACCGCCTTCCACCTGAAACCCCCCCCCCCCCCCCCCCGCGCATCCTCCTTGTCTGCAAGCACCGGGCCGCCGTTCACCTCAACTAAAACCCCTTTTTCCTCTGAGATTCGATGTAAGTTATTCTCGGTTTTTATTTTACTCCGTCATGAATTTATTTTTCAGTTTTATATAAATTCACAATGATTGAAAAATAGGTTTTTATTTATAAAGATTGATTTTTTATATAAATACGTAGCTAAAAAAGATGGGATTTTCATACATGATATTAGCGAAGAGAGATTTGAACTTTATGTATATGATTTGAGAATAAAAATACGATTTTTATCATATAAAGATTAGATTTTTGATATGGTAAAGATTAGATTTTATTTTTAAATAGAGAAAGTTTATATTTTTGAACAAAGAAAGGTTTAGATATATTATAAAATAGAATAAAAATGTGAATTTTATTTTATAGAGTAGCGAGATAAAAATATATGGTTTTTATCAATATGAAGTAGCGTTAAAAATTGAATTTTTATTATATAGAAGACATAAAAATATGATTTTTATATATGTAGTGAATCAAATAAAAATAGAATTTTTATCTATATAGTAGCGGTGTAAAAATAGATTTTTTTTATCTATATAGTAGCGGTGTAAAAATGTGATTTTTATCTATATATTAGCGGTGTAAAAATAGAATTTTTATCTATATAGTAGCGGTATAAAAATAGAATTTTTATATACATAGCAACAATATAAAAATGTGATTTTTGTATATGTAGTGACTATGGATAATGTAATTAACAAAAGGCGAGCACGACGAAGATTTCTACCTAAGAATAGTCGTGGTGTTTGGTTTAGCTAGTCGGTGAGAACTCCTCACTTTTATTTATTTTCTAGTTGAAATATATACTAGGATGCAAACGGTGCTTAGTAGCACTCGACACCCGTCGTCCAAAGACCATGTATGACTTGTTTGTTTGATTGTTGTGTAGTGAAATTTGATTGTGTGATGGTGAATGAAATAAAATATTTTATAGTGGAAAATATTTTATAGTTAAAAATGTGATTTTTAACGTATATATAAAATAAATATTTATAAATAAATCGGACGATTTGTTTATATACACTGATTTGACTGATATTGATTGGGACGATAAATTTTACACATCGCCCAACTGCACAAATAAACATCTGTGCGTGTTGATTTGAAACCCCACACGGGTATTGGGATGATATTTGACATACACTAATCCCGATTGTTTAGTTGTATGTCAATCGTTGGGTTGACAGACTGTGTAAGCGTTAATTATTTATATTTAATGCTTATGCAGTTGTGTGGTGCACTCTGGATGATGGTTGATTATTTATCATTGCTATTATATACATGTGTTGTAGAAAAATCCATATAATTAACATTATATGGTAATTGATTGGGCCTCATTCCAATTTAGAAAATAAATTCATGTGTTGAATTGAAAATAAATTCATGTGTTGAATTGAAAATAAATTCATGTATTGAATTGAAAATAAATTCTTGTGTTGAATTGAATATATATATATATATATATATATATTCAGGTGTTGAAATAAAATTTATATTCATGCGTTGAATAGAATAAACATTCATGTGTTGAAAAGAATAAATATTCATGTGTTGAATAAAAGCCGTGTTGATTAGATTGACGTCATTTTGATGCGAACGATATTTATATCGATTTTATTCATTTTTATGATGAATATGGAAAAGGAAGTGATTTCAAAATATAACGTTTTGAAAATAATATCATTTACAGATTAATGATTTGGAATATTCAATTTTGATTAGAAATTGAATATGAAGTTGAAATCGTTTTGAAAACGAATTTAAAACGATTTATAAAATACGTTTTAAAAGGAAATCGACGAAATATATAATATATATATATTATATATATAATGGCCTGAATAAAACGCGCTGCGCCGCGGCAGTTCGCGAATTTCGACCCTTGACTTCGAACGGATAATGCGGAAGATCCGACCGTCTAATTCTCCTAAAACTGGAACCGTTGGGTTCGTATCGAAAAGAGCTTTCCAATGAATATTAGAAATTTGAAATCTAACGGTTGGATTTGGAATTATGTCCAAATCAAATTTGGAAAAGGTCGTTGTAAGTGCAGTTCGATGGTCGTTGATGGAAATCGACTGTACGGGCCTTGATAAAATTATTAAAAATAGTAATAATTTGTGTGAAATCATAAGAAATGATTTGTGAAGAATCGGGATGAAAAACTCCATATTTGAAAAGATAAAAATAGATTTTTATCGAAATGAACTAGTTTTGAACTAGAATTCAAATTCAATTTATTTTTGAAATAAATAAATTGAATTTGAAAGGGGTTTTAAAAGTAACCAGGATTTTCAATAATTGAATTGGAATGGATTTGAATCGAAATTGTCTGTGGAATATTTCGATGTTGGATTTCGTGATTATACAGATATAGTTATGGAAATTTGAAAGATATATTTATATCCTTATTTCCAATACGATATTTGTGGGTCGTAGAATTTGATATTGAATATAAGCCGATATATTTTCTATTCAGAGCCTTGTATTTAATATCAAATGGGATTTGGGTTTGTCGTGAATGGTGTGTTCATTAACACTGTTCTTAAGCCCAGTTGAGAAAAGATTAAATCTTTTTTATTTAGATTTAATGAAGTGTACCAATTAAATGGAATTTAATTAGAATTGAATTTGAATTGATTTTTGGGTTTATCGTGAATGGTGTTTTAAATAACACTTGTTCTTTAACCCGATAATGAATTGAATGTGATTTTGGGTTTATAGTGAACCGTGTTTTAAATGACATTGGTTCTTTAACCTAGTTAAAGACAGGATGTGATTTCCCAAGTTAAATAATCATTAATATTGATTTTTGGGAAGATTAAAACCAAGTGGAGTTTTAATGAATCTTTAATTAGATTAAAATGGTCGAGAATGGAGTATCACCAGTTTTGCTCCAGGCGATAGTTAAATCTTTAATTAGATTTGAACGTGAAATGGTAATTGAATCTACCGATAACACCGTGGTCTTAGATATGAAGTATGACCAGTTTTACTTCATGGGATGAATAGGTTGGGATTGGGAAATAAAATAAACGATTACTTCGGTGTGGATCGCTAATCCCGACTAGTTTGAGTTGATATTCAAAAGAAGACTAAAGAATAAATTTAAGAATTTATCTTTGATAAAATTAATGGTAACCTTTCCCAAAATATAAGAATATTTGAATAAAAGAATATTCTGAATTGGAATGAGGCATATGTTGTGTTTGTGTAACACTTGTTTATTATGTACGTGAGTTATTCAGAAAGACCGGGTTTATCCCATTCTGAATAATTGATTCGACGTGGTGTCGAGGATGAAGACGGTGGTCGAAGACCGGAGGTCTTCACGTCGTTTTGGTGATTACTGATGATCTTGATTGGGCCGTACACCCAAGAGTAGGGAATCAGTTAGTGGTCGTCCAGACGTACTTGGAGATCGATGGATATGCGAGGTACAAGGTGCCTCCGGTTTCGTTCAGACCCAGAACGGACTTGTAAATGGACTGTGTGTCTGACATTGGATTTTATTCTACGTGATTGATCCCTATTAAATATATATCTGTTTTGTGGCGGAGAATTTATTCTCTTTCTTAATGCCCTTCTCTGAGACATACGAGCTCAGAGGTTATATATTGATGGATATCAAACGCATGGAGTGAATTGCCTGTGTGGCGTGCCTAAGTGGTAATATGATCAAGGCTTCTGTTGAAAAGAAAAGTCTTGTGGGTGATGATCAAAGCACGGCCTGTGTGGCATAGCTTTGTGTAGCGTTGATTCGCGAGCCTCACACTTCGGTTGTGAACCAGAAACGGGAGAGGACCTCAGGGAGGACATGCATTTCCTTCTTGCTAGAAGTGGCGTCAGTGGTTTTACACGCCCTGACGAGTTTGACTTATGTGGTTGTTGCTGTTGCGAGGCGCCTCGGATATATCAGTGACTTTGTGGATCCGATGGAGTCATTTGGCTCATCTACGCCCCCAAAGGGCGGGAAAACGTAGTGTTCAGGCATAAAAATCCACATCGGTGGACCGACCCTGACGATCCAAGTGTCACTCGAGCTCTGACCTGAGACATGGGATAGATTGTCTCGAAATCGCTAGAGGACTATCTTTTGCCTTGGTTCACAGACGGAAATCCAATTTCCAAATACGTGACAGTGCGGTTTTGATTGTAGAGCCTAGTATGGCGACATGATATATGGTACCCATGCCGTCTATGATTGATATTTATGATTGAAATTGTTTTAACACTATACACTTATAGTAATAACAAAACATGAAATTTAGCGTATCAAGCATTCTTCGGCTATTATAAGGTAAAACCCTATCCTCCGGCTTGCGTTGCATTGTGTGATGGGACCTGGGTCTTATAATAGCTTCATTGTTCTTTTTTTAGCATTGCGCTGTTGTCTTATGCACTGGTATTCTTGGGAGGAAACCCGTTCCATGTTATACGGCGTGATCCCTTGATTTACCGAACTTTAAAATAAAGGTTAATAACTGTTTTAGTTCTCACACCAGTCACATGACTGACCTGGAGTTTATTGTTTTAACCTAAACTCCGGGTGCCCTTATTTTTCGCACGGGCAGTTAGTTGTTTTTGTTTTGCAGACTTATATTCACAGGATCCTGGCTTACAGCTGGAATGATACTCGAAAATCTCTGTATCCGTGTATTACTTCTAGTTGTGTTTTGTATTATTTTTCCGCTGCTATGCTATGTATTGTAATCTCTGATATTTTTCTGTCCTGTAATATTTATTTATACTCTGTATATTCTTGTATTCTGATGGAATTGTTGTAATATACAATGAAATGTTCTTCTGTTCGCGTCCCGATGTGGCTTGTCCTCAACTCAATCCGTGATTTCCTTACCGGGGAAGTTACGGGTCCTTACATTGTATGTGATCATAGGAATTTTAAAGGATAAATACATATAGCGATTGATTAAAATTCAATATAATATTTGAATATAAATTTCTTTATAAATACACCTTAACTCCCTCTAACCCTAACATCCTCATTCTATGGTCAAACACTTTTTCCGCCGTAGTTCTTATTCTAAAATGTGGGATCCTTCATCTTCAAAAATCACGAGAAATTCATACAAAAATATATAAATTCCAACCCTCGTATATTTGGACTTCTGGTGTGGTGAGCTTCCATCTCGTGTGAGTTTCAAGGAGTTCGACGGTTGTTTTGGATGGGGGTTTTCATCACCGCGAGACCTAGGGTTCAAGAAATCAGCCATTTTAAGCACTTGCGCTAGATTTTGGTATTTTTTTTGAAATCGGCATATGGATTAGCATCTGATGTGAATCTTTGGTGGTAATCGGTGTGAAAATCTGTCGCGAGTTGCCTGTAGGTATTGGGTTTCGACTGTGAGTTGCGATGTGGTATCTGGTGCGAGATGGATGAAAGGGTATTGGAGTTGAAGAGGATGGTTAGTGGAGTTGTTCGGTGGTATGTGTGTGTGAAACGAGGGAGTGGTGAATGAGTTTGGGATTTTCGATTGAAATGGATGAGTAGAGTGCGGATTGGGGAAGATGATGGAGCGGGCTGCGTTTATACGGGTGGGGTGTTGGGCTCAAGAGAAAAAGTTAAGGCCCATGATTTAAATAGATATAGTTTAATTCTATTTAGATTAGTATATTAGCTTGTGAAATTCATAAGTTGCTCATACGTTATCAGAATTTAGCAAAACAAGATCCAACAGGATCGTATGGACGGTGGCTCCACAATGGAACTGACTGGGAGTGAATCGGAGCTCGTTACAATTTATAGCAAAATAAATTGTCCGTCTGAATCAAGCGACAGTTATCGTTATTTAACGATGATCGTCCAATGTGAGTAAAACTCACCAACTCTGAACAGTTGTATTTTATAACGTATTTTTAGAACTGATGTATGATGGTTGATTTTGCATGTCTGTTTGGTTGAACTGCTAAGTGATTAGTTTAAAATATCGATATAGTTATATATATATATATCAGCAATAAAATATTGATTCTGTATATCAGAATATTTCATAGTAAAAATAAAATCAATGTTAATTATATTATTTAACATCTGTGATGCAGGGAAACAGGTTGGAGGGATCCAACTGGATTCATCAATATTTATAATACTGTTCTGTTCATATATTGTAATATATGATGTGATATATAATCTGTCGTAGATTATGTGCGTTTGAATGATATTGATCATTGTTATGTGGTATTTTAAATACCGTAAGAAATACTGGGATGTAAAAAGGGGATTTTTCAAAGTGTATGTTGAAAATAAAGTATTTATATAAAATCAATGGATTTTATACATAAAAGGAAAAGGATTTTATAAAAGAACATATTTTTACAAAATTGAAGAACAAATATGAAAGGAAAATATTTGTAAAACAAATATGAAAGGAAAATATTTGTAAAATAAATTGAGAAGATAATATTTGTAAAACATTTACAAATAAAATTGAAAAGGGAATATTTGTAAAACATTTACAAATAAAATTGAAAAGGGAATAGTTGTAAAACATTTACAAATAAAATAGAAAAGGGAATATTTATAAAACATTTAAAAATAAAATTGAAAAGGGAATTTTGTAAAACATTTATAAATAGAATTTGAAAAGGGATATATATATATATATATTGGGAGAAAAAATAGAATTATAAAGGAGATATTTATTTAAGAAATAAATAGATTATAAAAAGTAAATACTTGAAAAATGAACAGATTGTATAAAAAAAGAATTTTACACTAGGAAAGTTAGACCTGTGCTTCGCACACGGGTATAACAGAATACGAATTTAAACTAGATTTTAAATAGAAATCTATTTTAATAGGTAAGTGGAGAAGATAAATTTATAAATAATATTTTATAAATTAAATAAAATGTTTGTCTTTGGATAAATAGAATATATAAGTCAGTACTTATATAGAGAAGTAAGAATCGATTTCAACATCGATATTTGAAACTGAATATAGACGAAGAGTTAGTCGATTAAGAGTAAATCAGTAGAGTAATCGATTAGAGTAATCAATTAGAGTTAATCGAACTAGAGTAATTGATTAGAGATAATCAATTAGAGTTAACCAGTTAGAGATAATCAGTTAGAGTTAACCAGTTAGAGTTAACCAGTTAGAGTTAATCAGTAGATTTAATTGAATATTAGTTATTCAAATAGAGTTAATCGAATATTAGTTATTCGAATAAAGAGTCAACCAGATAGAGTAAATTGAACATAGTTAATTGAATTAGGATTTAATTGAATATTAGTTATTCAATTAGAGTTGATCGAATATAGTTATTTGAGATAGAGTTAGTCAAACATAGTTATTCAGGATGAGTTGACATTTCGTACAACTGCTAGCATAATTCGTAGGGCTGCAGATAGCCTATGGCGGTCGGATGTTTCCTGAGGGAATCAGGCGTAACCATTGTGATCGCTGCGATCTAGAGTGAAGCGAGTGGAGTTAAATCGAATATTAGCTATTCGAAATAAATTTAAAACAGACATAGTTATTCGAATATAAGTTAATCGAATATTTGTTATTTGATTGGAGTTAGTCGAGTTAAGTTAAATAAGTCGAGTTAATTAAGTTAAGTTAGTCAAGTTGAGTTAATCAAGATAAGTTAATCAAACTGAGTTAATCCATATAAGTTATTCGAAAAGAGATAATCGAATATAATCTATTCGAAAAGAGATAATCGAATATAATCTATTCGAAAAGAGATAATCGAATATAATCTATTCGAAAGGAGATAATCGAATATAATCTATTTGAAGAGAGTTAATCGAATATTAGTTAATCGAAGGAGAGTTAATCAAATAAAGATTACTCGAAAGGGAGTTATACGTCGAATTCGATTATATCGAATTCAGGAAAATATTATTTACTTTCGGGTTTTTAATCAAGATTTGTTTATTTATAAATAAATTAGTTATTGGCTTATTTATTCAAGATAAGAATTTAAGTTAGATTTCTAAGTTAGATATTTCAAAAGTAGGGTTTATAACGTTAACGTTATAATAAATGTTTCTCATAAAAGAAGTAGATTCATAATCTGAATCCGAGAATTTGCGTAATCACATGATTGTAGAAATTGGAGCGGTGAGCTTTGTCTATTGCAAGGTTAAGAACGTTGTCCAGTTAAGGTCTGAGAGGTAATTATACCCCAACTTGATTGACTTCCTTATTTAACTAAGAAATAGTTGATGTTCGATGGCGAGAGTTAGTTAGAAATACAGTTAAGTAATAAACGATTTATGGGTTGATGTTTTATACAACGTTAGTTGAAATCCATATAAATGAGTTTTGGAAACGTTTTCCAAATATAGAATTAGAGATATTTTCTAAACATAGAAAATGAAAATGTTCTTTTGACATGTAAATAAGCAATGGAAATGTTTTCCAATGTTAATAACGTATATTTTCTAAATATAGAAAATAAGGAAATGTGAATATATATATATATATATATATATGATGATTGATCAATAGAAATTCCAATTGGAAATAAGATTGTTGTTTGCACACGTGTTTTCATTTGATAGTTAAATCACCGACTATCAAAGTTTCTGACCATTTTTACGTTGTTAATATGGAGAGACCGGTTGGATTATTATCCGAAGAACCACTCCGTATTGGCATAAGCATTGCAAACCAAGTATGCTGAATATATTGAAGACGGAGTAAAGTGCAAGGACTATTGTATAAATCTTAGGTAGAGATTGCCTAAGATGGATGTACCGAATAGTGCCTTCGGTTTGTCCAGTCCCAGGACAACTTGAATGGACGAATGTCCAACAGCGTATATCTGGTAGATCGCGTAAGTTGATCGTTTCAAACGTATTCACATTGGTGGAGGAGGAATTCGTTTCTCTTAGCTTATACCCGTGGTATTTTTGTGGAAATCAATTTGTGATTTGATGGGTATGATGATGTGGCATTCAAAGTAAATGAAGGTGTGATCTGTATAGAAATACGTTATAACCTCAAGCCTCATCAACTGGGAAATGACAGAAATCGGGCATGCAGCATGGCTAAGTGGGCCGCACCCAATTAGGGTATATTGTTACCATCTAGAGAATATTCATATTTGTACTTCTTTCAATTCTGTATCTCCTGGGAACAGTTATGTTGGAATACTAACTGAGGGGTGGCAATATATTCGATACATTCAAGAGAAATGAATGGTCGGTCATGTGTGACCGAGTTACAAGATGTTCTTGTTGAACTCCTGTGTATCGCTTCTAGAGTACACTGAGCGGAAGGTGGATCCATACCTTGTCATAGTTGGAATCCATTCCCCAAATAAGAGCCTGTGGTTTTGATTGTATATTATATATGTAGAACGTTAGTTGCAAGCGTTTGTGCTAGATTTATATTTACTTCATCTAGACATTATTATAATATCAGACAAGTATCGTTTTAGAAATATTTTGGGTTATCATGAGGTAAAAGCCATCCATGTTTATGTGTGGATCGGTCTTATGATTATCCTTTGTTTCAAAAGAATTTTGAAAGTTAAATCAAATGATTTGAGTTTACTCACACCAGTCACATGACTGACCCAGAGTTTATTTTGTTTTGTTTTCCCTAAACTCTTGGGTGCCCAATTTTGTACGGGCAGTCAAGTAATCGGGATTTACAGATACTTGATGAGCTGGAGTAGGAGGCTTCAGGATTATATAGCTATTGTTATTTCTGCTATGTTGTAAGTGTTATACTCTAATTATGGTATTGTACACAGATACTGTTTTATTTCAAAGTTATGTTATGAAATATATTTATTCGTTCCGCTGTGAGATTCGTGTTTACTCTGATGTTGTATGTTCTTCTTCTTCTTCTATTCTAAGTTTCTATCTTATCTATTCTCACCCTCTAACTTCTTTCATTAACTACCGGTATTTTCGATGTTTGGATAACCGACGTGGGTTTTATGTCGATGACCAAAGATCGCAAATTTCCGGGATGTTACATATAATATATTCGTTATTCTAACTGAATTACCGCTTATACATGATCCAATTCACATTGTATTGTGAATTCTACTATTTCCGACTATTCTGGAATTTAAATATATTACTTAATATTATATTAATTAAATATTCCTTATTATTTAATTCTGGTCATTTTAAATTACCAAACCTTTATTTTAAATAATTAAATAAATATTTTTATTATCCGTAAAAGTATGGGTCGTTACATGCTATTAATGAAGCTCTATGGAGGTTTCCAAACTCAAGAACCCAATCCTTTTGAAGTGTGAGGCCATGGGGTATTTATAGGAAGGGGTTAGGTAGGAGTAGGTAGAATTGGGGAACATCTATAGGAAATTCGCGCCTCCAGCTGTCGGCCATCGAAAATTCGCACCTGGACAGAGGTGCGAAATTTCGCACCTGCTGGGTGCGAAATTTCGCACCTGCTAAGTGCGAGATTTCGCACCTGCTTGGCGCGAAATTTCGCACCTTCCAGGTGCGAAATTTCGCATCTATAAGGTGCGAAATTTCGCACCTGGCATGGTGCGAAGTATGTTTGGTGAGGGATGTGGTCTAGGCTCGTTGGCGCGATCTCTCTTCGGTCTTCCTCCTACACTTCTTAAGCTTCGCCCTTGGCCCTGCCTTCACGCGATGAGTTGGGTCGAGCGTGTCTTGAGTACTTTTGGTAACCGGACCAAAAGGTCGGTTAACAATTATAAAACTTTATAAATTATAATCATATATATATATATTTGAAATCATAAGTAGAAAATTATAATAATTTGAATTCATTTATAAAAGGAGTTTGAAAATAATTTTGAAATCAATTTGAAAAGAAATTTGAAAATAGAATTTGAAAGTTCTAACCCTGAGTTTTACATTTATACTAGACTTTATTACTTGACATTCTTGAGCTCTTGAAATCTTGATTATCTTGATACTCATGAGTCTTGAATTCCTTGATATCTTGAATCTCTAATACTGTACAGTCTTCAATATTTATATCCTGCACATATATCCCGCATATACATATATATATTCTGGACAAGGATGTTAGTATATATTTTATAATCAATAATGTAAATAATTGAAACAAGGTTGTTGTCATAAAAATTCCATTTTCCAGCACTTTTTGGTTCTTACATCCCTTCTAGGTTCTTATAGGCCTCAAAATTGCTAAGGAAGCTACTAAATCTATGCACGGCTTCTAGGATTTTTTAGAAATTAAGTTTAATCCTTTCCTAGAAGGGCCTAAGATATTTTTTCTAAAGATATGCATACTTTGAAGAAATATTTATACTTATATATAGTAAAACATTTTAAAATCTTTTTTCAAAATAACAAGTATGCCGCTCATACATATATAGTTCTCCTTGATCGGGTAGCCTATGCTCTGATACCAAATGCAACAACCCATACGGAATGGACCTAAATTCCAACATAAAATGGTGTAACAACCCGCATTCTACGCATCGGAGGATCGTAGAATATTTATTTCTTTCTCATACGAAGTCGTATGGTCATGTGGCTTTGGGAAACGACAATTGGGGTCATTTACCATGTTCATGATTTTTGTCGAACCGTTTTGCCCCTAGCTGATCTTGTTCCGTCCATAACTTTTGATTGGAACAGAGTTTTGACCTGAAACCACTTCCATTGGCTTCGAATGATGGTTTACATTTCCGTAGAGTGGTCACATGTGAAAAACAGGCTTACCGTTTGGGAGATATGGCTGAAATAAGGTTTGGAAGGTGAAAAACTGCTTAACCGGGCCAAATAGGGTGATTAGTGAATGGGCCCATAACCCATTTCGGGATTAGGGTTATGGGGAGGCTGAAATGAGTTAGGGTTCCATTTCATTTCAGTTTTCTAGCCTCCACTTACCTCTTAGAAACCCTAAAAATGGCCTCCAACCTCTAAATCACCTCCAAATCACTTTAAACTTGAAGATTAGGCTTAGCAACATCAAATCAAGAGAGATCAACACCAAATCAAGATTAGGGCTGCTGTTTAGCATTGGTATTCGCACCAAATCAGGGATTTATTTCAGATCTAAGGTTTATTTGTGGCTAAGGTGAGTGATTTGTATAGTTCCTCACTAATTATGGTTAATTAAGGGTAATTAGTGAAGATTAGCGAATTTATACATTAATAAATTCTGGAAAAATACTTAGAAATTCTTAAATAATGTTTTAAACCTCTGATATGAATTTGGGTTAATTTGGTTAAGTTTTGCTAATCCTATCATTAACTATACTTGAACATGCTTATGGGAAAATATGGGGTTTTGGCTATGTTTGATCCATTTTAACCTATCATATTGATGTTTTGGTGTTTGAGGTCACTTCTACTTGTTGCTATGACTTTGTGGTATGTTTTGTGATTGATTAGAATAGTTAGAATGGTCAAAAACGCCGTCGAGAGGCGTATAAACCGTCGATGGAAGTTGAAGGAAAACTACATCTAATCGGACCGGATCGGATCGGTTAGGAGGACCCGAACCGAACCGTTATAATCCCCTTCCCCACGATCCGCCAATAGCTCTCGTACCCGATCTGCTCTCGCGCTTCACACCCCGATCCGACCAGAGGAGGACAACATGAACTGGTGAAGCTTCGATCCACTTGCATTTGCACGCTCCGACCCGGATGCTCACGATCCGATGGGGAAAGGAGCTCGAACCCGAACCGTGTCATAAGCTAGAGGTCACGATCCGACAGGAGAAGTTTCCATGAGATCCGAACCGTCACGCGGAGGAGGCAAGGATCCGAACCGAATGGTTTTGGAGAGCACGATCCACTCATGAAGAGGAGGGGAAGCTGAACCGATCCGGAGAAAGACGACCAATAATACGAGATGCAAAGGTAGTCCAAATAGGAAGTTAGAGCTCAGGATCCAGTTGGAAACCAATGAGTTCACTTCATGATTGGGCTTTGCTGCGGGACGTGTGATAAGGAGTTATCGACGTTCATAACTTCGATTCACCAATGAAAAGGAATGATAGGCTACGTATCAGTGCAGTAGAGTCATCACGACTTGAGGGGCAAAGTGATCGGGGCAGGATTACGTATCAGTGCAGTAGAGTCATTATGACTCGAGGGGAAAGTGATCGTAGTAGGACTATGAGCCCGTGCAGTGGAGCCCTTGTGACTCCATGGGGGCAGAGTGGACATAGTAAAAGATTATTAAGGCTATGAGCCAGTGCAGTGGGGTGTGTACGACTCCATGGTGCAAAGTGGACATAGCGAAGGATTAGTGGCTATGGATCAGTGCAGTGAAGCCGTTGTGACTTCATGGGGCAGAGTGATCATAGCAAAGTATTGGGTGATCGAAGTGGTGGATATCGTATGCTTTACGCACTGAGTGAGAGATGTGAGGATGGTTGCTACGCTTGATTGTTTTCCATCACCATGACATGCACACCCCCACCCCCGTATCTTTACACCATATGTTATTGGCGCCTTAGAGTATTGTACAATATGTAGTGCTAACTCTTTGGTTGCAGGTCCAGGTTCAGTTATGGTTTAGTATACCTGTTATTTTTCTTTTTAGCTGCTTATCGCTCATACCAGACATTTTGTCTGACCCAGAGTTTTATGTCTCTTCTTATTACTCTGGGTGCTCACACGAGCAGACTAGAGACAGGTTAGCTGGTGATGCACGAGTAGCTGATTCGGAGACGAGCAGGAGGCTCCTACATATGATATCTACATATATTCTCCCTGTGTCGTTGGTGGTCACTACTTGGGCATTAGTAGTGTACCTTCTTTATCTTGCTTTTGCTTTTAGAGACAGTATTTTGAAATTGTAATAAGCTGTATTTTGGATTTCCATTGCTGTGATGCTTAGTTCTAGTTTTCAGCTTATGCACCGTCTCTCCTGTTTTATGTCAAGTATGTTATTGTTATATTTTGTTCTATGCGCTGTGAGACATTCTACAGGTTCTTTTTTGTTTCTTCGTCTTCTTTCTTTTCTTCTGGCGACCGTCCCATGCTAACTGGACATGTATACAGTGCACTTTTGGAGTAAATGTCGGCTAGTGCGGGGCGGGCCGTCACATTTGGTATCAGAGCTCTAGGTTGCGTAGTTAACCTAGGGAAGTCACCAGGGAGAGATAATACATGTACGAGAGCGCGTATTTTTGATTATTGTGGTTTTCAAAAGCTATATATATATACTATTGGTATAGCTAAGGATGAAGTCGCACTGCACTAGCACCACTATGGAGATGGCTAATCGTTTCTCTTTACAGATTGAACGATGAGCCGATACGTAAGAGGTGCCGGTAGAGGAACCAATAATGGGAATGCAGCTGACATGAGAACGATGTTTACTGACCTCATGAGGGAGATGCTTAGGGATGTGTAGAGGGCAGCTCCCAATGGTGGTAATGGTGGTGGTCCAATAGTGCAGGCGTCTAGGGCCGACTTCGCCAAGCTAAATAAGGATTATACTAGTCTTGGTGGGAAGCCGTTCCACGGAACGGAGTCGGCTACGGATGTTCAGGATTGGTTGGATAGTTGCAAACGTATCTTAGAGGATTTGGTTATCGAGGATGCGATGAAGAGAAAGCTAGCATACCGTCAGCTGCAAGGGCGGGCAATGAATTGGTGGAATGCTATAAAGGCAGCTACTCTCGAGGATCAGATTACTTGGGAGCAGTTTAAGGTTCGCTTTAGCGAGAAGTTCATTCCAGCTGCTCAGAAGTCAGTGTTGTTTAAGAAATTCTTGGAGCTCAAGCAGAATGGCAGAGCTGTCTCGGAGTATATTGCTGAATTCGACACTTTGTCGAAGTATGGGTCATCTCTTATTGATAGTGATGAGAAGAAGAACGAGAAATTCATAACTAGTTTGGATCAGTACTTGGGGGAAAGGCTTATTAACACATCGATGAGACGTTTGAGTCGATTGTGGGGAAAGCATTGAGGTCAGAAAGTCTCTACCCTAAGATGAAGACTGAGGTTGCATCTGCAGAGGAGCCAAAGCCACAAGCAAGTGGTGGAGGCAAGGGTGGTTCCCAGAATAAGAGAAAGCAGGACCAGACTAAGGATGGCTAGAAGAAAAAGAATAAGAAAGATGTTGAGTGCTTCAGCTGTGGTAAGAAGGGCCATTATGCCAAGGACTGTCGGGCCAAGCTAGCGGATAGGAAGTACTTCAACTGTGGC
This sequence comes from Allium sativum, assembly GCA_030737875.1. Classification (NCBI taxonomy): domain Eukaryota; kingdom Viridiplantae; phylum Streptophyta; class Magnoliopsida; order Asparagales; family Amaryllidaceae; genus Allium; species Allium sativum. The sequence goes on along the minus strand of CM060913.1, from coordinate 537,528,350 downwards.
CAGGTGGGACATCATAAGGATAAATGTCCACAACCTCTTAAGGAGAAGCAGATTGTGAAAGCATATGCTATCAATGCCATTCCTTCTTCGTCGAATGCCCCTACTGCGGCGGAGAAGGGAAAGAATGTCGTTATTCAAGGTATGCTTTCTGTTTATGATGTTCCTGTTAGAGTTTTATTTGATACCGAAGCTTCCAGTTCTTTCATATCTAGTGACCTGGTGCATAGGTTGGGATTGGAGCCCGAGATTGTCAATAGACCTTTAGTAGTGACGAACCCGATTGGTGATTCAACTAACCTTAGCATGATTTGTCATAATGTGGTCTTATCGAGTCATGGATGCATGTTTGTTTGTGATTGCTTTGTTTTGGGCTTTACTGGGTTTGGCATTATTTTGGGAGTCGATTGGCTCCAAAGATACGGGGTGGTGGTAGACTGTGAGGGCTTTTTGGTGACAGCTAGAGCGGATGATGGGCAGAGGGTAGTGTTTGGTGGTCTACCCGGTGACGGGGTAATGGCTAGTTTTCTAAATTCTCTCGACATCCCGCATAGTGAGTTGTCAGGGTTGCCCATGGTTGGCCAGTATCCGGATGTCTTCGAGGAAGTGACCGGGCTTCCGCCACACCGAGAGATTGGTTCCGTATTGATTTGGTGAAAGATGCCAAACCTATAGTGATGCCACTTCGTCGTATGGCACCAAGGGAGCAATGAGAGTTCGGGGGTGCAAGTCAGCGATCTTTTGAAGAAGGGATTTATCAGAAGGAGTTTCTCTTAATGGGGAGCACCAGTTGTGTTTGCTACCAAGGCGGATGGTTCCCTTCGTTTGTGTGTAGACTACCGCGAATTGAATAAAGTGACGAGGAAGAATAAGTATCCTCTACCGCGGATAGATGATTTGTTTGATCAGTTGAGTGGAGCGAGAGTATTTTCTCAGTTGGATCTCGCGACAGGTTTTCATCAGCTTAGAGTGGAAGCTGAGAGTATTCCTAAAACGGCATTTCAGATGCCGTTTGGATTTTATGAGTGGTTGGTCATGCCATTCGGGCTGACCAATGCCCCAGCATATTTTGTGGATCTTATGAATAGGGTATTCAGAGATAAGTTGAATAAGTTTGTCCTTGTGTTCGTGGATGATATTTTGGTCTACTCGAGGACAGAGGAAGAACACAAGGAACATTTGAAGATAGTGATGGAGGTGTTGAGAAAACACCAATTGAAAGCAAAGTTTTCTAAGTGTCACTTCTGGAGGAGGGAAGTGAGGTTCTTGGGCCATGTTGTTTCAGAGAATGGTATCGCCGTGGATCCTGCGAAGGTGGCTACGGTACAAGACCGGTCTACGCCCAAGAATGCAACGGACATACGAAGTTTCTTGGGATTAGCTGGATATTATCGTAAGTTTATCCAAGACTTCTCCAAGATAGCAGCACCATTGACTCAGTTGACCAAGAAGAATCAAGCTTTCGTCTGGGACGAAAAGTGCGAGAATGCATTCAAGAGTCTAAAGGAAAAGTTGACATGTGCACCAGTGTTAGTCATTCCTAAGGGGAATAAAGAGATGACAGTATATAAGGATGCATGTGGAACAGGGCTGGGTGCTGTATTGATGCAAGGAGGTAGGGTTGTAGCATATGCAAGTCGGCAATTGAAACTGCATGAGAGAAGATACCCTACCCATGATTTGGAATTGGCAGCAATCGTGTTTGCACTGAAGATGTGGAGACATTATCTCTTGGGAGAAAGATTCGAGTTTTTCACCGATCATAAATCGTTAAAGTATCTCTTCTCTCAGAAAGATCTAAACCTCCGGCAGCAAAGGTGGTTAGAATTCTTAGCTTCCTATGATTTCGACATCGCATATACACCGGGAAAGGGCAATGCGGTGGCTGATGCATTGAGTAGAAGACATGTCAGTTTAGGGGCTATGTTTCTCGAATGGAAGCAACTAGAGTACATCGCTAGGTATGATTTCAGACCAAAGTGCGAATTGGATCCATAAATGTTAGCAAGTTTGACGATCAGACCCACTTTGATCGAGCGGATCGGCTCTAGTCAGAGGGACGATCCTAACCTATTGGAAATCATCTCCAAGTTAGAGATGGATATCGATGAGGAGATGAACAAGTATGGGCTTGATCGAGATGGATGGCTTAGAAAGAATGGAAGATTTGTTGTACCCAATGTCAATGGATTGAGAGATGAAGTTCTTAGAGAGTGTCATCACTCAAAACTGACTATACACCCCGGTGGTAACAAAATGTATCGAGACATGAAGCAGACCTACTACTGGGAAGGGATGAAAAGAGACATTGGGAAGTTTATATCCAAATGCAAGAATTGCCAGCTAGTTAAAGCTGAGCAAAAGAAACCTAGTGGTTTGCTACAACCATTAGAAATTCCAGAATGGAAATGGGAACAAGTGTCAATGGATTTCATTGATGGGTTACCAAGGACTAGATCGGGCCATGATAGCATTTGGGTGATTGTGGACCGATTGACCAAGAGTGCAAGGTTTATACCCGTCAAGTCAAGCAGGACAGCAGCTAAGTTAGCGGAACTGTATATAAAATGGGTAGTAAGATTTCATGGAATACCCAAAGGCATTGTAAGTGACCAAGATCCGTTGTTAACAAGTGGATTTTGGAAGAGCTTACAAGAGGCGTTAGGATCAGAATTACATCTCAGTACCGCGTATCATCCTCAAACGGACGGACAGACAGAGAGGGTGAATCGAGTGTTAGAGGATCTCTTGAGAGCCTGTGTATTGGATTTTGGTGGATCATGGGATGACCATTTGCATCTAGTAGAGTTTGCATATAATAATAGTTATCAATCTAGTATTGATATGGCTCCGTTTGAAGCTTTGTATGGAAGATCGTGCAACTCACCGTCATGTTGGGTAGAAACTGGTGAGAAGTTTGTGCTTGGACCAGATGTGGTAAGGGAAACTTCAGGTAAGATTAAGATCATTCAACAACGAATGAAGGATGCCTAGGATAGGCAGAAGAGTTATGCCGATAAAAGGAGAAGAGATTTAAAGTTCTCCATTGGCGACTTGGTGTTTGTCAAGATTTCTTCGTTAAAGAGTGTGATTCGATTTGGAAGGAGAGGCAAGTTAGCACCAAGATTCGTTGGTCCATTCCCAGTTCTTGAGCAAGTTGGGAATTTGGCGTATAGAGTTGACTTACCAGAGAAGATGGCGGGAATTCACATCGTATTTCATGTTTCCCAGCTAAGGAAGTTCGTGCACGACCCAGATACGACTATTTCACCTGATCAGTTAGAGGACTTCGAAGTAGAACCCGAGGCGGTTGGGAACCGCAAGCCGATTCGTATTGTCGAGCACGATACGAAGCAACTTCGAAGGAAGGCGATGAAGCCAGTCAAGGTTCAGTGGGGCGAGAACGAGAATGACTGTACTTGGGAGACAGAGGAGAGCATTAGGAAGACGTATCCAGAACTCTTTGCCTGGCAAGATTTACTTTGCAATTTAGTTATTCCGCATGCTATGATAGACTTGTTTTGCATGTTTGGTTGTTGTTTTATGGCTGATAGGCACGCGGGACCCTTTGTGTGTTTTGATTAGGGAATTTCGGGGGCGAAATTTCTTAAGGGAGGAGAGAATGTAACAACCCGCATTCTACGCATCGGAGGATCGTAGAATATTTATTTCTTTCTCATACGAAGTCATATGGTCATGTGGCTTTGGGAAACGACTATTGAGGTCATTTACCATGTTCATGATTTTTTTCGATTTTTAAATGACCGTTTTGCCCCTAGCAGATCTTGTTTCGTCCATAACTTTTGATTGGAACGGAGTTTTGACCTGAAACCACTTCCATTAGCTTTGAATGATGGTTTACCTTTCCGTAGAGTGGTCACATGTGAAAAACGGACTTACCGTTTGGGAGATATGGCTGAAATAATGTTTGGAAGGTGAAAAACTGCTTAACCGGGCCAAATAGGGTGATTAGTGAATGAGCCCATAACTCATTACGGGATTAGGGTTATGGGGAGGCTGAAATGAGTTAGGGTTTCATTTCATTTCAGTTTTCTAGCCTCCACTTACCTCTTAGAAACCCTAAAAATGGCCTCCAACCTCTAAATCACCTCCAAATCACTTTATACTTGAAGATTGGGCTTAGCAACATCAAATCAAGAGAGATCAACACCAAATCAAGATTAGAGCTGCTGTTTAGCATTGGTATTCGCACCAAATCTATTCAGATCTAAGGTTTATTTGTGGCTAAGGTGAGTGATTTGCATAGTTCCTCACTAATTATGGTTAATTAAGGGTAATTAGTGAAGATTAGCGAATTTATACATTAATAAATTCTGGAAAAATACTTATAAATTCTTAAATAATGTTTTAGACCTCTGACATGAATTTGGGTTAATTTGGTTAAGTTTTGCTAATCCTATCATTAATTATACTTAAACATGCTTAAGGGAAAATATGGGGTTTTGGCTATGTTTGATCCATTTTAACCTATTATATTGATGTTTTGGTGTTTGAGGTCACTTCTACTTGTTGCTATGACTTTTTGGTATGTTTTGTGATTGATTAGAATAGTTAGAATGGTCGAAACGCCGTTGAGAGGCGTATAAACCGTCGATGGAAGTTGTAGGAAAACAGCAGGTAATCGGACCAGATCGGTTAGGAGGACCCGAACCGAACCGTTATAATCCCCTTCCCCACGATCCGCCAACAGCTCTCGTACCCGATCCGCTCTAGCGCTTCACACCCCAATCCGACCAGAGGAGGACAACATGAACTGGTGAAGCTTCGATCCACTTGCACTTGCACGCTCCGACCCGGATGCTCACGATCCGACAAAACGAAGACCACGATCCGATGGGGAAAGGAGCTCGAAACCGAACCGCGTCATAAGCTAGAGGTCACGATCCGACAGGAGAAGTTTCCATGCGATCCGAACCGTCACGCGGAGGAGGCAAGGATCCGAACCGAATGGTTTTAGAGAGCACGATCCACTCATGAAGAGGAGGGGAAGCCGAACCGATCCGGAGAAAGACGACCAATAATACAAGATGCAAAGGTAGTCCAAATAAGGAGTTAGAGCTCAGGATCCATTTGGGAACCAATGAGTTCACTTCATGATTGGGCTTTACTGCGGGACGTGTGCTAAGGAGTTATCGACGTTCATAACTTTGATTCACCACTGAAAAGGAATGATAGGCTACGTATCAGTGCAGTAGAGTCATCACGACTTGAGGGGCAAAGTGATCGTGGCAGGACTACGTATCAGTGCAGTAGAGTCATTATGACTCGAGGGGCAAAGTGATCGTAGTAGGCCTATGAGCAGTGCAGTGGAGCCCTTGTGACTCCATGGGGCAGAGTGGACATAGTAAAGGATTAGTAAGGCTATGAGCCAGTGCAGTGGGGTGTGTACGACTCCATATGGCAAAGTGGACATAGCGAAGGATTAGTGGCTATGGATCAGTGTAGTGAAGCCGTTGTGACTTCATGGGGCAGAGTGATCATAGCAAAGTATTGGGTGATCGAAGTAGTGGATATCGTATGCTTTACGCACTGAGTGAGAGATGTGAGGATGGTTGCTATGCTTGATTGTTTGCCATCACTATGACATGCACACCCCCACCCCCGTATCTTTACACCATATGTTATTGGCACCTTAGAGTATTGTACAATATGTAGTGCTAACTCTTTGGTTGCAGGTACAGGTTCAGGTATGGTTTAGTATACCTGTTATTGTTCTGTTTAGTTGCTTATCGCTCATACCAGACTTTTTGTCTGACCCAGAGTTTTATGTCTCTTCTTATTACTCTAGGTGCTCACACGAGTAGACTAGAGACAGGTTAGCTGGTGATGCACGAGTAGCTGATTTGGAGACGATCAGGAGGCTCCTACGTATGATATCTACATATATTCTCCCTGTGTCGTTGGTGGTCACTACTTGGGCATTAGTAGTGTACCTTCTTTATCTTGCTTTTGCTTTTAGAGACAGTATTTTGAAATTATAATAAGCTGTATTTTGGATTTCTGCTGTTGTGATGCTTAGTTCTAGTTTTCAGGTTATGCACTGTCTCTCATGTTTTATGTCAAGTATTTTATTATTATATTTTGTTCTATGCGCTGTGAGACATTCTACAGGTTCTTTCAACGTTAGGTTCAATCTCCAAGGTATCACAGATCCAAGCATTTCCAATTACTATCTTATTTATGTGTTAAGAGGACAGAGGTCAGAACGTAAAGTTCTGGTGAATGAAAATCAGATAATTTTTAAGGAATAACCATCTCTTATATTTGGCAATATAAAATTTTCATGATATGTCTATGCAAACAAAAATACACACAATTAAACATATGAGAAGGACATTCTAATAGTCACGTAAGGCCTATATATAAATCTAAGGGCAGACGTTATTACAGTCACTTAATACCCTATATGGTAATGTAAGGGCGGACATTCTTATGGTCACTTAATACCCTACGAAATAGTTTAAGGGGGTACGTCCTTGCAGTCACTTAATACCCCATGAGGTGGGCTATACCTAGTTACTTAAGGCCATTACCTAATTCATTAAGGGTGGACATTCCTATAGTCACTTAACACCCATGGAGAATCCGTAGCCATTTAAGACCTCGTCCTAACACCCACTTAATAAATAATAACTCTCCTTGTAGATCAAGAAATAGTAATGGCCACTTACTACCAAGCTTTGGTCAGGAGCATAACTTCATTAAAGAAAACCCTCCTGGCGGGGACCCTCTTATTACTATCTTGCTGCCCCTACGGGTGAACATCTAGTCACTTAATACTTCCCTTAAACGATGGTGCTTAGGCCATATATATAATCCATCCCTAGGTCCCTCACTAGCCCGTAGATAAGAAGCATACATTACTTGGAGAACTACCCTACTCACGCTATCATCTATTAAGACCATTTAATACCTTATATATAAGAGAAGGCAAACAACCACTAAAACCACGAAGGATGGGTCCCATGACATAGGTACATAGCCAAGGAGCTAACCTTAGGAACAGACCTAGTCCTAACTACTTAATACCCAACAAGAGGCAAGTCAGCCACTTAATATCTTTCCCCATGGCGGGTCTACTTCATACACAAATACACACACACACACACTAGACATCTCACATTAGACCATCCATTTGTCGACGGTGGATTTGCCGGCAGTTATGGGTAGGCTTCTTCTACAATTCGGGTCTAACATCGTATCAAAGTGTAATAATTATACTGGCCTATGACACCTAGACCTCTCACATTAACCAATCTTACTTATAGATGTGGGATATGACAGTCGATTTCGGGCTGGCTTCTACTATAAGTAATGGTTAACCTCGTCTCTATGTGTCATTAATTATAATTAAAGCCATGGACTCACACACTGCATACAAATTTCTTTGGAGACATTCAACTTCTATATCTTAATTTTATAATATTTATTACACACTTAATACGTGTTAATATTATGTTTATTAAGCTATTAATATATAAAAATATAGGAGTGAATTATGCGAAGTAGATTTGTGCCCTTATCAAGTTTGAAATGTCAGTCCCTATTCAAATTAAAGGTGTAAAAATTATTTTCCATATTCCCTTCAATCATGGCATAAATATACAAAGTAACATGTTGCAATCAAAATGGAATAACAATAATATCAACATTAAACTTGATCTTAACAATAAAAGATAAACAAAGTGTCATATATCCAATATATATATATATATATATATATATATATATATAATTTCTATTTTGGTATAGATCCAATTTTTGTGTGAATTTATATGCAAGACCTTAATAGTTGGACATCTTGTAAACTACATGTTCAAATACCCTATTTAGAAAATAGGAAAAAATTGTGAAGGACAAAAAAACCAAAAAAAATTCCCAAAAGGACAAGGGGCAAAAAACTTGTCCAAAAGGACAAGTTTTAGTGCAAAGTGGAAAAACATGGGACCCCCCTGAAATTCACCATTTGCACTAAACTTGTCCTGGGCAAATAATTTGGTGAGTTTGTCCTTATGGGAAAAATCCCCTTTAGAAAAATAGAGATTTAAACCTATTCTAATTTACAATTTCTCCAAGTCTTAACCTTTTGCTACAAATCCGCACTTATGAATTTTCATAAAATAAAATAAGTTGAATCTGATCAATATAGAGAATTATGCAACAGCAACATGCTTTTCTTTTATTATTTCAATAATCCAAACCCACATATAAAAAGAAATTAACTATTTTTTCATCCAAACAAAAAATAAATGGAAGATTCAAGGGATTTGATACTGTTTTCTTTTCATATAAACTCAAATCTTCCTAGCCAAAATAATCCAAATTCAGACTAACAAACCACAGAAAATTGCAAACTTAGATGAATTCCAATTACAGAGATTTCTAAAAGAGATTAGTGGAAAACTGGTATAGAATATCTCAAAAATTTGGATTATCACCCTTCGATGAAACGAACTCCAGCTTCACCTAATACGCACACACATACATACATACATACATACATACATACATACATATATAGATATATATAAGATAATCAAAGTTTAGAATCTCATGTATATATATATATATATTAGTTCCATAGTTTACACATAAGAATTTTGATCTAGGGAGATAGATGTTTAGATCTAGAAAGATAGGATTTAGAAGAACCTAACCTGAGGTATGGAATTAAGAAATGGAGAAGCAAAGTGGAGGTACAAGAATGGAATGAAAAATATGGTTTGTGAGAGGCTAGGGGATTGCTTATATAGTTGTAAGTGTTAATAAAGACCGTGGGATCTATCAGATTAAATTCAGATAGTCCATGTTCGCAAATTATATAAAAACCCTTACAAAAACATGTCTTCCCCACCAATTTTACTCAACGGTAGTCGACCTCATCCGGGAAGGGCAGTCGACGCCTATGGTTGACACCCTTTTAGGGAAGCGGTCGACTACTTTGGGTCGATTTTTCCTAGGGAATTTATTCCTTGGTTGTATACCTAATTTATGAACTATTGATTTAATTGATTGATTACCTTCCTTAAGTTTATTATTCTTGTCCCCTCCTTTATATAAATATATACACACAAATTTGAATTCAATAGGGATATTCTTTTCATGATAATCTCAATTAATTATTTTAGATATGTGTATTATTTATTTGAAGTTCAAACCTTGTGCGTTAGTATTTACGCGCAACTTGTTTTATTAACAACTTTTGCATACGGGCTTCGTTTTCGGTAAATAAAATATGAAAAAGGATCAAAATCTCACCACGAATGAAAGTATAATATTTCGTGGCTCAATTCCAAATTATTCAATATCCTTATTTTTAGCATATTAATATTTTGTTAATTTATTATTGTTTATATTTAATTTAATTATCTATGTCTATTTAGGGTATATTTTACGGGGTGTTACAACAAATCAAGCACATGAACAAATAAAAACCAAACCCATATAACGAATGGTTAAAACCAATAAATCCACATGGTATAGTAGTATATAGAACATTAGTAAGCTACTATATGTATGTCTGGTTATTACATAAAATTCTAGATGATTTACCCCATTAGTTGAAGAATTAGCTCGCATGAACTACAAAACAAGTCAAGTTATGAATAAATCATATAGAAGACATTCAAATGAAGTAAGAAACAAGAAGCAATTAGAGGAAACCAATTCCAAGCGAAGATCACAACTTGACAACAAGTTATGGACATAACTCATTACCAAGTTATGATGTTGGACCGACTTTCAAAGCCTGCTAACATCAAATTTTTGGTTCAATAACTCATTTACTCCTATAAATATAAGCTTACTTGGAACTAGAAATGTATATTCATGGAACTGACCATCACTACTCTACATGAACCTTTCTTCAACTTCTTTTTCTATGTAATAGTTTCCTATTTAGTCACTATTGACTATATTTGTCAAACTCTAGCAATTGCAATTCTTTCTAATCAACTTATCATTCGATTTAACCTTGCAAACACTACCACATCATAACAACCATTTGGTAACACTTACTTTTTGTAATCGATAATTATTTGTATTATAAATTAATCACAAAATAAACATTGCAAAACAAAAATTTATGATCAAAGGCACATATCTACAAAAAATTAATTATTGATGTGTATATGCATTGATAAATGTGGTTAAATTGAAATTGCTTGAACCATGTCGAAGTTAAAAAGCAATTGAACTTCTTTGGCCTTAGTTTCAACTTCTTAATGCGTGTTCACGCTTTTCCATTTGAAGAACCTTCAAAAATTAATTCCACATAAAAAAAACCATGATTCAATTTTTTCTTCTCTATAGTCTCCAGGGGAGTCGTCCTCTAGCTCCAAGCAAATCGTCCTCTCTCCTTCAGACTTCAGGTGAATCGGCTACAACTATGTTGTTGATTCGATCTATCATGTGCTTCAGCAACCCTCTTGCTTCCTCGAGCTTTAGAATTTTTTTCCATGCTCCATATCTTCATAAGCGCTCGATCTTCAACACCCACTCAAATCCCCTAGTGTTAGCCTTTGAAGGTATGAAACATAGTGCATAATAGTTCCTACTTGTTGAACTATATAACCTTTGTATTTATTTTAGGAAGAGGCAAAGTTTTAAAGCAATTAATTCTATTTTATGTGCATTGATTTAAGCAAAGTATTGTACTTTACTATTTATGGCCATCTATGATAAAATAAATAACCGCTACTTGTTGGTTTTGGTAAAATTTGTAGGACTGAAGAAACTTTGTTCATCTTTACACTTATTTTTTTTATATATTCATAATAACTTGGCAGCACACTTATTTTGTCTACAAGAACCGATTTTGTTTACAAGAATGAAAATTATTTATATGTGTAATCAATAAGAATTCAGCAGTTTCTTTAAAAAAGCTTGTTTATAAAGTAATACAAAAACAAGCAGCTCTTATCGATAAAAAAGGAGAGAGGCAAGGAATTTATTTATTCTAAGAAGTGATGATATGCTAAACGAAGCATATTACAGATGTGGTGTAGTTTATGCGGAATTTGCAAGGATATTTTGTTTGGGGTGGTCTTATATTTATTTAATTAATTTTCATTTGAAAACTATAAATATTTACTTAGATCAGCGCGTGAAATTAAAATTTTGTGCTTAATTGTGCATTCTAGGAATCTTGCTGATGACGCCTGAGAGGGGAAAGGCCATATGGGAAATCTATGGTGAGAAACTAATTGAGTAAGTATAAATCTAAATAACCCTTGAAGCCATAACAATTTTGCAAAAATGCAAATTTTCATTGTACGTCTAGTATATCACTGATTTACCTTATCTTTAGCTATTGTCGTTATGATACAAGAATAGTTATAGATGTTTTTCATGTGATTTGGGTGAAATAAAGAGTTGCGTAAATGTTGGATAATTGTTTTGCCCTGATATGGGTTTTAGGAATAGAGAATGATCATCAAAAGTTGTTTTAGAAGACTTTATTATCCAAATTAGGAATATTTTTATCAAAAGGATAGTCTACTAAAGATAGTTGATTAAACCCTTCCCAAATGCTGAAAGTAAACCCGAAGTACATGTTTAATACCACTAGCAATGTGGGATTAGACTCTTCTAAAAACTGAAATAAATCCTCGGGTAATTCTTCCTAAGTTCGATTTCGTTCTGTACTAAGTTATTTGCCTTTTTTGTTTAACATCAATCTTTTGCTATTTTCAGGTCATGAAAATTGAGTTATTACCCGATACTTCAAATTGCAAAAGTAATTTCATAGCTGATTTTACTATTTACTTCCTGTTAATATACCAGAATGGATTCCTTGAATTCAAAATTATTCATCGATATTTCTATCAGAAATGATTAAAATGGAAAGAGCTTCCTATGTGTTTGGTACAAACTCATTACCTCTTTATACCATCATGCTTCTAAATTTTCATTTATTCTTAGTAAAATTATTGTAATCTATAGCTTGGTGTAGAAAGACGGATGAGTTTGTGGATGATCCTATTGCATCACATGGCACCCTTAAGGCCTTAACTTTTAACAAATGGGAATCAAAATTAAATGCTCTTTTCAGTGGACACGCTTAAGATATATTTGATGCTGAATGCTTTAGTCATGCATTCAGTAATTTTTGGAAAAAAATAGGAATCAAATTTAGATTGTCCTAATAACTAACTAAATTAGAAGTTCTTTTTGTTCTTATAAACAAAACCATTTCCCATATGGTCTCATGATATGCCTTACTTTTGAATAAGTTAAGTATAACTATAGAGTTTCTCATACCAGTCTTATGACTGACTCATAATTTGTTTTTCCCTTGCAAAATCGGGTGCCTGTTATTTCCACATGAGTAGCTGTGTAGTTTGTTTTACAGATATTTTGAGCAGGATTCTGGATTGAAGCTTAAAGCTAAGTCCAAGGCATCGATAATTCTTCTGCTGAATGTAACTTTTGTATTTTCGCTGTGCATTTTAATCACTAGACTCTATGATTTGTTTTGCACTCTGATATCTTGTACTCTAATGTAAATTGTTGTAATAATAATGAAAAGTTCTCTTGTTTCTATCTGATATTCCCAAAGTTAATCGTTCAAGGGCTTCTGCCTTTTGGATCAGACATGTGCGACTTACGGTTGATTCGAAAGTCAGGAATTTTTGGGTCGTTACAAATGGTATCAAAGCTTTTGGTTAATTAAAAAGCTTTGGGATACAACTCATAAGAACATAATGAAAGAACTCATCAGAGATAGGATTAGTAACATCCGATAAGAATAACACATTAGAGATAGGATCAATAGTGTCCTAGGATGAGTGACTCATTAGAGATGGGGTTAGTAATGCCTTAGAATGAGTTAAGAGTATTACGTCTCCCTTCCTTTTTTAGGACAAAAAGTTTTAAAGTCGGGTAGATTATAACGACCCAAAATTTTGGAGCCAATTTAAAATTTATTTTTAATTAATTTTACAGGGATTTATAACCAATTTAAAATTCGATTATTTAACGCTATTTCGATAGCTTACTAAGGAAAAAATTTCAAACGATCTCAAAATTCGATGAAACTAATTTTATTAGATCCATAACATCGAAAAATTGTAAGGTTCCAAATTTCATGATTTTTGAAGTTACTATGTGAGCGCGCAAAAGTAAACGCATACCAGGTCAATCTGTCAAAATTAAGCAAAAACTCAATAGAAAAATAAAACGGATGGTCAAATGAACTCCAAATTAAACAAGACCTATTCTGTTGGTTCCGGAATTACTATTTATGCCGGAATTCAAAATTTCATGAAAAAACGGATTCCTCATTTGATCACACGAGATGGAACTAAGACACTTCAACACTTTTAACCAAAGCTTTAAAGGCAACAACACCATATGACATGTCTTACATCCAAGCCTCCCTAGTGTTTTCTTTTCCATCCCTCCTCCCTCGAGACATCAACAATCTGCGTGCCTCATCTTTTATAAAAACTCTTCCTCCTTTCCTTTCTTCCTTTCCTCTTCTCCATTTTCCTTTAATCTTCTCTTTCTCCTCCTTGAGAAATCCATGGACACCGCACCCCCACCCACCTCCACCTGACTTCCTCCCTTCCACCAGCACCTACCCCACCTGCGCATCCCTTCCCTCCTCCTTCCCTCTTGCTGTAAGCTTCCCTCCCTCTCTAGCTTCCAAAAATCCAATTTTTAACAAAAAATTGCAAATACCACCCCATATAAACCCAAATCCACACTCCTCCTTGCCTTTACACCCCACGTTCAGCCCCTACGCCTAAACCCCTTCCATCTTAAACAGGTGGACCCCACCTCCTTGCAGAAATCCCCTAGTCCTCGTCTCCCATCCCATTTGCCCTGTATTCGCAGATCTGTGAGAGTGAGTGCATCTGACCAATTTATGAACCCTATAACCACCAAACTTGAACCCATAAGATTCCAAAAATATTTAGAGTTACTGGAAGGGTGTCTTAGTCGCGTGCGAGAGTTCGTGGTCCATCCGTGTAAGAGATTGGCAGAGCTGATACCCACAGTGAGAAACCGAAACTCACTTAGGAAGGGATATATTAAATTAATTGTTTATGATTAATTGATTGTGTCTGATAATGATTTATAATCGATCATATAAGTTTAATATAATATAAAATGTTGAATAGTGTGATAAGAATATCATTTTTATCTAGTATATATGAAATCACTTGGGGGTACGACACTTAAATTACAAACAGTATCGATTGGAATGTTGTTGAACCATAGATAGTTTTGGTTGAGTAGTATATAATTAGTAGCAATTGGTTGTTGTAGATAATTTTACATGGATTGCGATGTAAACCCCTCACGGGTATTGGGATGATAATTTACACATCTCCCAAGTGTTTAGTTTGTAGATAATTTCAAATGGATTGTGATGTATACTCCATACGGGTATTGGGATGATAATTTACACATCTCCTAAGTGTTTAATTGAATGTGTTGAAAATCCCATACGGGTATTGGGATGATATTTGACACTAATCCCAAGTGTTTGAATTGTATGGTAATGTATTGATTAATAGATCTGTCTAAGCCTTACTTATTTAAGGCTTATATGGTGACATTTCACTTTGTATGTGCAGTGAATGTTAATTGGTGGATGATTGAGTATTATATAATATTATAATATCATTTAATAGGAATATTGATTTTTGAAGTTGAATATGGAAAACATAATTTTTGGAAAGTTTTTAAATAGTTAATAAACTATTTTGGGTGGAGTATGATTCGATATTTTATTATAATCGAGGTTTGTATTGAATAGAACTCGTCACACAGCGACAGATCGCGAATGTTGACCGTTAACTTCAAACTAAAGTACCAGGGGATCCGACCATCGGATTTTTCCCAAAATTGGAACTGTTGGGTTTGTAATTAAAAGAGCTTTCAAATGAATCTAGGAATGTTGAAATCCAACGGTTAGATCTTGAGATAAGTCCATATCAAACTGGACTAAAAACAGCACCAGGACCCGTAGTGACCTGTAATTAGGATTTTTGAAAATGTACTATTTTTAAATTATTAAAAATAGGGTAAAGTATGTTAAATCATAATAAAAGATTTGAAAGAGTTATGAACCAAATGTACTTGGTTTTTGATATTTATTGTTGTCGATTTATTATTTGGATTGTGCTCGACCAGTTTATGAGCAAATATGCTTTTATATTTAGCACTGGGTTGGATAGAAATATTTGTATGCTAACACCTTATGATTTATTTCATGATTTGACTATGAGGTATTTAGCGATGTTGTTTGGTTCATTTCAATTCAATGAATGATTTTTTAAATGAGATTTTATTAATTGAAAGGAAATGTTATTCCCGATTTTGGACAGGGAATGTTTTATAAAACAGAAAGGATTTCGAGGACTGAACCTGATGTTTTCGAAATGATTTGGAAATGGAATGTGTGTCTGAGATTGTATTTCATAACATAACCGATTAGTCGATGTTGTTGATATATATGTTTGGTGGCGGAGAATTTATTCTCTTAGTTTAGCACCCTTCTTTGAGACGTTTGAGCTCAAATGTTATATTATTAGTGGGAACTGATCATGTGTGAATCAAAAATATGAAGTACTATGGTTTGAAAGTTCTTGTGATTATTATCATTTCGAAATGGTTTTTCCCTACTTAAGGATATAAAATGGTTTAGTGTGTGGCTAAAGATTCGGGTAGTCCTGACAACTAAATGTATGATTGTGACCCAGACACCTTAATTGGTTAGTGGTTGGTGTAGTCCTGCCCCGTTAGTGGGAGGTGCAAACACACACACACACACACACACACACATATATATATATATATATATATATATATATATATCGAGCGAATGAAGGTGTGTTCCCTTTTCCTTATTGATGGGAGAAACTGTAACAACCCGTAAAATCTGGGCCAGTTTAAAATTTTTATTTTGGCAATTATAGCGAATTTTGATTATTTAAAATAGATTATTTTAAATAATATCGACGAGAAATTTATTTTGAATGGAATTAGAACGTATATATTATATACGTCGTCGTTAGAATATAAATAATTATATATAATTATAAATAGAATTGAAAATGGCGCGGTAGTTCGATAATTCGATTTCAAACTTCAATTGAATGTACCGGGTGCAAAACAATCCGGATTTTAGTGAAACCAAAAACGATAGGATCTTTTTGGGAATATCTTTCCAACGAATCCGAAAGATCAAGATTTCATATCGGGAATCAAAAGATATGTCCAGTTGAAAATTCTGAATAGTCGCTATGGAATTCAGGCCCTTAAAAATGGACATTTTGCAAATGACCTCGGATTTCGACGAAACCAGTTTTGTTGGGTCCGTGATGTCGAATTATTGCTAGGTTTCAAATTTCATAATTTTTCGAATCAATATGTGAGCGTGGCAAAGGAAAACGCGTTTGACCAGTTTTAGTTGATTTTAATCGACTGGAAATTGGCCATTTTTCCAACGGTCTCAGAATTCGACGAAACTAGTTTTGTTAGGACCGTATCGTCAATACGAAACTAGAAAATATTTTTCTGGAATTTTTCTAGTTAGTATGTGACCCCGATAATTTGAAATGTACGTTTAAAATTCAATATAAGGACTTAAATGTAATTTCAACGAAAACTGATCGTAACGATCAAACCTGCTTACGATACATATCCCATTGTGTTCGGAATGGGGGTAAAACGCTATGGACGACAGGCGGTGGACCTCGGTTCGAGGTCATATGTAAAAGTCAACCCTTGTGCATAATTTAATAATTAAATAATAAAATAAAAAAAAAACTATTCCCTCCCCTTTTCTTTCTGCCTTGGCCCCCCCGATCATTAATCAGAAAAGAGAAAAAAAAATAAAAAAAAAGAAACCCTAGAAATCAAGCCGCCGCCCCTCTTATCCTCGACGCCGACGAAGTCGCCGAAGCCCCCACCGCCGACCTCCTCCTTCCAGCGAAGACGGCGCCACCCTCGAACACCCCTCCCAGTCGCGAAGCAATCGAAGCTTCCACCTCGAACATCATCGCGACGCCTCCTGAACCCTTGCCGCCGACGAACAACACCATCGAGCCCCCCCTTCGCATAC
This sequence comes from Allium sativum, assembly GCA_030737875.1. NCBI lineage: Eukaryota > Viridiplantae > Streptophyta > Magnoliopsida > Asparagales > Amaryllidaceae > Allium > Allium sativum. The sequence goes on along the minus strand of CM060913.1, from coordinate 537,511,255 downwards.
CACGGTGAGCTTTTAAGCTATTTTATTTTGATTTTTATTTTTGGTTTATAAAACCGATTCAAAAACTAAACTGTATTTTCTCTAGATTTAAAACTGTAGTTTTTTTTTTCTTTAGAATAAAACTGATAAATATGAAGTTATAAAACTGAGTTTTAAACAGATTTTTTTTTATTATAAAGATTTAAAACTGTTATATTTTTTTTTTTTTAAGATGAAAAACTGTTTTGTTTTTAAAGAGTTAAAACAGAATTTTTAAAAAGAAAGTAAAACAGATTTTATATATAAAGTTTTAAAAACTGTTTTTTTTAGAAATTTAAAAACTGATTTATAAAGAACTTTAAAACTGATTTTTTTTGGGAATTTTAAAAACTGCATTTTTAAAAGAAGAAAAAAAAACTGCATTTTTAAAAGAAGAAAAAAAACTGCATTTTTGAAAGAAGAAAAAAAAACTGCATTTTTGAAAGAAGAAAAAAAACTGCATTTTTGAAAGAAGAAAAAAAACTGCATTTTTAATAAGGCAAAAACTGCATTTTATAAAAGAGTTAAAACTGGATTTTTAAAGAAAATATAAACTGATTCTTTTTAGAATATTATGAACTGTTTTTTTTAAAAAAAGAAATTGAAAACTGCATTTTAAAAAAAGAAAAAGAAACAGATTTTTTAAAAGATATAAAAACAGATTTTTTAAAAGATATAAAAACAGATTTTTAAAAGATATAAAAACTGATTTTTTTAAAAGGTATTGAAAACTGATTTCTTTAAAAAGAAAAATCATATTTTTATATATTGAAAGCGAAGTCAAAATCATATTTTTATATATTGAATAGCGTAGTAAAAATTCGATTTTTACATGTGCAGAGAATACGGGTGAAAGCGACAAATAGGCGAAGATTTCTATCAAGGAAGTGCCGTGGAGTTAGGATAGCTATTGGTGAGAACTCCTCACTCTAAATTTTCTTTTTCTAGTTATATATATATATACTAGGATGTAGACGGTGCTTAGTAGCACCCGACACAATCGTCCACAGACCATGGACTTGTTTGTTTGATTGCAAATTAGTTAGACTATATGGTTTGGTTTGAATGGTTTGGTGAAATGAACTATATATATCGAAAGTGAAAATATTATATATCGAAAGTGAAAATATTATATATAGTGAAAGTGAAAATATTATATATAGTGAAAGAGAAAATATCGAATATATTGAAAGTGAAAATATCGAATATATTGAAAGTGAAAATAATATATATATTGAAAGTGAAAATATTGAATATATTGAAAGTGAAAGTATCGAATATATTGAAAATGAATATATATATATAGAAAATGAATTCGAATTGAACTAAATAGAAAACGAATTCGAATTGAACTGAATAGAAAACGAGTTCGAATTGAATTGAATAGAAAACGAATTCGAAATGAATTGAATAGAAAACGAATTTGAATTGAATTGAATAGAAAACGAATTCGAAATGAATTGAATAGAAAACGAATTCGAAATGAATTGAATAGAAAACGAATTCGAAATGAATTGAATAGAAAACGAATTCGAAATGAATTGAATAGAAAACGAATTCGAATTGAATTAAATAGAAAACGAATTCGAATTGAACTGAATAGAAAACGAATTCGAATTGAATTGAATAGAAAACGAATTCGAAATGAATTGAATAGAAAACGAATTCGAAATGAATTGAATAGAAAACGAATTCGAATTGAATAACATAGAAAATGAATTCGAATTGAACTGAATAGAAAACGAATTCGAATTGAAATAAAATTGAAATCGATTTGAATTGAAATCAAATCGAAGTGAATGTTAAAAGAATTTATAAAGGAAGATTCAATTTTGATTTGAAATTGAAATAAAGGTTGAAATTGTTTTTGAAACAAATTTGAAATGATTAATAAAATTCGTTTTAAAAGGAAATCGACGAAATATATATTATATATATTATATATATAATATAATGGCCTGAATAGAACGCGCCGCGCCGCGGCAGTTCGCGAATTTCGACCATTGACTTCGAACGGACATTACGGGAGATCCGACCGTCGGATTCTCCTAAAACCGGAACCGTTGGGTTCGTATCGAAAAGAGCTTTCTAGCGAATATTAGAAATTTGAAATCTAACGGTTGGATTTGGAATTACGTCCAAATCAAATTTGAAAAAGGTCGCTGTAAGTGCAGTTCGATGGCCGTTGATGGAAATCGACTGTACGGGCCTCGATAAAATTATTAAAAATAGTAATAATTTGTGTAAAATCATAAGAAATGATTTGTGAAGAATTGGGATGAAAAACTCCATATTTGAAAAGATAAAAATAGATTTTTATCGAAATGAACTAGTTATTAACTAGAAAAATAATCCAATGGTTAAAAATAAATAAATTGGATTAGATTTGAATTGAAATTATCAATGGATATTTTCGATATTGGATTCCGTGATTACAGATATTGTGATGGGAATTTGGAAGATATCGATATCGTTATTCCCGATATGATATCTGTTGGTTTCAGGATTTGATGTTAAATATAAGTCAATACTCTCTCTATTTAAAACCTTATATTTAATGTCAAATTTGATTGATTGATGGTTTGGATTGTGCTCGACCAGTTTATGAGCAGAATATGCTTCTACATTTAGCATTGGGTTGGGTTGAAAATATCTGTGTGCTAACGCCTTGTGAAACACTTCACGATTTGACGATAAGGTGTTTAGCGATGTTGTGTTCATTTCAAATTTAACGAATGATTGTGAAATGATATTTTTCTTAAGTGAAAAGAAATGTATTCCCGATTTTGGACAGGGAATGTTTTATAAAAATGTTTTATAAAACAGAAAGGATTTCGAGGCCCAAAACCCGATGATTTCTAAAATGATTTAGAAATGTATTATATGTTACATTGTGGTTCATCGCGTATTCGATCAGTTGCTATTAATGATGTATCTGTTTGGTGGCGGAGAATTTATTCTCTTGCTTAACACCCTTCTTTGAGACGTACGAGCTCAAAGGTTATGTGATTAATAGTGACTGATCATATGCGTGAATTACAGATGTGAAGTACTATATTTTGAAAGTACTTGTGATTATTATGTTGTGAAATGATTTTCCCTACTTCGGGATATGAAATGATTTAGTATGTGGCTAAAGATTCGGGTAACCCTGAGACTAAAAGTATGGGTGAGAGGGCGGTGTATGCTCTCCATGAGTGGGAGGTGCATCGTCGGTGTAGCCTACTCCTACGTGGGGTAGGTGCACATATATATATCGAGTTGCGAGGTGCGTACCCTTTGCCTTGTCGATGGGGAGCACGATATTTGGTTGCATACTTGTTTGTATGCATTGTTATGTTTTGGAATTCACATTTCCAAATGATTTGATTTGAGATCCCGAAGTGAAATCTACTTTGATATAGAAAGTTAGATATGTATTTCAAATGATTTGAAATAAGAAATCGGGAATAAAATCCAAAGGAATAATTTCTGTAAATTGAATTGGATTTGGAAAATCTAAGTGTTGTGATTAATCTAAGTGGGTAGATTGGGATATTGCATGTTGTGTGAGGCATAGTAGATCCATATATCTATATTGATTGTTGCTTATACACTGGCTTTCATGGGGGTAAACCCGTTCCGCGAAAGTGGCGTGGTCCCGTGATTTGCCTTATTTTTGAACAAGTTTAACAAATGTTTTTTTTTGAGTTCTCACACCAGTCCCATGACTGACCTGTAGTTTGCTTTTCCCTTGCGAACTCGGGTGCCCCTATTTTCCACACGGGCAGTCGAGTAGTTTTATTTTGCAGATGTATTGAGCAGGATTCTGGATTGAAGCTTTAAGCTGTGTCCAGGCATTTACAGTCTTCCGCTGTGTAGTTTATATTTCCGCTGTGCATTGTATTACATTTATGAAAATTTATCTTCCGCTGTGTATTATTATCGATATACTCTGATATTCTGTACTCTGATGTAACATTATTATGATGTTTATTGAAGTCTTCTGTTATTTGTTCTGATGTGTTGTATACCCAAAGTTAGCGTATGCGGGATTCGAACGGTCTTGGTCGGTTTAGCAATCGATTAGGTCCGGGCGAAATCCGTGTCGTTACAACGTGGTATCAGAGCTTTGGTTAAACTCAAATCTTTGGGGTACAACTCGTTAGAACTGAACAAAAGACTCATCAGAGGTAGGATTAGTAATGTCCTATAAAAGAATCCTCATTAGAGATAGAATCAGTAGCATTCTAGAATGAGTGACTCGTTAGAGATGGGGTTAGAAATGCCCTAGAATGAGTCGAGAGTTATTTGTTTATAAATAACGTATTTGTGATTATATATATAATCTGGTTTTAGAAAATATGATTTTAAATATATAAAATTATATATTTGAAAATATAATCAATTAATTGATTGATGTTTGTGTTGTTGGTTTACTTGTTTGATAATTTTGAACCATTTAGCCTAATTGAATCAAATATTGAATTGTATTGAAATTGGTCGCATTTGCTTGCATATGCATATACTTACATTGAACAGGTCATAGCAAGGAGGCTAGAGCAGAGAATAAAATTTGTTTGCCCGACAAATAGGTACATGTTTACTACATAATTTCCTGTTTTGTTTGGGTGATGATGATTTTGTGAGCCTATTGGCTAGCCGCTTGGCTTTTTCTTTTTCTTTTTGAGATCTGAAGGACCGGGGAAGCTATTTGAAATTCCCCGATGCTCCCGGTGCAGGGGAGGTTATGGCGAAATTTTTCAAAAATTTAAGGTGTTAGCCAAATTTTTGAAGTTTTGAAAATTCTCAGAAACTAAAGAGTTGGAGAATGGAAGTCAGATCGAGCATAGAGTTGAATAATCAAACCACTTTCGACTTTGTTCCTTTTCGGGGACGAAAAGTTTTAAGTGGGGGAGATTGTAACAACCCGTAAAATCTGGGCCAGTTTAAAAATTTTATTTTGGCAATTATAGCGAATTTTGATTATTTAAAATAGATTATTTTAAATAATATCGACGAGAAATTTATTTTGAATGGAATTAGAACGTATATATTATATACGTCGTCGTTAGAATATAAATAATTATATATAATTATAAATAGAATTGAAAATGGCGCGGTAGTTCGATAATTCGATTTCAAACTTCAATTGAATGTACCGGGTGCAAAACAATCCGGATTTTAGTGAAACCAAAAACGATAGGATCTTTTTGGGAATATCTTTCCAACGAATCCGAAAGATCAAGATTTCATATCGGGAATCAAAAGATATGTCCAGTTGAAAATTCTGAATAGTCGCTATGGAATTCAGGCCCTTAAAAATGGACATTTTGCAAATGACCTCGGATTTCGACGAAACCAGTTTTGTTGGGTCCGTGATGTCGAATTATTGCTAGGTTTCAAATTTCATAATTTTTCGAATCAATATGTGAGCGTGGCAAAGGAAAACGCGTTTGACCAGTTTTAGTTGATTTTAATCGACTGGAAATTGGCCATTTTTCCAACGGTCTCAGAATTCGACGAAACTAGTTTTGTTAGGACCGTATCGTCAATACGAAACTAGAAAATATTTTTCTGGAATTTTTCTAGTTAGTATGTGACCCCGGTAATTTGAAATGTACGTTTAAAATTCAATATAAGGACTTAAATGTAATTTCAACGAAAACTGATCGTAACGATCAAACCAGCTTACGATACATATCCCATTGTGTTCGGAATGGGGGTAAAACGCTATGGACGACAGGCGGTGGACCTCGGTTCGAGGTCATATGTAAAAGTCAACCCTTGTGCATAATTTAATAATTAAATAATAAAATAAAATAAAAAAAAACTATTCCCTCCCCTTTTCTTTCTGCCTTGGCCCCCCCCCCCCCGATCATTAATCAGAAAAGAGAAAAAAAAATAAAAAAAAAGAAACCCTAGAAATCAAGCCGCCGCCCCTCTTATCCTCGACGCCGACGAAGTCGCCGAAGCCCCCACCGCCGACCTCCTCCTTCCAGCGAAGACGGCGCCACCCTCGAACACCCCTCCCAGTCGCGAAGCAATCGAAGCTTCCACCTCGAACTTCATCGCGACGCCTCCTGAACCCTTGCCGCCGACGAACAACACCATCGAGCCCCCCCTTCGCATACCACGGTGAGCTTTTAAGCTATTTTATTTTGATTTTTATTTTTGGTTTATAAAACCGATTCAAAAACTAAACTGTATTTTCTCTAGATTTAAAACTGTAGTTTTTTTTTTCTTTAGAATAAAACTGATAAATATGAAGTTATAAAACTGAGTTTTAAACAGATTTTTTTTTTATTATAAAGATTTAAAACTGTTATATTTTTTTTTTTAAGATGAAAAACTGTTTTGTTTTTAAAGAGTTAAAACAGAATTTTTAAAAAGAAAGTAAAACAGATTTTATATATAAAGTTTTAAAAACTGTTTTTTTTAGAAATTTAAAAACTGATTTATAAAGAACTTTAAAACTGATTTTTTTTGGGAATTTTAAAAACTGCATTTTTAAAAGAAGAAAAAAAAATTGCATTTTTAAAAGAAGAAAAAAAACTGCATTTTTGAAAGAAGAAAAAAAAACTGCATTTTTGAAAGAAGAAAAAAAACTGCATTTTTGAAAGAAGAAAAAAAACTGCATTTTTAATAAGGCAAAAACTGCATTTTATAAAAGAGTTAAAACTGGATTTTTAAAGAAAATATAAACTGATTCTTTTTAGAATATTATGAACTGTTTTTTTTTAAAAAAGAAATTGAAAACTGCATTTTAAAAAAAGAAAAAGAAACAGATTTTTTAAAAGATATAAAAACAGATTTTTTAAAAGATATAAAAACAGATTTTTAAAAGATATAAAAACTGATTTTTTTAAAAGGTATTGAAAACTGATTTCTTTAAAAAGAAAAATCATATTTTTATATATTGAAAGCGAAGTCAAAATCATATTTTTATATATTGAATAGCGTAGTAAAAATTCGATTTTTACATGTGCAGAGAATACGGGTGAAAGCGACAAATAGGCGAAGATTTCTATCAAGGAAGTGCCGTGGAGTTAGGATAGCTATTGGTGAGAACTCCTCACTCTAAATTTTCTTTTTCTAGTTATATATATATATACTAGGATGTAGACGGTGCTTAGTAGCACCCGACACAATCGTCCACAGACCATGGACTTGTTTGTTTGATTGCAAATTAGTTAGACTATATGGTTTGGTTTGAATGGTTTGGTGAAATGAACTATATATATCGAAAGTGAAAATATTATATATATCGAAAGTGAAAATATTATATATAGTGAAAGTGAAAATATTATATATAGTGAAAGAGAAAATATCGAATATATTGAAAGTGAAAATATCGAATATATTGAAAGTGAAAATAATATATATATTGAAAGTGAAAATATTGAATATATTGAAAGTGAAAGTATCGAATATATTGAAAATGAATATATATATAGAAAATGAATTCGAATTGAACTAAATAGAAAACGAATTCGAATTGAACTGAATAGAAAACGAGTTCGAATTGAATAGAAAACGAATTCGAAATGAATTGAATAGAAAACGAATTCGAAATGAATTGAATAGAAAACGAATTCGAAATGAATTGAATAGAAAACGAATTCGAAATGAATTGAATAGAAAACGAATTCGAATTGAATTAAATAGAAAACGAATTCGAATTGAACTGAATAGAAAACGAATTCGAATTGAATTGAATAGAAAACGAATTCGAAATGAATTGAATAGAAAACGAATTCGAAATGAATTGAATAGAAAACGAATTCGAATTGAATAACATAGAAAATGAATTCGAATTGAACTGAATAGAAAACGAATTCGAATTGAAATAAAATTGAAATCGATTTGAATTGAAATCAAATCGAAGTGAATGTTAAAAGAATTTATAAAGGAAGATTCAATTTTGATTTGAAATTGAAATAAAGGTTGAAATTGTTTTTGAAACAAATTTGAAATGATTAATAAAATTCGTTTTAAAAGGAAATCGACGAAATATATATTATATATATTATATATATAATATAATGGCCTGAATAGAACGCGCCGCGCCGCGGCAGTTCGCGAATTTCGACCATTGACTTCGAACGGACATTACGGGAGATCCGACCGTCGGATTCTCCTAAAACCGGAACCGTTGGGTTCGTATCGAAAAGAGCTTTCTAGCGAATATTAGAAATTTGAAATCTAACGGTTGGATTTGGAATTACGTCCAAATCAAATTTGAAAAAGGTCGCTGTAAGTGCAGTTCGATGGCCGTTGATGGAAATCGACTGTACGGGCCTCGATAAAATTATTAAAAATAGTAATAATTTGTGTAAAATCATAAGAAATGATTTGTGAAGAATTGGGATGAAAAACTCCATATTTGAAAAGATAAAAATAGATTTTTATCGAAATGAACTAGTTATTAACTAGAAAAATAATCCAATGGTTAAAAATAAATAAATTGGATTAGATTTGAATTGAAATTATCAATGGATATTTTTGATATTGGATTCCGTGATTACAGATATTGTGATGGGAATTTGGAAGATATCGATATCGTTATTCCCGATATGATATCTGTTGGTTTCAGGATTTGATGTTAAATATAAGTCAATACTCTCTCTATTTAAAACCTTATATTTAATGTCAAATTTGATTGATTGATGGTTTGGATTGTGCTCGACCAGTTTATGAGCAGAATATGCTTCTACATTTAGCATTGGGTTGGGTTGAAAATATCTGTGTGCTAACGCCTTGTGAAACACTTCACGATTTGACGATAAGGTGTTTAGCGATGTTGTGTTCATTTCAAATTTAACGAATGATTGTGAAATGATATTTTTCTTAAGTGAAAAGAAATGTATTCCCGATTTTGGACAGGGAATGTTTTATAAAAATGTTTTATAAAACAGAAAGGATTTCGAGGCCCAAAACCCGATGATTTCTAAAATGATTTAGAAATGTATTATATGTTACATTGTGGTTCATCGCGTATTCGATCAGTTGCTATTAATGATGTATCTGTTTGGTGGCGGAGAATTTATTCTCTTGCTTAACACCCTTCTTTGAGACGTACGAGCTCAAAGGTTATGTGATTAATAGTGACTGATCATATGCGTGAATTACAGATGTGAAGTACTATATTTTGAAAGTACTTGTGATTATTATGTTGTGAAATGATTTTCCCTACTTCGGGATATGAAATGATTTAGTATGTGGCTAAAGATTCGGGTAACCCTGAGACTAAAAGTATGGGTGAGAGGGCGGAGTATGCTCTCCATGAGTGGGAGGTGCATCGTCGGTGTAGCCTACTCCTACGTGGGGTAGGTGCACATATATATATCGAGTTGCGAGGTGCGTACCCTTTGCCTTGTCGATGGGGAGCACGATATTTGGTTGCATACTTGTTTGTATGCATTGTTATGTTTTGGAATTCACATTTCCAAATGATTTGATTTGAGATCCCGAAGTGAAATCTACTTTGATATAGAAAGTTAGATATGTATTTCAAATGATTTGAAATAAGAAATCGGGAATAAAATCCAAAGGAATAATTTCTGTAAATTGAATTGGATTTGGAAAATCTAAGTGTTGTGATTAATCTAAGTGGGTAGATTGGGATATTGCATGTTGTGTGAGGCATAGTAGATCCATATATCTATATTGATTGTTGCTTATACACTGGCTTTCATGGGGGTAAACCCGTTCCGCGAAAGTGGCGTGGTCCCGTGATTTGCCTTATTTTTGAACAAGTTTAACAAATGTTTTTTTTTGAGTTCTCACACCAGTCCCATGACTGACCTGTAGTTTGCTTTTCCCTTGCGAACTCGGGTGCCCCTATTTTCCACACGGGCAGTCGAGTAGTTTTATTTTGCAGATGTATTGAGCAGGATTCTGGATTGAAGCTTTAAGCTGTGTCCAGGCATTTACAGTCTTCCGCTGTGTAGTTTATATTTCCGCTGTGCATTGTATTACATTTATGAAAATTTATCTTCCGCTGTGTATTATTATCGATATACTCTGATATTCTGTACTCTGATGTAACATTATTATGATGTTTATTGAAGTCTTCTGTTATTTGTTCTGATGTGTTGTATACCCAAAGTTAGCGTATGCGGGATTCGAACGGTCTTGGTCGGTTTAGCAATCGATTAGGTCCGGGCGAAATCCGTGTCGTTACAGAAACCTCCAGATATTTGGTTGCATACGTTTTGTTTTGCATGTATTATGATATTTAAATTTCCAAGTGATTAGGTTTGAGATCCTGAAGTGAAAGATAATTGGATATGAAAGCTAGATATGTATTTCAAATGATTTGAAATAAGAAATCGGGATTAGAGTCCAAAGAAATAACTTCTGTAAAGTTAATTAAAATTTGAAAATCTAAGTTTAGGAATTAGGCCTAAATGGGTAGTTTGAGGAATTGCATATTGTTTGCTGCATCGTAGGCTCCATAAGTCTATTTTTGTAATTATTTGAGCACCGGTTTATCTGTGTGCAGGAAACTCATTCCGTGTTTTACGGCGTGGCCTCATTGTATGCCTTACTTTTGAAAAGTATAATTATAGGGTTTCTCATACCAGTCCTATGACTGACTCATAGTTTGTTTTCCCCTTGCAAACTCGGGTGCTTGGGGTCCATTATTTCCACATAGGCAGTCAGGTAGTATGTTTTGCAGATATTTTGAGCAAGATTCCGGATTGAAGCTTAAAGTTGTGTCCAGAGCATCGACAATTCTTCCACTGAATGTAACTTTTGTATTTCCGCTGTGCATGTAATCACTAGACTCTGTGATTTATTTTGTACCCTAATATCTTGTACTCTGATGTAATTGTTGTAATAACAATAAAAAGTTCTCTTGTTTCTATCTAATGTGTTGTATTCCCAAAGCTAACGGTTCGAGGATTTCTGGCTTTTGGATTGGACCTATGCGGCTTACGGTCGATTCGAAAGTCCAAAATTTTGGGTTGTTACACAAACCATATTATTATTTAAAATAAAACTCGTCCGATTCAATTGAAATATATTTTATAATTCGTTTATAACTCATTTAAAATTGATTCTACCTTCAACATCAAATATAATTCAAAATTAAATATTTTATATCATTGTAATATTAAAATAATAATAATATTTGTCAAAATTAAAAATTATGAAATCCAAACTTTCCTTGATGGACCCTACACAACTACAATGCAAGGCTTCTGGCATGAGCAAGACTTTTGGCATTAACATCGCATTCGAAAACGTATAATGCAAGAGATAGTAGAAGCCACTCATTAACTACATGACAGGAAGGCCCGTTGGTCCGTTGTAACCTTTCCTCGATGGACCCTACACAACTATCTAGTATGCATTGTTATGCTAATCCCTTAGTCGTTTAATACTTTCCATGGAATAGATAAACTTGTATGTCCTTTAAGTGTACCATTAGAGGGATCCCGGCCATGTTATTTCCGCCTAACCCTGTTATTTTATACCTAGTAAGAAGTGTTCACTTCGAGAGAAACCATTAATCATACACATTCGACCATTTAATACTTCGTTTGGGAAAAATGGGGTCCTCTAGTCACTTAACCCCTATTAAGGGTGAACTGTAACACCCCACATCCATTAATGTCACTCACTAAGGGAATGCATTAACTTTGATGGAGCGGTATAAGAGTATAGAAGAGAGCATCACAAGACAAATATATAAAATGGTACTTAAAAGTTCAAAATATATTCATTGCAGCGGAAAAGCAAAACATGTTTGGTTACAACATCAAAACCACATACTAAAGCCAAGTACACAAATATCCATCTTAAACAAAATTATTATCAGAGTACATAAAAGCAAAACCATAATCCCACTCCAAATAGCCATAATGAAAAAGAGATAAAGCTGAGCATTACTTTCAACACTTCCAAGCACTTCAAGAAGAAAGAGATCCAAGTCAAGCTTCACTAATCCCACCCTGAGGACCGGGGGGGAGGGAAAGAAAGAAAAGAGGCGAAACAAAAAGGGGTCAGATATAAGTCTGGCGAGTCTAGTGACTTTAACTATATAATCAGTAAAGTAACAGGATAAGAACATAAACTGGATATAAGAGATGACTGTAACATAAGCAGATGCGATAAAGAAAACAAGGTAAGCAAGGTAGAACATCGACTGCGCTCCTAACCATTATAAGATATGCTCTGCACTGTACCAACATACTAGTTACATATTAAGAGATGATCCCTCCCTACTAATCATAATAATGGTAGCTTCGTGTACTCCTAGCTGCTCTCGTAGGTGCCCCACTTGCTCCTACCACCACTAGTTGTACCCACTACCCTTCCCATTCGATCGGCTCCCTAACCTCATAGATAACATTGTTGGTCCCACAATAGGGTGTATCACTCCCTAAGGTGGCAACCCCGAGACTACTGAAATGCACAGCTTATACCTACACGATGCAACAACGTCTTACCTACCAGCCCGGACCCATGCACGCACATGACTCCGTTGGAATTGCACTGCCATCGCTAACTCTTTATTGACCTCTTACAATTAACCCCAGTAAGCGTGTCCCTTTCCTCGACCTAGTTCGATCTCATATAGATACTAAAATGGGTTACTGATTAAAAAGGGTCCACACACTTGACACAAGCTTCCCCCTTAAGCTTGGTCCCCACTAGGAATTACACTTAACCCCTCTTTATTCTCATGTCTAATCACATGTCTCATCTTAGTTAAGTGCTTAATTATGTTTCACATGCTACCCATGTTACCCACCTAACACTTTTATCATTCCCATGTCTAATCACATGTCTTATCTTGGTTAAGTGTTGATTAAATCATTATAACCATAATCTTGCAAGACCTCCCATATTAGATTGCCGTTTTGCGGTTGCTGGATATGCCGGGCGGTTCCGGGCGGTCTTATACCGCAATCCGAATCTAACCTCGTGTCTTTGCATTACTACGCATCTAATTTATGTCTTTGACCTTTCACATTAGATTACCGTTTTGCGGTTGCTGGATATGCCGGGCTGTTCCGGGCAGGCTTATACCGCAGTCCGAATCTAACCTCGTGTGTTAGGCGTTTATTATCACTTTCTTTATTCTAGCCCCAATTTCAAATCTTGTATTATAATATATTCCAATCACCCGTAATTTCCAATCTAAATTAGGTTCATAATTTTAATCCAAATTATGCCTATAATCTCATGTGTACAAGTTATGCCAAATTATGCCCAAACCAATTTTCATAGTTATTAACAATTTATGCCAAATCTCATGTATACAAGTTATACTCAATTATGCCCAAACCAAATTCCATATTCGTCAACAATTTATGCCAATAATCTCATTCCATTTCATATTTCCCAAACTTTTCCCAATCGTTTCAACATTATTCGTACGTAAATCTCAACGCAATATGCTTAGGCTCGAAGTAGCCTAATATCAAGAGGAAAAAGGGAAAGAAGAAGGGGAGAGAATCAAAATATTAAAACTAGCATGAACATACAAATAAGCATATGAAATAAATAACGAAAAAATAGATCAGATAGGCATATGATAATAGCAATTGGGTATGAATCTGAAGGATAATAAATTACAAAACTTGATATGATTCATCTTATTTACAGGCATATACATTAGATCCAATTTACAATCCTATCACAATTACTTTTTAATTTAATTATATGTGAAAGTAACATAGACTCATAGCGATAGGATTCTTAGAAAAGAGAATTAGGTGTTATTGTAGCAATTCTGATCTTGAATAATCTCTACTTTGATTTGTAGATCTAATCTTCTAATTGGAATACTCCTATTCTGATTTGTTTTGGTGGAGAAGAAATGCTAGTTTAGATTAGAGCAGCGTGGAGGCGCCATGGATGATAACAATGAGATTAGGGTTAGGTCTAGGTGTTTATTTATAGATGCATTAGGTGAATTAGGACCTTTAGATTAGATGAGGAACCATCTGAACCATCCAGACCAGAAAAACATGTCATCCAGCCAATCCCAGAAAGACACGTCATCATGGAACACTCCAGAATTCTGCAGATCTGGCTCAGCTTGGGCGCACTTCCTAGGTGCGCCAGTGTAATTTTGTTCTGAAGTGCGCTAGTTATTCTGGCGCACTTCACAAGTACGCTAGTTATTCTGGCCCATTTCCTGATTGTTCTGCCCAACTTCTATCGTCCATAATTCCTTCATAATGTATTTGTTTTACGCAAACTTGGACTCTATCTCAAGCAGAATCCAAGACAAATACAATGGCGTAACCCGTTTCCCATAATTCTTCTTTTAAAAATTAATTATTCTTTAATTATCCCTTATGTCATGTTTTAAAATTACGGGGTGTTACATTCCCCCCTACTTAAAGGATTTTGTCCCCAAAATCTCGAAGTTGAAAGGAATGTATGACCTACCATCCATCATCCATCCACTCGTCCGTCAATCAAGGGCATCGATTGTCCTTAAAATATTTCTAATGCTTTCATGAACATATGCAAGGTGTGTGTATATGTCCTGATCCTAATGCAAAATCAGGCGGTCTACTGATTAAGTTGACCTCCATAATGCAAATCATGATAGTGCCATGCGTCCATTATGTATGCAAAAGTGTAACAACCCAGGGATTTCGACGTCCGAATTTCAAAAATAATACATAACCCGTATCACTTGCTAGAACTCAAGTATCGAAAACACCAGATAGTTAATGAAAGAAAATAGAGGGTGAGATAAGAAAGAAAGAAAATTTAGAATAGAAGAGGAAGAACATAACAACATTAGAGTCTCACATCGCAGCAGAATAAAATATAATAGAAACACCTTTATTGAGAGCTTTAAAATAAAACTTACACTCATCAGAGTACATCAACACATATGAACAGTAATAATACTTCTGTCCATATGTACAACACATAGCGGAATAAATACTAGATATCACATGTCTGAACACCTTCAGCTCATCTACGGACTTCACAACATCCGATAACCTGAACCTGCACAACCCGGTCTAACTCGAGCATTTACAAAACGCTGGAATAGTCTGGTGAACTAGAGTGAGAAAACTCGCTAAGTTTTAAAAACATCACTCAACTTGATTTTAAAGTCAAAACCATTTCTTTTTGAAATCATATCTTTCTCTGATATTATAATAGTGTCTAAACAAAAGTAAATATCAATCTAGCGGAACGCGTGCATCTAACGTTCTACATATATAGTATACAATCAAAATTGCTGGATCTTACTGGAGATTGGATTTCCAACTATGACAAGGTATGGAACCACCTTCCGATAGTGTATCTCTGGAGGCGAATATACTGGGTTCAACAAGAACATCTTGCGACCCGGGCACACATGACCGACCACTCATTTCGCTTGAGTGTACCGAATGTATATCACCAACGGTTGGGAGCTACCCTACCGTTTCCCGAAAAGGGACAACATCAAAATAGATTAAACAAGGAAATGAATTATCTCTAGATAGGTGATTATACACCCTACTAGGGTGCGGCCCACTTAGCCATGCTACCTGCCCGATTTTTTTCATTTCCCAGTTGAAGAGGCTTGAGGTTTAACACTACCTTTAGCACAACATATCATCATTCACTTTGAATGTCACATCGTCAGATCCGCCAAATCACTAATTGACGTCCACAACCATAATCTGGTCGTTAAGCTAAGAGAAGGTGTACAGCCTTCTCCGCCACTAACAGAATTACGTTTGTAAAAATCAATGTACGTGATTTTTAAGAAATACTCTGTCAGACATTCGTCCATATAAGTCATCCAGGAACAGGATGAACCGAAGGTACCCTCCTACCACATCCTAAGTATCATCCTAGAGATTAGTAGCGAGTAGTCCTTGCAAATCCGTAGATTTCAACCACGACAGAACCTCAGTATATCTCTGGTTCGAATGAGATATTTTAAGTGGTAATTCTGTTTAATGAAGATCTACGGTCTTCGATTTCTCCATCTCGATCAGCATCTAATATCTTCAACATTTTAGTATTTGCTGGTCAGAATGGTATTCGAATATAAATTTGATCTCGGTCTTTCCGTACCAACAATCGTATTGGCCAGATTTGATAGTCGGTTATTTAACTATCAAATAAACAACCATTCAACCATAAAATAAAAATTTGTTTACTGGTTTAGTATTCAGCATCTTTTGGCTTATTTAATTAAAAATAATTAACGATGGGTTAATATAACTATTCCAATATTTGGAAATAGTATTATACTTCTTACTAATATTCGCAAAACCCTTTCATTTTAATACTTCGAAAAATATATTATAACACTATCCAATATTCCATTTAATTATCATTCGCACAACATTATTCATTTTCTAAACTAGGAAATCAGTTTAACCTATTATTCGAAAAATAATCATTACGACAATCTTTTTTGTTTCCATACTTGAAAACCATAGCCACACTTTCCTTTTAGAATAAAATCATTCTAATTCCCATTTTCTCACTTATAGTCCATTCAACCATTTTCCACTTTGTAAATCTCATTTTAATTCCATTCACTTCACTTAATTTCATTTTTAAGTCTCGCTCATTTAAAATCGATATTTTAACTCCATGTCTCTTTTATAAATCTTATTTATAAACTCAGTTTTAATATGAATCCTTTTTATATCTTGATTCCTGTTATAACTCGATCCCTTTTTACTTAATCCAATTGTTAAGTAAACATTTCAATTAAGCTATCGTAATTTGCTTAAATCTCTTTGTAACTTAGTTATAAAAACTCGGCTTAAAATATAAAACCTGTTCAGAACTCCTTTCACAATTTAGCTATTATTCATTACCAACTCTAATTTCTTACTTAAATGAATTTCACTTACAAAGAAATCTCTTAAATTATTATTAATTAAATTAATAATTTTCTTCACTACTAACTGCGGTAAATTTAGTTAAATCTTTGATTAACCAAAATAAATAATAAACTTATCTCTATGTCTTATTAAATTAAAACAAATGTTTGTTAAACTATTTCAATAGATTTATTTGATAATAAACTAATCTAATTCAATAATCAATTCCAATAAAAGCGGTTGACTTCGTCAATCCACAACACGATTATCTCGTTAACCAATTCTAATTAATTCTCCCTTTTAAATTAATTAAGATATAATTAATTTAAATAACTTTATTTAATTGTTTCTTCGAAACAATTAATCTAATCTTTATCCGTCTGGTTAATTTCTACTCACTTGCTTATGAATCTACATATTATAAGAATTTGCTTTATAAAATAATTTTATAATTATTTAAAATCTTAAATAGTACTTATTTCCTTTAATAATTTCCATTTAAATAAATATATTTAAAAATCTAACTTCAGTTATAAAATAAATTTTTATAACTTCAGTCCAGTCGATTTACATGACGGTAAATCCTTATTTATAACATAATTGATTTTCAAGCCATCTGATGCCAATTACTTAACCAATACTGTCCATTGGTTAAGAACAAACAACTGTCAAATTTCAGTTCAACAGTCAACAATCAAATCAATTATCCAATCCATATTGGTGAAACAGTTCATATAATTGTGATATGAAAATAACAATAAATTTGAGGAATCCTGTTGGATTCCTCCAACCTGTTTTTCCCTGCATCAAATACGTTATCTCGTATAATATTATTCGATTCAATAAACAGATATAATATTCAACAGTGAATAAATAGCAGTAATCCATACATCCATATTTTAATTTAATACGTTTACATTTTTATAAACATAACCATCAAGGTAAGTTACCTTGTTGATGATAAATCGTTAAAAATAACTATTGATTCAAATTAAATCAAACGAACGTTTAATCAGTTCGGTTCAACACATATAAATATAGATATAGCAACCATCAACCAATTAAAAAACATAGCACACAATTAATAAACCCGACTCATATAAATATAAGTGGGTAAACTGAGTGAGTTAAACTCACATTGATTTGATCTATTCTGAAATGGATCGGTTACAATTAAATTAAACTGTCGTTTGGTTTAACTAAGATTTCCTGCTGGTTCCTGTGCTGTCCAAAACTGATTCCAAAAATGTTTGGTTCTCCTGTACGGTTCCAGTGCAAACTTGCTTTGTTCCATTCTATTTCCGCAACAAGAAGTTATTAATATCCTAAGTTAACACAATATTAATTATAATAATTAATACTAAATCTTAGTTTAAACAAATTAAGTACTTTAGTTATTCTTTTAAAAATCTAACTGGGCTTGATCCATTTTGTTACTCACTTTATATTGTTCTTTAGGTCATGTACAGACCGCCTCTTCCAATTGAATTTAAATGCCCGATTTAAACTTCTTTACGTTGAACATGTCGGTTCCCAGATCCAAACCCCTTGAATCCTTCATTCAAAATCAAAGTGCCATGTCCTGGTATTATCATCATCTTTCCAAATTTATACTGCCTCTTCACGCACCTGCCTGCTACTCATTCTCCGGTCCCTCTCCACGTTGTGACCCCCATCAGGCAAGACAAAACTTGCTTCAAACAATTACCACTTCTTCACATAATAATGTACCCATTTTCTTACTGTTGCTAACATACAACAAGGCCCGATCCTATTTTCTACTGTTCAACAAACAAATCCATCTTCTTCTTTCCTTAACATTTTTATACCACTTGACTTCTTCTCCACAATTCTACTTCATCCCAAAGATAACCTCACATAGGAACCCTTCTACACGCCTTGTTTTGATCACAGTACACATATCACGTTTTGGAACTTCGCTACCTCTCACCATTCCTCATGCTTCTGCTTATATAAAGTTCTACCCAACATTGCTTTATATTTTCTTCATTTTGTTTTCCACCTCACGCAAGTCAACTGGTACAAAAACAAACTTGTAACTTCATTTTGCTACAGAACCCATATCTTCGTGTACTCATGCCGACTTCTTTACTAGCAAACACGGGCCTTCATTTTCCCAAACTTCATCATCTCTTTTATAAATTTTACCGACTTCCTTTTTGCTGTAAATGAGAACTACTCACATTCATTTGCTATATACTGTTTCACACTCCTTCCCTGTAACGACCCGCATTGGCAGAGTTATTATAATTAATTTATTTAATTATTTAAAAGGTGATTAAAAGGATTTAATGGTCATGGAATTAAATAAAGGTGAATATTTAATTAAAATAATAAATTAAATAATATATTTAATTCTGAAATAGTCAGAATTGGCTGAAATGGCGATATGGTGTGAACTGGATCATCTGTGATATTTAATTCAGTTTAAAATTGAATTTGAATAACGAATATATTATATGAACGATAGTTTGAATGTAGAATTATAATATAATTATAATCGAGCTCGAAATGGCGCTGTAGTTCATAAATTGGCGATTCGAACTTCAATTGAATATATAGGATTCGTTTTAAGCCGGATTTCTGTGAAACAAGAAACGTGTGGAGCTGGTGGAGTATATCTTTCTAGTGGAAGAGAAAAATCGGGATTTCGTAACGTAGATTTTGATTTATGTCCAAATCAAATTTTAGAAAAGTCGTTGTGGAATTCCTTTATAATTTCTAAAGGAATTAATTTTATTTTTAAAGGGAATTTCAATATAAATAGAATATCGGGTTAACCCAGATTTGAAATATCGGGTTATTAATCCCAGTAGAGATGTATGGTATTCCACTGTGAATATAGACGATAATATTTATTTTTAAAATATTTAATTTAATTATATTTAAATATATTTATATATTTAAATGGGTCATCCAGAGCTTTAAAAATAGCCAGTTTTGCAAACGAAGTCGGAATTCGATGAAACTAATTTTGTTGGATCCACAATGTCAAATAGTTGTTAGATTTCCAGTTTCGTGATTTTTAGAGTCACTGTATGGCTGTATGGATTTTTAGAGTTAGAAACAGTCATTATTTTGACGGTTAAAAATACATTGTGTGAGCATACAAAGTCGGAATTCGACGAAACCAGTTTCGTTGGGACCGTAATGTCGAGCTGTAACTACATGTCCAGTTTCGTGATTTTTGGGTATCGTATGTGATTACTGGAATTTTTAAAGGATAAACATAAACAAAGATTGGTTAAAATTAATAAAATAATCAATATAAGAATAATTCTGTATGCTTATAAATACCACACCATATCTCTAAACCCTAAACTACTCTGTCTTTTGGTCAAATAATTTCAGCCGCTACTTTCTTTTCGGAAAAACCAAAACGAGAGTTCAAAATCCAATAGAAATTCAAAATCAAATCTATAAATTTTATAATCTATATATTCGAATTCTAGGGTTGTTGCTCTTCACCTCTATATCGTTTTCAAAGAACTCGACGCCTGTTTAGTTCGCTGGAAATTTTACAGACCGTGCTAGGGTTGATGATTTTGTGGGCTTAAAGCTTTCGATCCAAAAATGGGTGTTGTAATCGGCTCTAGGATGGGAAGCCGCACCTCCCTACATCATTTGGACGGAGTCCGTGAGTTTTTCTTACGAGGTCCGACTGTCCAGCGTCGAAAAGGAGCCTAGTCGCGTTGAAGAAGAAGGAGCCGAGTTCAGTGTTTTGGTAGTTAGTAGGTGGAGTTCTGGACAGCAAGTTCAATGGTGAAGTCCGTTTTTGGTTTTGTTGAAGAATGAATGGTGCGGTGGAGAGTAAAACCACGTAAGGGCTTTGAACGAGAGGAGAAGCTTGGAAATATCTAAACGGGGAAGAAGGTTTTATGCGGCCTTGGGTTTAAAACAGGATGGGCCGACTAGTAAGTTGGGTAAGGCCCAATTCAGAAAAATAGAATTTAGTTTAGTTTTAATTCAAATTAAAAGTGTATTAACTTCGTAATTATATAACTTGATCATACGATATCAGATTGACGAACCGTAAGTTGCGTTGGGAACGTATGGACGGACACTACCCAATGGAATTGACTGGGAGTGAAATGAAGCTTGTTACAATTTATGGCAAAATAATTTGTCCATCTAAATCAATGACAATTGTCATTATTAATGATGATAGTCCAATGTGAGTAAATCTCACTAACTATGAACAGTTTATAATTTCATGTTGTATTTTTAGAACTGTTAAATATTGGCTGATTGATTGTGTGTTGACTGTTTGATTGAACTGCTAGTCAGTTAGTTGAATTTCTATATTGATTCTGTTTAACATAATATATCATATGGAACTGAAAGTGATGTTATCTATATTGTTTAACATCTGTGATGCAGGGAAACAAGTCGGAGGTATCCAACTGGATTCCTCAACATTTATTTTACTGTGATTCATATATTGTGATATATGATGTGATATATAATCTGTTGTTGATTATGTATGGTTGGACGATATTTATTGTTGTTATATGGTATGTTAAATACCATAAGAAATACTGGATGTGGGAAAGGGGATTTTCAAAGTGTATTTTGAAAATGAATTATTTATATAAAATCGATGGATTTTATATAGAAAAGAAAAAGGATTTTTATAAAAGAAGGAATTTATATAATCAAAGGATTTTATAAAAAGAGATATTTATTTAGAAATAAATAAATAGGATTATAAAGGTTATTTATTTAGAATATAAATAAAGGGGTTAAAAGGAGATATTTGTAAAACAGTTACAAATAGATTAAATAGGAAATATATTGGTAAACCAAATGTAAAGGGAAATATATTTGTAAACCAAATATATAGGAAAACCAAATATAAAGGAAAATAGTTGTCAAACAAATAGAATAGGATTTAAAAGGAGATATTGTAAAACAGTTACAAATAGATTAAATAGGAATATTTATTTGTTAATAAATAGAAAATATAAAAGAAATATTTATTTGTTAAATAAATAGAATTGAAAAGGAAATAGTTATTTGTTAAGTAAACAAATAGAAAAGGAATAATTAAAAGGAGATAATCCAAAGGAGTTAATTCAAAAAGGTTAGAGTAAATGTGTTAAGGTTGACAGTTAGTGTTAACCAGTTAGAGTTATAATTAACCAATAGAGAATTTAAATAGAGTTAATCGAATTAGAATAAATCGATTAGAGTTGGTCGAGAAAGGAGTTATCGAATATTAGTTATTCGAATCGAGTTAAGCAAAAAGAGTAAAGGAGTTAATCGAATATAGTTTATTTGAATATAATTAGAGGAGTTATCGAATATAGTTTATTCGACAGGAGTTAAGTGAATAGGGTAAATCCAATAGAGTAAATCAAATAGAGTTAAGCAAATAGAGTTAATCCAAAGGAGTTAATCGAATAGAGTTAATTGAAGTTATTCGAAAGAAGGGTTAAGTAAGGAAGTTAGTTAAAGAAATGTAAAGTGAACTTTAACTATTTCAAGGTTAGAAATGTTGTTCAGTTAAGGTCTGAGAGGTAATTATACCCCAACTTGATTGGCTTCGTTTTTAACTAAGGAATGGTTAAGGTTTGGCAGTAAAGGATGGTAAAGTGAATTTAGTAAATAAGTATAGTGGTTTTGAGTTGTCGTCGTGATGTTGATTTAAACATCTGTTAAAATCCAAGTAAAGAAGATTTGGAAATGTTTTCCAAATAGAATCAGAACCAAAATTAAATATTGAAACAAGGAAATATGAATATATATATATATATATATATATATATATAGATATATATATATGATTGATGATTGATTGATAGAATTTCCATCTGGAAATAATATCGTTGTTTGCACACGTGTTTCCTTTGATAGTTAAATCACAGACTATCGAAGTTTTTGACCATTTTAACGTTGCTAATATGGAGAGACCGGTTGGATTATTATCCAAAGAACCACTCTGTATTGGCATAAGCGTTGCGAATCATATATGCCAAAGATAATTGAAGACGGAGTAAAATGCAAGGGCTGTTGTATAAGTCTTAGATAACAGTGCCTAAGATGGATATACTGAATAGTACCTTCGGTTCATCCTGTTCTGGGATGACTTGTATGGACGGATGTCTGACAGAGTATTTCCAGACGACCACGTATATTGATTTCTTCAACCGTACCAAGAGTGGAAGCGGAGATGGAAACTTCTTTTAGCTAACACATAATGTATTGTTGAGGACGTAAATCGATGATTTTATGGATTTGACGATGTGGCATTCGAAGTGAATCTGGTGTGATGATAAAGCATAGCTTCTAGCCTCATCAACCGGTAAATGACAGAAATCGGGCAGGCAGCATGGCTAAGTCGATCGCTCCGAAGTAGGGTGTATAATCACCTGATCTAGAGTTTCATTTATTTCTAAAAATTTATTGTCGATACTGTCCCTTTCGTGAAACGGTTGCTGATCCCAACCGTTGGTGATACACATTCGATACACTCAAGCGAAATGAGTGGTCGGTCATGTGTGGCCGGGTTGAAAGATATTCTTGTTGAACCCAGTGTATTCCTCTCTAGAGGTACACTAGCGAAAGGTGGTTCCATACCTTGTCATAGTTGGAAATCCATTACCCAATACGTGCTTGCGGTTTTGATTGTATACTATATATGTAGAACGTGAGATGAAAGCGTTTCTGCTAGATGATTATTATATTGTGGTTGTTATACGTTATTATAATATTAAAAGGTTTTTGATATAAAGATAATTTGGATTCTCATAAGGGAAAAACCCGTTCCGTTATACGGCGTGGTCTTATGAGATATCATTTACCTGCCTGAACTGTTTTAAACTGTTTACTCATACCAGTTCCATGACTGACCCAGAGTTTATTTGTTTGTTTCCCTAAACTCTTGGGTGCCTAAATTTGTACGGGCAGTCAAGTAGACGGGATTTTTCAGATACACTTAAAGAGCTGGAGCAGGAGGCTTCAGGATCATATAGCTATAGTTTTATTTCCGCTGTGTTGTAAGTGTTGTACTTTGATAATGATGTTTATTCAAGTACAGATGTATATTTCAAAGTTATTTTACATATATTATATGTTATTCGTTCCGCTGTGAGATTCGTGTTACTCTAATATTGCGTTCTTCTTCTTCTTCTATTCTAAGTTTCTATCTTATCTATCCTCACCCTCTATCTTCTTTCTATTAATTTCTTGAATTTCCAGTGCAATTTGGGGTTGGACTTGTGTTATTTGGTCAGCTCAAATTGGTCCGGATTTTCGGGTCATTACAGTTGGTATCAGAGCTTAAGTTAAGAATTACCTTGTGGCGTGACTCAGTAGAGATAGGGTTAGTAATACCCTAGATTGAGTTTGAGTGTATATATACGAGTGAACGTATTTGTTATTGATATAAAATTTTGTTTTATATTGTGGTGATTTATTGGTTGAGTTGTTTATGGGTTCTGGTCGATCAGTTTGATCCACTGTATCGGTAGGAGTTTATAAACACTCTAATACGATGGGTCGACACGATATGTTTTGAAAAGAGGGTAAATTAAAATAAGTTTACCCAAGGTATATCTTGATATAAGAAGATATATATATATCAAAATTATAATATAGTGGATATATCGGTTGTTATTATAATCGAGTAAGATTATAGATTAAATGGTTATGTAAATAACCAATAAAAATTCATATAAGTAAAATACGTGAAATCAGATGAGTTAAATCTGAAATTTAAACCAGGAATTGAATTAAAGTTCCGGAAAATTGGATAAGTGTTTGTAAATGGATTTGGATTAAAAATAAGGAAAATTTAAGATCCTAGGAGATTTTAAATTGTTTTACAAGCAGTGTGAATTATATTTTGAAATGGATTTCAAAGTGGAAATGTTTATAAATGGTTTTATAGTATTGAACTCACTTCGATCGCTGTAAAATAGATTCTGATGATGACAGCTGCATCATCAGCATTCATTTTCGAGTTGTAAGTGACGAATTACTACCAGAGATACTGTTTTGAATTTGTTTTGGGAAAGACAAGTTGTGTTGAATTTCAAAATGGGATTTGAATATAAGAGAAGTGAAATAGAAATTCAAATGGGATTTATAATATAGAATTTGAATGATAGAAGTGAAATAGATTTGGATAAATAGAAGTGAAATAGACTAAAGAGTTAATTAATAAATTAATTAATGAATTGAGTTAAAACGATCAGGTATAGTTAAAATAGATTGGGAAGGTATAAATATACAGGAGACAGGTTAGGAATATAGTATAGAAGTGAAATAGATAGAATGCTCGACGAAAAGGTATGTATTTAATTCATACATGAGATTTTATGCGCCGTATCGGCTAACCGCTTGGCTTTTTCTTTTTCTTTTGAATTGGTGAGGGCTATGGGAGGCTATTTGAAATATCCCGATGCTCCTAGTACAAAGGAGGTTATGGCGAAATATTTCGGGAATTTAAGGAGTTAGAATATTTTTAAGATAATTTGATAATTAGAAATCAACGTATCGATATATATATATATATATATATATATATAGAAGTCGATAAGGAAACGAACTTAGAAATAGAATAGCAAAATAAAAAAGGAAGTATAAGAAAAAATCTCGTAAGAATAGAAAGAGAAGGTGTATATGTGTTTAGAAGTGAATAAGTAGTTGTATGGTATTGATTATTCGAGTAAGTAGTCATATCTCTTTTGACGTTTTAAATGTCATTCAGTCAAGGTATGAGAGGTAGTTATACCCCAACTTGATTGATTTCATTATTAACAAATAAATAGTAAGATTTCAGGCTCAAAGATCAGTGTTGAATAAGAGTTAGTTGAATATAGTATTTGGGTTGTCGCAATGATGTTTTACACAACATCCGTTTTAACCCAAATAAGTGTAAGCTTGGAAATATAATAAAGAATATTTCCTAAGTATAGAAATAAACGAGATCGGAAAAGAGATAAGTAATTGGAATATTTTCCAATTATAAATAGCATATATTTTCTAAAGTTTAGAAAATAAAGGAAATATTCGGAAATGTTTTCCAAATAACATAAAAGGCCAATATGGTTATTGAAAATATTTGGTTAACAAATATTGATAAAGAAATAGAGAAGTGATTTAACTAATGGAATATCAGTTAAGGATTCAGTGACAAGTTCAGAAGGAAAATTTGATTTTTGAAAAGAGTAAACTGTTTAAAAACTCCCTTGGAAAGACTGGTTGAATTAAAAACAAATTAAATTTGTGAAAGAAAATTTGAATTAAAGTAAAACCAGTAAAGTGGTAACTGAGATTGAATTAGAATGATATCAAGACAAATTGGATTGTGAGATTCAAATTTGAAGTGTAATGTGATAATCAAGTTAAGAGTTGGGAATCGAGAAGAAACTCGAGTTGAAATGATATTTGGCTTAGGTATAAGCGAATGATTGGATTTGTGGATAAAAGCAGATTGAAATTTGATTGGGATAACTTTGTATCCTCTGAGTTGATAGCATATGGAAGTAATAGAGTTGATATGCTTGACAAAAGGTACAAGTTTATATTTCATATGGTATAAGATTTATGAGCCGATTTGGCAAGCCGCTTGGCTGTTTGATTTTCTTTTGGGATGGAGATGGCCCAGAGAGGCGAGTGGTGATTTGACGTATTGACCAGTACAAAGGAGGTGCTGGGGAAATTTTTCGAAAAGTAAAGGAGTTAGAAAATTTTCAGGATTTTTGAAAATTTTCGATAATAAGAATGAATAAATAATTTAATTGAAATTAAATTGGTTCAGTTGAAACTGAAGTTAAGAAGTGAACAAATATGTTCTAACCAGTCGATAGGGTAGTCCTTTACCTTTTAGCAATTTCGAGGACGAAATTATTTTAAGTGGGAAAGATTGTAATGACCCGCATTGGCAGAGGTATTATAATTAATTAATTTAATTATTTAAAAGGTGATTAAAAGGATTTAATGGTCGTGGAATTAAATAATGGTGAATATTTAATTAAAATATAAATTAAATAATATATTTAATTCTGAAATAATCAGAATTGGCTGAAATGGCGATATGGTGTGAACTGGATCATCTGTGAAATTTAATTCAGTTTAAAATTGAATTTGAATAGCGAATATATTATATAAACGACAGTTTGAACGTAGAATTATAATATAATTATAATCGAGCTCGAAATGGCGCTGCAGTTCGTAAATTGGCGATTCGAACTTCAACTGAATGTACAGGATTCGTTTTAAGCCGGATTTCTATGAAACAAGAAACGTGTGGAGCTGGTGGATTATATCTTTCTAGTGGAAGAGAAAAATTGGGATTTCGTCGTGTAGATTTTGATTTATTTCCAAATCAAATTTTAGAAAAGTCGCTGTGGGATTCCTTTATAATTTATAAAGGAATTAATTTTATTTTTAAAGGGAATTTCAATATAAATAGAATATCAGGTTGACCCAGATTTGAAATATCGAGTTATTAATCCCAGTAGAGACGTATGGTATTCCAGTGTGAATATAAACGATAATATTTATTTTTAAAATATTTAATTTAATTATATTTAAATATATTTATATATTTAAATAGGTCATCCAGAGCTTTAAAAATAGCCAGTTTTGCAAACGAAGTCGGAATTCGACGAAACTAATTTTGTTGGGTCCGCAATGTCAAATAGTTGTTAGATTTCCAGTTTCATGATTTTTAGAGTCACTGTGTGGCCGTATGGATTTTTAGAGTGAGAAACAGTCAGTATTTTGACGGTTAAAAATACACTGTGTGATCATACGAAGTCGGAATTCGATGAAACCAGTTTTGTTGGGACCGTAATGTCGAGCTTTAACTTCATGTCTAGTTTCGTGATTTTTGGGTATCGTATGTGATTACTGGAATTTTTAAAGGATAAACATAAACAAAGATTGGTTAAAATTAATAAAATAATCAATATAAGAATAATTCCGTGTGCTTATAAATACCACACCATATCTCTAAACCCTAAACTACTTGTTCTTTTGGTCAAATAATTTCAGCCGCCACTTTCTTTTGGGAAAAACCAAAATGAGTGTTCAAAATCCAATAGAAATTCAAAATCAAATCTATAAATTTTATAATCTATATATTCGAATTCCAGGGTTGTTGCTCTTCACCTATATATCATTTTCAAAGCACTCGACGCCTGTTTAGTTCGCTGGAAATTTTACAGACCATGCTAAGGTTGATGATTTTGTGGGATTGAAGCTTTCGATCCAGAAATGGGTGTTGTAATTGGCTCTAGGATGGGAAGCCACACCTCCCTACATCATTTGGACGGAGTCCGTGAGTTTTTCTGACGAGGTCCGATTGTCCAGCATCGAAAAGGATCCTAGTTGCGTTGAAGAAGTAGGAGCCGAGTTCAGTGTTTTGGTAGTTAGTAGGTGGAGTTCTGGACAGCAAGTTCAATGGTGAAGTCCGTTTTTGGTTTTGTTGAAGAATGAATGGTGCGGTGGAGAGTAAAGCCACGTAAGGGCTTTGAACGAGTGGAGCAGCTTGGAAATATCTGAACGTGGAATAAGGTTTTATGCGGCCTTGGGTTTAAATAGGATGGGCCGGCTAGTGAGTTGGGTAAGGCCCAATTTAGAAAAAAATAGAATTTATTTTAGTTTCAATTCAAATTAAAAGTGTATTAACTTCGTAATTATATAACTTGATCATACGATATCAGATTGACGAACCGTAAGTTGCGTTGGGATCGTATGGACGGACACTACCCAATGGAATTGACTGGGAGTGAAATGAAGCTTGTTACATTTTATGGAAAAATAATTTGTCCATCTAAATCAATGACAATTGTCATTATTAACGATGATAGTCCAATGTGAGTAAATCTCACTAACTATGAACAGTTTATAATTTCATGTTGTATTTTTAGAACTGTTAAATATTGGCTGATTGATTGTGTGTTGACCGTTTGATTGAACTGCTAGTCAGTTAGTTGAATTTCTATATTGATTCTGTTTAACATAATATATCATATGGAACTGAAAGTGATGTTATCTATATTGTTTAACATCTGTGATGCAGGGAAACAAGTCGGAGGAATCCAACTGGATTCCTCAACATTTATTTTACTGTGATTCATATATTGTGATATATGATGTGATATATAATCTGTTGTTGATTATGTGTGGTTGGACGATATTTATTGTTGTTATATGGTATGTTAAATACCATAAGAAATACTGGATGTGGGAAAGGGGATTTTCAAAGTGTATTTTGAAAATGAATTATTTATATAAAATCGATGGATTTTATATAGAAAAGAAAAAGGATTTTTATAAAAGAAGGAATTTATATAATCAAAGGATTTTATAAAAAGAGATATTTATTTAGAAATAAATAAATAGGATTATAAAGGTTATTTATTTAGAATATAAATAAAGGGGTTAAAAGGAGATATTTGTAAAACAGTTACAAATAGATTAAATAGGAAATATATTGGTAAACCAAATGTAAAGGGAAATATATTTGTAAACCAAATATATAGGAAAACCAAATATAAAGGAAAATAGTTGTCAAACAAATAGAATAGGATTTAAAAGGAGATATTGTAAAATAGTTACAAATAGATTAAATAGGAATATTTATTTGTTAATAAATAGAAAAGATAAAAGAAATATTTATTTGTTAAATAAATAGAATTGAAAAGGAAATAGTTATTTGTTAAGTGAACAAATAGAAAAGGAATAATTAAAAGGAGATAATCCAAAGGAGTTAATTCAAAAGGGTTAGAGTAAATGAGTTAAGGTTGACAGTTAGAGTTAACCAGTTAGAGTTAGAATTAACCAATAGAGAATTTAAAAAGAGTTAATCAAATTAGAATAAATCGATTAGAGTTGGTCGAGAAAGGAGTTATCGAATATTAGTTATTCGAATCGAGTTAAGCAAATAGAGTAAAGGAGTTAATCAAATATAGTTTATTCAGATATAATTAGAGGAGTTATTGAATATAGTTTATTCGACAGGAGTTAAGTGAATAGGGTAAATCCAATAGAGTAAATCAAATAGAGTTAAGCAAATAGAGTTAATCCAAAGGAGTTAATCGAATAGAGTTAATTGAAAAGAGTTAATCGAATATAGTTATTCAAAAGAAGGGTTAAGTAAGGAAGTTAGTTAAAGAAACGTAAAGTGAACTTTACCTATTTCAAGGTTAGAAATGTTGTTCAGTTAAGGTCTAAGAGGTAATTATACCCCAACTTGATTGGCTTCGTTTTTAACTAAGGAATGGTTAAGGTTCGGCAGTAAAGGATGGTAAAGTGAATTTAGTAAATAAGTATAGTGGTTTTGAGTTGTCGTCGCGATGTTGATTTAAACATCTGTTTAAATCCAAGTAAAGAAGATTTGGAAATGTTTTCCAAATAGAATCAGAAACGAAATCAAATATTGAAACAAGAAAATATGAATATATATATATATATATATATGATTGATGATTGATTGATAGAATTTCCATCTGGAAATAATATCGTTGTTTGCACACGTGTTTTCTTTGATAGTTAAATCACAGACTATCGAAGTTTTTGACCATTTTAACGTTGTTAATATGGAGAGACCGGTTGGATTATTATCCAAAGAACCATTCTGTATTGGCATAAGCGTTGCGAATCATATATGCCAAAGATAATTGAAGACGGAGTAAAATGCAAGGGCTGTTGTATAAGTCTTAGATAATAGTGCCTAAGATGGATATACTGAATAGTACCTTCGGTTCATCCTGTTCTTGGATGACTTGTATGGACGGATGTCTGACAGAGTATTTCCAGACGACCACGTATATTGATTTCTTCAACCGTACCAAGAGTGGAAGTGGAGAAGGAAACTTCTTTTAGCTAACACATAATGTATTATTGAGGACGTCAATCGGTGATTTGATGGATTTGACGATGTGGCATTCGAAGTGAATCTGGTGTGATGATAAAGCGTAGCTTCTAGCCTCATCAACCGGTAAATGACAGAAATCGGGCAGGCAGCATGGCTAAGTCGGTCGCTCTGAAGTAGGGTGTATAATCACCTGATCTAGAGTTTCATTTATTTCTAAAAATCTATTGTCGATACTGTCTCATTCAGGAAACAGTTGCTGGTCCCAACCGTTGGTGATATACATTCGATACACTCAAGCGAAATGAGTGGTCGGTCATGTGTGGCCGGGTTGCAAGATGTTCTTGTTGAACCCAGTGTATTCCTCTCTAGAGGTACACTAGCAAAAGGTGGTTCCATACCTTGTCATAGTTGGAAATCCATTACCCAATACGCGCTTGTGGTTTTGATTGTATACTATATATGTAGAACGTGAGATGAAAGCGTTTCTGCTAGATGATTATTATATTGTGGTTGATAGACATTATTATAATGTCAAAAGGTTTTTGACATAAAGATAATTTGGATTCTCATAAGGGAAAAACCCGTTCCGTTATACGGCGTGGTCTTATGAGATATCTTTTACCTGCTTGAACTGTTTTAAACTGTTTACTCATACTAGTCCCATGACTGACCCGGAGTTTATTTGTTTGTTTCCTTAAACTCTTGGGTACCTAAATTTGTACGGGCAGTCAAGTAGTCGGGATTTTTCAGATACACTTGAAGAGCTGGAGCAGGAGGCTTCAGGATCATATAGCTGTAGTTTTATTTCCGCTGTGTTGTAAGTGTTGTACTTTGATAATGATGTATATTCAAGTACAGATGTATATTTCAAAGTTATGTTACATATATTATATGTTATTCGTTCCGCTGTGAGATTCGTGTTACTCTGATGTTGTGTTCTTCTTCTTCTTCTTCTTCTTCTATTCTAAGTTTCTATTTTATCTATCCTCACCCTCTATCTTCTTTCTATTAATTTCTTGAATTTCCAGTGCAATTTGGGGTTGGACTTGTGTTATTTGGTCAGCACAAATTGGTCCGAATTTTTGGGTCATTACATTCCTCTTCCTTAAAGACACTGCTTCGAAGTATTTCATGTTCTTCCATGTCACTTAATAACGTACCCAACTTTCATATTTTCCTCCACTTCTATATTTGAAAATATATGGCCCAACATGGTCCTTAAGTTCACGTTTAAACCAACTACTATTGTTCCCTTCCTCAACTTCATTTCTTCCTTTTCATGCACACACGTTCGAACTTCTACTTTCAAAAGCTGCTTCGAAAATACTTCCTTCACGCGTCCCATTTTCATAGTGACTTGCGCCACTTCCCTTTTCTTTTTATTTCGTTCCTGCATGCTTTACAAACAAGCCATTATTCATCCCTTCATTTAAAAACTACCCTCCAACTGACGATCCTCAGATCTCACCGAAAAGCGCACCACACTGTACTCTCTCCTCAGTCCAAGCCACGATTGGCTCGGCTCTGCTTATCTCCATTAATTACCGACGAACGTCAGCAATTTCAAGGCCATATATGGCCACGACAATGCTCAGGTGTCGCTCATCACCATCCGCCATAACAAGATTTAAGAGATGAAGTTATTTCATGTTGGAAATATTTGAATTCGCTCAAATGATTTGGAGAAAAACGGTGGGAACGAAAGGGTTTTCCGGAAGCTCAAAGAAATGGTGGAGGCGCAGTATTTGGATTGCTATGAGAAATGCAAAAGCAGATGAAAGGATGGATCCGTGGATGTGTGTGTGTGTGTGTGTGTGTGTGTGTATATATATATATATATGCGAAGGAAAACAAATGGGATAAGAGAAAAGTCTTTCAGACGGCATATCAGTAGCATGTGTATATGTGAATGAAAGACAGCGGGTCGTTTTCACTTGTACAGGTCGTGTTGAGCTTTCACTTTTGTCACTTGATTTGCTTCAGACTTGAGGAGGAAGGTCGCATGTGTTGTTATAAGTGTTAGCCTGCAGAAAAGAAGGGAATACATTTCAAACAAACAAGACATGTGCGTGTGGTGGTAGCTGTCCATAGGTCTGTACACTTAGCATAGGGGAAATAGGTGTTGACAATTGTTTACTTGAGGCTTTGATTTGAGTTAGTCTAGGCTACATTTGTACTTGTACTTTCAGTTGCTTAGACAGTAAGGTATGGGGTATTTTTAATGTAGGCAGGTACCCATTAATACTCTTTTCAAATTGGCTTAGGATTTAAGTTTCATTACTTAATTCGTTTATATACGGTTAGTTTATATAACCACTACATACTGTTGACCGTTAAAAAACACATATCGCCACACCCGAACTTCAAGCGTTATAAAAATAGGCGTACTGCTACGTTATACCGTTCGTAACCCAATGAAATTAATTTTTATTGAAAACCGACTTCGTTTGCACATTGGTATTATTTTAATTCATCGGTTCACCTTTAAATTTCGCATACGAATAAAATAACTCCGATTTGCTTCAAACTGGAAATCTAGCAATAATCAATTATACGTATTCCAATAAAAGTTCGTTTCAGCAAAAATGGAGGCCGTTTCGAAAAATAACTGTTTTAAGACCTGTAAATAATTATATATAAATTTAAACATTTAAACTTTATTTTATAACCGATATATATATTTTAAATCCATTTAAAATTCTAAATCTATATTTAATATAATAAAATACATTATACATCTGACGACGGAAAATACGAGACGTTACATTCTTCCCCCCTTAAAAGAATTTCGTCCCCGAAATTACTAAGGTAGAAGAAAACTTACAACCCATTAACTTTTCAAAACTCCAATTTATTCTAAATCGAAAACCAATTCATTATTGTAAATAAAACTTATCAAAAATATTGAAAATTTTCTAACACATTTAATTCCTGGAAAAATTCGGTAGATTCTCCCCTGTACGGAGTGACTTCTGCGATATCGCAGGATCACAAATATATATACATCGACCCATACGGTCGGAAAAAAAAATTCAAAACCCAAAAATTATGTTTCGCGTAAGCGTACCTTAAGCGATCGCTATTGAGCATACTTGCTCACCTTATTTCGATATACTCAACAAAATTCAATTCTTTAGCAGTCTGGTGCCTGTACTTAACTCCACTTAACATGTAAGTAATAATTACATGTAATTCATTGATAATATTTCATTGGTTAACAAATATAACCATACAGATTGTCGAAATCAAACATATAACATCATTCAGGTGTAAATACAGGGTTTGATCATTCGTTTTCAATTCATATGTGATTCCATTCCAATTATCATTCTGGAATTCATTTCTTTAGCTTATAATTCATTCAATTCTTCATTTAACCATTAATGAATTTATATTCAACAAGTCTAACACACAATCAACAACAATACACAATCAACTTAATCAAATCAATTGAATTCACATTCAATATTAATATTTACTTGGTTATCTTTACTTTGACCATCAATCGATTAATATCCGATTGATTTCCCTAATTTATCAATTTGATTTCCAAATTTTAAATTAACTTATATAATTCCAATAATCGTTCTTAACTTAATCAAGTTAAGTTTTTACTCCACATTCAATTAACTGATTTATTTCAAAATTAGTTCATTTCCATTTAAAATCCAAAACCTGATTTTTACCCCAATTCCTCTTCAAATCTTTATTTAACTTGTTTTAAGATAAATTCTATCCATTTTAATACCTAATTAAAATTCCCATTCACAAATCCCATATGTGAAATCCTTTCAGTTCAAATTAGACCATTCCAAATTTTAATCCAATTTGAATTCCATTCAAACCAATCAAACACATCAATATATGAATAATTTGATAAAATTATTTATTTTCTATACAAAAATATATTTCGGGTAAAATTATTTCATTTATCCTCTTTTCAAAACAATATTGTGTCTATTTCCAGCTCAATGCTTCTCAACACTTGAACCGATTAACAACATAATACAAAATATTGGTATATATAAAATTTACAAATAGGCTCTCATATATATACACTCCAACTCAATTTAGGGTATTACTAACCCCATCTCTATCGAGTTACACCACGGAGCCAAGGTTATTACTAAACCAATAGCGCTGATACCACTGTAAAGACCAGGGGATTTCGACGTCCGAATTCCAACAATAATACATAACTTGTATCACTTGCTAGAACTCAAGTATCAAAAACACTAGATAGTTAATGAAAGAAAATAGAGGGTGAGATAAGAAAGAAAGAAAATTTAGAATAGAAGAGGAAGAACACAACAACATCAGAGTCTCACATCGCAGCAAAATAAAATATACTAGAAACAACTTTATTGAGAGCTTTAAAATAAAACTTACTCTCATCAGAGTACATCAACACATATGAACAGTTATAATACTTCTGTCCTCATATATAACACACAGCGGAATAAATACTAGATATCACACGTCTGAACACCTTTAGCTCGTCTCCGGACTTCACAACATCCAATAACCTGAACCTGCACAATCCGGTCTAACCCGAGCATTTACAAAACGCCGGATCAGTCTGGTGAACCAGAGTGAGAAAACTCGCTAAGTTTTAAAAACATCACCCAACTTGATTTTAAAGTCAAAACCATTTCTTTTTGAAATCATATCTTTCTCTGATATTATAATAGTGTCTAAACACAAGTAAATATCAATCTAGCGGAACGCTTGCATCTAACATTTCATATATATAGTATACAATCAAAACCGCAGGCTCTTATTGGAGATTGGATTTCCAATTATGACAAGGTATGGAACCACCTTCCAATAGCGTATCTCTAGAGGCGAATACACTGGATTCAACAAGAACATCTTGCAACCCAGCCACACATGACCGACCACTCATTTCGCTTGAGTGTATCGAATGTATATCACCAACGGTTGGGAGCTACCCTACCGTTTCCCGAAAAGGGACATCATCAAAATAGACTAAAGAAGGAAATGAATTATCTCTAGATAGGTGGTTATACACCCTACTTGGGTGCGACCCACTTAGCCGTGCTACCTGCCTGATTTTTATCATTTCCCAGTTGAAGAGGCTTGAGGTTTAACACTACCTTTAGCACAACATATCATCATTCACTTTGAATGTCACATCGTCAGATCCACCAAATCAATAATTGACATCCACAACCATACTCTGGTCGTTAAGCTAAGAGAAGGTGTACAACCTTCTCCGCCACTAACAGAATTACGTTTGTAAAAGTCAACGTACGTGATTTTTAAGAAATACTCTGTCAGACATTCATCCATAAGTCACCCAGGAACAGGATGAACCGAAGGTACCCTCCTACCATATCCTTAGTATCACCCTAGAGATTAGTAGCATGTAGTCCTTGCAAATCCGTAGATTTCAACCACGATAGAACCTCAATATATCTCCGGGTTGAATCAGAGATTTTAAGTGGCAATTCTGTTTTATTAAGATCTACGCTCTTTGATTTCTCCGTCTCGATCAGCATCTATTATCTTCAACATTTTCGTATTTGCTGGTCGGAACGGTATTCGAATAAAATTTGATACCGGTCTTTCTGTACCAACAATCCTATTGGCCAGATTTGATAGTCGGTTATTTAACTATCAAATAAACAACCATTCAACCATAAAATAAAAATATATTTACTGGTTTAGTATTCAGCATCATTTGGCTTATTTAATTAAAAATAATTAACGATAGGTTAATTTAACTATTCCAATATTTAGAAATAATATTACACTTCTTACTAATATTCGCAAAACCCTTTCATTTTAATACTTCGAAAAATATATTATAACACTATCCAATATTCCATTTAATTATCATTCGCACAACATTATTCATTTTCTAAACTGGGAAATCAGTTTAACCAATTATTCGTAACAACAATCACTACGACAATTTCTTTTATTTCCATACTTGAAAACCATAGCCACACTTTCCTTTTAGAATAAAATCATTCTAATTCCCATTTTCTCACTTATTGTCCATTCAACCATTTTCCACTTTGTAAATCTCGTTTTAATTCCATTCACTTCACTTAATTTCATTTTTAAGTCTCACTCAATTAAAATCGATATTTTAACTCCACGTCTCTTTTATAAATCTTATTTATAAACTCAGTTTTGATATAAATCCTTTTTATATCTTGATTCCTGTTATAACTCGATCCCTTTTTACTTAATCCAAATGTTAAGTAAACATTTCAATTAAGCTATCGTAATTTGCTTAAATCTCTTTATAACTTAGTTATAAAAACTCGGTTTAAAATATAAAACCCGTTCAGAACTCTTTTCACAATTTAGCTATTATTCATTACCAACTCTGATTTCTTACTTAAATGAATTTCACTTAAAAAGAAATCTCTTAAATTATTATTAATTAAATTAATAATTTTCTTCATTACTAACTACGGTAAAAGTAGTTAAATATTTGATTAACCAAAATAAATAATAAACTTATCTCTATGTCTTATTAAATTAAAACAAATGTTCGTTAAACTTTTTCAATAGATTTATTTGATAATAAACTAATATAATTCAATAATCAATTTCCAGTAAAAGCGGTTGACTTCGTCAATCCACAATATGGTTATCTCGTTAACCAATTCTAATTAATTATCCCTTTTAAATTAATTAAGAATATAATTAATTTAAATAACTTTATTTAATCGTTTCTTCGAAACAATTAATCTAATCTTTAACTGTCTGGTTAATTTCTAATCACTTGCTTATGAATCTCCATATTATAAGAATTTTCTTTATAAAATAATTCTATAATTATTTAAAATATTTAATAATAAATAATACTTATTTACGTTAATAAATTTCCATTTAAATAAATAGATTTAAAAATCTAACTTCAGTTATAAAATAAATTTTTATAACTTTAATCCAGTCAATTTACATGACGGTAAATCCTTATTTATAACACAACTGATTTTCAAGCCATCTGATGCCAATTACTCAACCAATACTGTCCATTGATTAAAGACAAACAACTGTGAAATTTCTATTCAACAATCAACAACCAAATCAATTGTCCAATCCATATTGGTGAAACAGTTCATATAATTGTGATATGAAAATAACAATAAATTTGAGGAATCCTGTTGGATTCCTCCAACCTGTTTTTTCCTGCATCAAATACGTTATCTCGTATAATATTATTCGATTCAATAAACAGATATAATATTCAACAGTGAATAAATAGCAGTAATCCGTACATCCATATTTTAATTTAATACGTTTATATTCTTATAAACGTAACCATCAAGGTAAGTTACCTTGTTGGTGATAAATCGTTAAAAATAACGATTGATTCAAATTAAATCAAACAAACATTTAATTTAATCAGTTCAGTTCAACACATATAAATATAGCTATAGAAACCATCAACCAATTAAAAAATATAGCACGTGAATAATAAACCCGACTCATATAAATATAAGTGGGTAAACTAAGTGAGTTAAACTCACTTTGATTTGATCTATTCTGAAACGGATCGGTTACTGTTAACTGTCGTTTAATTTAACTAAGATTTCCAGCTGGTTCCCGGCCTGTCCAAAACAGATTCCAAAAATGTTCGGTTCTCCTGTACGGTTCCAATGCAAACTTGCTTTGTTCCATTCTGTTTCCGCAACAAGAAGTTATTAATATCCTAAGTTAACACAATATTAATTATAATAATTAATACTAAATTTTAGTTTAAATAAATTAAGTACTTCAGTTATTCTTTTAAAAATCTAACTGGGCTTGATCCATTTTGTTACTCACTTTATATCATTCGTTAGGCCATGTACGGACCGCCTCTTCCAATTGAATTTAAATGCCCGATTTAAACTTCTTTACATTGAACATGTCGGTTCCCAGACCCAAACCCCTTAAATCCTTCATTCAAAATCAAAGTGCCACGTCCTGGTATTATCATCATCTTGCCAAATTTATATTGCCTCTTCACGCACCTGCCTGCTACTCATTCTCCGGCCCCTCTCCACGTTGTGACCCCCATCAGGCAAGAAAAACTTGCTTCAAACAATTACCACTTCTTCACATAATACTGTACCCATTTTTTTTACTGTTGCTAATATACAACAAGGCCCGATCCTATTTGCTACTGTTCAACAAACAAATCCATCTTCTTCTTTCCTTAACATTTGTAAACCACCTGACTTCTTCTCCACAGTTCTACTTCGTCCCAAAGATAACCCCGCATAGGAACCCTTCTACACGCCTTGTTTTGATTACAGTACACGGATCACGTTTTGGAACTTCGTTACCTCTTACCACTCCTCATGCTTCTACATATATAAAATTCTACCCAACCTTGCTTTGTATTTTCTTCATTTTGTTTTCCACCTCAAGCAAGTCAACTGGTACAAAAACAAACTTGCAACTTAATTTTGCTACAGAACCCATATCTTAGTGTACTCAGGCTGACTTCTTTACTGGCAAACACGGGCCTTCATTTGCCCAAACTTCCTCATCTCTTTTATAAATTTTACCGACTTCCTTCTTGCTGTAAATGAGAACTGCTCACATTCATTTGCTATAAATTGTTTCATGCTCCTTCCCCTTCCTTAAAGAAACTGCTTCGAAGTACACGTTCTTCCATTTCACTTAATAACGTACCCAACTTTCATATTTTCTTCCACTTCTACATTTGAAAATAAATGGCCCAACATGGCCCTTAACTTCACGTTTAAACTAACTACTGTTGTTCCCTTCCTCAAGTTCATTTCTTCCTTTTCATGAACACACGTTGGAACTTCTACTTTCAAAAGCTACTTCGAAAATACTTCCTTCACGCGTCCCGTTTTCACAGTGACTTGCACCACTTCCCTTTTCTTCTTTATTTCGTTCCTGCTTGCTTTACAAACAAGCCATCATTCATCCCTTCATTTAAAAACTACCCTCCAACTGACGATCCTCAAAACTCAACGGAAAGCGCACCAAACTGTCCTCTCTCCTCGGTCCAAGCTACGGTTGGCACGGCTCCGCTATCTCCATTATTTACCTACGAACGTAAGCAGTTTCAAGGTCATATATGGCCACGACAGTGCTCAGGTGTCGATCATCACCATCTTCCATAACAAGATTTAAGAGATGAATTTATTTCCTATTGGAAATATTTGAATTCGCTCAAATGATTTGGAGAAAAACGGTGGGAACGAAATGGTTTTCTGGAAGCTCAAAGAAATGGTGGTAGCACAGTATTTGGATTGCTACGAGAAATGCAAAAGCAGAAGAAAGGATGGATCCGTGGATGTGTGTGTGTGTGTGTATATATATATATATATGCGAAGGAAAACAAATGGGATAAGAGAAAAGTCTTTCAAATGGCATATCAGTAGCATGTGTATATATGAACGAAAGACAGCGGGTCGTTTTCACTTGTACAGGCTGCGTTGAGCTTTCACTTCTGTCACTTGATTTGCTTCAGAGTTGAGGAGGAAGGAAGGTCGTATGTGTTGTTATAAGTGTTTGCTTGCAGAAAAGAAGGGAATACATTTCAAACAAACAAGACGTGTGCGTGTGGTGGTAGCTGTCCTTAGGTCTGTACACTTAGAATAGGGGAAATAGGTGTTGACAATTGTTTACTTGCGGCTTTGATTTGAGTTAGTCTAGGCTATTTTTGTACTTGTACTTTCAGTTGCTTAGACAGTACGGTATGGGGTATTTTTAATGTAGGCAGGTACCCGTTAATACTCTTTTCAAGTTGGCTTAGGATTTAAGTTTCATTAATTAATTCGTTTATATACAGTTAGTTTATATAACTGCTACATACAATTGATCGTTAAAAAACATATATCGCTACACCCGAACTTCAAGCATAATAAAAATAGGCGTACTGCTATGTTATACCGTTTGTAACCCAATGAAATTATTTTTGTTGAAAACCGACTTCGTTTGCACATTGGTGTTACTTTAATTCATCGGTTCACCTTTAAATTTCGCGTACAAATAAAATAACTCCGATTTGCTTCAAACTGGGAATCTAGCAATAATTAATCATATGTATTCCAATAAAATTCGTTTCAGCGAAAACGGAGGCCGTTTCGAAAAATAACTGTATTAAGACCTGTACATAATTATATATAAATTTAAACATTTAAACTTCGTTTTATAACCGATATATATATATTAAATCCATTTAAAATTCTAAATCTATATTTAATATAATAAAATACATTAAATATCTAATGACGGAAAATACGGGACGTTACAAAAAGAATCCTAATGATACATATCGTTTCTATATGAGTGCAAAACCATTCATCCAAATGCAACATCCATATGATAATACATTCAATATACATCCATCAATTTAAAAATACACACTCACCTATATGCAATATGAAAGTGATTGAGCCGATCTTGTGCCTAATGTGTGTGTAAATGCATCCACGAGCAACCACTAGCAAACACTTACATCCACTTGCATCCACCAAACATAACATGTCTCAAACACATGTTTACAACCATAGAATATTCTACCTAAAGATCGAAGATATAATCGAGAGGATACACTAAACGATAGAACCAGTATAAAAAAAGCGGTAGAAAAAGGAGAAGTTTAAAACATACCCTCAAAAAGGAAAGGGTGACACATGTATCTTGCCCTCTGTTTCCCAAGTCGTGTCTCCTTGATCATCTCCCCATTGGACTTTAACCAACTTGACCTCTCGGTTGCGTAATTTCTTGACCTCCGATCCTAGGATGTATGTAGGAAATCATCTAACCGTGGCATCTCGCTTTACTTCCACTTCTCTAAGCATGCTCGGCTCTACTATTTCCGCAGTATCGTGTAAAAACTTCCTCAAATGCGACACGTGAAATACGTCATGAACACCACTAAGCTTCTCAGGAAACTTCACTCTGTAGGCCATCTGTCCAATTCTTTTTATAATGGGGAATGGCCCTACGAACCTTGGTGCCAATTTCCCTACAGATCCGAAGCAAACTACATTCCTCAATGGTGACACTTTAATAAAAAACCATGTCTCCGACATCGAACTCAAGATCGGTTCGTCTCTTATCAGCGTATGACTTTTGCCAGTCTTGTGCCGTCTTCATGCGTCTTCGAATCAAGTCTATCTTCTCTGAAGTTTCTCTAACCATCTCGGGCCGAAGAAAAATCTTATCCGTAGATTCCCACCAATAAGTCGGTGATCGGCAAGGTCGTCCATATAGAGCTTCAAAAGGTGCCATGCCAATACTAGTCTTATAGTTGTTGTTGTAGGCGAACTCTACTAATGGAAGGTGTTCCTCCCATGTTCCTCCAAAGTCCAAGATGAATAAACTCAAAAGATCTTCTAGAATCTGATTCACTCTTTCTGTTTGGTCGTCCGTCTAAGGATAAGTGGTGCTCAAACACAATTGCATTCCTACCACCTCTTGCAAGCTCTTCCAAAACTCACTAGTGAAAATGGGATCTCGATCGCTCACAATACTAGAAGGTATGGCATGTAAACGAACTATCTCTCGGAGATAAACAGATGCTAACCATGCCGCTATTCTTTTACTCTTAACGGGAATGAAATGGGTGCTCTTGGTAAGTCTATCTACTACTACTCAAATTCCTGTATTACCCTTCCTTGACCTTGGCAACCCGTCGACGAAATCCATTGAAACGCTTCCCCATTTCCACTATGGAACCTCTAAAGGGTAAAACAAACCACCAGGCTTCTTTTGCTCAGTCTTAACTTGTTGGCACACTAAGCATCTAGAAACGAATTCAGCCACATCCTTCTTTATTCTGGCTCAAAAGAAAACTCGCTTCATGTACCTATACATCTTGTCACCACCGGGATGTATGGTCATCTTAGAACGATGTGCTTCTTCAAGGATTGTCCTTCTCAAACTCTTGTCTCGTGATAGGCATAGTCTTCCATCCCTACGCAACCAACCTTTGTCATCTATAGTATATATACTAAGATGGCTCGAAGACTCCCCTCTTATGAGCTTTTCTACTATCTCTATCAACCGTGGGTCATCTTGCTGTGCCGCACCTATCTATCCAAAAAGCGTAGATCGCACCTCTAATGATGCCAACAAACTGGGTACATAATCGATAGAGGGTCTAAAGTCAAAGGTAGAGATATACTCTAAACTATGTCGCTCGACAAACAAAGGACTCAAAGTCAACTTCTTTCTACTCAAGACGTCAGCTACAACCTTACCCTTGCCAGGGGTATATGCAATCTCAAAATCGTAGGATGCTAAGAACTCCATCCACCTCTGTTGCCTTAAGTTTTAGATCTTTTTGAGAGAACAAGTATGTTAGTGACTTATGGTCCGTATACAACTCAAACCTCTCACCAAGCAAGTAATGGCACAAAAACTATGGTAGCTAATTCTAAGTTGTGGGTAGGGTAATTCCTCTCATGGACCTCCAACTGCCTTCCACCATAACATATCACCCTTCCCACTTGCATCAAAACTGCGCCAAGCCCTGTCCCGCAAGCATTGGTATACACTGTGAACGGTTTACTCCCATATAGCAAAACTAAAAGTGAAGCTGTCGTCAATGCCCTCTTCAATCGTTGAAAAGCATCATCATAGTCAACATCACAAGAAAAGGTCAAATTCTTTTTCGTTAACCGAGTAAGTGGGGATGATATCTTAGCAAAGTCCTTGATGAACTTTCTATAATAGCCCGCCAAATCAAGAAAACTTCTTACTTCGTTGCATTCTTAGGAATCTTCCAATCTTGAATTGCTACCACCTTCACGGGATCCATTGCTATCCCTTCTTTAGAGACCACGTGCCCTAAGAACCTCACTTCCTTCCTCCAAAAATGACATTTGGAGAACTTAGCCTCGAGTTGATGTGCTCGAAGGGCCTCTAAGACTTCCTTAAGATGTAAGGCATGCTCTTCCTCGCTTCAAGAGAAGATCAGGATATCATCCACAAAGACTACTGTAACACCCCATGTCCATTAATGTCACTAACAAAGGGAATGCATTAACTTCTATGGAGCGTTTTAAGTGTGTATAGAACAGAAACTTAACGACAAGACAGATATAAAACAGTACTTAAAAATTTAGAACTTCATTT
This sequence comes from Allium sativum, assembly GCA_030737875.1. Classification (NCBI taxonomy): domain Eukaryota; kingdom Viridiplantae; phylum Streptophyta; class Magnoliopsida; order Asparagales; family Amaryllidaceae; genus Allium; species Allium sativum. The sequence goes on along the minus strand of CM060913.1, from coordinate 537,467,488 downwards.
ATTGCAGCGGTAAACAGATAAGTTTGATTACATCATCAAAAACCAAAGAGTAGAGTCAAGTACATAATATCTATCTTGACTAAATCAGAGTACATAAAATGAAAGACATAACCCCATCATAAAATAGCCATAAATGAGAAAGGTTGAACTTTTACTTCAGCGATCCAAGCAACTTCCAAAGAAAGAGATAAAGATGTCCAAATCAAGCTCCACTAGTACTAGTCCCACCTTGAGCACCTTGGGGGGGGGGGGAGGAAGAAAAGAGGTGGAAACAAGGGGGTCGGACATAAAGTCTGGCGAGTGCAATTACTTTAACAATATAATCATTAAGTAACTGGGATAAAGCATAAGCTGGAAAATAAGGAAATGACTGTGAACAAATGGGTATGACAGAGCAAACAAAGGAAATAAGATGAATAAAGATAACGTTAAAGGCGCACCTAATCACAAAAGGATAATTACTATACTGCACCAAAGCTAATTACATCGCACCCTTCCTAGTCACCCTAAAAGTTGATCCCGCCCACCAAACAAAATATTGATAATGGCAGTTCGTGTACCCCTAACTTCCTTCATAGGTGTTGTCTGCCCCTATCTCCACTAGGTGTACCTACTACCCTCCCCATTCTAATTACAATATTTATTCATAATATGGCAGTTATATTCCTAGCTGTCTTCATAGGTGTCATCTGCTCCTATCTCCACTAGGTGTACCCACTACCCTCCCCATTCTAAATTCAATATTTATTCATAATGTGGTAGTTATACTCTTAGTTGACTTCATAGGTGTCGTCTGCTCCTATCTCCACTAGTCGTACCCACAACCTTCCCCAATCGATCGGCTCCCAAACTCGTAGATACCCGTGCTGGCCCCAAAGTGGGGTGTATCACTCCCCAAAGTGGCAACCCAATACCACCAAGATGCACGGCATATATCTACATGATGCAACAACGTCTTACTACCAGCCCGGGCCTACACACGCATATGACCCCGTTGGACTTGCGTTGCCACCGCTAACCCGTTTTGACCTCTTACAATCAAATTCAGTACGTGTGTCCCGTCCTCGACTTGGGTCGAGCTCACAAAGATACAAAATGGGTTACTGGTTTGAAAAGGGTCCCCACACAAGCTTTCCCCCTATGCTTGGTCCCCACTAGAATTTCCCACTTAACCCCTCTTATTCATGTCTTCTTACATGTTTCAACTTGGTTAAGTGTTTATAATTATATCCCACATGTCACCCATGTTACTTACTCAACAAATCAACATGTGTTATTGGCTATGCTTGTCTTAACCCTATCCACTTATCAAATTATTGGTTAAGTTTGTCTTAACCCTACCAGATCAATGTATATTATTGGTTAAATTTGTCTTAACCCTACCCACTTATCAAATTAGTGGTTAAGTTTATCTTAATCCAACCCACTTATCAAATTATTGGTTAAGTTTGTCTTAACCCTAACCACTTAACAAATTATTGGTTAAGTTTGTCTTAACCCTTTTACTTAGTTTACGATTAGGTACTTCTTAGTCCACAGATACATTGGTTAAGAGAATAACTCCCTAATCTTATTTCACATGCCACCCAAGGCACCCACTTAACCCCCCCATGTCCTACTGCATGTTTATCTGGTTTAGTGTTTCTTAATTCATTAACACCGTAACCTTGTAAAGACCTCCTACATTAGACTGGCATTTGGGGCAGCTGGATTTGCCGGGGGGGGGGGTCCGGGCAGTCTTACACCACAAACGAGCCTCACCTCGTGTCTTTTCAACTGTTACGCATTTAATTCATGCCTTTAACCTCTCACATTAGACTGTCATTTGTGGCAGCTGGATTTGCTGGGCGGGTCCGGGCAGTCGTACACCACAAAAGAGTCTAATCTCGTGTCTTAGGCGGTTTATTATTACATATCTTTATTTAACCCCAAATTGGATTATTATCCCTATTCAAATTTGTCAATAAATTCCAAATTCATTTATGTCCGTAATTGTCTCTTAAAATTATGTCCATAAATACCAATTATGCTAATTAATATTTTAAATTATATATATGCCTTTTCAGGCCATTTATGCCAATTCTCAATTTATGCATATTCAATATTACCACCCATCGCCCCCACGTTGTTTCGTTCGTTTATCATGACATATATATTAGACTGTCAATTAGTCTAACACACAAAAGGGAAGAAACATCACAAAATTTGCATAACACCCAAAATAGATCTAACTTGCAAATAAGAATCACAACATAACTTGCATAAACTTTGTATAGTCATGAATCTGAACATAAACCTAAAAGGTGTAAACTTGCATGTATGAATCTAGTTTTCACCCAAAGTTGCATAGACCATAGTCACAAACTTGCATAAAACTATACATGTCATAGATATAAACATAGGGGTGTAAACTTGCATATATATAATATAGTTTTTCACCTAAAACTTGCATAGGCCATAATCACAAACTTGCATAAAACGGTGTATGTCATAGATCTAAATCTAAAGGGGTAAACTTGCATATATGTGAATCTAATTTCTACCTAAACTTGCATAGAATCACTTTATTTGATTCACATGTACAATTCAAATAGAAACTAGCATATAATCTACACTCAAACTTGCATATAAAACGATGTCAAACGTGAATCAAGCTGAACATAGATGATTTGGTATATGAAAAGGGATCCACAAAAAAACTATCATGATAAACAACTAGCATATATTCACAAAAGATTACATTTTTTTCCAATGATTCACAAACATAGCCATATAACCCAATTTATAACTCAACCTAATTAACTTATTAATTATCTTATTAAAGAAATTGAACTCACAACTCAAAGAAGGTCTTGAGTTCCGAACTCGATTTAGCTAGCCTTTGAAGTAGACAATTCGTTGTTGTGGTTGTTGTTGTTATAAACTTTATTTGAATTGAGTTGATTAGCTTTTCTTTCTCCTAAATGGTGGCGGCTACTCTAGATTGCAAGTTGACAGCATGGCGGCTATGGTTCTAATTTTAATTAGGTTTAAGGTTTGAGTCTACATGTGTTTATATAGAATTTAGGATTAATTTAGGCCATCCGATCAACCTAGAATTAACCACAACCATTCTGTCAAGATAATGTGAAAAGTCATCCCTAATGACTCAGCTAGGAGTCAGAAACTAAAATCTGCCCGGGAAGGGGGTGGCAGGTCGACCTGTAGGGGGGAGGTCGACACTAGGGTCGACCCCCTGGTCGACCTGGGTCCTGGGCGGGAATTTTCCCGCCCATCCCGCTTCTGGCTTCTGGTTCAAAATTTGAGTTTGTTTCGAGCTGTTGGAATTTATTTGAATTTTCTGCAAACTTCCGACAGCCATAACTTCTTCATACGAAGTCCAATTTACGCAAACTCGGACTCTATCTCAACCAGAATTCCGAGACAAACACAACGGCGTAACCCATTTCCCTTGATTCTCATATTTAAAATTAAGTATTCTTTAATTTTTTAACTTTAATATTAAAAATTACGGGGTGTTACATTCTCCCCTCCTTAAAGGATTTCGCCCACGAAATCTCCAAGTTAAGGAGAATGCATATACTAACATCCAATCATCCATCTACTCAACCAACAAACGTAGGCATCCATTGTCTTTACAAAATTTCTAATGCTGTATGAACATATGCAAGAAGTGTGTGTATATGTTCCTTATCTAATGCAAAATCAGGAGGTCTACTGATTCAGTTGACCTCCTTAATGCAAATCATGATAGTGCCATGCGTCCATTATGTATGCGAAAGAATCCTATCGATACATATTATCTCTATATGTGTGCACAACCATTCATCAAAATGCAGCATCCATATGATGAAACAACCATTATACATCTATTAAATATGCACACACATTTATATGCAACATGAAGGTGATCGAGCCAATCTAGTGCCTAATGTGTGTGTGTATGCATCCATGAGCAACCACTACCAACCACTTGCAACCTTTTGCATCCATTATAAATAACATGTCTCAAACACATGTTTCAACCATAGGGTTCTTCCTAACTAAAGATCGAAGATGTCATCGCAAAGATAATACTAAAAGATAGGACAAGTATAAACAAAGCGGTAGAAAAAGGAGAAATTAAAACATACCCTCAAAAAGGAAAGGGTACAACGTACGCATCTTATCTTCCGTCTCCCAAGTAGCATCTCTTTGATCATCTCCCCATTGCACTTTGACCAACTTGACCTCTTTGTTGCGAAGCTTTTTGACCTCCGATCCGAGAATGCGTGTAGGAGCTCGTCTAATCGTGGCATTGCGCTCTACTTCCACTTCCTCGAGCGTGCTCGGCTCTACCACTTCCGCCGTATCATGTAAACACTTACGCAAATGTGAAACGTGAAACATGTCATGGACTCCGCTGAGCTTCTCTGGTAACTTTACTCTGTATGCCATCTGCCCAATCCTCTCTGTAATTGGAAAGGGTCCTACGAACCTTGGTGCTAACCTCCCTACTGATCCAAAGCAGACTACGTTTCTCAACGGTGACTTCTTAACAAAAACCATGTCCCCAATACTGAACACAAGATCGGTTCGCCTCCTATCAGCATATGACTTCTGTTGGTCCTGCGCCGTCCGTCTGAGGATGATAAGCGGTACTTAAGCATAATTGCGTTCCAACCGCCTCTCGTAAGCTTTTCCAAAATTCGCTTGTGAAAATGGGATCTCTATTACTCACAATACTAGAGGGTATGCAGTGCAAACGGACTATCTCTCGAAGGTAAACAAATGCTAACCATGCGGCGGTCCTTCTACTTTTAGTAAGTCGGCCTACAATTACCCAAATCCCCATATTACCCTTTCTTGATCTTGGTAACCCATCTACAGAATCCATGGGAACGCTTTCCCATTTCCAAAGCGGATTTTCTAAGGGATGGAGCAAATTTCCGGGCTTCTTTTGCTCCGGCTTGACTTGCTATCGCACTAAGCATCTAGCAATGAACTCGGCCACGTCCTTCTTCATTCTAGCCCAAAAGAAAACTTGCTACATATCACTATATATCTTATCACCACCGGGATGTATGGTCATCTTAGAGCGATGTGAGTCTTCAAGAATTGCCTTCTTCAAACTTTCGTCTTATGGTATGCAAAGTCTTCCATCTCTACATAGCCAACCTATCTCATCTATAGCATATCTATTCAGATGACTCGAGGACTCCCCACCTATAAGCTTGCTTACTATCTCAACCAACTGTGGGTCGTTCCGTTGTGCCTCTCCAACTCGACCCAAAAGTGTAGGCTGCACCTCTAAGGATGCCAACAATTCGGGTACATAATCGATAGAGGGTCTGAAGTCAAAGGAAGATATATACTCCAAACTCTGCCGCTTTACAAACAAGGGACTTAAAGTTAACTTCTTTCTACTTAAGGCATCAGCTACAACGTTACCCTTGCCAGGGGTATATGTGATCTCAAAATTGTAGGATGCCAAAAACTCCATCCATCTCTGTTGCCTCAAGTTTAGGTCCTTATGAGAGAATAAGTACTTTAACGACTTATGGTCTGTTCTTCTTTGTGAGCTTATTTAGCTCTCTAAAGCCCACATACAATCTAAGTGAACCATCAGGCTTTGTAGCAAAAATGACTGGAGCACCCCACTCTGAAATACTTCTTCTTGTGCACCCCTTCTCAAGCAATTCTTTCACTTGCTTACCGAGTTCTCTTCTCTCTCTCGGAGCCATGTGGCGCACTAGTAATGCAACTGGCTTTGCATTATCTACTAAGTATATTCGAAAGTCTATCTCATGCCTCAGCGTAAACCTTGAACCTCGCCGAAGACGTCACTATATTCACGGACCACATGAACAGATTCCAAATCATCATTGGATGCGTCAATGGATTCTAGGTAGCTAAGCGTTACCGAACCTCTAGGGTCACAAGAAATATCAAGGGTCTTTCCACAACGAGTCAATAATCTAACTACCCTTCTTTCACAATCTAGGATGGCACCACGCCTAGTTTCCCAATCCGTTCCTAGAATCAAGCCATAGCCCATGAAGACAAGAACGAAGGCGTTGCATTCAAACCCAATGCCCAAGATAGACACTCTCAAATCCCGAAAAATCATAGAAAGATGAGCCGAATCACCAATAGGATTTGAGACTACTATGGGATCCATAACTAGACTAGTATTTGGGTGCAGTGTGCCCTCTAGAAGATCATATACCTTGTCCTTACCTTTGCCTTTTGCGTCTTTGGACAATGCTAATAAGATGTCCTGTAACGATAACAACTAGTTTTCTTCTTATCTCTAACGTCTTTATTTAAGTAGTCAGGTATTTCACTAGTATGGCCCTTCCTTTTCTCTTGGCCCCTTGTTATCCTTTTCGCCTTTCTTTAGATCTACTTTATCGTGTGTCGTTTCCATGTCTTCCCTGCACATTCTCTGTTCGTGGCCTCCTACCAAATTAGGCTTCGTTCTTCATTAACTAAGCAGCTAATTGAACCTTCCGCCCGTCGTCTATCTTAAAGGTACCAACAAGTCCTCCACTTCCTCCTAGCTTTGACAAACGTCCCAGTCCCATGAAGTGGTTTTCCACCCATCGTACGGAAGTTCTTACATATCTTAGAAAAAGCATCTATACGCATGGAGGAAGAAATTCAAAAAGGAAAGAGGAAGAGATTCAAAACGGAGAATCGAAGGAAAGATATATGGCTCTTGGGGTTTATGTTTTTAAAACAAACAAATTTTTCTCTTGAAAATACTTTCCTTAAAAAGTATTGTTGGAAGTATTTCTTTATAAAATGCTTTTGAAAAACAGTTTTTCAAAATTCATATCTGTTCTGGTAACCTTCAGCTCTGATACCACGTGTAACACCGCATGTCCATTAATGTCACTCACAAAGGGAATACATTAACTTCTATGGAGCGTCTTAAGTGTGTATAGAACAGAAACTTAACAACAAGACATATATAAAACAGTACTTAAAAATTTAGAACTTCATTTATTGCAGCGGTAAATAGATAAGTTTGATTACATCATCAAAAACCAAAGACTCGAGTCAAGTACATAATATCTATCTTGACTAAATCAGAGTACATAAAATGAAAGACATAACCCCATCATAAAATAGCCATAAATGATAAAGGTTAAACTTTTACTTCAGCGATCCAAGCAACTTCCAAAGAAAGAGATAAAGTTGTCCAAATCAAGCTCCACTAGTACTAGTCCCACCTTGAGCACCTGGGGGGGGGGGGGAGGAAGAAAAGAGGTGGAAACAAGGGGGGTCGGACATAAAGTCTGGCGAGTGCAATAACTTTAACAATATAATCATTAAGTAACTAGGGTAAGGCATAAGCCGGAAAATAAGGAAATGACTGTGAACAAATGGGTATGACAGAGCAAACAAAGGAAATAAGATGAACAATGATAACGTTAAAGGCGCACCTAATCACTATAGGATAATTACTATACTGCACCAAAGCTAATTACACCGCACCCTTCCTATTCACCATAAAAGTTGATCCCGCCCATCGAACAAAATAATGATAATGGCAGCTCGTGTACCCCTAGCTGCCTTCATAAGTGTCGTCTGCCCCTATCTCCACTAGGTGTACCTACTACCCTCCCCATTCTAATTACAATATTTATTCATAATACGGTACTTATATTCCTAGCTGTCTTCATAGGTGCCGTCTGCTCCTTTCTCCACTAGGTGTACCCACGACCCTCCTCATTCTAATTACAATATTTATTCATAATGTGGTAGTTATACTCCTAGCTGTCTTCATAGGTGCCGTCTGCTCCTATCTCCACTAGTCGTACCCATTACCTTCCCCATTCGATCGGCTCCCTAACTCATAGATACCAGTGCTGGCCCCACAGTGTGGTGTATCACTCCCTAAAGCGGCAACCCGATACCACCAAGATGCATCTACACGATGCAACAACGTCTTATCTACCAGCCCGGGCCTACACACGCATATGAACCCGTTGGACTTGCATTGCCACCGCTAACCCGTTTTGACCTCTTACAATCAAATTCAGTACGTGTGTCCCGTCCTCGATTTGGGTCGAGCTCACAAAGATACAAAATGGGTTACTGGTTTGAAAAGGGTCCCCACACAAGCTTTCCCCCTATGCTTGGTCCCCACTAGAATTTCCCACTTAACCCCTCTTATTCATGTCTTCTTACATGTTTCAACTTGGTTAAGTGTTTATAATTATATCCCACATGTCACCCATGTTACTTACTCAACAAATCAACATGTGTTATTGGCTATGCTTGTCTTAACCCTATCCACTTATCAAATTATTGGTTAAGTTTGTCTTAACCCTACCAGATCAATGTATATTATTGGTTAAATTTGTCTTAACCCTACCCACTTATCAAATTAGTGGTTAAGTTTATCTTAATCCAACCCACTTATCAAATTATTTGTTAAGTTTGTCTTAACCCTAACCACTTATCAAATTATTAGTTAAGTTTGTCTTAACCCTTTTACTTAGTTTATGATTAGGTACTTCTTAGTCCATAGATACATTGGTTAAGAGAATAACTGTCTAAGTACCAACCCCGAAGACCGAGATCAACATCAGATCGTTACTCAGAGAATCACTCACTCAACGAAACTTTTGTTTGTCATTCATATTTGTCTTTAATCAGCATTAATTAATTATTGAGACACCTAATCGTATTTCACATGCCACCTAAGGCACCCACTTAATTTCACATGCCACCCAAGGAACCCACTTAACCCCCCCATGTCCTACTACATGTTTATCTGGTTAAGTGTTTCTTAATCCATTAACACTGTAACCTTGTAAAGACCTCCTACATTAGACTGGCATTTGTGGCAGCTGGATTTGCCGGGCGGGTCCGAGCAGTCTTACACCACAAACGAGCCTAACCTCGTGTCTTTTCAACTGTTACGCATTTAATTTATGCCTTTGACCTCTCACATTAGACAGGCATTTGTGGCAGCTGGATTTGTCGGGCGGGTCCGGGCAGTCGTACACCACAAAAGAGTCTAATCTCGTGTCTTAGGCCGTTTATTATTACATATCTTTATTTAACCCCAAATTGGATTATTATCCCTATTCAAATTTGTCAATAAATTCCAAATTCATTTATGTCCGTAATTGTCTCTTAAAATTATGTCCATAAATACCAATTATGCTAATTAATATTTTAAATTAATTATATGCCTTTTCAGGCCATTTATGCCAATTCTCAATTTATGCATATTCAATATTACCCCCCATCATCCCCACGTTGTTTCGTTCGTTTATCATGACATATATATTAGACTATCAATTAGTCTAACACATAAAAGGGAAGAAACATCACAAAATTTGCATAACACCCAAAATAGATCTAACTTGCAAATAAGAATCACAACATAACTTGCATAAACTTTGTATAGTCATGAATCTAAACATAAACCTAAAAGGTGTGAACTTGCATGTATGAATCTAGTTTTCACCCAAACTTGCATAGGCCATAGTCACAAACTTGCATAAAACTATACATGTCATATATCTAAACATAGGGGTGTAAACCTGTATTAATAATACAGTTTTTCACCTAAAACTTGCACAGGCCATAATCACAAACTTGCATAAAACGATGTATGTCATAGATCTAAATCTAAAGGGGTAAACTTGCATATATGTGAATCTAATTTCTACCTAAACTTGCATAGAATCACTTTATTTGATTCACATGTACAATTCACATAGAAACCAGCATATAATCTATACTCAAACTTGCATATAAAATGATGTCAAACGTGAATCAAGTTGAACATAGATATATGAAAAGGGATCCACAACAAAACTATCATGATAAACGACTAGCATATATTCACAAAAGATTACATATTTTTTCCAATGATTCACAAACATAGCCATATAACCCAATTTATAACTCAACCCAATTAACTTATTAATTATCTTATTAAAGAAATTGAACTCACAACTCAAAGAAGGTCTTGTGTTCTAAAATCTGAGTTCTGAAATTAATTTAGCTCGCCTCTGAAGTAGACAATTCATTGTGGTTATTGTTATAAACTTGATTTGAATTGAGTTGATTAGCTTTTCTTTCTCCTAAATGGTGGCGGCTACTCTAGGTTGCAAGGTGACAGCATGGCGGCCATGCTTCTAATTTTAATTAGGTTTTAGGGTTTTAGTCTACATGTGTTTATATAGAATTTAGGATTAATTTAGGCCATCCGATCAACCTAGAATTAACCATAACCATTCAGTCAAGATAGGGTGATAAGTCAGCACTAATGACTCGGCCAAGAGTCAGAAAATCGTCATCACTCAAATCTGAATGGGGGGTGGGGGGGGGGGGGGGAGGGGCAGGTCGACCCCTAGGTCGACTTGCAGGGGGGAGGTCGACACTAGGGTCGACCCCCTGGTTGACCTGGGTCCTGGGCGGGAATTTTCCCACCCAGCCCACTTCTGGCTTCTGGTTCAAATTTGAGTTTGCTTCGAGCTGTTTGAATTTATTTGAATTTCTGGAAACTTCCGACAACCATACCTTCTTCATACGAAGTCCAATTTATGCAAACTCGGACCCTATCTCAACCAGAATTCCGAGACGAACACAATGGCGGAAACAATTTCCCTTGATTCTCACACTTAAAATTAAGTATTCTTTAATTTGTTAACTTTAATATTAAAAATTACAGGGTGTTAATACTACCATGAACTTGTTTAGAAACTCCCTAAACACCCTACTCATCAAGTCCACGAAATATGATGGTGCATTCGTCAAACCAAAAGGCATGACGAGCCATTCAAAGAAACCATTTATAGTTCTAAATGTAGTCTTATCTGTGCTATCCTCAGCCACCCTTAGCTGATGAAATCCTGTAGCTAAATCCAATTGCGAGAAAACCGAAGCACCAACCAACTGATCGAACAAGTCATTTTTCCTCGGTAATGGGTGTCTGTCCTTCTTCGTGAGCTTATTCAGCTCCCTATAGTCCACGCACAATCTAATTGAACCATCAGCTTTCGTGGAAAAAATAACTGGATCACCCCACTCCGAGATACTTCTTCTTATGAACCCTTTCTCAAGCAAGTCTTTCACTTGTTTACTAAGCTCCCTCTTTTCTCTTAGAGCTATGTGGCGCACAGGCAATGCAACTGGCTTTGCATTGTCTACCAAGTATATACAGAAATCTTTCTCGCGTTTTGGAGGTAAGCCCCTAACCTCCTTAAAGACAGCTGCATACTCACGGACTACTCGAACTGATTGCAAATCATTAATAGATGTGTCAAGAGATTCTAGGTAGCTAAGCATAACCGAACCATTAGGGTCGCATGAGATATTGAGAGTATTCCCCAAAATAGTCAACAGTCTAACTACCCTCTTTTCACAGTCAAGAATGGCACCATACCTGGCTAGCCAATCCATTCCTAGAATCAACCCATAGCCCGTGAAACCAAGCACATAAGAGTTGCATCCGAACTCAACGCCATACACAGATATTCTCAAATCCCGACATAACATAGACAGATGAGTCGTACCCCTAATAGGATTTCAGACAACTACGGGATCCAATACTATACTAGTATCTAGGTGCAGAGTCTTAACAACAGAAGCAGATATAAACGAATGTGAAGCGGCAGAATCAAACAAAGTACATATAGGATGATCGAAAAGGAAAATCAAACTTTCAACAGAAATGTTTCTACCTCTCTCTTGCGTAGCTGCCATGAGAGCATGAACCTGCCCTCCAGAAGTAGATCATGTCCTCTGTCCTTGCGCTTGCCCTTGTCCTTGCCTCCTTGGGTAGTCTTTAATCATATGTCCTGCCTCACTACATCGGAAGCAACCAGCCCTCTTCTTCTTCCTACAGTCATTCTTCAAATGGCCAGGTATTCCACAATTGTGACACTTTCTTTTCTCTGAACCCTTGTTATCCTTACCGCCCTTCTTTTGTTGTTATTGTGCCTTCTTTGGATCCCCTTTCTTATACTGTGCTTTATTAGCACCTTTCTTCTCTTCATGTATCAACGCCATATCGACCAGATTCTTGAAAGTAGCCCCCATAGGAATGTGGGACATAGCCAACCCATGTATTGGTTCATTCAGACCCTTGGAAAATCTCAATGCCTTCTTATGCGGTGTATTAACTAATTCCATATCAAATCTATCTAACTGGTTAAACTTGTTAACGTACTCCTTCACAGACAAACTCCCTTGTTTCGAAGCTAAGAACCTCTCCATGTATAAACTCTCCTCCGCTTGTTAAAGAAATTTCAACTCGAACCTTTGTCTAAAATCCATTAACATCTCCACTGCTCGTCCTCCATTAGTTACTTCCCACCAAAAGGAAGCTTCATCCTTCATTAACCAAGCAGCTAGCTGAACCTTCCTTCCATCGTCTATCTCAAAGATACCAAACAAATCCTCCACTTCCTTGAGCCAATTCTGAACCTCAACAAACGTCTCAGTTCCATAAAACGGTTTTCCTCCCATCGCATGGAAGTCTTTGCATATCTTAGAAAAAGCATCTACACGGGGAGGAGGAGGAGGAGCGGCTGCAGTTGGGGGAGGAGGAACGTTTGCTGGGCCTGCATCAGTAGCCCTAGCCTCTAGATACCTTCTGAACCAGCCTGTTATCTGTATGCCCTCGGGTATATCGGATTCCCCAGACATGCTGAAAGGAAAAAGGAAGAGATTCAAAATAGAGAATCGAAAGAAAGATATATGGCTTTTGGGGATTATGTTTTCCATAATAAACCTTTTTCTTGAAAATACCTTCTTTAAAACATGTTTTTGAAAATGGTTTTCAAAATCTTTTATCTTTTCTGGTAACCTTCAGCTCTGATACCACTGTAACACCCCACGCCTATTAATGTAACCATAATCCCACTCCAAATAGCCATAATGAAAAAGAGATAAATCTGAGCATTACTTTCAACACTTCTAAGCACTTCAAGAAGAAAGAGATCCAAGTCAAGCTTTACTAATCCCACCCTGAGGACCTTGGGGGGGGGGGAATAAAAGAGGCGAAACAAAAAGGGGCCAGACATAAGTCTGGCGAGTCTAGTGACTTTAACAATAAAACCAGTAAAGTAATAGGATAAGAACATAAATTAGATATAAGAGATGACTGTAACATAAGTAGATGTGATAAGGTAAACAAGGTAAGCAAGATAGAACATCGACTGCGCTCCTAACCATTATAAGATATGCTCTGCACCGTACCAACATACTAGTTACATATTAAGAGATGATACCTCCCTACTAATCATAATAATGGTTGCTTCGTGTACTCCTAGCCACTCTCGTAGGTGCCCCTACTTGCTCCTACCACCACTAGTTGTACCCACCACCCTTCCTATTCGATCGGCTCCCTAACCTCGTAGATACCTGTGTTGGACCTACAATAGGGTGTATCACTCCCTAAGGTGGCAACCCCGATACTACTGAAATGCACAACTTATACCTACACGATGAAACAACGTCATACCTACCAGCCCGGACCCACGCACGCACATGGCTCCGTTGGACTTGCACTACCATCGCTAACTCTTTATTGACCTCTTACAATCAACCCTAGTAAGCGTGTCCCTGTCCTCGACCTAGTTTGAGCTCATATAGATACTAATATGGGTTACTGGTTGAAAAGGGTCCACACACGTGACACAAGCTTCCCTCCTAAGCTTGGTCCTCACTAGGAATTCCACTTAATCCCTCTTTATTCTCATGTCTAATCACATGTATCATCTTAATTAAGTGCTTTAATTATGTTTCACATGCTACCCATGTTATCCAATTAACCCTTTTATCATTTCCATGTCTAATCACATGTCTTATCTTGGTTAAGTGTAACACCCTGTAATTTTAAAACATTACATAAGGGATAACTTAAAAATAATTAATTATCAAAAGAAGAATTAGGTGAAATGGGTTACGCCATTTGCGTTCATCTTGGAATTCTGCTTGAGATCGAGTCCGAGTTTGCGTAAAATGGATACCGCATGAAGGTGTTATGGACGAACGAAGTTAGGCGGAAAAACCGGAAATAGACTAGAATGCACTGGCGCACTTGTGAAGTGCGCCAGTACAAAAATGCACTGGCGCACCTGCCAAGTGCGCTCATACCGAGGACAGTCCAGCACAGAATTTTGGAGTGCTCTGTGATGACGTGTCTCCTTCTGATTGGCTGGATGACCTGTCTTCGATCTGTTTGGTTTTGATGATCTCCTAGTTAATCTAAAGGCTCTAACTAATCCTATACATCTATATAATCACATCTAAACTAAACCCTAATCTAAGCTAAAATCATTCATGAGCCTATATGCTGTTGCATCCTAAACTAACCTAGCCTCCACCATAACAAATCAAATTCAAGCTAGAATATAAAAATCAAAGTCTACATCAAGGGTTAAGCTTAACAAATTTAGAAATCAGAATTCAAGATCCGTTCTTTTTTTGTGAGTGCTAGTCACTTTTAGGTTTAAATAGATAAATGTGAATTGTGGTAGACTATGAATTGGGTATATGATGTGAATAATGAACTTTTGCAAGCATACTATGTCATTTTCCCTAGATCTAATATATGGACATTCTATTATGTTTCCTATGTGAATCTTGATTTACAATTATATTGTGGTACATGTGAACTTGTTAATACAAATCTAACTTTCTTGATCTGATTATGGTGATTTGATATGACGTTTATATGAACATTGATTGTAACCATGCTAGGTTGATAGTACATCCATTAATTTGACATTACTTGGATCTAGATTTTAGTGTTAACCACCTTTCACTTGCTATATTATGATACCCTGGTATATGTGCTAAACTTGACATGTGAATCTAAACTTGTTAATACATGTCCATTCACTTAGATAATATGCCAGTTATGTCAATATTTATCCCAAAACATGTTGAACTGTCACCCTTATCATGTTCCCTTTTATTGTTATGACGAGGATAATTTATAGCCTCGATGCCGCCAAATATGTGTGAATACGTTAGTTAGGAACGAGGATAAAGGGAATTAGTAATTGGCATAGTTTATGTAATATTTATATGAAATCAGCATATAATTCAAATGGGGAAACATAGAATTAATTACCTATAATGACATAGGTAAATTTGGGTAAAGATGAATTAATTACCTATAATGACATAGGTAAATTTGGATAAAGGTAGAATGTTTAGTAATTAAAATTAAGAATTTTAATTGTACTTATGACACGAGGTTAAGTTACATTAGTAGCGGAAGTCTGCCCAGACCCGACCGGCATATCCAACAACCACTAATGTTGAACCTAATGTGGGAGGTCTAAGTACGCAAATACGAATCAGGCTAAGACACGAGGTTAGGCCGAACTGTGGAATAAGACTGCCCGGACCCGACCGGCATATCCAGCATCCACACGTTGTAGGCCTAATGTGGGAGGTCTAGCCCATTATAACCATAATTGGACATGGTAATGAAATAGATTACTTAACCTAATTTAATATGAATATGGACTTAAGTCAGGGTTAAGCAAAATTGGATGGGTAGTGAGGAGGGGTTAAGTAAGTTAGAGGGGATGGGTAATATATATATATATATATATATATATATATATATGCCCTCATACTTAACCCAATAAATGTTATGTAATTAAAGACACCTAAGTGTTATACATAACGGGTAGATAAAATAATAAAGGTTATGTAATTAAAGACACCCTTTAGGGTATACACAACTAGTATAGGGCTATGTAATTAAAGATCACCCTTTTAGGGTATACATATTCAGTGGAAAACTTAGTGGGGATATAAGACAAAGGGGAGAGCTTGTATCATATTGTGTGGGAGTTATGTAATTAAATATCACCCTTTAGGGTATACATAACTAGTATAGGGCTATGTAATTAAAGATCAACCTTTTAGGGTATACATAATCAGTGGAAAACCTAGTGGGGATACATGACAAAGGGGAGAGCTTGTATCATATTGTGTGGGACCCATTTCAGTCGGTAACCCGTAGTTGGTATCAGAGTAGAGAACTCCGTACTAGGTGGAGAAGGGGCACTCTTACTGATTGACTATAAGAGATCCAAAACGTGATGGGTGGTGTAGACGGTGCAAACCGACCGGGGACATGTGCGTGCATGGGCTGGGTAGAGGGGGCCAAGACAACCGTGAACCAGTAGGTATCCCTGTGCACATATTGGGTTGCCACTTTAGGGAAGTGATACCCCCTACTGTGGGGCCAGCACAGGATATCTACAGAATAGGGAGCCGATCGATTAGGGTAGTGGTTAGGGTATACTTGGATGTATGACCTAAGCCTACCAGCTTATAGTGGAAGGGATCATTTCATTTTAGTTATACTAGTAATAGTGCAGAGTAGTCATTAGTGAAGCATGTATATACCATACCTTATCTGCCTTGTCACACCTGCCATTTGTATAGCGATCTCTCTTATCCACTTTATGCCTGTCATGATTACCCTTTTTTATTTACTGTCTAAAAGTAACTAGACTCGCTAGACTTATGTCTGACCTAGTTTGTTTCGCCTTCTTTCTTCGGTCCCCCCTAAGGTTCACAGGGAGGAAACACCCAGGCTTAGTCGGGATTCAAATATCATTTTGCTAGGAACTATTGCTGTAGTACGGCTCAATTTCTTGTCTCTGCCATGGCTTACTCTTTTTATTGGGGAATAATGTTTTCTCTTAGTTCCTATGTACTCTGATTATGCAAGACAGAAGTTTTTTGTTGTAATGGGTTTTTGACTTATGGTATTGTAAACCAAGAGATTATGATTTATGTCTCAAATAATTTTTTTGAAATTTTCGCTGCTATCTTATTTATATCTGTCTTGTAATTATTCTATCTCCGTTTACCTACAACGCTTCATGAAATTTAATGCATTCTCTTAGTGAGTGACATTAACGGACGTTGGGTGTAATACTTGGTATCAGAGATGAAGGTTACCAGATTAGATATAAGTTTTGAAAAATATTTTTCAAAAAAGGTTTTAAAAGAAAGTATTTTCAAAAAGAAAAGTCTGTTTTGAAAATATTCTCCAAGAATCCATATGTAATATCCTTCGGTCCCTTTTCTAAATTTCATCCTTTCTCCTTTTTCGGCATGTCTGGGGAACAAAACATCCCTAATCTCCCAGAGGGCATCACTATACCTGGATGGTTACGTAGGTATTTGGAAGCCACAGCAACAGCCGAAGAACTAAGAGACGTTCCTCCCCCAACTGCACCAATCATTCCTCCTCCTCCCCCTCCAAGAGCAGATAACTTCACCAAGATCTGCAAAGACTTCCTTGCTATGGGAGGGAAGCCATTCCATGGGAAAGAGACATTCATAAAAGCCCGGAATTGGCTTAAGGAGATCGAGGACCTATTCGACATCTTTGAAGTGGAGGACCGAAGAAAAATCCAATTAGCTACTTGGCTGTTAAAGGACGAAGCCTCATTTTGGTGGGAAGTCACCCAAGCTGGACGTCTGGTGGAAACTTGGGGAGATTTTAGACACAGGTTCAAAATGAAATTCCTTCCCCAAGCTGAGAGAAGTATTCATATGGAGAGGTTCTTAGCTCTCAAACAAGGAAATTTGACGGTGAAGGAATATGTGAACAAGTTCAACCAGCTGGCAAGGTTCGGACTAGAGTTGGTGGATACACCGCATTAAAAGGCTTTACGATTTGCTAAAGGATTGAATGAGCCTCTGCATGATCTTGCTATGTCTCATATTCCTATGGGGTCCACCTTTGAAAGGCTTATGGATATGTCCCTAAAGCATGAGGAGGACAAGGGAGAAAAGAAGGAAGTGAAAGCTAAGGAGTCATCGCAGAATAAGAAGGTGTGGCCCAAGAAGGGGAAACAGCAGCAACAACAACAACAGAAGAAAGGAAAGAAAGATGAAAAAGGCAGGGATAAGAGAAAATGTCACCATTGTAGGAAGGAAGGTCACTTGATCAAGGATTGTAAGAAAAGGAAGATCAGTTGCTTTGTGGAGAGCTTGGACACCACTCTACAGAGTGCATAAAGAAACAAGGATTGCAAGGACAAGGTCAAAGAGCCGGAACTTCTGGAGGGTAAGTCAATGCTCTAGCGATTAGTGCTCCTGAAAGAGGTAGAAAAATTTCCGTAGAAAGTTTAGTTTCTCTTTTAAATCATCCAGTTAGAACACATTTTAATTCGGGTGCTTCACATTCATTTATATCTAGTTCTGTTGTTGAATCTCTGCACTTAGTTACTAGTATGGTAGTGGATCCCATAGTTGTCTCAAACCGCATAGGCGATTCAGCTCATTTATCTATGATTTGTAGGGGTTTGAGAATATCGGTGTTAGGCGTCAAATTTGAATGCGACGCATATGTACTCGGGTTTATGGGTTATGTATGGATTCTAGGGATAAGTTGGTTTACCATATATGGTGCCATTCTGGGTGGTGAAAGGAGGGTCGTTAAGCACCCTCGAAATTTCTTGTAACCCACAAGGGTCTGTAATGCTTAGTTTCCTAGAGTCACTTGAGGCATCTATCGATGATCTGCGATCGACACCAGTAGTCCGTGAGTATCCTGATGTCTTAGACGAGGTTCGGGGATTACCCCGGAGGCACGAGATTGATTTCCGTATATACCTGGTGGAAAATGCAAAGATAGTTGCATTACTTATGCGCCATATGGCTCCTAAACGAAAAGAGGGAACTTGATAAGCAAGTGGCGGGACTACTTGAAAAGAGGTTTGATAGGTTAATCATATCAGGATGGGAAACCTATCGAAGACAGTCCTTGCGGAAGCCCAACATTCGAAGTTGACTATTCATCCAAGTGGCGATAAAATGTATAGAGTTCGAGATAGTAGGGCCAAACTTGTGAAGGAAGTGAAAATAAAGAAGGAAGCAATGATTGGATGAGTTTCGACTTGCATACTTGAATCAAAGGTTAAGAAACTACGCAAATGAGAAGTCAAGTTGGTGAAAGTCCAGTGGGGAGACAACCAAGAAGATGCAACTTGGGAGACTGAAGACAAGATTTTTACGCTTCGTAACCTTTCCTTTTCAAGAGAATGTTCTTAACTTCTCTTCCAAAAGCTTTTATTCACATTTGCTTCTATCATCCGAATATATCCTATCAATCGAATCTTCGACCTTTAGGTAGGAAATCCCATGATTGTAAACATGTGTTTGAGACATGTTATGTTTGATGGATGCAAATGGATGCAAGTGTTTTCTAGTGGTTGCCTATGGATGCATATACACACACATTAGGCACTAAGATCAGCTCAATCACTCTCATACTACATATGGATGTGTGTGCACTTTCTTTTCTTTTATGGATGGAAATGGATGAACTAGCATATGGATGTTGCATTTGGACGAATGAGTGTGCACGCATGTAAAGCTTGTATGTTATATTAGGTTTATTTGCATACATATTGGATTCATGGCACTAACATACATTGCATTAAGGAGGTCATCTGAATTAGTAGACCGCCTGATTTTTGAATTAGATAAGGAACATATACACACACTTCTGCATATGTTCATATAGCATTAGAAATCTTTTAAGGACAATGGATGCTTGTGGATGATGATTGAGTAGATGGATGATTGGATGGTAGGATACATTCTTCTTAACTTGAAGATTTCGGGGACGAAATCCTTTAAGGAGGGGAGAATGTAACACCCCATAATTTTAAAACATGACATAAGGGATAACTTAAGAATACTTAATTATTAAAAGAAGAATTAGGTGAAACGGGTTACACCATTGCGTTCGTCTTGGAATTATGCTTGAGATAGAGTCTGAGTTTGCGTAAAACGGATACCGTGTGAAGGAGATATGGACGAACGAATTTAGGCGGAAAAACCGGAAATAGACTAGAATGCACTGGCGCACTTGTGAAGTGCGTCAGTACAAAAATGAACTGGCGCACCTGCCAAGTGCGCGCATACCGAGGGAAGTCCAACACATAATTCTGGAGTGCTCTGTGATGACGTGTCTCCTTCTGATTGGCTGGATGGCATGTCTTCTAGCTGTGTGGTTCTGATGATTGCCTAGTTAATCTAAAGGCTCTAACTAATCCTATACATCTATATAATCACATCTAAACTAAACCCTAATCTAAGCTAAAATCATTCATGAGCCTATATGCTACTGCATCCTAAACTAACCTAGCCTCCACCATAACAAATCAAATTCAAGCTAGAAGATAAAAATCAAAGTCTACATCAAGGGTTAAGCTTAACAAATTCAGAAATCAGATCCCAGAATTCAAGATCCGTTCTTTTTCTGTGAGTGCTGGTCACTTTTAGGTTTAAATAGATAAATGTGAATTGTGGTAGACTATGAATTGGGTATATGTTGTAAATCATGAACTCATGCAAGCATACTATGTCATTTCCCTAGATCTAATATATGGACATTCTACTATGTTTCCTATGTGAATCTTGAATTACAATTACATTGTGGTACATGTGAACTTGTTAATACAGATCTAACTTTCTAGATCTGATTATGGTGATTCGATAAGACGTTTATATGAACATTGCTTGTAACCATGTTAGGATGATAGTACATCCATTAATTTGACATTACTTAGATCTAGATTTTGGTGTTAACCACCTTTCACTTGCTATATTATGATACCTTAGTATATATGGTAAACTTGACATGTGAATCTAAACTTGTTATTATGCCACCTTGTCTATGCTAGATTTAGGTAATTGGGCACCTAATATTGAATCTAGATCTCATTATGCTTACCTAAACACAAGTTATTAATTTGATGTCCACTTTATTATGATAATTATGACATGTCCATTCACTTAGTTACTATGCCAGTTATGTTAATATTTATGCCAAAACATGTTGAACTGTCACCCTTATCATGTTCCCTTTTATTGTTATGACGAGGCTAATTTATAGCCTCAATGCCGCCAAAATACGTATGAATATGTTAGTTAGGAATGGGGATAAAGGGAATTTGAAATTGGCATAGTTTGTATAATATTTAAACGAAATGAGCATATAATTCAAATGGGGAAACATAGAATTAATTACCTATAATGACATAGGTAAATTTGGGTAAAGTTGAATTAATTACCTATAATGACAAAGGTAAATTTGGATAAAGATAGAATGTTTAGTAATTAAAATTAAGAATTTTAATTGTAATTATGACACGAGGTTAGTTACATTAGTGGCGGAAGTCTGCCTAGACCCGACCGGCATATCCAACAGCCACTAATGTTGAACCTAATGTGGGAGGTCTAAGTACGCAAATACGAATCAGGCTAAGGCACGAGGTTAGGCCCAACTATGGAATAAGACTGCCCGGACCCGACCGACATATCCAGCATCCACACATTGTAGGCCTAATATGGGAGGTCTAGCCCATTATAACCATAATTGGACATGGTAAAGAAATAGATTACTTAACCTAATTTAATATGAATATGGACTTAAGTTAGGGTTAAGTAAAATTGGATGGGTAGTGAGGAGGGGTTAAGTAAGTTAGAGGGGATGGGTAATATATATATATATACATATATATATATATATATATATATATGCCCACATACTTAACCCTATAAATGTTATGTAATTAAAGACACCTAAGTGGTATACATAACGGGTAGATAAAATAATAAAGGTTATGTAATTAAAGACACTCTTTAGGGTATACATAACTAGTATAAGGCTATGTAATTATAGATCACCCTTTTAGGGTATACATAGTCAGTGGAAAATCTAGTGGGGATATAAGACAAAGGGGAGAGCTTGTATCATATTGTGTGGGAGTTATGTAATTAAAGATCACCCTTTAGGGTATACATAACTTGTATAGGGCTATGTAATTAAAGATCACCCTTTTAGGGTATACATAGTCAGTGGAAAACCTAGTGGGGATACAAGACAAAGGGGAAAGCTTGTATCATATTGTGTGGAACCCATTTCAGTCAGTAACCCGTAGTTGGTATCAGAGTAGAGAACTCCGTACTAGGCGAAGAAGGGGCACGCTTACTGATTGATTATAAGAGATCCAAAACGTGATGGGTGGTGTAGACGGCGCAAACCGACCGGGGACATGTGCGTGCATGGGCCGGGCAGAGGGGGACAAGATGACCATGACGCTAGTAGGTATCCCTGTGCACATCTTGGGTTGCCACTTTAGGGAAGTGATACCCCTACTATGGGGCCAACACAGGATATCTACAGAATAGGGAGCCGATCGATTAGGGTAGTGGTTAGAGTATACTTGGATGTATGACCTAAGCCTACCAACTTATAGTGGAAGGGATCATTTCATTTCATTTATACTAGTAATATGCAGAGAAGTCATTAGTGAAGCATGTATATACCTTACCTTATCTGCCTTGTCACACCTGCCATTTGTATAGCGATCTCTCTTATCCACTTTATTCCTGTCATGATTACCTTTATTTGTTTACTGGCTAAAAGTAAATAGATTCACCAGACTTATGTCTGGCCTAGTTTTTTTTGCCTTCTTTCTTCTGTTTCCCTCCCCTCCCCTCAAGGTTCACAAGGAGGAAACACCCACTCTTAGTCAGGATTCAGATATCATTTTGCAAGGAGCTATTGCTGAAGTATGGTTCAAGTTCTTATCTCTGCTATGGCTTACTCTTTTTATTGGGGAATAATGTTTTCTTTTAATTCCTATGTACTCTGATTATGCAAGACAGAAGTATTTTGTTGTAATGGTTTTATGACTTATGGTACTGTAAACCACGGGATTATGATTTATGTCTGAAATGAATTTTTTGAAATTTCCGCTGCTATCTTATTTATATCCGTCTTGTAATTATTCTATGTCTGCTTAGCAACAACGCTTCACGAAACTTGATGCATTCCCTTAGTAAGTGACATTAACGGACGTGGGGTGTTACACTTGGTATCAGAGCTGAAGGTTACCAAATTAGATAAAAGTTTCAAAAACTATTTTTCAAAAAAGGTTTTAAAAGAAAGTATTTTCAAAAAGAAAAGTCTATTTTGAAAATATTCCCCCAAGAAGCCATATGTAGTATCCTTCGGTCACTTATCTAAATTTCAACCTTTCTCGTTTTTCATCATGTCTGGGGAACAAAACATCCCTAATCTCCCAGAGGGCAACACTATACCCGGATGGTTCCATAGGTATTTGGAAGCCACAGCTACAGCCGAAGAACAAAGTGACATTCCTCCCCAACTGCACCAATCATTCCTCCTCCTCCCCCGCCAAGAGCAGATAACTTCGCCAAGATCTGCAAAGACTTCCTTGCTATGGGAGGGAGGCCATTCCATGGGAAAGAGACATTCGTAAAAGCCCGGAATTGGCTTAAGTAGACTGAGGACATATTCGTCATCTTTGAAATGGAGGACCGAAGAAAAATCCAATTAACTGATTGGCTGTTAAAGGACGAAGCCTCATTTTGGTGGGAAGTCACCCAAGATGGACGTCCGGTGGAAACTTGGGGAGATTTTAGACACAGGTTCAAAATGAAATTCTTTCCCAAGCTGAGAAAAGCATTCAGATGGAGAGGTTCTTAGCGCTCAAACAAGGAAATTTGACGGTGAAGGAATATGAGAACAAGTTCAACCAGCTGGCAAGGTTCGGACTAGAGTTGGTGGATACACCACACAAAAAGGCTTTACGATTTGCTAATGGACTGCATGAGCCTCTGCATGGTCTTGCTATGTCCCATATTCCTATGGGGGCCACCTTTGAAAGGCTTGTGGATATGGCCCAAATGCATGGGGGGGACAAGGGAGAAAACAAGGAAGTAAAAGCTGAGGAGTCATCGCAGAATAAGAACGTGTGGCCCAAGAAGGGGCAACAGCAGCAACAACCACAGCGGAAGAAAGGAGAGAAAGATGAAAAAGGCAGGGATAAGAGAAAATGTCACCAATGTGGGAGGGAAGGTCACTTGATCAAGGATTGTTAGAAAAGGAAGATCAATTGCTTTAATTGTGGAGAGCTTGGACACCACTCTACAGAGTGCCCAAAGAAACAAGGATTTCAAGGACCAGGTCAATGAGCCGGAACTTCTGGAGTGCAGGTCAATGCTCTTGCGATCAGTGCTTCTGAAAGAGGTAGAAAAATTTCCGTAAAAAGTTTATTTTCTCTTTCATATCATCCAGTTAGAACACATTTTAATTCTGGCGCTTCACATTCATTTATATCTAGTTCTGTTGTTGAATCTTTGCACTTAGTTACTAGTATGGTTGTGGATCCCATAGTTGTCTCAAACCCCATAGGTGATTCGGCTCATTTATCTATGATTTGTAAGGGTTTGAGAATATCTATGTTAGGCGTCAATTTTGAAAGCGACGCATATGTACTCGGGTTTATGGGCTATGGATTGATTCTAGGGATAGGTTGGTTTACCACATATGGTGCCATTCTGGGTGGTGAGAGGATGGTCGTTAAGCACCCACGAAATTTCTTGTAACCCACAAGGGCCTGTCATGCTTAATTTCCTAGAGTCGCTTGAGGCGTCTATCGATGTTCTGCGATCGACACCAGTAGTCCGTGAGCATCCTGATGTCTTAGGCGAGGTCTGGGGATTACCCTCGAGGCACAAGATTGATTTCCGTATATACCTGGTGGACAATGCAAAGCCAGTTACATTACCTGTGCACCATATGGCTCCTAAACGAAAAGAGGGAACTTGATAAGCAAGTGGCAGGGCTACTTGAAAAGAGGTTTGATAGGTGAATCATATCAGGATAGGAAACCTATTGAAGAAAGTCCTTGAGGAAGCCCAACATTCCAAGATGACTATTCATCCAAGTGGTGATAAAATGTATAGAGTTCGAGATAGTGGGGCCAAACTTGCGAAAGGAAGTGAAAATAAAGAAGGATGAAATGATTGGATGAGTTTCGACATGCATACTTGGATTAGAGGTTAAGAAACTACGCAAACGAGAAGTCAAGCTAGTGAAAGTCCAATTGGGGAGGCAACCAAGAAGATGCAACTTGGGAGACCGAAGACAAGATTTTTACGTTTCGTACCCTTTCCTTTTCAAGAGAATGTTCTTAAATTCTCTTCCAAAAGCTTTTGTTCACATTTGCTTCTATCATATGAGTATATCCTATCAATCTAATCTTCGACCTTTAGGTAGGAAATCCCATGATAGTAAACATGTATTTGAGACATGTATATTTGATGGATGCAAGTGTTTGCTAGTGGTTGCCTGTGGACGCATATATACACACATTAGGCACTAAGATCGGCTCAATCACTCTCATAATCACTCTCATAATTGCAAAGGACAGTGATATCTCACATAGTTTTTGGTAGCTTTAAAGCAAAGGACGGGATTTTTTCCTTTAAAAGAAAGAGACATACAGAATAAAGATAAGTAATGTATTTTGTACAATCTATTCCAATAAATTGAAAGTTGATTCCTTATCATTGCAATAATCATGCAAACCTTTTCTTTTTCTAGGCAAACCATGAAACTAGGCTTTGGTGCAGTAAAAGGTAAAATCAAGTTTCAATTTATTATAATTTGGTAGGTTCTAGGAATGTAGTGAGAAAAAGAACAAGTAAGCAAGGTTAAAGGGACTGGAAAATGGGCATAAAATTAAAAATGGTAAGCATAAGTAAATTAAAAGAATGGAATAAAATGGAGAAAAATGTAACTAAAAAGAAAGCGACAATGATATGAATAACCAATAAAAATAGAAATGGAAGATGAAATTGATTAAAATGTGAAATACATGCATAAGATCGGGAAGGTAGAATATGGGTCTAATAAAAGACTAAGAGTTAAAAAGAAAAATATTAGGTAAAGAAATAAATATACATAAAAGAAGTGTAGCCTCGTATATGCTTTGAAAAAGGATATGGATAAATCTATAACGTAGGCAAATAGTGTTGTCTTTACACAGAAAAACGGGGAATGACCTATATAACGATGGTATGATAAATAATTTGACATATGAAATAAGTAGCTAAGAATGGAATTAGAATGGCACATCCTAACGTTGGTGTGATAAATATCATTGGTATAGAAAATAAGTGGCTAAGGACGAGTAACGGAGGAGTCCAATACTAGCAAGTTCGTAGATAACTTCAGATTAGGAACTAAGAGACCATAATGGGTCATCCGTCCTAGCGATATTTTGCAGCAAATACCAGAGTGAGTAATAAGAGACTTAATTTTCATGGTGAGTATGGTTATAAATGTATTTGATTGTAATACCCGTAAATAATGAGGCCAATGCGGTCACGTGGAGAGGGATACCCCAGGATATGTTCCACGATGTAGTCTATAATTAGTGTGGTCCATCAGCGATTGTTTCGGTTTATCAACGGGTTATTGCCTTGATTGCTCTAGGCAATCTAAATAGTCGATGGATGACAAAGTAATTATGTAATACAGCAGACTCGGTTTAGGTACCACTAAGGATAGCATCGCATAGTTACTAGTTATCATCATTCGAAACAGTTGTGCGAGAAGGACATGGATTATGCCCTTTGGGAAGAACAATCTATTGGGATGTTCGAAATGGACATGCTACATCACATGGTTTTTATTAGATTATTTGATTCGGAAAAGGCTAGTAACATGTTCCAAGGGATACCTTCAAAATAAAAATTGATAGTTTTATGGAGCCAGTCCAAGGAAAAATAAAACAGGATAAATAGAAAATATCTGACTGAATTCTGTGCATCAGGCAATAAAGTCGCTCATTAGCTGAATTATGAGCATTTTTGATATAGCATATACTCGCACAATGTGAGTATAGCTTACACGTGCTCATAGCATACGTTAGCGTTACGGTGAGATGGTTAATCTCAATGAGAAGACACCAAAGATATTAGAGGATGGTATCTAGGTAAGAGGCAGACCAAGGGATATACAGGCACATATTTATATATTAAACTAAAGCTAATAGGAGTTAGAAGGTTGTGGTTCATACACAGTGGTGGAGTCTGAATGGCTTAATAAAACTGAACGTGACATAAATAGTTGGTTAGCATCATAAGATAGTGTTATGTATAAGATGTGTAACTTAACAGTCACCAAAATATTGTATTGACCCCCTCCCCAAAACAACCCACAGAATAAACGAAATGCAGCAACACGTATTTTGGACAGGGATGTTGCTGAAAGAGACATTTAACTTAAAAAGTGTAAATTTTATGGTTAGTAGTTATTATTATTAAACTTTAAATTATTCTGATGTGAGTTATTTGCTTGAGCTCTGATGAACATCATTGTTTATTTGTAGGATACCGAACAAATGATTCGTGCTCCAATATGATTGAGTTTTTGATTTATGCAAAAATTCAAGCCCATTGGGATGCCAGAAGTCATACATATGCAGAGGTGTTATTCCATTTATGATTAGAAAAAGTGTTGATCCTACAAGGATGGTTGCAGTTCTGTTGAAGCCATGAATTGGCTTTGGGATAGTCTTCAGAATCCTTGATGGAAGCTTCATCTGATCATATGCTGATATGAAAATTGCATTGATTAGGCTTTTATAATCCACATAGACATTCTCCATCATGAAATTTGAAATTTGCATGATTACTATAAACAGGTCTTGGTATGGAAACACAAATCTTGTCGCATCAACTATTGTAAAAACTACCTCATGTCTTGCCTTTTGCTTAATATGATAATCTGTCCTCTATTTTCCTTTGTCCTCCTGCATATACCTCATGTATTTTTCTTATTCCAGCAAGGTGTGTTTCATTGTGAATTGAAGTTACGAGGATGGAGGGAAGTACTTCCTAATTTTCGTTTTAGTCAAGGGTAAGTTATATGGTTCCGTTTCTATTATCAACATTCTGAAAGCTATTCGTATGAATTTTTGTGATCAACCTCTTTATCCTTTTCTTATACGCCTGGACTTATCTTTATACTCGTTGTTGCCCTGTGAAAATGGCAGTGAGCTCCGCCTCACATTTGTTCTGCTTTTTTCCCTTTGTTTGGTACGTCACATGTAAGCTCACTCTATACCATCTCATATATCTTTCTTGAAATGTGAGTAAAAGTAATTTTTGTAGCGCAACTAAGTTCCTTCAAATGTTTCATAGGTGGATAATACCCCTCTTCCCCATTTTCTTGTCATTACTGGGTGTGGGTGTTGATGGAAAAATATGTCATAAACACCCAAGATTCTTAGTTACTTAAGAATTATAGTTTCACATGGAAATGTAAGTGTGGAAAGCAGTAAATAACACAAAAGAATTATAGTGGTTCAATATCGCGAGAGGCCTATGTCCACTTTGGAAGAGTCACTGGAATATTATTAATAACAAATAGTTACAAGGTTGAGACTATCTCATGACATCCTTTTACATATAACTCTAAGTTATATAAGGTCATAATTGTCATGTGCAAATATTAGGAAAAAGATACTTTTGCCCTTCTTCTTCCTCAAAGCATGGATGCCATTAAAGAGACTACTTGAAGCTCTCAAGAGATGTCAAATCAACTAAATTACAACCCCTTTGAAGTGTGATCTTGAGGGGTATCTATAGTGGAGTGGTTAGGTTGGAGTAGGTAGGGTTAGGGGACCACATCTGGAATCTCGGATCTCGTAGTGCAGGCCATCAGAATCTCGGACCCTTCATCGCCAATGGCAAAAAATCGTACCCTCCTTGGGGTATGAAGGATACTGGGATGGCCATGGGGAGTCGAGGCTGGTGAGACTCACGACTTTCTGGACTTCGATGTATTGTTTAGGCGATGTATTGAGGAGTGGTGAGGTCCCTGTCTGCACGACCCCTTCTCGGCTTATTCCCTTAACTCCTCGGCAACACTTCTGGCATTACCATCATGCGATACATTCAGTCGAGCGTGTCTTGCGTACTTTTGGGAACAGGACCAAAAGGCCGGTTAACATTTACCCCCAAAGTATGTCTTAACATGATGTGCTTTGTGTTGGTAGAAGTTATAGTTGAGTCATCATCTTTTCCTGTAAACTCATGAAAAAAGGCGTTAATTATTGAGCTCGTGTGTATTGTAATCGTAAACGAGCCGCCATTGGTATGACGTCGTGTTTGTGTCGTTAAGTACTCACATTATATCGAATTTGCGTGCTCATAATTATTTGTATACACATGAACATCATATATATATATAAGTATTGTTTTTTTTATAACCCACTGAGGTACGAAATCTCGTGCTCAACCGAGGGACACGAGGGGTCCGAGGTCGGCACCTTCTTCTATATAAATACGAGCTCCCCCCTCTCTCTCTTCTTCTGATTTTTTGTCCCCTACCACCATTAAACTCGAGTTTTGAACCATAGAATTCGAAACGCTCGAACCAAACTCAGGTAGGATTTGAAGCCGATTCTCAATGATCACCTCCATCGGTGAGCTCTGCCATGGCACCGGTTTGGGTCCCGGAGTAGGTTGACGCTGGTAATGCTCCTCTACCTCGAATTGGGGCTTTGAGGAGCTCGTGCCAAGCTTCAACTTGCGGTCGAGACCATCCTTCGAGTCTTTGGCTTGAACTAATCTACCATATCAGGGATTAAGATGTGAGGAAAAGTAAAGTTGGTAAAGGAGGCAGAAGAAGGTTGAGAATTCGAAGAGGCATACGATGATTGCAGAAGGACCATCCTTGGGAATGATGGAGGAAGGATTCACACCCCTAGTTCAAGGTACAAAATCTCGTACCTACTGATGGTACGAAATTCCATGCCCCATTGGCTTGGTGATGCAGAGTTTCCTACTCTTTGGTGGGGTACGAACTTCATGTTAGGGATTGCGGAAATGATCGTTAAGGCAAAATAAACACTAGAGGAAGAGTGAATAGTGCTTTTGAGAATTTAAACAAAATCTAAAACTTACGTGATAAACTATATGAATCAAACACCATAGAAACAATAACAGACACAGATGCAAAATAAATGGAAATAAAAATGCAGAAAAGGAAAGAACATACCGAATTTATACTGGTTCGGATTGCTCCTACGCTCAGTCCTGCACAACACTGGATTGCGTAGAGTTTTATTACTATATCAATATCTTATTACACCCCTTGATTTGACGGCTAAAAGGTTAATACCTCTCCCGTTCCTTAATTTCACGGCAACAAGGAAAACACCAATTCTGTTGCTTAATTTCATGGCTACAAGGAAAACACCAATTTCGTTCCTTGATTTCAAGGCTACAAGTAAAACACACCGATTCCCAAATACTTCCCAAACAGTTAAAATAGCCCTATAACTCTTCAATAACAATTGATTCAGAGAGAAATGAGTAGAGAGTGTAGAGAGAAGAAGATTAGTGAAAACAAAATTTAATTCGGCAAAGTATAAGTGTAGGAATCATAAAAATGATAAGAAATAATGGTGTAATGAAAGAGAGTGAAAGTGGAGAAGGAGTGATTAAAAATTCGAAATCAAGCCCTTTTTATAGTGTGTGAAAGATTGCAACGCTCCAGAACCGCAACAAATAAAGAAAAGTCACTTCCTTTCAAATTTGAAAAAATAATAGTTATATGTCGGCATGGTGTTTTCTATATGTCGACATATACTTAGTACAAAATTAATTTTTGAGCATTTTTCAAGTGTTTTGATATAAATATAATTCTGGTAATTCTTGAATCAAAATATAGTGTTATATTGATATTATAAAGTAGGAAATCATATGAAAACATAAATATAAACTATATAAATATATTTATAAAATTATAAAGTTTTAAAACTATATAAATATAAAGTATAAATATATAAATATACAAAACTTATAAAACTTGAATTTGAAAAAAAAAAGTAAAGGAAGAAAAAAAAGATAGAAAATAAAATAGAGAGGACTGAAGATAGAATTTGAAAACAGAATTTGAATTTGAACCTGGAGTGCTATTTAGAGTCTTACATAATCTAGACTCTATAACTATATTAGTCTTGGACTCCTGAAATTTTGAATACTCATGAGTCTTGAAATATCTCCGAATTCTGAATCTCTAATATCTTTAAAACTATACAGTCTTCAGTAATAATTCCTGTATATAAATCCTGCGTATGTTTGTGTATATATATATTCTAGACAAAAGCGTTAGTATATATTTTATAATCAATTAATATTGAAATAAGGTTAATGTCATCAAAACTCCATTCTCCAATAATCTCCCCCTTTTTGATGATGATAACCTTAGTTTATAAAATATCATACCTGTATATACCTATTGATGACGATCCTTTAAATACTCCCCTGTCTATATGAATCATATAAACTATGTTTATATTTTATAATTTCTCCTGCTTTGGCATTATAAAAAAGAAATTCTAAAACTACTCCCCCTAAATCGTATAACTATCTAAATGTATCTTATAATTAAATCTATACTAAATTTCTAAATATATAAATAAGTCCCTCTGAATCATAAGTCTATATATATCCTAACATAAAATACTCCCCCTGGATCCTTGCTATAAATTATCCTAATGACTAAATATAACTATCCCTGATTTTGATTCTAATCATAAAAGATTATAACTCCCCCTAAAATTATGACTATACTATTCTAATAAACTAAATAGAAGGATAATAAACAAAGAAAACCAATCAATATTTATAATCAATTCAAACAAGCAAGTTAATCCAAATAAGCAATTCAAACAAGCACCTCAAGCAATCAATTCAAACAATCAATTCAAGCAATCAATTCAAGCAATCAACCAAATCAACCAAATTAAATAATGTGTGTTAATAAACATTTCTTGAACCTTCAATTAATCCTTGAAACTATAAAACTCCCCCTTAATCTAATACAAAACTAAACCTATTATGACACCCCACGTCCGTTAATGTCACTCACTAAGGGAATGCATTAAGTTTCGTAAAGCATTATAGGTAAACAGACACAGAATAATTACGAGATAGATATAAATAAGATTGCAGCGGAAATTTAAATTTTTATTTCAAACATAAATTATAATATCGTGGTCCACAATACCATAAGTCATAAAAACAAATACAATAAAATAACTTCTGTCTTGCACCATCAGAGTACATAAGAATATAAAAAGCATAATTCCTCAATTGAAAGAGTTAAGCCATAATAGAGACAAGAACTTGAGCCATACTTCAGAAGTAGCTCTTAGCAAGATGATATTTGAGTCTCGACTAAGCCTTAGTGTTTCCTCTCTGAGAACCTAGGGCGGATGGAAGAAAGAAGGAGAAACAAAAGGGTCAGACATAAAGTCTGGCGAGTCTAGTTACATTTAGCCAGTAAATAAATAAAAGTAACGTGATAGGCATATAAAGTGGATAAGAGAGATCCATTACATAAATGGCTAAGGTGTATACACTGCTCTAATGATTACTCTGCACTACTACTAGCATAACAAGAATGAGATGATCCCTTCCACTATAGGGCGGTAGACTTAGGACATATGTCCAAATATACACTAACCACTACCTTAATCGATAGGTTCCCTACTCCGTAGATACTCTGTGCCGGCCCCACGGTCGGATGTATCATGTCCTTTAGTGGCAATCCCCACTGATATGCACAGCCCCATATCTACTGGTTTCACCGTCGTCTTATCCCCCTATGCCCAGCTCACGCATGCACATGGCCCGGTCGGTTTGCGCTGCCCACACCGTCCTCCATGTTTGGATCTCTTACAATAAGTCAGTAAGAGCGTCTCCTCTCCGCCTTGTACGGAGCATTTTATTTGATACTTACTCCGGGTTACTGACTAAAATGGGTCCCATAGAATATGATACAAGCTTTCCCCTTTGTCTTGTATCCCCCAGCTAGGTTTTTGACTGACTATGTATACCACTAGGTGTCTTTAATTACATAGCCCTATACCAGTTATGCTTACCCTAAAAGGTGTCTTTAATTACATAACTTTTATACTTTCCTCCGGTTATGCATACCACTAGGTGTCTTTAATTACATAACCTTATTGGGTTAAGTTTGTAGGCCTATATGTAAATATTGCCCATCCCCTCCAAATTTGTTTAACCCATCCACTATTCCAATCAATTTACTTAACCCTAACCTAATTTCATAATCATACAATCCCTATGGATTAGATTTGGTTAAGTAGTCAAATTCATTACAATGTCCATTTATGGTTTATAATGAGCTAGAACTCCCACATTAGGCCTACAACGTGTGGATGCTGGATATGCCAGTCAGGTCCGAACAGACTTATTCCATAGTTGGGTCTAACGTTATGTCTTAGCCCAATTCGTATTTGCGTACTTAGACCTCCCACATTAAGTTCAGCATTACTGGCTACTGGATATGCCGGTTGGGTCCGGGCAGAATTCCACCACTAATGCAACCTAACCTCGTGTCATAAGTACAAGTACAGTTCCTAATTGTAATTACTAGACATTCCATTATTAATTAATTAATCAATTAATTAATCCTTTCCCATTATAGGTGTTAATGCCCATTTTACCCAATAATTTGAATTATATGTCAAAAAATGTTCATATTTAAATTATGCTAATATTATCCCTTTTTCCCTTGTTTCCTAACTAGCACACTCATAAACTGGTGGCATACCTAGGCTAGTCAATAGCCTAGTCATAAACGATAATAGGGAAAATAATTAGAATATAACCAAAGTGATCATCTTGGCATAAACATAAACTAGCATGATGATAAGGTGAATGTACATACTGGCATGGACATGTAATTAACATCATTACAAGGTGGACATAAAACTGATGAACTGGTGGCAGTCAATTGATTCTAACATAACTACGATGTCGCAATAAGCATAGTAAGATCTAAATCAGCAGTTTAGATGTCCAATTGGTTTAGATCTAACATGATAACACAAGGTGATAAATTAGATCATATAATTCAGATCTAGAGGTTAAAATAGATCTAACACCATCATAACATGTTTAGATCTAAATATGTGTTCGCATGTCCAACTTACAACATATCTAAGTTCACAATATGACAGGTTAAAGGTGATTTACATAAAGAGTTAGATCTAACCAATGTTGCGACTATCCAAATTAACAAATTTACATTCACCACAACATAGTTACAATTCAAGATCCACATAGGAAATATAATAGCATAACCACAATTGCATTAGATCTAGAGAAATAGATCTATCAAGACATAGTATAAGGTTTAACAATAGCATGGATTCCTAGTTTACATCATATCCAATTCACAGTATTTTATAATTCACTTTTATTCATTTAAACCTAAAAGCAACTAGAAACTCACTGCGTTAGGTTTAGTGAATAGAGAGAATGGATATTGAATTTCTGGATTTGATTTGCAAAGTTGAATGTTGTACGTTATTGTAGAAAACGAATCCGTCTCAGTTCGCACACCAGCAGCATTTGGCTTCCATTATTTCCAATGAAGAAATAGGAGAATTGGACACATATATATAGCTGCAGAACCCTCTAAAACCGACTGCCACCTCAGCCCTAGGGGTATCGACACCCCTATGGGTGGATCGACCCATAGGTCGACATCCCTTAAGGGGGGTCGACCTTGGTGTCGACATCCTTCTAAGGGGGTCGACCCCCTAGAGCGGGAAATTTTCCGCCTTGACTAATTTTGATTTTTTAACTGTTCTGGATAGGATCTGACTCATACGTGACTTATATGTGTATATATGTTCTTTCTGCATGTATACAAACTTAAAACCCTCATAATTACTTCATACGATGTCTGTTTTATGCAAACCAAATGTCTAACTTAACCAGAATTTCGAGACGGACGCGATGGCACAATCCGTTTTCCTTAATTCTAAATATTAAATTAATTATTATTTAATTTATCCTCTTTTAGTGTCATTAAAAATTCGGGATGTTACATTCTCCCCTACTCAAAGGATTTCGTCCCCGAAATCTCTAAGTTGAGAAGAATGCATATCCTACCATCCATCGTCTATCTATTGATCCAACAACCACTGGCATCCATTGTCCTTAGAGACCTCTAATGCTAATATGAATAT
This sequence comes from Allium sativum, assembly GCA_030737875.1. Classification (NCBI taxonomy): domain Eukaryota; kingdom Viridiplantae; phylum Streptophyta; class Magnoliopsida; order Asparagales; family Amaryllidaceae; genus Allium; species Allium sativum. Next base: position 537,432,578 of record CM060913.1, on the reverse strand, counting down.
ATGCAACGGTGTGTGTATATGTCCTAATATTAATGCGATCGGGCGGTCTACTGATTCAGTTGACCTCCTTAATGCAATGTATGTTAGTGCCATGAATCCAATATGTATGCAAATAATCCTATTATAACATGTAAGCTCTATATGTGTGCACACTCATTCGTCCAAATGCAACATCCATATGCTAATACATCCATTTCGATCCTAGAAAAGAAAATGCACACACATCCATATGCAGTATGAAAGTGATTGAACCAATCTTAGTCCCTAATGTGTGTGTATATGCATCAACATGCAACCACTAGCAAACATTTGCATCCACTTGCATCCATCAAACATAGCATGTTTCAAAAACATGTTTACATCCATATGATTCCTATCTAAAGGTCGAAAAATACTATGGATAAGATATACTCAAATGATAGAGACAAGCACTGATAAAATTTTGGATAAAGGAGTTAAGAACATACCCTTGAAAAGGAAAGGGTACGAAGCACGAATCTTGTCTTCGATTTCCTAAGTCGCATCCTCTAGGTTATCTCCCCATTGAACCTTTAGCAACTTGATCTCTTTATTTCATAGCTTCTTAACTTCTGATCCCAGAATACGGGTAGGGACTCGCCTGACTGTCGCCTCCCGTTCCACTTCGACTTCTTCCAACACACTCGGCTCAACGATTACTACGGTGTCATGCAGGCACTTCCACAGATGAGAAACGTGGTAAACGTCATGAACGCCGGATATATTGTCTGGAAGTTTTACTCTATAGGCCACTTGGCCAATCCTCTCGGTTATGGGAAATGGTCCCACAAACCTAGGTGCCAACTTCCCTACTGATCCGAAGCAAACTACATTCCTCAGAGGTGATACTTTGATAAAAACTAAGTCTCCTACTTCAAATTCGAGGTCAGACCTTCTCTTGTCTACATAGGATTTCTACCTATCTTGAGCTGTCTCCATCCGCCATCGAATAAGGTCAATCTTTTCGGACGTTTCCCTAACCATATCTGGTCTAAGTAATAATTTTTCTGTTGATTTCCACCACTAAGTTGGTGATCTATAGGGTCGTTCATACAATGCTTAGAAGTGTGCCATGTCCATGCTAGCTTGATAACTGCTATTATAGGCAAACTCTACTAAAGGAAGATGCTCTTCCCGATTCCCTTCGAAGTCTAGGATACACAGCCTCAAAAGATCTTCAAGAATTCTGTTCACCCTCTCTGTCTGTCCATCAGTTTGAGGATGATAAGCGGTGCTCAAACACAACTTATTACCTCATGCTTCTTGTAAGCTTCTCCAAAACTCGTTGGTAAAGATGGGGTCACGATCGCTCACGATGTTGGTAGGTACTCCATGAAGATGAACTATCTCACGAACATAAATTGCTGCCAAGCACGATGCCGTTTTATTGCTCTTAACTGGAATAAAGTGAGCACTCTTAGTGAGTTTATCCACCACAACCCAGATACTGGTTTTGCCTTTCTTCGATCTAGAAAAACCATCTATGAAATCCATAGAGACGCTCTCTCATTTCCACTGCGGAACCTCCAACGGACGAAGTAATCCACCGGACTTCTTTTGCTCAGCTTTGACTTGCTGGCAAACTAAACATTGAGAATCAAATTCGGCCACATCTTTCTTCATCCCAGCCCAAAAGAAAACCTTCTTCATGTCCCTATACATCTTATCATCGCCTGAAAGAATGGTCATCTTAGAATGGTGGGCTTCTTCTAGGACTGCCTTTATCAAGCTTCCAGTTTGAGGAACACAAAGCCTTCCATCTCGTCGCAACCACCCATTTTCATCTATGGCATATCTGCTGAGGTGACTAGAAGTCTCCCCTCTTTTAAGCCTATCCATTATGTCTAGAATCTGTGGGTCGCGAGGCTCCTATCTGGTCCATAAGAGTTGGTTGTATCTCCAAGGATGCAAACAAATCAGGAAAAATCTTGATGGATGGTCTCTAATCAAAAACTGATATTAACTCCAAGTTCTTTCTTTCCACAAACAGAGGACTCAGGGCCACCCTCTGCCTACTTAGTGCGTCTGCCACCACATTACCCTTGCCAAGGGTATAAGAAATCTCAAAATCATACGAAGCTAGAAACTCCATCCACCGCTGTTTCCTTAAATTGAGATCCTTCTGCGAGAACATATACTTGAGAGATTTATGATCGGTGTATAACACGAACTTCTCTCCAAGTAAATAATGACGCCATGTCTTTAACGCAAACACTATAGCAGCTAGCTCTAGATCATGGGTGGGGTAGTTCTTTTCATGAGCCCTCAACTGTTTACCCCCATAACACACTACTTTCCCTTCTTGCATTAGAACTGCACCAAGCCCTGTACCACACGCATCTGTGTAAACAGTGAACACCTTACTCCCATCAGGCAAGGTCAAGACTGGGGCTGTTGTTAGAGCCCTCTTCAGTCGTTGGAAAGAAAAGTCACAGTCTATGTCCCATGAAAATGTCAAGTTCTTCTTGGTTAGCCTGGTGAGTGGGGCTGATATCTTTGCGAAGTCCATAATGAACTTCCTGTAGTAACCTACTAACCCTAGAAAGCTTCTCACCTTGGTTGCATTTTTAGGAATCTGCCAATCTTGCATGGTAACCACCTTCGCGGGATCAACAACTATCCCTTCTTTGGAGATCACATACCCTTAGAATCTCACCTCTTTTCTCCAAAAATGGCATTCGGAGAACTTTGCTTTAAGTTGACGGTCACGGAGAGTTTTCAAAACTTATCTAAAATGTTGGACATGCTCTTCTTCGCTTTTGGAGAAGATCAAAATATCATCGACAAAGACTACAACAAATTTATTTAGGAATTCCTGAAACACCCTACTCATCAGATCGACAAAATAGGCGGGTGCATTCGTCAGCCCAAAAGGCATAACTAGCCATTCAAAGAAACCATCCGGAGTCCTAAAGGCAGTCTTATCTATGCTATCCTCATACACCCTCAACTGATGGAACCAAAGGGCTAAGTCTAACTAGGAAAATACCGAGGAACCAACAAGATGATCAAATAAATCATCAATTCTCGGAAGCGGGTGCCTATTCTTCTTAGTGAGTTTATTCAGCTCTCTATAATCAACAAACAAATGAAGTGAACCATCCGCCTTAGTTGTGAATACTATTGGAGCACCCCACTAAGATATGCTTCGTCTGATAAACCACTTTTCAAGTAGATCCCCTACTTGCTTACTCAGCTCCCTCCTTTCCCTTAGAGCCATGTGGTGCACTGGCAATGCAACTGGCTTTGCATTGTCCATCAAATATATACGAAAATCAATCTCGCGCCTCGGAGGCTCATCTAAAACATCAGAAAAATCTCGGACTATTGGAACAGATAGCAGATCGTCGATAGATGAATCAAGAGACTCTAGGAAACTAAGCATAACCGACCCTTGTGGGTCAAAAGAAATCTCGAGGGTCCTCCCATGAAAAGTCAGAAGACTAACAACCCTCTTCTCACAATCCAGAATGGCACCATACGTGGTAAGCCAATCCATTCCTAGAATCAACCCATAGCCCATAAACCCAAGCACATACGCATCGCATTCAAACTCGACGCCTAACACATATATTTTCAAACCCCAACAAATCATAGATAAATGAGACGAACCACCAAGGGGTTTGAAACAACTACGGGATCCACTACCATATTAGCAATTAAGTGCAGAGATTCAACTACAGAACTTGATATAAATGAATGTAGGGCACCAGAATCAAAAAGTGTTCTAATAGGATGGTTTGAAAGAGAAATTAAACCTTCCACAGAAATTTTTCTACCTCTATCAAGAGCACTGATCGCGAGAGCATGCACCTTCCCTCCAGAAGTCCCTGTCTTTTGACCCTGTCCCTGTGATCCCTGTTTCTTCGGGCACTCTCTAGAAAGTGTCCGGCCTCTCCACAGTGGTAGCAAGAGTTCTTTCTTCACTTACAGTCTTTAACCAGATGATCTTTGTTCCCATAATGATGACATTTTATCTTATCCTTGCCTTTATCATTTTCCCTCCTTTCTTCTGCTGTTGCTGCTGTTACTGCTGCCCCTTCTTGGGCCATAGCTTCCTATTTTGCGATGTCTCCCCAGTCTTCTTTTCTCCCATGTCTTCCTCATGCATTAGGGCCATATAGACAAGCTTTTCAAAAGTGGCCCCCATTGGAATATGGGACATGGCTAAACCATGCAGAGGCTCATTCATCCCTTTAGCAAACCGCAAAGCCCTTTTGTGCGGCGTATCCACCAACTCTAAACCGAAGCTTGCTAGCTGGTTGAATTTATTCATATACTCTTTTACCGTCAAGTTTCCATGTTTAAGTGCTTAGAATCTCTCCATCTGCATGCTGCTTTTGGCTTGGGAAAGAAATTTCATTTCGAACCTCTGTCTAAAATCTTCCCAAGTTCCACTGCACGTCCAGCTTGAGTGACTTCCCACTAAAATGAGGCTTCGTCCTTCAATAGCCAAGAGGCTAACTGTACCTTCCTTCTATCCTCTACTTCAAAGACTACTAATACGTCCTCAGTCTCCTTGAGCCAATTCCGAGCTTCTACGAATGTCTTGTTCCCATGGAATGGCTTCCCTCCCATAGCATGGAAGCCCTTGCAGATCTTGGCGAAGTTATCTGCTCTTGGAGGGGGAGGAGGAGGAATGACTGGTGCAGCTGGGGGAGGAAAATTTCCCTGGCCTTCGGCAGGTGCCGTGGCCACCAAATATCTACGGAACCATCCGGGTATTGTGACGCCCTCTGGGATATTAGGAATGTTTTGTTCCCCAGACATGCTGAAAAAGGAAAAAGGAAGAAATTTAGATAAAGGACCGAAGGATACTACATATGGCTTTTTGGGGAATGTTTTTCAAAACAAACTTTTCTTTTTTGAAAATGCTTTCTTTTAAAACCTTTTTGGAAATAATTTTCAAAAACTTTTATCTGATCTGGTAACCTTCAGCTCTGATACCAAGTGTGACACCCCACATTCATTAATGTCACTCACTAAGGGAATGCATTAAGTTTCGTGAAGCGTTATAGGTAAACAGACACAGAATAATTACAAGACAGATATAAATAAGATAACAGCGGAAATTTAAATTTTTATTTCAAACATAAATCATAATACCATGGTCCAATTTACCATAAGTCACAAAAACCATTACAATAAAATAACTTCTGTCTTGCACCATTAGAGTACATGAGAATATAAAAAGCATAATTCCCCAATTGAAAGAGTTAAGCCATAGTAGAGACAAGAACTTGAGCCATACTTTAGAAGTAGCCATTAGCAAGATGGTATTTTAGTCCTGAAGAAGCCTGAGTGTTTCCTCCCTGAGAACCTGGGGGGGAACAGAGGAAAGAAGTTGAAACAAAAGGGTCAGACATAAAGTCTGGCGAGTCTAGTTACTTTTAGCCAGTAAATAAATAAAAGTAACATGATAGGCATATAAAGTGGATAAGAGAGAATATTGGCAGGTGTGACAAGGTAGACAGGGTAAGGTGTATACATTGCTCTAATGATTACTTTGCACTATTACTAGTATAACCAGAATGAGATGATCTCTTCCACTATAAGGCGGTAAACTTAGAGCATATATCCAAATATACCCTAACCACTACCCTAATCGATCGGCTCCCGACTCCGTAAATACTCTGTGTCGACCCCACAATAGGACGTATCACGTCCTATAGTGGCAACCCCTCACTGATATGCGCAGCCCCATATCTACTAGTGTCACGGTCGTCTTATCCCCCTTTATGTCGGATCTCTTACAATCAGTCAGTAAGTGTGTCCCCTCTCCGCCTAGTACGGAGTATTTTATTTGATACTTACTCCAGGTTATTGACTGAAATGTGTCCCACACAATATGATACAAGCTCTCCCCTTTGTCTTGTATCCCCCACTAGGTTTTTCACTGACTACGTATACCACTAGGTGTATTTAATTACATAGCCCTATACCAGTTATGCTTACCCTAAAAGGTGCCTTTAATTACATAACTTTTATACTTTCCTCTGGTTATGTATATCTTTCCTCCAGTTATGTATACCACTAGATGTCTTTAATTACATAACCTTATCGGGTTAAGTTTGTGGGCCTATATGTAAATATTACCTACCCCTTCCAAATTTGTTTAACCCATCCACTATTCCAATCAATTAACTTAACCCTAACCTTATTTCATAATCATACAATCCCTATGGATTAGATTTGGTTTAGTAGTCAAATTCATTACTATGTCCATTTATGGTTCGTAATGGGCTAGACCTCCCACATTAGGCCTACAACGTGTGGATGTTGGATATGCCGATCGGGTCCAGGTAGACTTATTCCATAGTTGGGTCTAACCTCGTGTCTTAGCCCGATTCGTATTTGCGTACTTAGACCTCCCACATTAGGTTCAGCATTAGTGGCTGTTGGATATGTCGGGCGAGTCCGGGTAGACTTCCACCACTAATGCAACCTAAGCTCGTGTCATAAGTACAATTACAATTCCTAATTGTAATTACCAGAAATTCCATTATTAATTAATTAATTAATTCTTTCCCTTTATAGGTGTTAATACCCATTTTACCCATTAATTTGAATTATGTCTCCAAAAATGTTCATATTCAAATTATGACAATATTAACCCTTTTCCCCCGTTTCCTAACTAGCGCACTCATAAACTGGTGGCATGCCTAGGCTAGTCAATAGCCTACTTATAAACGATAATAGGGAAAATAATGGGAATATAACCAAAGTGATCATCTTGGCATAAACATAAACTAGCATGGTGATAAGGTGAACGTACATACTGGCACGAACATGTAATTAACATCATAACAAGTTGGACATAAGACTGATAAACTGGTGGCAGTCAATTGATTCTAACATAACTACGATGTCACAATACGCATAGTAAGATCTAAATCAACATTTTAGATGTCCAATTGGTTTAGATCTAACATGATAACAAAAGGTGATAAATTAGATCACATAATTTAGATCTAGAGATTAAAATAGATCTAACACCATTAGAATGACATAATAGTATGTTTAGATCTAAATATGGGTTCGCATGTCCAATTTACAACATATCTAAGTTGATCACAATATGACAGGTGAAAGGTAATTTACATAAAGAGTTAGATCTAACCAATGTTGCGACTATCCAAATTAACAAATTTACATTCACCACAACATAGTTACAATTCAAGATCCACATAGGCAATATAATAGAATAACCACAATTGCATTAGATCTAGAGAAATAGATCTATCATGACATAGTATAAGGTTTAACAATAACACAGATTCATAGTTTACATCATATCCAGTTCATAGTCTTTCATAATTCACTTTTATTCATTTAAACCTAAAAGCAACTAGAAAATCACTGCATTAGGTTTATAGAATAAAGAGAATGGATCTTGAATTTCTGGATTTGATTTGCAAAGTTGAATGTTGTACGTTGTTGAAGAAAACAAATCCGTCTCAGTTCGCACACCGACAGCATCTTTCTCCCATAATTTCTAATGAAGAAATAAGAGAATTGGACATATATATATAGCTGCAGAACCCTCTGAAACCGACTGCCACCTCAGCCCTAGGGGTGTCGATACCCTTGTGGGTGGGTCGACCCACAGGTTCACACCCCTTAAGAGGGGTCGACCTCGGTGTCGACACCCCTCTGGGGGGGTCGACCCCCTAGAGCAGGAAATTTGCCGCCTTGATGAAGTTTTGATTTTTGAACTATTCTGAATAGGGTTTGACTCATATCTGACTCATACGTGACTCATATGTGTATATATGTTCTTTCTGCGTGTATACAAACTTAAAACCCTAATAACTTCTTCATATGTTGTCCGTTTTACGCAAACCAAATGTCTATCTTAACCAAAATTTCGAGACGGATGCGATGGCGCAGTCTGTTTTCCTTATTTCTGAATATTAAATTAATTATTACTTAATTTATCATATTTTAGTGTCGTTAAAAATTCAGGGTGTTACTCCTATCCTAACCTCTAATTCCCTTAAAGCTATTATAGGACCTTAAACTAGACTTAGAAATAACTCTGATAGGATATCCTTAAAATTATGATAGTAAAGCAATTCAATCCAATCAAGCCAAATAAGCCAATCAAATTAATCAAGACAAAGTAAACATGTTATGTATACTTGTTATGTGTGGAGTTAAAGTTAACATGTAATGCAATGTGTTGGTAATAATGCAGTATGACATATGCAAAACTATATGAAGTGATATGTTGAATGAAATGCAATTTGTGATGTAAATGAATTTAATTTGAGATGCACTGTAATGATGTATGATATGAAATAAGATGTGTAATGATATTACGGTAATAATATATAGAATGATTTGATGATGATATGTATTTCTAAAAAAGATACTTAAAGTAACATCTAACTATTATGCATATAATAAATTATTTGAATCAAATAAGGATAATGTTAATTTCTAGACTTAGATTAATTATACTAATGAAAGTGATTGAAATAATAATAAAGGTAAATTATTCATAATAAGTAGTAAAATATTCAAAATAATTATGGAGTTAAATAATATTAGTAGGGTAAATATAGTAAGAATTGAAGATCTTTGATAATAGTATATAAAAACTGATTTTAAATTTAAACTTTAGAAATCCAAACATATTTATTTGCTAGAGAACAATTTATATGTTAAAATTTTAAAAGAAACCTATAGTTATAACAAAATTATTTTATTGAAAATTTATAATATGAAGTAATATATAAAGCTATAATTTCTTATATTTAAACTATATTTTTAAGACATAAAAATCATATATGTGTGCACTATTTTTATACCAAAATATTAGGTTAAATATTCAAGCTTTTATAAATTTTAATAAAAATTCACAATAAGTATTAAGTTACAAACAGTATTTGTGAAATCATACGAATAATATATACGTTAAACTATGCATGTTTAAACTATATAAGAGATAAGTAAATTTATATTTTATAACAATAAAAAAATATTCTTTTAATATATATATTTTGAAACAAGATATAAGAAAATAAGTCGATAAATAAAGTTAATAACTAGAATTTGAACTGGCATTTTCTAATTGAAACGATGGAGGGAAGTTTGAAAGTCTAAAACTCTTGAAATTCAAAATTTAAATTTGATTATGTCGACATGACCATTTTTGTATGTCGACATACATGTAGAAAATCGAAAGATATACTGTTTTTACTTCTTGGTTTTATATTATCGATTTATATTTTAGGTTTAACTATTTCTTGAAATAATATTAATCCTAACAAACATCCAAATTTTATTTTATTATTTTATTAATATTTTGAATTTCAAAATTCAAAATTCAAATTTGAATTTTAAATTTTAAATTTGAGTTTTAAAGTTTTAAATTTCAAATTCAAAGCAAAGCAAACAAGCAAGACAATCAAAACATCCATTCAACCAAAAAATTTAAAAATTAATTAAAGCTTACTTATTTTTGTAATCCTTCTTTTTGTTGTTCTTCTATTGTCATGAATCACACATTCACATCTTCTAGAATTTGATGAAGAAATCTTCTCTATTGCGATGGGCTCGTTTTTCCGGTCAGGATAGTATATTCATTTGCTGAATTTGAAAACTGTATGAGAAAGATATCGAAGATTTAGTAGTTCAACTAACTTTGCGCCAAAATTTGAATTTGAATTTTGAATGAATGGACACTTCAATTACTATATAAAGGCCCAAAAATCATGTCTCCTCACAATCTCTTCTCTTCTTCTTCTTCTTCTTCTTCTTCTTATTCTCGTTTTTCACTTTTAGTCAAACATTCAGGAGGTATAACTTCTTCGTTTCTTAACGGAATTGGACGAAGTCAGCGGTAAATCAAAGAGGAATTCAAGGACTAAGATCTAGAGATAGTTTGGGGATGAATTTGGATGGTATTGAGGTGCAGAAAGTTGAAACATTAAGAGATAGGTACGAAATCTCGTAACAGTTTTTCAGTTTTGCATAGCCCACTTCAAATAGTCATATCTCACTCAATTTTGATGGGAATTTGACGATCTACCCATCAAATCGACCGCGAGAACGAGACTACATGAGACAAAATAATCTAACCTATGAATGCAATTTGAAGATAACCGTCAACAGTTTTGGTTTCCTTCTCTCCTTATTCACCAAAACTTCATTTGATCATTAATTGATCAATTCTTAATGGATTTACATGAATCCAGTGACATTCCGAAGAAAACGAAGAGAAGTACAGAATTGAACCTACTTGTAGATGAGAATAAAAAGTTTCTACTTATCTAGTACCCAATTCTTTGTTGATTTACATTGTATATTTCCATTTCTTTCTCTTGATGTCTTTTCACTAACTGTCATTACTCTTCTTCAATTGTCCTTCAGAATTTGAATTCTCAAAACCTATATACACCAATTCGGAATTTGAATTTCCAATAGCCACCTTTTCCGAATTTTAATTATCAATAGCCACCATTTTGGAATTTGAATCACCAACAGCCACTTTACCCTTCTTTTTGACTTTTGAATTTTCGAAAGCCATATAACACATCTTTTCCTGCAAAACAACACAACTTTTCAAATAATCAAATAATTTTCAAATAATTCAAATGTCTTTTCAAATATTCAAATGATTTTTCAAAATTACTAACTATAATAATATCATGATTGTTTTGTAACATATCCGTATATCAAAAATTTCAAATTTCAAAATTTCAAAATTCAAATCATAGTAACTTGATTTTTCAATTGAATGCAGACTCATCTAATACTGATGAAATACATAAATTAAAACTAGTGTTAATAATTATTTCAAAATTTGCCATTTAATTTTTTTTCAAAAATCAGATTATGAACTTTTGGAAATACCTTGCTCAAATACCAATTATTAGGGATTGTGGAAAGGATCGTTAACGCAAAACAAGCACTAGAGGGGGGTGAATAGTATTTTTAAGATTTTAAACAAAATCTAAAACTTGTGTAATAAACTATATGAATCAAACACCACAGAAACAATCACAGACACAGAATCAAACACAGATGCAATATAAACAGAAATAAAAATGTAGAAAAGGAAATAACACACCAGATTTTATGCTGGTTCGGATTGCTCCAACATTCAGTCCTGCACAATGCTGGATTGCACAGAATTTTATTACTATATCAATATACAATTACACCCCCTTGATTTTATGTCTACAAGGTTAACACCGTTCCTTTTCCCTGATTTCACGGCAACAAGGAAAACACCGATTCCATTCCTTGATTTCATGGCTACAAGGAAAATACCGATTCCGTTTCTTGATTTCACGACTACAAGGAAAACACCGATTCCCAAATACTTCCCAAAAAATTACAATAGCCTTATAACTCTTCAATAGCACTTGATTCAGAGAGAAGTGAGTAGAGAGAAGAAGATTAGTGAAAACAGAATTGAATTCGGCAGAGTATAGGTGCAGAAATCATAAAATGATAAGAAATAATGGTGTAATGAAAGAAAGTGAAAGTGGAGAAGAAGGAGTGATCAAAAATTCAAAATCAAGTTCTTTTTATAGTGTGTAAAATGTTGCAACGCCGCAGAACTATCACATATAGTGAAAAGACACTTCCTTTCAAATTTGAAATAATGACAGTTATATGCCAACATAGTGTTTTCTATATGTCGACATATACTTAGTACAAAATTAATTTTTGAGAATTTTTCAAGCGTTTTGATATAAATATAATTCTGGAAATTCTTGAATCAAAATATAGTGTTATAAGTTAATATTATAAAGTAGGAAATCATATGAAAACATAAATATAAACTATATAAACATATTTATAAAATTATAAAGTTTAAAACTATATAAATATAAATTATAAATATATAAAACTTGAATTTGAAAACAAAAGTAAAGTAAGAAAGAAAAATAGAAAAGATAGAAAATAAAATAGAGAGGATAGAAGATAGAATTTGAAAACAAAATTTGAAAAACAGAATTTGAATTTGAACCTGGAGTTCTATTTAGAGTATTACATAATTTAGACTCTATAACTATATTAGTCTTGAACTCTTGAAATCTTGACTACTCATAGTCTTGAAATATCTCTGAATTCTGAATCTCTGTTATCTTTAAAACTGTACAGTCTTCAGTAATAATTCTTTTATATAAATCATGCATGTGTGTATATATATTCTAAACAGAAGTGTTAGTATATATTTTATAATCAATCAATATTGAAATAAGGTTATTGTTATCAAAACTCCATTCTCCAACACTTCGTACCCCGTGGGGTACAGGGTTCGTGCCTCATGGGATACAAACTTCGTATCCCGTGGGGTACGAGGTTCATGCCTTGTAGGATATGAACTTCGTACCCCGTGGGGTACGAGGTTCATGCCTCGTGGGGTACAAAATTCGTACCTTATGGGGTACAAAATTTCGTACCCCTGTAGGGGTGCGAAGTCTCTTGTCTTCTTGGGGTTGTAGGCCTTTGCCGATGCGTTGTGTATCTCTTCTGAGACTTTGAACTTTTGACTGTCTACTTCTGGGTTTGTACCGCTTTTGTGTCGCTTGCGTAACTGAACCAATGCATATGTTGATAGTCATGCAAGCGATGACTTGAGATTACACATAGGATTTAGAGCATATACTTAAACTGTGACCAAACTGTCTAACTATTTGGACCTCTTCTGTAGATTTTAAACACAACGTAGTTGCGAGTTGGTGCGAACCCAGTAACGTTAGTCGATTGTGACGACGACGACAATCACAGGGACTTGTGGTTGTCATCGTGCCCTACGCTATCAACTTGTAAACTGTATTATCTTTATATTGCACAACACTACACGCATGTGTTAGCTTTGCACCAACACGAGGGGTACAGGTTACTCAACTACGATGTCTAACGCTAATGTGTTAAAAGTATAGCTAGTGATGAAAGCCAGGTCTATGACAGAGCAAACTTCAAAGTTCGAGATATCTCTACCATCATCGCACACTTCCAAATCAACTAGCAATGTTAGCCCAACGGGCAGTGACCTTGAGACTTCTGGAAGGTCCACTCCTTCTCAGAATACAAGTTTACCGGAAGTTCCCGAGCATGGAGAGCAACCAGAAAGGCAACACTCTCCGGTCATGCATGAGGAGGTAGAGAAGGTGGGTATTGTTAAGGGAGGTGCGCCGATGGCACCGAATATGTTGGCGAACGCAGTTATCCTTGAAAATCTGCCGGATTCGGTACAATCTCGTATGGATGCGACAACGGTATGGCTCATGGCCTTGCAGATTCACATTCCCGAAGGAGAAGCTGTCTCTCCGAGAGACGATGCTAGGGTACACGCACCTCCGGAGGGGTTTACCGCCTGGAATAAGCAAGTTTGTTTTACTGGGTGCATGCCCCCAGCTAATCGCTTTATCCGGGATATGTTGTACTACTTTCGCCTTACGTCATCGCAACTTTATACGAACGTGTGCGCTTCTCTCTTAGGTACCTACATTCTTTACCGAGCGTATCAGCAGTTAGAGCCCACCGGAGAGGACATTATGACTTGTTTCAACTAAAAAGGAGGGCTAATATATCGTCGTCTCAGTACTTTCTGAAAGCTTCGCCCACCACTAATTTTTTATCGGGACGTGGCTCAAACCGACTATGTTCAAGCATGACTTTTCTTTGTGCGATGTCCTCATGGATTCACGAGGAGATGGCTGGAAGGAAGTAGAGATCCTTGATCTTTGTGTTTATTTAAAACTCATGGATCTGGTTACTTATGTTTGTCTTTGTTTCTGTACGACAGAAAATCATGAGGTGCCTATAGACGTTGAGTACCAACAGCGCCTTGAGGCTTCACGGGCGATACCTATTGAGTCACGCTCTACCGAGAAAGTTCTAAGTCAAGATCGCCTCCGTCGGGCAGGAGTGCTTCCTGGCGATCGAGCGATAATTAGACCAGTAATCAATGGTGGTTGGACGGCACCGGATGTTGGAAAGAAGGCGAGCTCCCATAAATACCCCACCCTCCATTAAGGTCACTCACAAACGGAATGCCTTAACTTTGGTAAGTAAAAGTCACAGATAAAACACAAGACAGATTTAAACACATATATATAAGCAGCGAAAAACAAACAGACTTTTTATTTCATAAATACGTGTTCATACAAAACGTTTCCATTTTACATCGAATCAAATCCTAATTTTATTCACATCGGAAAAATCACTATACTTACAACAAATGACGAACTTGAATTCTGGATTCTGAGTTCTGAATTTGAAATGCTTTCCTTTGGGTAGATTAACGTTGTTTTGATTCGTGTTTTAACTTTAATTTTGGCTTGTCTCTAAGCTTTCTAACTGAAGGCCACTCCAAGTTTCTTCCCAGCAGCATGACGGCTCTAGTTCTATATTATTTGTGTGAATTTAGGTTTAGACTAAAGTTGTATTTATAGAATTTCAAGCAGATTAGAGCTGCCGATGAAGCTAGAGTGAATCCATACCATCCAACTCTAGAGAAGCCAATCAGAAAGAGACATGTAAGCCCTAGTGACACAGCCAAGCCCCAAAAATCGACCAGAAACCCGACCAGGCCAGCCAGGGCCAAACCAGGTCGCCTGGGCAGGTCGACCCTCAGGTCGACCCCCAGGTCGACCCTCAGGTCGACCCCCAGGTCGACCCTCAGGTCGACCCCCAGGTCGACCTGGTGCCTAGGCGGGAATTTTCCTGCCCATTTTGGGTCTGATTTTTGAAATTTGAACTTCCTTTGAACTGTTTGAATTTTAGTTTGAATACTGAAACTTCCGGAGGTCATAACTCCTTCATATGGAGTCCGATTCACGCAAACTCGGACTCTATCTCAGGCAGAATTCTGAGATGAGCGCAATGGAATAACCTATTTCCCTTAATTATTTAATTAAGAATTAATTATACTTTAATTTGTTAATATATAGTTAACAGAAAATTCGAGGTGTTACACTCCCCGAGCCGGAAGTGGAAGATTCACCCGGCCGAGCAAAAACTAAGCAAAGCTGCTAAGACTCAAGAGGGAACCGACGGGGGTGAGATTGGCAGCGAGGAGGTAGTAACTAGGGATGAGGGCCCATTGAATGCCCCTATTCTTCCTTTGACAGACGAGGCGGGAGGAGAGAGCATCGACAAGGCCACATTCTCCGGCAACTCCTTCGGAGGCCGCCATCTCACTCGAGAGAGAGAGAGAGAGGGACAGTTTGACGATCTTAATAAACTCCCTCTAGAATCATCTTCTTGGCTAGGTACAACAAGTATGGAAGAGCTATCTTTAGCTCCAGAGGAGTTCACTCCTTCGAACGGACCATGATCTGGTCCATTGAGCGAACACTTAGGACATACACTCATAAACACCGCATAGCACAGTGTTTGCTCGCATGTGCAAAATATCTGACTTTGTGTTGTTTCTTTGGCAAGTAATATGGAAAGAGGATGTGGAGGACGGGGCTATGGGCATGGAGGTTGTCGACTCCCAAGGAACACTTTTCTTGATAGCTTTAGGAGAGAGACTAGCCTGCTCGGCGATTCTCTACCTTCGTAAGATCGCTGCAGTGAGCATCGCCATACAGACCGATCTCGACGATCTCCTACTCCTCCTTCTATCCAATCATCCGGGACAAACACCCAGTTTTACGTAGCAGGCCGTTCGCACTCTTCGTCGAAATCTCCCTCTTATACTGTGGCATTGGCTCTCGCTTCTAATCCTAGAGAAAAGAAGCATGAGACCCGTCACTCAAAGAAGAAAGAGCTGGCGACAAAGAAAAAGCTAGATTTGGCGGTGCCTAAGACCCGAGAGCTTTCCGTTGTGGAGAGGAAATCGTTGCTAAAGGAGAAATTTCCCCACCGTTACTTCGATGAGCTGGTCTTCCTACCGAACATCAATTTGATTCCTCGGGCAGACACCAAAGAGGTATGCATGCAGGTGAGGGTCGCATACTTCTAGGCCAAAGAGCTTACTAAGTATTCCTTTCACCTTTCGGAACTAATCAGAAGGAATTATGCGGAGATCCAAAACCAGAGTTGGCCATGGATACCAAACGGACCACTATCCGTAATTTGGAGAATGAGATAGATACGTCTGCTTCCTATAATATAATCACTTCTTTGTTCGATTTCGTACCTTTGAGTGTTAACTTTTCATATTTGTCCTCTCAACGAAGCTGAAGGAGGCGCATGAGAGACTAAAGAAGGACACGGAACATGCCCATTCAACTTTCAAGGATATCGTGGCCTTGCTGTCAACCGAGAACATGACCTTGAAAAGATATAAGGCTGAATTGGAGAAAGCTAATGCTGAACTGGAAAAGGACAATGAACGAGTATCTCATCTTCAGGCCGACAATGAGGCCCTGATGGCGAGGAACGAGAGGTTGAGAGTTGAGAAAGCAGGAACTTAGAGGCTTCAAGATGAAGTTATCGAGCTGAAAAGGCAGCTAGAGGTGGCTGGGAAATAGAAGGAAGTGGACGAGGCTAGCAGTAAGGATGTACTGGGTTCGGTGGATGGACCGAAGGCTGAGCATCTAAGGTAGGTGGAACAATTGAGAGAGGAGATTGAGGATGCAAAGTTTTGGGTGGAGGCATCCTTAGTGGAACATATTCAAAATATGTACGTCAAAGTTCTAAGGTTCCATGAACTCTTGTGGGATAAGGATTACTCCTGAGTGTTGGCCCAAACATGGGGGAGACTAGTGTAGTATGAGGCTTGGTTACGCCATGTGGATGTGGGAACTTTAAATGCGCGGCAGCTGATGACAAAGCTCTTGAATGACGAGGAGCACGCTAAACAGGAAGAGGGGAGGAGATTACTACAAGAGGACGTGGAGAGCGAGAGACTGGCGAAGCGCGCCGCCGATAATGGGAAAGTTTGTCCCCATGGAAAGCGTGGCCGTCACTAATACCATTGCAGATGGAAGATCCTATCGACCCTCAGTCCCCGTACCCACCACTACTTGCTGTCCTACCGTTCCAGTCCTAACCACCGCAGAGTACGATCCCAAGCACCCGGGATTGGGAGTGACTGGGTCTACCTTGACTGCCACAATGTGCACACTCCCTATCACACCTGCACCGCTTCTTTCTGGAGGTAAATTTCCATTACCACGGATACCCGAAGATGATGTGATTACCGAATTTGCGGACTAAAAGGCTGTGTTTTTATTGTGTAGCTCCCTCAAACAATGGAATCAAGGTTAGGATTGCAAGGGATGCAGTTTGGAGAGGGAGGTGGTCAATTGGACACTTTTTTCAGATGTCCAGTTGGGATCCTGTATTTATAGGAACCTCATAGAGGAAAGAGAGGTTGTGGATGGCTAGAGCGTTCATGTGATGGATCAAGTGGAGGCTGATATTACCTCAATGTTGTCCATGGTGGAGGCTCAAAAGGCCCAAATGGCGGCTATGTCTGAAGAGCAGGAACAGAGGAAGCAGGACGTGGCTGCCCAGCAATAGGCTCAGGCGAAGCCTAGGCAGGATGCCGAGAGAAGGTATGCTATTGTAGTGGAGAAGGAAAACGCTGATGCCGAGGCGGAGAGAGTTGCCGAAGAGGCTAGGCGAAAGACGGCCGTTGATGACACTGAGAAGGAGAGGCTTGTCGCAAAGGCTAGACAGAAAGAAGCTGATGACGCTAAGCAGAGAGCTACAATGACTTATGCTAAGCTCAAGGCCGAAGAAATCGTCAAGCTTAAATCCCAGAAGCTAGCCAACAGAAAAGTTGCCAAAGAGGCTAAGAAGAAAGTGGAGCTAGAAGCCAAGAAAGTTTTGGGATTGGGTGATGCCGTGTTGGCCCTTGCTTCTAGTGCTGCCCTAAGCCAATGCAATGCATTGCCCCTACTGAGATTATGGAGATCACGAGTGTTGAAGATAAAGGTGGAAGGCGCACCTCGATTTTTATTGAGTCATTGACCCCTACAAAGGACGGAGGAGGGAGAAGCAACGGCGCATCAGTAAGAAAGAGATCCACTTCTCGCGATACACTAAGTGCCGAATCTATCCAAAAGAAGATAAGGAAAATAAAGGATAAGTAGTGTTAGTAATTATTATAGTTGTTACCGATATTTTGGTTATGTAGGCTGATAGTATACGTGAGTATGGACTTAGCTTTTGTTTTTTAATGGCACGATGTGGTTCTCATGTACACCCTGTCACTAGAAAGAAAAAGTGTTAGACATGTAGTTAGTTTTTGTGTGTGTGAAAGGAAATATCAGTAATTTGAAATCGCATTTCATGTTAAGTGTTCAAATGTTCTTCTCATGTTTTCTAGCGTCATGTTCTTGCACAAGTGTACTTATTCTTACACTCACAAAAATGTGATCAGGGATCTCGCTCTGGGGCACTTCCAGTTGTGTGGAATTTGAGCACTGGCTCCGTTTATCATGCTTCCTTTGTTCAGGAGCCCCGATAGGAGTTGAAACCAGGCTAGGCACCTTCATCCCTAGACTCCACGGAGTTACTTCCAAGTAGGTTGAAGGCTTGGACGTTGCGATTCGTCTGTCTTTCGGCTCTCCCATCATTTATTCGGGTTTAGAGCACAGGGGCGTCGTTTACTCACCTAAGGGTGCCCGGATTCAGATCCGGAGGTCGGATTGTGGCAGATGGGCTGCCCCCAAGCCCTGGGGCTTAGGAGCGAGAACGATTTAAGCTCAGTCTCGGTGCTAGGCCGAGATTCGACAGGTACCCAGATCCTGACCTGAGGGGTCAGATGGAGCCATGCGAATAGTTAGTATCACACTAGGTTGGCTGGCGGGCTACCCCAAAGTTTGGGGACTTGGGAGCGGAATGATTTATGCTCGGTCTCGTTGCTGGGCCGAGGTTCGAGTGAGGTTATTTATACTCAGTCACGTCGCGGGTCGGGGAGTCGAGTAGTGGTGCCGGCTCCTATGCTCGGGGTGCCGAATCGGTGCTAGTGGTGTTTTTCCACGATTGTTGGTTCAAGGTTTGGATGGCGGCATCGGCTCCTGTGCCTAGGGTGTTGATGCCGCAATCGAGCGTCTGCGCACATACGTCAACTACGATGGTTAATCAAACACATCATGCAAGGAGTAAACATGGAGAGGACACAGGAAACTGAACATCATTCCTACAAATAACTTTGGCAGTAACAACCTTTACAGTGCCTTGAATTTCAAGAAAACAAAACATCATTGGAAAGCATAAACAAATGTACACTAAGTTATGTAAAGTAGCGGCGGATATGTTCGTTGTTTCATGCCCTTGGGAGCTCGGCTTCGTCTACGGTTGCTAACTTGAAAGTTCCTTCTCTGAGCTTACGTTGTATGGCATACGGGCCTTTCCAGGGAGAACTGAGGCCAGTCAATGGGGGAAAGACCCATTTTAGTACGAGGTCATCGACATTGAGATTCTTATGGTGAACTCTGGAGTTGAAGTATCGGGCTACTCGTTATCACTGGGCGGCAGCTCTAAGCTCAGCTTCTTCCTCTTCTTCTCGAGTAAATCAAGCGATTCTAGAAATAAATCTTGATTGGTCTTCGGGCCATAGTAGGTAACCCGATGAGATTGAAGCTTTAGCTTAATGGGGATGACGACTTCGGATCTATAGGCAAGGGCGAATGGAGTGTGTCCGGTTGCTGACTTATAGGTGGTCCGGTAGACCCATAAGGCCAGAGGGAGTTCGTCTTACCACATGCCTCTGGATTTTTCCAAACACTTATTGACGAGGGACCCATAAGGCTCGACTTGCCCAATGGCTTGAGGGTGTGCCACCGCCAAGAATATCTTTTCGATGTTGTGCCGCTAATAAAAGGTTTTGAATTCTATGCTCTCAAATTGGGTCCAGTTATCCTAGATGATGGCTTGGGGGACTCCGTAGCGGGTGATAATGCTATAGACGACGTAATTAATTACCTTTTTGGTGGTGATCGTGGCGAGAGCTTCGGCTTCTACCCATTGGTGAAGTAATCAACTACGACAATGGCATAACGTGCCCCGCCTCTAGCCATTGGAAGAGTCCCGATAATGTCTACTCCCTACAGGGAAAACGGTCAGGGACTGACTATTTGCGTCCATTCGGTAGGCAGAGCTCTTGGAATCTTTGAGATGCTTTGGCATTTGTCATGCTTACGGGCATAGTTCGCGGCGTCTTGATCGAGCGTGGGCCAAATTAGCCATGTCTGATGATTTTTATCACTAGGGTTTGCTCCCATGTGTGGTCATCGTATTTTTCTTCACGTACGTCTGTTGGCACTTGGTCAACGTCGTCGTAGACTATGCATCGGAGCAGCGGGTCAGAGAAGCCCTGTTTCAGGGTAAGATGCATTATCTCTATCCTCTTTTCCTGCTAAAGTGTTGAAGGTCAAGCCTTCGTGATTGTTTTTGTATATGAGTTGACTTCAACTTTCTTTTTATGCAGTTTTATCATGATGCTGACCTGAGGATAGAGATGTAGTTGGGTTGACTTGCCTTGCTTAGCATAAGAAGTAGGTTAAACTTTTAGGCAAGACGGAACCAGGAATCAAAGCAAGGGTGGGCTAACTTAAAGTACTAATGCAATATTTTTATTTAAAGGAAAACCAAACTCGATATTCCTGTTTGAAAAAAAAATCATTTTCAATTTTTCTTTAAAAGTTGCTGTAATAGAAGCATAATTTAATAGAAACTTTAAGATTATATTCTCATTTCAATCCTGAAGCAAAAACCAATCGATTTAGCAATCACTAACAAAAAAATAGTCGAATATATTTCTGTAATACAACCAACGAATAAAGATATTAACTAGCAAATAACAAGAGAATATAAATCAATTAGCTTATAACTTAATCTCTAAAAAACTATACGCAATAATAGAAAAGCCAACCCAAAAATTAGGGCTTTTCATTCAAAGAATCAATTTCTAACCTGATATTTTGAAAGCAAATGGAAAATTTGCATGAACTAATTAAGATACTTATATGAATGAGAGAATCACTTATAAATTAGAGTCGAATTTCGAGAAGAGTTGCATAGGCGAGAAGCAGAAAAAAGAACAAGCAGTAAAAAAAGGGAATGGAAGAACATAAACATGATTCCTTAGTTTGACGCTGGACTAAAGTTGGGTACTGAATTTTTTTTCCCTGGGCTGCAGCCTAGGACTAGATCTATTGTTGCTTTTAGGTAGTTGCTCCAAGTGATCCTATATTACTCTACTATTAATATTGGGCCACATGGTTCATCAGTACTGAATTAAATCTGCTATTTACTTAGAGCATCTCCAATAGACTCATGGGTCGTAATATTACGGCCTATAAGATTCAGGTTGATTTTGTTGATTTGCCTAACAGACGTACGTCGATTTTATTGGCACGCGTTTATAATTTCAACGTGCTCCGATTTTATCGGTGCGTGAGGTTAACGCGCCAATAAAATCTGCGCGCGCTCCTAGCGCGCTTATAAATATGGCGCACTAGGACTTAACTCCCCAACCTCTACCAAAAACCTATTTTTTATTTTTATTTTTATTGGTCAAGACGTCTGGATGCCGCCATGCGTGACGAAGATCGGGAGACGTACAGTTCGACCTTAGTTGGATGACGCGGCTGGTCCAGCGCACCATCGTCCACCCACGGAGACGACGATTCAGGACTTACAGATCTGTCATGAGTTGCCAGAGGGATTCACTCACTGTTCTCTTACGGCACTCGAGACCGTTCCGGTATAAATCCTAAATTTAACATATATATATTTATTGAACTGTTAAACAGTTTAACAAATTACGTAGGTAGTATGAACTGTTGTTTTTATAGTTATAGTTTATTTACCGACAAATAAATTGTTTTGAATAGACACAGTACATTTACGTTCGAGGGAGTCGGGCGAAGTTTAGTTCAAAGGCCGTTGACATATTACCACTAGTTATTCGAGGGAGGCTACTGGCTAGTCCATTCGATCTATTCTTACAGATTATACCACCCTAGTCCTTTGAGAGACCGTCACTAGAGGTCTTATTAGAGAGATGGTGGCCTACGACACACACTTTTCACTTCCCCGATTTTGGGCTAGGTATTACCCCAGCCGATTTTTACATGCTTACGGGGATTGAGAACATCCTCCCTGGTTGAGTCTCCTGCTCATTTGACCCCTCTTGTGAGTCACCCGAGTCTTACTTACAGTATTTGCTAGATTTGTCCGCGGATCATATATCCAATGGTGATGTTTCCGTCGCATATTTACTTGACTACATTACAACGCGTATCGATGTAGTGTGTGACGTCCCGACAATTTAACCGCTTCAAATTGGTACTTAGACCAATCTACAACGTTCGAATCGACGGATTGTTATTTAGGTTATAGAGTTTTAAAACAGAATCAACATGGGAAAATACTGAATAAATAGATAACACGATATTTAACAGCAAAACAAACTTTTATTTATTTATCAGAATTTTTGATGCAAACTTTTCTATACAGTGGGATATAAAACATAGTTTAAGAAAAATATTTACTATTAAAAATCTTCAGAGTGCGCCATTTCTTGGAATCCCCAGCTTCGTCAATCTTCGAATCATAAGTTGTATTCTTTAAATCTGTAACACTTGGGTCTGACCCGAGCATTTCATGCAAAAACATAAAACACTCGAGTCAGGATTAAATCATAGTTCAAGTAAATTAACTTCAATATAAACTAAAATATAATAGTTAATCTTATCATCGAGGTCATACGTAAAATTGACAGTGGTGGTATCTGTTCATATCAGTTCTATCTATTCCTAGGAGTGAACGGTATCAGACGTTTACGTATGTACACGTGTATATATTATACATGTGTATACCGCCTCAATGTCCTTAACCAAAAAAAAAGACTTAAGTGATTCCAAAAGCTTGCATATACACGTATGTGTACATATATACACACATGTATACTGCCTCAGTAATCCCGAACTAGGATATATCAAAATGCAAGTATAAGGGTGCAACGCCGCATTCCAAGATTCCAACAAATCTGTCCAGACATGTCAAGCAACTTTCCATGTCTGAAGGGATAGTATAAGTTTTCTAACAATCACAGCCATGTTACGAAAATAAGGAAGCGGGCCACTGATCAAAAATTTCCAGGCAAACCTTCATGTATGTACTAAATGTACGTGCATATATATATATATATATATATATATGCTATTTTTTTCTAGGTTGACAAAGAGTATGCAGGTTCGCATATTCGATGGTTCCAGATCAGGTCATACTAAACGTATGTGCCGAATAAAGCAATAACTTAAGGGACAAACACAAATATAAAGCAATTCAAGTCTGTATTGGTTAACAGCAGTTCAGCACAACAGAGACAAGGGACAGTGGCTATAACATGATGCAAGACTCAAGTCTGAAATACAAAAGAGATCACAATAAGCAAACCGACACATTACTTTCCAAAACAGATAAATGGTTTCAGCAATTTCATTTCATTGAACGAATGGTCCAGCAAATTTCATTTTTCATGTGACCAAATGGTTCCACAGGCTTGTATTTACAAAATTCAAAGAACATATATACAACAATACATAAGCACAGGTGAACAAGTAATAAGGATCAAAGCAACTTGCAACTACTCGAGTCCAGGGTAAAAGAAAAATCATCCATTTATAAATTTCGAATTATATGAGCTGAGTACTCATTCAAGGATATGTTGTTTCAATTCACATCAAAGGTTTTTGCTTATAGAATATAGGTGCAACAGCAATAGGACAACATACATAATGATGAAGATAAACTAAGCATGGCCCAGAAAGTAAAAGAAGTGACCAAACCATAGGTTTCAATTTATCATAGTACACATCAAGCTATTCCAGTTTCAAACAGGGTAAGGGTAAGCAAATCCTGACCTAAATCTTTAGGGCATATTCATTTCAGATTTCATGAACACTAATGTGTTTATAGTTCCAAAGAGGCCGGTGGCAATTTCTTGCTAATAATAGAACTTGCATTCATATAAGTGAACAATTAGTATGCGATATATTCTAGAATTGAATTCAAGTTCATATAAGAACGGGGTTTACTACTGTCATAACATAACATCAAACAATAAGAGTATATGTCCCATTAGTCAACATAACTTGCAGTCACCAAATAATTTGGTGACCGTGTTTGGTCCTTAAGAATAAAATAGTAAATCGGTGACTACAACAAGCATAGATGCCAGTGACAACCTTCCAGTTTTTATAGGGGCATGCAAAAGTGAGGTATGATGGCCATATATATTTGCTATATGTACACATGAATTCACGCCCACACCCTCTTCCCCCCCCCAGACACAAGTATATGTGCATACACATGCAGTCACATACACACGGTTATATCACACACCCATGTAGTCACATACCCACAGTTACATACACACACACACATGTAGTCACATTCACACAGTTATATACACACACATGTAGTCACATACACACAGTTATATACACACATATGTAGTCACATACACACAGTTATACATAGATAGCATGCAGACTTCTAGCAAATCAACAAGAGGCTCTCGGCCACCATTAAAAATGTTTACAGTTTCAAGTGTTCACATATGGCCAGTGTTCTGAATGGCAAGTTCAGTTATCATAAGTTCTAGGCTAACTCTGGGTGGCAAAGCTGCTATATTATCCAAGTTAATTTCAGTTTACACACACAAAAATGTTGATGCTTTTATCTTTAGTTTTTATTTAAAAAAACAATTTTTTTTAATTTATCAAACAGGAGATACAACATTCCAGGTCGAAGTTCTTTAACTAAATTCCCATCGAAACCCATAAACTGTAACACCCCGTAATTCTATAACGCTAAGATTCACAAATCAAGGCAGAATTAAAAGTTAAAGTCAAAATCAAGGGAAACGGGCTGCGCCATTGCGTTCGTCTTGGAATTCTGCATGAAAACGAGTCTGAGTTTGCGTAAATTGGAGTCTGTATGAGGAAGATATGGCCTCCGGAAGATTCAGCGAAGCTCAAAATTCAAAACAGGCCAGGTTCAAAATTCAAATCGGACTCAGAATGGGCTGGGCGGGAATTTTCCCGCCCAAGGCACCCAGGTCGACTGGGTAGTCGACCTGGGGCACCCAGGTCGACTGGGTAGTCGACCTGGGGCACCCAGGTCGACTGGGTAGTCGACCTGGGGGTCGACCTCCCCCTGTTTTTCCAGCTTTCTGCCCTGGTTCGTTCTGATGTACCTAGACACCATTCTGACCAGATTCGTTGACTTCTACACTATATAAACAGCCGTAGACTCCTTCTCTATTCACAATTCTTCTCTACCCTTATGCTGCAAAGATTCTTAGTAAACATAGCTTCCTCTCCTCCTCTTAATTAAATAATAAATAAAATAATATATATAAAATAAATCAAGACACGGAGGTGCTGCTCAAAGACATTCAAAGAGGAGATTCAAGCTAGAATTCAAGTGAAAATTCGAACGACTGTTTTTCTACAAATCATAGCAACGCCGTCTTTCTGTTCTAATCTAATCTATGTAAGTCAGTTATTTCTAGATTTGAACGTTTTTCTCTGTTCGTGACATGAAATTAAAGGAATAAAAGAATATGCCAAGTATCCATCTCTCTCTATTCGAATCAGTGCCTATACTCTTGAACCTAATTAAGAACTATTATGATTCGAGGACAAATAAGACCGTGACTATGAAACTATGGACCTTAGAACCATATGCCTATGACTATGAACATTGCCTATGACTATGGACATTGCCTATGACTATGGACATTGCCTATGGCTATGACGGTGACTATGAGAATTATTTTCTTGATTGTGAAGACCAACCTATGCCTTTGATTAGGAAAAGCATAAACTATTGCCTATGACATAACAAAGACATCTGTGATTAAACACCTATGATTCATGACTAGGAAAGTGTTTCTTAAGTTCTGTGATTATGAGATTAAACCCGATTATTTATTCTGCCTGTCCTTGGTTTTCTGTGGTTTTAGACCGTGGGAGTTTACCTATTAAGTTAGGTCTACCCATGTTCTTGAACCTACGTCTTTGTTCTGTCTATTCTTGGTTTTAGACCTTGGGAATTTACCTATTAAGTTAGGTCTACCCATGTTCTCGAACCTACGTCGTTATTCAAAACAATTTTATGCCAGTTGTTATATCTATCCTTTTCATAGCAATCTTTGGTTCATTCCCTATTTGCTACGAATCTAGATTTATCTAGATTGAAACACGATTATACGAATGGTGGGAATGCGATTTGGGGCAAAATATTAAATTCACTAAAACATAGTTTAACTTGGAATTGGCATAAATTGGGAACATGTATTGTGGCATGTTCATAAAAATGCAAATTGGATAAATTTGACATGAATTATAAGATGTGTAAATTGAATCTAGTATTGACCTGTAAATCTAGCATTTACATGAATAGGGAACTAGAGTAATAAGTCTAGTTTGACGTGAATTAGAATGTTAAATTGGAATTGGATTAGCTAATTTGGCACGGTAAGTACATTGGCATAAATGTGAAATTGGCCATAATTAGGAATAACTGTCAGGTTTAGAAAAATCATGGTTAGTGACACTTAATTTGGTATAGTTTACATACCGAAAAGCATAAATATGATTTAGGAAGGGAAATGGGCCATAGAAATAAATGTAGACAATTTACATTAAAAGAGTAATTGGGAAATAAGTAATAATTTACCTATAGAATCTGGCCTAAATGAGGAAATGTGAATTTAGACAAATTAAAGGTTTATTAACGACATCTCTTTTAATAATAAGCCAGAAAGTTCTAGGGTGACAGAGAGGATAGTGTCTAGGCTTGAGTTTGGAAAATACAAGTTTCCTACTCTCCCTGGCTATCCCTAACTGATCCGACGAACGTGATGGTTACTTTCATAACTTGATTTGAAAATAAATTGAAACCCTTTGAACTTAGAAAACACGAATATGCCTAACCCGAGGTTAGACTGAGTTGCGATGTAAACCTGCCCGGAACCAACCGGCACATCCAGTATTCGCAACAATACCTGTCTAATGTGAGTGGTAGCGGCTTTAATTTATTTAGTTAAAGCTAGAACAAGAATGGTAGGGTTAAGTAACTAAGACACTTAACCAGTTCAACATGATAATTAGACTAATGGGTGGGGTTAGGTTCAGACTGACAATTAACACAGTTAAGCTAGAATGGGAGGGCTAAGTCCATAGGGACACTTAACCAAACTTATGGTAACAAGACCAGATTTGTAGGGGTTAAGTAACTAAGAAAACACTTAGCCAAATTAATAGGTTAACTAGTCTAGAAAGTAGGGTTAAGTAAAGTTAATACACTTAGCCAAATTAACATGTTAACTAGACTAGAGGTTGGGGTTAAGTAAGATTTAATATACATAGCCAATTTGATATGTTAGCTGGACAAGACCGTAGGGTTAAGTAAACTTGAACACTTAACCGTCAGATTGTGATAAAGGAATAGGGCTAAGTCTAAAACATGAAGGGATAATACTTAACCATTAACAACATGTTAGTTAAAACAGACGGGCAAGGTTAAGTTAAAGGAACACTTAACCAACACAGGGTAAATGGGTAGGGTTAAGTAATAAATACTTAACCAATATAACTTGGTTCGTGGTAGGGTTAAGTCAACATGAGTTACTGACAACACTTAACCAGTTTAACAGGGTAAATGAAAAGGGTTAAGTTGGCTTGAATTGACTAATGACACTCAACCAATCCAAATTGACGGGGAAGGGAACTAAGTAGTAAACCTTAGTTAAGAAAACAACGATTCTGGAAACTAAGCGGTAAATCTTAGTTAGTAAAACTAAGTAGTACTTCTTAGTATAACACGGGAAGGAGCGAATGTCTGTCTAAATAGAAAGAAGGCTCCAACGAATTGGGTTATGAAGCCCGAGGCTTCGAGAGGACGTGAGGGTACTCTTGGTATCCCTCTGTGAGGCTGCAGATGATCCGCCTGTGCCCACAGAGGTTAAGGTCTGCGTAGAAGAACCAGGGGTATGCCTTGGTTGCAATACATGGAAACCTAAAGACTAGGATGGACTGGCGTGATTCGGCGAGCAAACGGTAGCCCTGTGATAGCGACTCGTCGTCTACCATCCATCTTCAGTCAATCAAGATATGTGAAGCGGAAAGGCGGAGAACTCCAAAAGACCATATACTTGCTATCTAGTTATGGGTGAGGATGGCCATAGGATAGTGGGGAACCGGGGGCCGGCGTATAGTTCTCATTTTACAAGGTGTGCCTTTCATTAGTTGAGGGAGGGGCCAAGTGGGACCATAGCCACTGGAACAAAAACAGACCTTAGCATCTACATCGACAGATATCTGAAAGCTCCCGACCGAGTTCTGTATTCCTTGATTTGCCCTGAGACAGGACTCGGACCGCACATTATGGGACATGTGCATCTAGACAAGCGATAACGATTCGCGATACATGCGTGGGGAAGTATAGGAACATATACCACTCTAGGTAGTGTATCCTAGACTTGGGGGCATCGTTCGACAGGTAGCATAATTCCTAGTTGAACTAGGTGGCATAAATCCTGAATCCGAGAAGTGTTCAGCAAATAGCGTAAACTCTAGTTAAATCTAGAAAGCACTTGGTAGATAACCCTATATTTGATCTAGGTAATAAATAATGAATGTATGCCGGAAGGCAATGGAAAATACAGGGATTGGGATCACGTTATCGTTACTAGTTGGGACACTAGATAGGCGATGCAGAGATATAGAAACCAGTATAACAAGGAAATAGCGAAGCGGCGAAAGTGTTAGAGCGTATCCAGTTTATCTTATCTTAGCATATCTAGTGACTACCTTGTCTAACCTTGTTGACCCTATCGTCATGGTGTAATCTTGTATTCAGTTAATTCATGTCGTTTTGTTTTTGCATGTTCACATGCTAGAAGTTACTGAAATTACTCAGGCTTTATGTCTGACTCTGTTTTTCTTTCGTCTTCTTTTCTTCCATTCCCCCCCCCCAGGTAGTAAAGGAGGGAATAGTTTAGCTCAGGTTAAGTGGGACTGCCACTCTTTCCCAGCTTGAAGATTCGTCGAAGTTTGCTTGGATTCTCTTTTCAGATGCTATGGCTGGCTCTTGCTAAAATCGGGGAATATAAATGTTGTTTTTATGCTTCTTTATTTTGTAAGACAGATGATACTCTGATATTGTAAAGAAACCATTGTACAAACTATTTTATCAATAAAGAAAAGTTTTATTTTCCGCTGTTTAATTTCTGTCTGTCTTGTAATTTATCTGCATCTTTTACCCTAAATGCTCCACAGAACTTAGTGCATTCCCTTTGTGAGCGACACTAACGGATGTGGGGTGTTACACGTGGTATCAGAGCTGAAGGTTACCGGATCAGATAAAAGATTTGAAAAATTATTTTCAAAACGGTTTTTAAAGAAGCATTTTCAAGAGAAAGGATTTGTTTTAAAGACATATTCCCCAAAGCCATACACACTATCTTCTCTTCCTCTGTTTAAATTCTTGTCTCCTTCTTTCTTGACTCTCTGGGGCTCCTGGCTTTCTGGGAGGTAACCACATCGTAGGGGCAAAGTAGTGCCCGACTTCCATCAATAGCCGTAGTTGTTCCACCTACGGCCAGTTTTCTTTCAAGATTATAGGGTTTTCTGTACGATGGAAGCAGCTTTCGAGAGATTTGTCAACATGACCACACACGGAAGGGGATGAGGAGTTTGGCTAAGAAACATAACCCTAGGATGAGGAATTCATGGATGTATACTTAGCACACGAAGGAGGAAGAAATTATAAAATCTAAGACAAGAGGAAGTATCTTTACTAGGGTATGATAGGGCATATACTTAAGGACAAAGGCAAGAACGAGGATGAGATTTTCAGAAGGACAAGTACATGCTTTCGCCACTAAGCGT
This sequence comes from Allium sativum, assembly GCA_030737875.1. Classification (NCBI taxonomy): domain Eukaryota; kingdom Viridiplantae; phylum Streptophyta; class Magnoliopsida; order Asparagales; family Amaryllidaceae; genus Allium; species Allium sativum. Next base: position 537,402,720 of record CM060913.1, on the reverse strand, counting down.
ACCTAGGAGAAAGGTAGTCTGGTTGGAAGAGTCTAGTTTTCTGTTCGTACTATTTCCTTACGTTCTAGCGCTTCTCATTGGTTCGTATCCACTTCCATAGTTGAGTCTCTGCACCATAGTACTTGTATAGTAGAAAGATCCCACTAGAGTCTCAAATCCAATTGGTGGTCCGACCAGTTTATTTTTGGTTAGTAGGGTTTGAGAATAGCTATCGAGTTTGCTTATATCATCTCACGTAGATCGTCTAAATTCGGGGGAGATATTCCTTGGGTGCTTGTCTGATATTGGTTTAGGCCTTTAGGGCTTGTACTTGAGGAATGTCGAGTTCGGTTTGGATGGTTTGCGTGAGAGATGAATAGTTGTGGCAGGCACTCCAAAGAGCACGTAGTGACCTTTCGACTCTTATAGTTATGGCATGGCGGATAAGAGGGAAACCTCTAATCATATTAGTACGTATACCTGGTACCGTGATTGAAATCTGTTTATTTTGGAAATGGAGATCTGGAACTTCACAATCGTGAAGTTAAATTAGTTAAGATACAATGGAGTAAAGCTCGAGAAGGCTAGATACTAGCATCATACCCTTTTCCTTGAGGGTGCATCCTTGATTTCTTTGTTTTAGGAGCTTTACGCATAATTGTTTCTCTCTTTCCAAAGTATATCACCTAGGTCGTATCTTCGATCCTTAGGTAGAAGCCAATGGATGTAAACATGTATTTGAAACATGTTATGGTTGATGGTTGCAAGTGGTTGCTAATGGTTGCTTGTGAATGCATATGCATACGTATTAGGCACTAGATCAGTTCAGACGCTTTCATATTGCATTTACAGATATGTATTTGTTTGTAAATTGAACTTGATATGTTATCATATGGGTGTTGCATATGGATGAATGGTCGTGCATGCATATAGTATTTACATAACTAGGGATGCTTGCATACATGGTTGGACGCATGGCACTGACATGACTCGCATTAAGGAGGTCGACTGAATCAGTAGACCGCCTGATTTTACAGTAGATAAAGACATATACACACACTATGCATATGAACATGAAAGCATTAGAAATCTTTTAAGGACAATGGATGCCTGTGAGTGAATGGTTGAGTAGATGGGTGATTGGATGGTAGGACACATTCTTCCTAACTTGAAGATTTCGGGGACAAAATCCTTTTAAGTGGCGGAGAATGTAACACCCCGTAATTCTGTAACGCTAAGATTCACAAATCAAGGCTGAATTAAAAGTTAAAGTCAAAATCAATGGAAACGGGCTGCGCCATTGCGTTCGTCTCGGAATTCTGCATGAAAACGAGTCCGAGTTTGCGTAAATCGGAGTCCGTATGAGGAAGATATGGCCTCCGGAAGATTCAGCGAAGCTCAAAATTCAAAACAGGTCAGGTTCAAAATTCAAATTAGACCGAGAATGGGCTGGGCGGGAATTTTCCCGCCCAAGGCACCCAGGTCGACTAGGTAGTCGACCTGGGGCACCCAGGTCGACTAGGTAGTCGACCTGGGGGTCGACCCCTCTGTTTTTCCAGCTTTCTGCCCTGGTTCGTTCTGATGTACCTAAACGCCATTCTAACCAGATTCATTGACTTATACACTATATAAACAGCCCTAGACTCCTTCTCTATTCACAATTCTTCACTACCCTTATGCTGTAAAGATTCTTAGTAAACATGGCTTCCTCTCCTCCTCTTAATTAAATAATAAATAAAATAATATATATAAAATAAATCAAGACGGGGAGGTGCTGCTCAAAGACTTTCAAAGAGGAGATTCAAGCTAGAATTCAAGTGAAAATTCGAACGACTGTTTTTCTACGAATCATAGCAACGCCGTCTTTCTGTTCTAATCTAATCTCTGTAAGTCAGTTATTTCTAGATTTGAACGTTTTTCTCTGTTCGTGACGTGAAATTAAAGGAATAAAAGAATATGCCAAATCTCCCTCTCTCTATTCGAATCAGTGCCTATACTCTTGAACCTAATTAAGAACTGTTATGATTCGAGGACAAATAAGACTGTGACTATGAAACTATGGACCTTAGAACCATATGCCTATGACTATGAACATTGCCTATGACTATGGACATTGCCTATGACTATGAATATAGCCTATGACTGTGACAGTGACTATGAGAATTATTTTCTTGACTGTGAAGACCAACCTATGCCTTTGATTAGGAAAAGCATAAACTATTGCCTATGAAATAACAAGGACATCTGTGATTAAACACCTATGATTCATGACTAGGAAAGTGTTGCTTAAGTTCTGTGATTATGAGATTAAACCCGATTATTTATTCTGCCTGTCCTTGGTTTTCTTTGGTTTTAGACCATGGGAATTTACCTATTAAGTTAAGTCTACCCATGTTCTTGAACCTATGTCTTTGTTCTGTCTATTCTTGGTTTTAGACCTTGGGAATTTACCTATTAAGTTAGGTCTACCCATGTTCTCGAACCTACGTCGTTATTCAAAACAATTTTATGCCAGTTGTTATATCTATCCTTTTCATAGCAATCTTTGGTTCATTCCCTATTTGCTACGAATCTAGATTTATCTAGATTGAAACACGATTATACGAATGGTGGGAATGCGATTTGGGGCAAAATATTAAAACATAGTTTAACTTGGAATTGGCATAAATTGGGAACATGTATTGTGGCATGTTCGTAGAAATGCAAATTGGATAAATTTGACATGAATTATAAGATGTGTAAATTGAATCTAGTATTGACCCGTAAATCTAGCATTTACATGAATAGGGAACTAGAGTAATAAGTCTAGTTTGATGTGAATTAGAATGTTAAATCGGAATTGGATTAGTTAATTTGGCACGGTAAGTATATTGGCATAAATGTGAAAATGGCCATAATTGGGAATAACTGTCAGGTTTAGAAAAATCATGGTTAGTGACACTTAATTTGGTATAGTTTACATACCGAAAAGCATAAATATGATTTAGGAAGGGAAATGGGCCATAGAAATAAATGTAGACAATTTACATTAAAAGAGTAATTGGGAAATAAGTAATAATTTACCTATAGAATCTGGCCTAAATGAGGAAATGTGAATTTAGACAAATTAAAGGTTTATTAACGACATCTCTTTTAATAATAAGCCAGAAAGTTCTATGGTGACAGAGAGGATAGTGTCTAGGCTTGAGTTTGGAAAATACAAGTTTCCTGCTCTCCCTGGCTATCCCTAACTGATCCGACGAACGGGATGGTTACTTTCAAAACTTGATTTGGAAATAAATTGAAACCCTTTGAACTTAGAAAACACGAATATGCCTAACTCGAGGTTAGAATGAGTTGCGATGTAAACCTGCCCGGAACCAACCGGCACATCCGGTATTCGCAACAATACCTGTATAATGTGAGTGGTAGCGGCTTTAATTTATTTAGTTAAAGCTAGAACAAGAATGGTAGGGTTAAGTAACTAAGACACTTAACCAGTTCAACATGATAATTAGACTAATGGGTGGGGTTAGGTTCAGACTGACAATTAACACAGTTAAGCTTGAAAGGGAGGGCTAAGTCCATAGGCACACTTAACCAAACTTATGGTAACAAGACCAAGTTTGTAGGGGTTAAGTAACTAATAAAACACTTAGCCAAATTAACAGGTTAACTAATCTAGAATGTGGGGTTAAGTAAAGTTAATACACTTAGCCAAATTAACATGTTAACTATACTAGAGGTTGGGGTTAAGTAAGATTTAATACACATAGCCAATTTGATATGTTAGCTGGACAAGATCGTAGGGTTAAGTAAACTTGAACACTTAACCGTCAAATTGTGATAAAGGAATAGGGCTAAGTTTAAAACATGAAGGGATAATACTTAACCATTAACAACATGTTAGTTAAAACAGACGGGCAAGGTTAAGTTAAAGGAACACTTAACCAACACAGGGTAAATGGGTAGGGTTAAGTAATAAATACTTAACCAATATAACTTGGTTCGTGGCAGGGTTAAGTCAACATGAGTACTGACAACACTTAACCAGTTTAACAGGGTAAATGAAAAGGGTTAAGTTGGCTTAAATTGACTAATGACACTCAACCAATCCAAATTGACGGGGAAGGGAACTAAGTAGTAAACCTTAGTTAAGAAAACAACGATTCTGGAAACTAAGTGGTAAATCTTATTTAGTAAAACTACGTAGTAATTCTTAGTATAACATGGGAAGGAGCGAATGTCCGTCTGAATAGAAAGAAGACTCCAACGAATTGGGTTACGAAGCCCGAGGCTTCAAGGGGAAGTGAGGGTACTCTTGGTATCCCTCTGTGAGGCTGCAGATGATCCGCCTGGTGTAACAACCTGTATTTTTAATAAACCTGTTATAACATAAATCGAGGCAGAATTAAATTATAAAATGGGAATCAAGGGAAACGGGCTATGCCATTGCGTTCGTCTCGGAAAAATACGCGAAATAGAGTTCGAGTTTTCGAAAATCGGAGTCCGTATGACCCAGTTAAGGCCCATTGAAGTTTGCAGAAAATTCCTAAGTAAAAACAGATTTAAATTTTAAAATTAAAAACAGGGGTTAGGGCAAACTGGCGCAGGCGGGAAAATTCCCGCCCAGGACCCGCATGTCGACAGGCCTGTCGACAGGGTCCCCAGGGTGTCGACAGCCCTGTCGACAGCCCTGTCGACAGGGGGTGCCCAGGCAGTATTGCCTGGCGCACCATTTTGGTTTGGGCTTGGTCTTGTGGCTTGGTTCTAGAGAATTCCGAGATCTGACGGACCAAAACTAACCTAGGGTTAATCCTAGGGCTAAAAACACTCTAATCTTCTATAAATAAGCTCCTAATCCTACCCTAAACCCTCATTATTCACTCTAGCAACCAAACTATGTCAAATTGAAATCTCAAATGGCCTCCACCTAAGAACCCTAGCCTCCACCCTCTTCAAAAATCAATTCTAAGAAGATTTTGATATTCATACAAGCTTTTCTAAGTTGTATGAATGATCATTAGCTTGCATACATCATCAAGTTGCAAGTTTTATTTGCTAAGCTAGTGTTTTTGGGTGTTTTCTTATTGGAGCTTTGTTTTGGGGTTTTATGCTTGCATAAAAAGGGCTTCTCTATCTTTATTAGGAGATTGGTGTCTTCATAATAGTTGTAAGCCCTCTTACCTTCATTTTAGAAACTCTAAAGTTAATATGTGATGAAAGTTGGGATTTTTGTATGTTTAATGAGTTGTGCATGCTTATGCGAGTTCACTATGCTATGTTATGCATGTTTAATGAGTTATGCATGCTTATGCGAGTTCACTATGCTATGTTATGCATGTTTAATGAGTTATGCATGCTTATGCGAGTTCACTATGCTATGTTATGCATGTTTAATGAGTTATGCATGCTTATGTGAGTTCACTATGCTATTTTACACATGTTTGATGAAGTATGCATGTTTTGATTTGCAAGTTTAACAAGTTATGCATGTTCACCAAGTCATGATTTGCAAGTTTAACAAGTTATGCTTGTTTATGCAAGTTCACCAAGCCATGATTTGCAAGTTTATTTAGTTATGCATGTTTATGCAAGTTTACTAAGTCATGGTTTGCAAGTTTAACAAGTTATGCATGTTTATGCAAGTTTACTAAGTCATGGTTTGCAAGTTTAACAAGTTATGCATGTTTATGCAAGTTTACTAAGTCATGGTTTGCAAGTTTAACAAGTTATGCATGTTTATGCAAGTTCACCAAGTCATGATTTGCAAGTTTAACAAGTTATGCATGTTTATGCAAGATCACCAAGCCATGATTTGCAAGTTTATTTAGTTATGCATGTTTATGCAAGATCACCAAGCCATGATTTGCAAGTTTATTTAGTTATGCATGTTTATGCAAGATCACTATGCCATGTTATGCATGTTTGACAAGTTATGCATGCTTATGCAAGTTCAACATGACATGTTGTGCATATTTGACAAGTTATGCATGTTTATGCAAGTTCCCTATACCATGTTAGGCAAGTTTAACATGTTATGCACGTTTATGGTAATGTACAAGTTCACTATGCTAAGTTGTGCAAGTCTAACATGTTATGTATGTTTGTTGCGATATGCAAGTTCATCATGTATGTTATGCCAAGTTCCCTCTTCCTATCCTTTATGCGTTATTACGAATATGTAAGCGATAGAATGACGTTGGGGGGGTTTGGGTAAACTTAAAATACATGAAAATATAAGATTGGGAATTTACCTATTAAGTTAGGTCTACCCCTTGGGAATTTACCTATTAAGTTAGGTCTACCCAAGTAATTGTTGACTTGTAATTATGTTTTGAAATAAAGTGGACATGACACTTAGAAAACATAAGTGTGGCCAACTCGAGGTTGGGTTGAGTTTGTAGCGTAATTCTACCCGGAACCGACCGGCTTAACTAGTGGCTACAAACAATAGGACCCAATGTGAGAAGTTGGTCATGGGGTGCCAAGACCCGAGGTTAGACCAAGTTGTGGTGTAAAGCTACCCGGACCCGGTCGGCCTAACTAGTAACCACAACAAGGTCTAATGTGAGAGGTTAAGGTGCATTAAATTAATTAATGCCTCATGATTAGGGTTAAGTCAGGGTCCACTAATACTTAACCAATTTGGGGATTCGAGGGATTGAAATGGGGTTAAGTGGTGAACCGTTGGTTGCACTTAACTAGTTTAATCCATGATTAGTGAAGGGTTAAATCACACTTAACCCTCTTGGGAAACCCTAGCAACGTGGTCTGTTCTAACAGTAATCCCAGTTTGGTATCATTCACAACCCTAGAAGCTAGGCTAGGGAGGGGCACGATTACTGGACGGATGTAAGCGACCAAAAGGCAATGGCCGAGTTGTACAGCGGTGCGGGTCCAGGCGGGCTACGGACGTGCACGTAGTCCGGTGTTGGACAAACTCGAGGCACGGGTACCAGTAGGTTAGGGCTGTGCATTAGTGCTTAAGTGTCTGGGGTTGACACCCGAGGGCTTGATACACCCAAAGGTGGACCCAGCACAGTCTAACTACAACCATATGTGGGCCGTATGGACACCAACACTTGACGTGTTAGGTTTATAGGGAGCCGATCGATTAGACCGTCGGGCTGGACCTTGTATTAAGGTCACCTCATGTTATTGGGCCAAAGTTTGGGCTGAGGGATCAATACCTGTTATGTTAGTTTGCTAGTACACTGTGGTGCAAAACTAAACCTTGTCTATGCGATGACACCTCTATCTATCTTGCAGTTAATTTATCATGCCAGTATGTTGTTATCTATGATCATCTCAGTTTCCATCATGGTGTTAACTTTATTAGTTTATAGACTGATCGTAGCAGGGCTTACTCAGTCTTTTTGACTGACCTGTTTTCTTTCGCCTCTTTTCTTCCGTTTCCCCCCCCCCCCAGGTTCTCAGGGAGGGAATACAGGAGCCTAGCTTGGATCTTGGATGCTTTCTTGGATAGCTCATGTATGCTTTGGACTTGAGCTCGCTATGGTTTTTCCACTTTGGGGATAGCTACTTTTATGTTTTCTTTTTCAGTTTCAGATGATGTTATTTCATGTACTAGACTTGTTTATTTGGGAAATTGACATTTTGATGTACCAGACTTGTGTTTTGAAATGGTTTAAAAATCTTCCGCTGTTTTATCTACTTACTCTGTTTATTTACATATATATATGTCATGTCCTGCCTTGCTAGATCATTATGCATGTTACCTTGTTTTAAAAACGCCCCACCGAAGTCAGAGTCGCTTGAAAGAGCCACCCTGGCGGAGGTGGGGTGTCACATTTGGTATCAGAGCCAGGTTTACGAGAAGGGATAAAAAGGTTTTTAAAACTTTTGAAAAACTATTTTCAAAACCAAGTACAAAGTATTTTCCAAGGAAAAGTCTAGTTATTTTAAAAGGCTATTCCCCAAAAGCCATTAGCACTATCCTTTGACCCCTCGTTTGAACTCTTTTCTTTTCGTTTCCAGCATGTCTGATAATCTCGTCTTACCCGAAGGAGTAACAATACCCGATTGGTTTCGTCGGTACTTGGAAGTCACGGCACCAGTCCCGGGTGTCTCTAATGTTGTCTTTCCAGTCGAGGCCGCTGTTCCTCCTCCTCCTCCCGTAGTTGATGTTCCTCTTCCCCCTCAGCCTCCACAAACGGATTTTGCGAAAACTTGTAAGAACTTTAAGATGATGGGTGGCAAGAATTTTAGTGGAACAGAGACTATTGTAGAGGCAAGGAATTGGTTGAAAGAGACCGAAGATCTTTTAGCCACCTTTGATATAGGTGACCGCAGGAAGGTTTTGTTAGCAGTATGGTTGCTAAAGGAAGAAGCTGCACGTTGGTGGGTAGTCACCACCGCTACTAAGCCAATTAAGACTTGGGATGATTTTAGGGGAAGGTTTGGACTGAGGTTCTTATCACTGAAGCAAGGGGACATGACTATTAGGGAATACATAGATAAGTTTAATCAACTGGCTCGTGTCGATATAGACTTGGTTAATACAGCTCAGAAGAAGGCCCTACACTTTGCTCTAGGATTAAACGAGCCATTACACGGCTTGGCCATGTCTCACATACCCTTGGGGGCGACTTTCGAGAATTTGGTGAATTTGGCCCTACTTCAAGAAGAAGATAACAATGACAAGAAAGAGGGCAAGGCGAGTGAGTCTCCAGGCAAGAGAGTAAATTCCGGGAAACGGGGCAAGAATAACAACAACCTCAAAGACAAGCCAAGAGAAAATAGGAAATGTAACTTCTGTGGTAAAGTTGGACATATAGCCAGGGAATGTAGGAAGAAGGAAAAGAGAAAGCGGGGCGAATGCTTTCATTGTGGTGAGTTTGGACATCTCAGCAAGGATTGCCCGAGGAAACAAGAGCAAGGTCAGACTCAGTGTGCAGGACTATCTGGAGGGCGAGTTCATCCCCTCAGCGCCGTTCTTCCAGCTTATGATAGAGGTAGTGTTTCTGTTGAAAGTCTTGTTTACATTTTCTGATTTTCCCTGTTCGTACTTTGTTTGATTCTGGCACATCGCATAGTTTTATTTCATCTGATCTAGTTGAAAGTTTGCACCTAAGTACTAGCCTAGTTGATGATCCCGTATATGTTTCAAATCCAATTGGGGGTTCTGCCCGTTTGTCTGTGGTCTGAGTGGATTTGAAATTTTCTATCCTGAGTATAGAATTCTCGTGGGATGTTTTATTCTCGGTTTCAGGGGATATGGGTTGGTTTTGGGCATGGAATGGTTGTCCTGTTTTGGAGCCATTCTTGGTTTTTGTATATAGGGGTGTGAGGCTCATAACTCGCCTCGGTAATACCCTAGAAATTTCTAGCAACCCTATGGGTCCCGTCATGTTATGTTATCTTGAATCCCTCAACTCGTCTATCGATAGTTTGCAATCTGTGAGGGTGGTCCGAGAATATCCTGATATCTTGGGGGAAAGAAAAGGGGTTACCCATAGACGTGGGATAGATTTCCGCATTATCTGGTTGGTAATACCAAGCCAGTTTCGTGGCCGGTTAGGCACATGACCTCACGAGGTGAGAGTTAAGAAAGCAAGTCAAGGAGTTGCTTGAGAAGAACTTCCTGAGACGAAGCCTTTTCGAGTAAGATGCTCCAGTAGTATTCGTTACTAATGTGGACAGTTTGCTTCGTCTATGTGTTGATTATCGTGAGGAGACAACCGTTATCAAGGGTTGACGATTTGTTTGATCAGCTTGTAGGAGCATCTGTTTTCTTTTGATCCAGCTACCAGATTCCATCAGCTTAGGAGGGCTGAGGATGGAATTGACAAGACTGAGTTTAGGATTCTCGGTGGATTTTTGGAATGGCTAGTCATGCTATTTGGTTTGACTAAGGCACCCGCATATTACGTGAACTTGATGGGTAGGGTGTTTAGGAAGTCCTTGAACAAGTTTGTCGCGGTCGTCGTACACGATATTTTGATCTCCTCAAAAGAACGAGGAAGAACATGCTATACATCTCAAGGAGGAGATGGATACGCTTAGGGCCACCAGTGGAAGGTCAAGTTCTCCAAATGTCATTTTGGAAGAAAGAAGTTGGATTTCTTGGGCACATAGTTCCTAAGTAAGGCTTAGCGGTAGATCCCGTTAAAGTGGTTGCGGTCTAAGACCGGAAAACCCTGAGGAGGGCAATTGAAAGCTCTCTCCGTTTGGCTAGTTAGTTAGCCTTCCCTGAGCTTAGACTTACTCTTCTGGATCAAGAAGGGGGTTTCACAGGGAGAAGACCCGCAGTTAGTCAAGAACGTGGACCAGTCGATTCGAGGCGAGATGTTAAGACACCTCGCTAGCTATATTATAGATGACAAGGGATGACTAAGGCGCGATGAGAGATTATGTGTTCCTCGAGTGAAAGGCTTGGTAAAGAAGGTTTTTGAGAAATGCGCATCACTCGAGGAGGTGGCCGAGTTGGTCTCAGGATGCATGTTGTGCCACCAGGTTAAGGCCAAGTCATAGAAGCCCGGGGGCCATTACCTCCATTGGAGGTTCCACAAGGGAAAGTGTGAAAACATCTCGGTAGATTATGTGGATAGATTACCTAGATCAAAGAAAGGGAATATGGGTAGGTGGGTCATAATGAGTAGACTCACGAAGAGTGCTCATTTCAGTCCGGTAAAGAGCGAGAGGACTGCATCATGGTTAGCAGCGGTTTACCCTCAAGAAGTTGGCCAGTTTTGAAATAGCCTACAGGAAGCCATGGGTAGGCAACTGAATCTAGGTATGACCTATCACTCATAGGCAGATGGTTCATTTCGATTTAAGCATGAGTTATAGAAAATCACGTTTATAAGGGCAATTGGGAACGTGGATGGGTATTCCCAAGAAAAGTTCTGCTGCGTGGAATACTTTATAGTAAGTAGACGAGATCCAGGATTCACTAATGAATTTTGGAGAGCTTGCATGAAATCATGAGGTTATAGTATGTTTAAGCCAAGTATACAGAAAGAAGAATAAGTGGAAAAGAAAGACGAGAGGCGATAATGAAATAAGTTCCAACTCGAATTTGGGAAACAAGAGTTAGGAAGCCAAGAAATCATGAAATAAAAGACGGTCAAAGCACAGTGGGGGTTAAGCTCAAGGAAACGTGACTAAGAAGAGTGAAGACTAGATACGCGCGTCATATCTCTTTTTAAGAGTGCATCCTTGATCCTTGTTTTCCTGGGGGAGCTTGCTTACAAGTTATCTTTTGTATATATCCTCTCGGTCCCATTCTCGATCTTATTTCTTTTGTAAACTCCAAAAGGAGGTTATGACTCATCGGTTAGCACTATATGTTAGAGTTTGAATGGATTTCTTGTAATCCAAAAAGGAGTTTATCTTGCTTATCTTCTAAGATCTCCTTTTTAGCATATCTCTCTGTCCATGTTTATCTAGTTTATCGTGTGTATCTTGTCATGAGGACCTTAGGTAGACACCCTTTGGATGAAACATGTATTTGAAACATGTTATGCTGGATGGTTGCAAGTGGTTGCAAGTGGTTGCTCGTGGATGCATTATACACAATTAGGCACTAGATCGGCTCGCACACTCCTCATATTGCATATGCATGAGTGCTTACACTTATTCATGGTTGAAACTTGTTGTGCTACCACATGGATGTTGCATATGGATGAATGTTATGTGCACTCATATAGATACTATGAATTATGTTAGAAATTTGCATACATATGGATTCATTTCACTGACATACATATGCATTAAGGAGGTTTACTGTATCAGTAACCGCCTGATCTTTGCATTAGGACATACATATGCATTAAGGAGGTTTACTGTATCAGTAACCGCCTGATCTTTGCATTAGATAAGTACATATACACACACTTTTGCATATGTTCATACAGCATTTAGAATCTTGTAAGGACAATGATTGCTTGTGGATGATGCTTTGAGTAGATGGATGACTGGATGGTAGGATACGTTCTTCCTAAACTTGAAGATTTCGGGGACGAAATCCTTTAAGGAGGGGAGAATGTAACAACCCGTATTTTTAATAAACCTGTTATAACATAAATCGAGGCAGAATTAAATTATAAAATGGGAATCAAGGGAAACGGGCTATGCCATTGCGTTCGTCTCGGAAAAATACGCGAAATAGAGTTCGAGTTTTCGAAAATCGGAGTCCGTATGACCCAGTTAAGGCCCATTGAAGTTTGCAGAAAATTCCTAAGTAAAAACAGATTTAAATTTTAAAATTAAAAACAGGGGTTAGGGCAAACTGGCGCAGACGGGAAAATTCCCGCCCAGGACCCGCATGTCGACAGGCCTGTCGACAGGGTCCCCAGGGTGTCGACAGGGGGTGCCCAGGCAGTATTACCTGGCGCACCATTTTGGTTTGGGCTTGGTCTTGTGGCTTGGTTCTAGAGAATTCCGAGATCTGACGGGCCAAAACTAACCTAGGGTTAATCCTAGGGCTAAAAACACTCTAATCTTCTATAAATAAGCTCCTAATCCTACCCTAAACCCTCATTATTCACTCTAGCAACCAAACTATGTCAAATTGAAATCTCAAATGGCCTCCACCTAAGAACCCTAGCCTCCACCCTCTTCAAAAATCAATTCTAAGAAGATTTTGATGTTCATACAAGCTTTTCTAAGTTGTATGAATGATCATTAGCTTGCATACATCATCAAGTTGCAAGTTTTATTTGCTAAGCTAGTGTTTTTGGGTGTTTTCTTATTGGAGCTTTGTTTTGGGGTTTTATGCTTGCATAAAAAGGGCTTCTCAATCTTTATTAAGAGATTGGTGTCTTCATAATAGTTGTAAGCCCTCTTACGTTCATTTTAGAAACTCTAAAGTTAATATGTGATGAAAGTTGGGATTTTTGTATGTTTAATGAGTTGTGCATGCTTATGCGAGTTCACTATGCTATGTTATGCATGTTTAATGAGTTATGCATGCTTATGCGAGTTCACTATGCTATGTTATGCATGTTTAATGAGTTATGCATGCTTATGCGAGTTCACTATGCTATGTTATGCATGTTTAATGAGTTATGCATGCTTATGTGAGTTCACTATGCTATGTTACACATGTTTGATGAAGTATGCATGTTTTGATTTGCAAGTTTAACAAGTTATGCATGTTCACCAAGTCATGATTTGCAAGTTTAACAAGTTATGCATGTTTATGCAAGTTCACCAAGCCATGATTTGCAAGTTTATTTAGTTATGCATGTTTATGCAAGTTTACTAAGTCATGGTTTGCAAGTTTAACAAGTTATGCATGTTTATGCAAGTTTACTAAGTCATGGTTTGCAAGTTTAACAAGTTATGCATGTTTATGCAAGTTTACTAAGTCATGGTTTGCAAGTTTAACAAGTTATGCATGTTTATGCAAGTTCACCAAGTCATGATTTGCAAGTTTAACAAGTTATGCATGTTTATGCAAGATCACCAAGCCATGATTTGCAAGTTTATTTAGTTATGCATGTTTATGCAAGATCACCAAGCCATGATTTGCAAGTTTATTTAGTTATGCATGTTTATGCAAGATCACTATGCCATGTTATGCATGTTTGACAAGTTATGCATGCTTATGCAAGTTCAAAATGACATGTTGTGCATATTTGACAAGTTATGCATGTTTATGCAAGTTCCCTATACCATGTTAGGCAAGTTTAACATGTTATGCACGTTTATGGTAATGTACAAGTTCACTATGCTAAGTTGTGCAAGTCTAACATGTTATGTATGTTTGTTGCGATATGCAAGTTCATCATGTATGTTATGCCAAGTTCCCTCTTCCTATCCTTTATGCGTTATTACGAATATATAAGCGATAGAATGACGTTGGGGGGGTTTGGGTAAACTTAAAATACATGAAAATATAAGATTGGGAATTTACCTATTAAGTTAGGTCTACCCCTTGGGAATTTACCTATTAAGTTAGGTCTACCCAAGTAATTGTTGACTTGTAATTATGTTTTGAAATAAAGTGGACATGACACTTAGAAAACATAAGTGTGGCCAACTCGAGGTTGGGTTGAGTTTGTAGCGTAATTCTACCCGGAACCGACCGGCTTAACTAGTGGCTACAAACAATAGGACCCAATGTGAGAAGTTGGTCATGGGGTGCCAAGACCCGAGGTTAGACCAAGTTGTGGTGTAAAGCTACCCGGACCCGCCCGGCCTAACTAGTAACCACAACAAGGTCTAATGTGAGAGATTAAGGTGCATTAAATTAATTAATGCCTCATGATTAGGGTTAAGTCAGGGTCCACTAATACTTAACCAATTTGGGGATTCGAGGGATTGAAATGGGGTTAAGTGGTGAACCGTTGGTTGCACTTAACTAGTTTAATCCATGATTAGTGAAGGGTTAAATCACACTTAACCCTCTTGGGAAACCCTAGCAACGTGGTCTGTTCTAACAGTAATCCCAGTTTGGTATCATTCACAACCCTAGAAGCTAGGCTAGGGCGGGGCACGATTACTGGACGGATGTAAGCGACCTAAAGGCGATGGCCGAGTGGTACAGCGGTGCGGGTCCAGGCGGGCTACGGACGTGCACGTAGTCCGGTGTTGGACAAACTCGAGGCACGGGTACCAGTAGGTTAGGGCTGTGCATTATTGCTTAAGTGTCTGGGGTTGACACCCGAGGGCTTGATACACCCAAAGGTGGACCCAGCACAGTCTAACTACAACCATATGTGGGCCGTATGGACACCAACACTTGACGTGTTAGGTTTATAGGGAGCCGATCGATTAGACCATCGGGTTGGACCTTGTATTAAGGTCACCTCATGTTATTGGGCCAAAGTTTGGGCTGAGGGATCAATACATGTTATGTTAGTTTGCTAGTACACTGTGGTGCAAAACTAAACCTTGTCTATGCGATGACACCTCTATCTATCTTGCAGTTAATTTATCATGCCAGTATGTTGTTATCTATGATCATCTCAGTTTCCATCATGTTGTTAACTTTATTAGTTTATAGACTGATCGTAGCAGGGCTTACTCAGTCTTTTTGACTGACCCGTTTTCTTTCGCCTCTTTTCTTCCGTTCCCCCCCCCCAGTTTCTCAGGGAGGGAATACAGGAGCCTAGCTTGGATCTTAGCTGCTTTCTTGGATAGCTCATGTATGCTTTGGACTTGAGCTCGCTATGGTTTTTCCACTTTGGGGATAGCTACTTTTATGTTTTCTTTTTCAGTTTCAGATGATGTTATTTCATGTACTAGACTTGTTTATTTGGGAAATTGACATTTTGATGTACCAGACTTGTGTTTTGAAATGGTTTAAAAATCTTCCGCTGTTTTATCTACTTACTCTGTTTATTTACATATATATATGTCATGTCCTGCCTTGCTAGATCATTATGCATGTTACCTTGTTTTAAAAACGCCCCACCGAAGTCAGAGTCGCTTGAAAGAGCCACCCTGGCGGAGGTGGGGTGTCACACCGGGGCCCATAGAGGTTAAGGTCTGCGTAGAAGAACCAGGGGTAAGCCTTGGTTGCAATACATGGAAACCTAAAGACTAGGATGGACCGGCGTGATTCGGCGAGCAAACGGTAGCCCTGTGATAGCGAATCGTCGTCTACCATCCATTTTCAGTCAATCGAGATACGTGAAGCGGAAAGGCGGAGAACTCCAAAAGACCATATACTTGCTATCTAGTTATGGGTGAGGATGGCCATAGGATAGTGGGGCACCGGGGGCCGGCGTATAGTTCTCATTTTACAAGGTGTGCCTTTCATTAGTTGAGGGAGGGGTCAAGTGGGACCATAGCCACTGGAACAAAAACATACCTTAGCATCTGCATCGGCAGATATCTGAAAGCTCCCGACCGAGTTCTGTATTCCTTGATTTGCCCTGACACAGGACTCAGACCGCACATTATGGGACATGTGCATCTAGACAAGCGATAACGATTCGCGATACATGCGTGGGAAAGTATAGGAACATATACCACTCTAGGTTGTGTATCCTAGACTTGGGGGCATCGTTCGACAGGTAGCATAATTCCTAGTTGAACTAGGTGGCATAAATCCTGAATCCGAGAAGTGTTCAGCAGATAGCGTAAACTCTAGTTAAATCTAGAAAGCACTTGGTAGATAACCCTATATTTGATCTAGGTAATAAATAATGAATGTATGCCGGAAGGCAATGGAAAATACAGGGATTGGGATCACGTTATCGTTACTAGTTGGGACACTAGATAGGCGATGCAGAGATATAGAAACCAGTATAACAAGGAAATAGCGAAGCGGCGAAAGTGTTAGAGCGTATCCAGTTTATCTTATCTTAGCATATCTAGTGACTACCTTGTCTAACCTTGTTGACCCTATCGTCATGGTGTAATCTTGTATTCAGTTAATTCATGTCGTTTTGTTTTTGCATGTTCACATGCTAGAAGTTACTGAACTTACTCAGGCTTTATGTCTGACTCTGTTTTTCTTTCGTCTTCTTTTCTTCCGTCCCCCCCCCCCAGGTAGTAAAGGAGGGAATAGTTTAGCTCAGGTTAAGTGGGACTGCCACTCTTTCCCAGCTTGAAGATTCATCGAAGTTTGCTTGGATTCTCTTTTCAGATGCTATGGCTGGCTCTTGCTAAAATCGGGGAATATAAATGTTGTTTTTATGCTTCTTTATTTTGTAAGACAGATGATACTCTGATATTGTAAAGAAACCATTGTACAAACTATTTTATCAATAAAGCAAAGTTTTATTTTCCGCTGTTTAATTTATGTCTGTCTTGTAATTTATCTGCATCTTTTACCCTAAATGCTCCACAGAACTTAGTGCATTCCCTTTGTGAGTGACACTAACGGATGTGGGGTGTTACATAAACTTAAAGCAATCTATACACTCGGCTCATAAACATAGTAACACAATCCATTTAATAATAGTGCACATTCGTTTAAGGTCTCGACGAAGTGTGCGGTTCAGTTTTTCAAAAAAATAACAGGCTGCAATAAGTACATAAGTGCAATAACAACACAAGTAGTAACAACTTAACCAACAAAACCTAACAAATCAACTAAACCAGCAATTATTATATTTCTGTTTAAATGAAGTTAAAACTTGAATCGATGATTAATCTTGAGTGAATTCTCGCTTAAAACAGCGCAACAGCATGAATTGATCGAAATTCATCCATGGTGGTGATGGCAACACGGCACCAGTGACCTATGGTTTCAATCCGCTGTGCGAGCATGGGAGGACTGAGAAGGTCGATGCCAAAAGAAGTAATGAACAGCCCGCAGGAGGAAGCTGGGAAGTGGTGATTTCCAATTTTAAGCATTTGAAGACAAGAGATTTGGGAACCCGAAAGCAGTGATAGCAAAATTGATTTGAGGAAGACGATAAGCTGAAAAAAGAGGTGGTGTGGACTGTCTGCAATGGACAGGGAGGAAGCGGAAAAGCTGATTCAGTGGTGGCCATTATTTGGATTTTTAGAGAAGACCGCCTTAGATTTTTGGAAGAGGACCGGATCTCGTTTTGAGGTAAAAGGGGAAAGAGTTTTCGTATAAAGCCATTTCATTGAAGAAGCTTTGATCTGAAGAAATTGGAGAAATAAAAACGATTTTTGAGCTGAAGAAAAGGGTAAACAAGAGGCCGAATTTATAGAAGGTGAACAGAGATAAGAACGATGTCCATCAGTGTAATAATGTGGTGGCGTACATAAGAAGCTAGTTTGGCATGAAATAATCCAGGGAAAGTTTATCTACATTAAATTAAAAATTAAATCTTACCGCGAACCACCGTGTAACGTTCTGAATTAATATCGTAAACATAGTATTCAAATACGACCAAAATTATATGTACTCCTTTGTTTCAACATTTTGAATTCAGTAAAATTATTTTTGTCAGAATCTGATACTGTTTGTTAAATTTTAAAATACTCATCGGTCATGGGTTTTGTTCAGTTTGTCTATCAATATTCTATTCGATCAAATTTTGAAACATAAAATTCTATTTTCTTTATATATGCAAATACACACATATCCAACCCAATTTCTCATATATTTCAACAAATAAAATTCCAATTTATTTAACGTTAACTACGTTTATTTTTAATCCAATCGTTTATATTTTCCCAATCAAATTTTAAATCCCATTTCGAATATCCAAACAAATTTCAAATCAAATATTCCACAACACATATTTGATTCTCAGTCAACCATCCTGAAATAAGTATTTAGCTCGATTTATATTCACAAATATATATATATATATATATATATTCGATCTTTACTTTCTAATCCACGTATCGATATAAAACTGATTATTAATAGTTAATCTTTAATCAATCCCATATTCTAGTTGTGAAATTTCTGGGTTGTTACAATCTTCCCTCCTTTAAAACTTTTCGTCCTCGAAAAGGTGAGATCGCTAGTGTTATACCACTGTATATTTCACTTTTCCATACGTGTGCATGAAATTCTTCAACAAGTAACTTAAATATCGATATTTAAGTTATCAATCCTCTTCATATTCCATTTACTCAAAAAATCCAAATTCCTTTTGAAACCAGTTTCTTCTTGAATTCCAAATTCTGCATAAGTTGGATTTACGCATCCCAAATTATTCCAATTTTCTTTATCAACCCTATCTATCAATATTATACACTTTAACTCAATATCCCCACATTCAATCCAAAATTCCCTCACTCATTGAGGAGTGTAACTATTTAAGTAACCAACTATTGACTGGAAATTTTCCAAAATCCAAAATCTTTTATAACTTTTATGTATAACCCAAAATTCGCACAAAAATATTTGTATTATTACTTCAAAATTCTACTTTTTACCTATTAAATTAGATATATCTTAATTTTAAATTGTTTATTTAAAAATAGTTGATAACTCCAAGTTCGACAAGTTTATAGTCATTCTCATAGATGTTAGTCATACGCTGGCCAGGCGCATGACTAAAATCTCCAAGTACTAAATATCCTTGCTTCAACTCCCAGTGAAAATATTTCAAAAATTCTTTTTAAAAAAGATACGAGAAGTACCAATGTGATATTGATATGTTGATTGTTCATGAATCGCAGATACACAATGATTTCGTCTGGAACCCCCAGAAAACATCTGTATCCGTAGGAATTCACTTCCCTGCGAATTTCGTTATGGACAGATCAACGGAAGATATTTTTAGAATCAAAAGAAAATCTGAAGTCACTGAGCGTTGACTGCTCTATCTCAGGGTCATGAAACAAACAATCAATTTATGATGATAAACAAGTCACGAGGACAGCTCAAATCATGAGGACAAATCATGTCACGAAGACACATCAAGTCACGAAGACAAACCCAGTCATGAAGACTCAGTGTTGCATTAAATAGGTGGCTCCATATCACTAAGATATCTCAACATTGCATGGATCCATTCTACCTTTAGTAACTCTAGTGGTTACATCTCTTTCACTTGTAGATATGCCATAGGGACCGCAGGTACACAATGGTTACGCCAGATTCCCTCAGGAAACATCTATACTCACAAGCTTTCACAGCTCTGTGGATTACGCCCTTATCACGACTGTAGATCGCAGCAGACACAATGGTTATGCTTGGTTCCCCCAAGAAACATCCGTCCGTCGTATGCCATCTACAGCCCTGCGAATTACGCTACACGGTCATGTTCTTTCAGACAACCCGAGTTTTATGTCCGGACAACCTACTACCACCAGCACCACATCTCAAGCAAGCTCGAAATTCAGAGAAGGAAGGTACTTTCCATATTTTGCTTTGTAAAGATAAAATACTACGTATATACAGTACTCCTGTCACCTTTCTCATATTTCGTTATAAAATTTCCTCTACACATTTTCCAAATCACATTTTTGAATCCTTCATTCTTATATAAATTATGTTATATAAGATTCCATTTCAAATTAATTACTTTCCAATCCAACATTTCTCAAATTCACTATATTCCTATATATTTTTCCATATAAGATTCAAAAACTTCTGTATCCATTATCTAAAATCGAATATCCGAAAATTTCATTCAAATATCAAAATATCAGCTTTGATTTCTTAATCCATTCAGAAATCTGATATCTTTTTCCAAACTCAAATTTACAATATATTGGTTACAAACCAAATTTTCAATCTTGCCGATTTAATTTTTTCCCTTCAAATCTATTAACTAATAGGTTTCATATATCCTAGTATTGATAAATTCCAATCCAAATTCCTTGCTTTTGTTTTCAATTTTTCAAAATACATTTCTATGGAAATTTATCCATTTCCGCTTACGATATCTTACTTGTTTCCCACTTGTTCCAATTTGAATCTCAATTTAAAATTTCAAATTTTATTTAATTATTCCATAACTGGCAATTCACGTTGTAATTCAAAAATTGCGAATTCAATCCGTTTCTTTAATACATCTCTTAGATGTACAATCTCATTATTCCAAAATATAGGATTACCATTCAACCAACCTCGATTACCAATTCTGGGTTTTCTTTTTTTTATTTCAAATATTCATATATATAACTTTTCATATTCTGAATCAAATCGTTTTGTCAAATCATATTTCAAAAGGAATTTATTTTATCAAATATCCTAGCCGTAAGGATATAAAATGATTTTCTTCTATTTGAAAATATTTCTATTAAAAGTACTTATATACACGGTAAATTTTCAAATTTTTTGAAAATAAATTTTCAATTTTTTTTGGGAATCGGATTCTCAAATCTCGTCAAACGACCTCCTCAATTGCAACCAAATAAATGTGCAATTTATTTCACTTTGGGTTCAATTCAATACACACTGTTTATTTTCTTCAACAGTTTCCTCAATTTAACCAATTTGATAGGTTATTTTATTCCCTTAAATTAATTTGGAACATACTTCATTTCATGTCATTCAACGGTATTAAATCCATTCACATATCTACTTCTTATTTCATTTCGATGGAATGCACAAACAAGAAGACGAGAATATGTCTGCCTACTTTTCCATTCTTTCAAAAAAATTCATTAATTGGGATCTACAATCATTGGCGATTGTCTGTTTCTTAATCAGTAGTCCCCGTCTCTCCATAACGGTCTCCACGGTATTTATCACCTTCATTTATCATAATTCCTGAAATTTTACGATCTTAAATCAATCTTTTTACACTATTTTACTTCTTATTTCTCAATCCTCTTCATATTATTTTCATTGTTTGAAAACATCACTATATATACTTAACCAAATGGTTATACGTATTATCACACATTTCTATCCTTCCATATTCATCAATCCCTGACCGTATATTAGTTAGTGAATGACTCTCTCAGTATCAATCCGGAAGGCCGAAACCAACATCAGATCAATACTCAAAAAGTCATCCAATTGACCAATCTCTTGTCATTTTCCAATTTACTCAACTCTATTCCTTATAAAATTATTGCTTATGCAATTCTTGAGTTCAATTTATGAACCTACTTCTCTTACGTTTTGTCGTCCTTCGTTCTCCACGTGCAGCCTTTTTGTTCTTCTGTTTTTGCCATTCTGATTTATCAAAACTCGTTAGCCACTCACGATCTTTGGAAAAATAATTTCGTATATTCGCAAATCTTCATTTTCTATAGAAAATATACTTTATTCTTAGGGCGAAACGCCGTTATTTATATTAAACCGGATATTGAATAAAACACAACTATTTTCACTTAACTGCTGGCACTCATTTACTTACTTTACTTAACCACTCTTGCTATCGAATCTTAACCATTTCTTAGACAATAATAAAATCAATCAAGTTGGGATATAATTACCTCTCAGACCTTAACTGAACAACATTATCAACTTTGAAATAGATAAAATTCACAACTTCGAACATCAACAAAACATACATTCCCTTAACTTTTGAACTCGAGTCAAAAATTCACTTCTTTTATGAAAGCCGCTGATTATAAAAATAAATAACTCCTTCGAAATATTTAACTTTGAAATGTACTTTATTCTTTAATCTGAATATACAAATAACATTACTACAAAACAAGTCATTTGCATCGGTTGTTTACCCTTCTGTTGCATCGGTTCAACAACCGATGCATATGAAGACGATGCAATAAAACTAAACCTGTTGCATCGGTTATACAACTGATGCAAAATGTGATTTTTTGTATCAGCTGTCACTAACAACAGATGCAAAATATAGGTATTTTACATTGGTTGTTAGTAAAAACCGATGCAAAATAAGGGTATAGATTATTAAAAAAAACTTTTTTGCATCAGTTGTTACGAGCAACCAATGCAAAATATATCACTTTTAGACTAACCATTATAATAACAGCCATTGCAAAAAATCTCCTAATAAACCATTGAAAAAAAACTCAAATAAGCAACTAAATGGCCAATGCCAATATTAATGCAGGTAATTTTCTAGTTATTTGAAATCAAACTAGATAAGCCAATGCTAATAAAATAATATAATATCAGGATATATACAACTCAATTACAATGTTTATAATCCATATAAAATAATAACTCATATAAATAAATTATATCTCAAGTTACACATTAGATATTTACATTAAGGTACATGAATCATTTACAATTCTCAAAAAATAATTCACTTTAATCCTCAAATAAACAATTCTGAAGCAACTTATATAACTTACTTAACAAAGGTCAAAGCCAAAAGGATCAAAGAAATAATCAGTATGAGCCATAGAATCCAAGTTAACATCAGCAGCAGCAATAGCGTTATCTTGAGCAAGCACTTCAAAAATCGTTCTTATTTAGTAATCCAACATAAATTCTGTTACCAAATCTTATGGGCCATAGCAAAGCATAGTCTATCAGCATAAGACCTGTTACACATACATCATTAAAATAGCTCATGGATAATTTTTATTCTAATACACAATTTTAATAAGTTAATCCATCATTTTATTTTAATAAGTTAATCCATAACTATATTGTAAGTTAATCCACGAGTGGATTAACTTAAAGATTTCAATCTATCATAAAGCTTACAATCGATTTTTGTGCTATTTGTTTACTATATCAAAGAAAAATGAAATGCAACGATCAGGTACTACTGAAACATGTTCTGCTAATAAATATGGATGTTAAGCATAACCATGAAGAGGTTGTTATTGGTGGTCGGCTTGCTTTGGAACTTTACCAAGAGCTGGTAGCAGTTGAGTATTAAGAGGATAAAATTGATGAAATTATCACTGCTTTTGAAAAAAGAAGCAACAAGAAGCTCCTTTACAACATCTCTTTCTACTGAAGTTGATTCACCTAGGATCAAATTGGAGGCAAGATGAGTTTTACATGGATGGTGTTCTATGTGTATTGATTCCTTTACTTTTAAAGCACGAAATATACCCAATTCTATACCCTTTTTGTTAGAATGAGATCTCGAGTCAAATTTAAAAAAAGAAAAAAAAATGCATTTCGTAAAATATGAACATAGAAATATACAAAAACATTGTAGCAAGGTGGCTTACAATTATATGCAATAATAGTGATATAAAAAAAAATTGCATACAATTAATCAACTTCAAACTAAAAATAAACAAACTACTTACTGTTATTACGTTCAATGATGTACTCCACTTAGACTTGAATTTATATGTAGGATTTTAAAAATAAGAAATATATGATGCAATACTGAGAAAAAGAAATACGCAGAACTGAAAAGAAGAAATACACGGAACTGAGAAGAAAAGGTCTTTGACTTTTTTATGTGGATGAACTAATTAAAAATTAAATATTATTAAAAGTCAACGATCCTATTTTATATGATGGATTAACTTACTAAAAATGTGGATTAGAATAAAAATTACCTTTAAACAAATATATATATTCGAATGACATATATTTATTAAGGCAGAGATATGATATATTTATAAGTCTACTCATGCAATTGACTTAAAATAAAAAGTAATTTCAGCT
Source organism: Allium sativum (assembly GCA_030737875.1). NCBI lineage: Eukaryota > Viridiplantae > Streptophyta > Magnoliopsida > Asparagales > Amaryllidaceae > Allium > Allium sativum. Next base: position 537,378,878 of record CM060913.1, on the reverse strand, counting down.
CAATATAGTATATGTTGGTAGTTTCGATAATAGATTACTAAAACATGAAAAAAATACTTCTGGAACCGAAATTCAAACTAATTAAACAGATTTGTAATAATGAATTGTACTTTTATCTTTGGTTTGCTATACAAAGACATTACTATATGAATTCAGATTCTGATGGATTACCGATTCTTGAAGTGCTTGCTGAATAGCAACGTGCTTTAATCACTCATTCAGCAATTCGCTACAGAGTTTAAAAACTGTAAATAGGGACGTACTTTAATAATGTATACTTGCCTGAATGGTTCAGCTAATGACTTTGGCCAATCAAAATAACATATATGTAATTACTTTCTGTAGAATGGTTTATAGTCTCTTTAATATTAGATAAAATAAACTGCATATCATATATTCGCACAGATATTTTTGTGTTATCAAAACAATGTCCAGACAACTTCTCGTGTGATGATCAAACTCAAATACATTCATGTTACTGGAAAACTCACATAAAAACTAATAGAAGCATATGAAAGTTTGTGATGATCAAACAATGACCGACATTTTTTTGTATTGAACCTAAAATCTAGCAGAAACATATGAAAGTTTGTGAATGGTACTGGAATTCTGACCACACAAAAGAAAAAAGAAAAGGAATAAACAAGAAAAGAATGCTAATAGTACAGGAATTCTGACTACATAAAAGAAAAAAGACAAAAAAAAACCCAAGAAAAGAATGGAAATCATTAAGCAAACGAAATGAACTGAAATGAAACCAACCTTGCGAATTTAACATAAGATTCAGATCTTTAGCTAACTGATCGTCCAATGATCAGTGCTGGTAAAACGAATGGGATGGCATGATTACTCTCGTGCTCATCTATGAGGTTCATTCCAACTCCTTTAACTCTCTTCACTTCCGAACTCTTTGCTATTTCTTATTCTGATGGATTACCTAAGTGTTTACATAGGATGATTCTACCTCTAGTCTTTGTTCTATTCAACGAGTTATCCATGTAGCAACCAGAACATAAAGAATGTACGCACTTCAATAAACAATAATTTAACAAAGGATTATTGCAGATCATATTCATAAAGTCATGTATTTTATCAAACTGAAAGGCCTGTTGAATTCTTTAGCAACACCTGATTATAAATTATAACACAACGTCATATCTGGAAAACCAGACAGTGAAAAATATGTTAATGAATACGATATATTATGACATGTATGATTTAAATTTCACTATGGATTTTGGAAAAAAATTAAGGTTCTGTTAATTAGCAAGCTGTGAATATTGGTACCTGCATCAATGAGTAGAACTATATCACTGTCCATTACAGTAGGTATCCTATGTAGTCATTGATTCAGCAAAGCTCCTATTTATATCAATATGACAGTTCTTGGACAGGACAAAGCTCCAGCTTATAGCAATTCCGTCCTGTATAATAAAATTGAATTATTTGCAAAGTGCATATGTTAATTATATTTGAAAGATATTAATCACAAGCGTTCTCAAATCGCCACATTAAACATTAGATCTAAAGCACATATCCAGGAAACAATTTTAACACCAGCTCAACCAAAACAACGATCAAATTCATCAACAGGCAAACACATTAAGCAACTTACATCAAAATTATACGGGTGATAGCATCGCAGGTCTCACTCTATCACCAGATTTTAGGAACTGTGAGCATCTCTGACACTAGGCGCGACTTGAAATTCTCCCCAGTATCAAGCATCATCGGTGATTAAACTGGCAACGAGCTTTAAATCTAGAAATCACGAGTTCATCCCGGACGCAAGCGGCAACTTTAAATCTAAGCATCACAAGCCTTTCATAGCAGCAGCTACTTAATTTTAGGGATGGTACAACGGATCATTGATTTTTAGACGATGTGATTTTTAGTTGTGAAGCAGAGTAATTTTCTCACTTAATTTTAGGGATGGTACAACGGATCATTGATTTTTAGAGGATGTGATTTTTAGTTGTGAAGTAGAGTAATTTTCTCAAACATAGAAACTGTTAGACCAAAAATTGGGCCTAACACCCAAATGCAGATCGCAGATCATAAAATGCAGAAAAGAGTAAATAAAGAGGAGACACACAAGGTTTTTATAGTGGTTCGGCTGTAGATGTAGCCTACGTCCACTTTATAATCTTATTGTTATACTGACAGATTACAAGAATCAGTTACATGTAGACACACAATCCGTGTGTTAATTGTATTGAAAAGAGAAGAATTTGAGTGTATGGAGGTGCAAAGTCCTTGCACTTCAATAATGGTGGAAGCAGTGAAGAAGAATGGCCAAAAGATCCTTGAAAATGCCTTCAAATGGGGTATTTATAGCCGTTTCCTGATGGTGGTTCATGGGACACATGACACGCATCCCAAAGATCTCGAAATGTGGTGGAAAACGTCCAGACATCATCTCCAAATCGTCCTGTGACATGTGCAATCAGATCCATGCAAGTTGGAGTGAAAATAGCCTTGAGAATAGGTCAGAACAAGCTGCGCAGGAGCAGGTGCGGGGATCAGATCGTGGTGGGGTACGTGGCACACGATCCAGGGTAATAGGAGCAAGATGTGGCATGAGAATAGGTCAAAACAGGGAGCGTATCTACAGGTCGGAAGTTCGGATCGCGATCATGGGATCGCATCGTGGTCATGGGTCGGATCGTGGTCATGGGTCGTATCGTGATATGGCTATCACGAGTCGAGTCTGGTCGTGAGCAGCATAGTGAAGCTGGAGTGAAGTGCTGGCGATCGGGTCGGATCGTGAGATGTACCGCGGACGGTTCGTGGTCTGAGGAGGGCGATCCGATGAGGGGCGATCCGATGAGGGGCGATCCGAGGGTGCGTGATCCATACTTCGATCGTGTGCCGCTTTGTTGCTTTATCCAGGAAATTGCCAGTTTACACCAGTTTACGGAAATGGGCATAACTTTCAAACCGTAAGTCCGACTGAGCCAAACCGAAGCTCAAACTGAAGCTAACTCATAGATCTACAAAAGTTACAGAGCTCAACTCCGTAATCGCTGTTTTCGGGCCCAAAAGAGGTCGTCTGATAGGAATTTCGGGCCTGTTTATGTTGAGGATGTGATTTTGACCAAATCTCTCAATGTCTTCTGACGTCGTTTCCATCGCTCGAGCATGTTATCATTCAGGAATTCCATGTGTGACGGCTTTTGCCAAAAAATGTGTCAACAGAAACTATTTTCAATTTGGCGAAGGCTGTTAAATTAGGGAGATTATAAACACAGATACATATTTTTGCCCTCGACTATGCTAGAATGACCCGAAGTATATAAGCATGCGTGACGTGGAATGAAAATCGATGGTGGAGATTAGCAAACGGAGACTACAATTCAAACGGAAAAATAGAAGGGCACCACTGTCTATTTCTACTTTCGCTGTATTTCACCAGGTATGCTACCGGTTGAGACATCAATTCTCTTTTGCTCTTGGGTTATGTTTTTAACTGTATATACTTGAATATTCAAAAGAAAATATTTTGCATGAATATTTAGTTGTATTTTCGCGCTTAATTCATGTATAATTAATTTGAATTTTTATTTCTAATTTTTATCAGTTTTAATTATATTTGTGTTCATAATTAATAAAAAGATGATATTATAAAGAATACGTTTTTATTAGATCATATTTTTAAGTGAAGAATTGGTAATATTTATAAAATAGTAGTTTGAATTTATAAAATTGTCTAATTGTTAGGTTCGACATTTAAGCGATACATAAAGTTAACTATACGTAAGGGTAATTTCGAAATTCTACAATCAAATCAAAATTTTATACTTTTATATCAACTACTAATAAAAAAACGAATGTCATGACAAATACTTCGCACATATGTCGTTATTCTTTAAATTTGCACATATGTCATTTTTCTTTAAATTTTATATGTTTATGTACGTGCATTGAAATCACGTGGTTTCAATTTTTATTTCCAAATTGCAATAACTATTGTTTTGTTGGTTTCAATTTCTGTGTCTATAATTAATTAATAATAAATGAATTTGTAAGTAAATTTATATCTTAGATCTTATTTTTTAATGATTTTAAGATTTGATAATATTTATAAACGGATGTTTCGAATTGATAAAGAAAGTTTATTTGTTAGATTTTACTTTTAAATGATACAAAGATTTAGTAACACTAATCGAAAGGTGTTTTGAATTGGAAAACTAAATAAATTTATTACTAAATGATACAAAGTTTTAATTTTCTTATTTTTTGTAATGCTAAAAACACAAAGCACAATATAAACTAAAAACCACTTCAATTTTTTAATATGTATGAATATTTTAAAATAATAAAAATTACTTCTGAATTTTTAAATGAATCATTACAAATCATCTGTATTGATTATAATTGATTCAAAGGAAAACATTGTTCAAGAGTAATAAACTTTCATTAAAAATGGATATCAGTAAATATATAATAAATTACTCCAAAAATTTCAGTTGATTATAATTATCAGCTAGTATTATACGTATATTATCTATTATCAATCATTAATTAATTATGACAAATTTTAAATAATAACCTATATATATATATATGTTGTCATTTATAATTATTAATTATAAATTAGCATTTATAAATTATTACATAAATATTTGTTAATTGTTATTAATTATAAACTGCTAATTATTCATTATTATAACATTTAAAATATTAGTAAATATTATATTATTAAATCAATTTTTTTCTTAAAATAATTATTAAACAAGACTTATTAATTACTAAATATTAATCACTAATTAAATATTAAACATTAAATACTAATTGTCAAGTGTTCATGATTAATTAGTTAAAATTATAAATGTAATTAATAAATATTAACTGTAACTGCTAATTATAACAACTAATTATAATAAATTATTAAATAAAAAATTATTCATTATATATAATATTAATTATAACAAATTATAAATAATGACATATATGAGCAAGTATATATGGTTATTGATATGTGCATTTGCTTGAATTAAAATAATCAGCAATTGCTTCGGTTTTTAAAGAACCGATGCAATTAACACTATCATATGTGCTGCATTTGCATCTATTTCTCATGAGTCGATGCAAATGAGACTACTTTCATCGGTTGTAAGGACAACTGATGCAAATAAAACTACCTGTTTCGCTGCATTTGCATCGTTTTCTAGAGAACCGATGCAATAATAATATTTGCTTCGGTGCATTTGTGACGCTTCCTAAAGAGCAGATGCAAATAACACTATTTGCATCGGTTTTGAGGAAAACCGATGCAAATAATATTATTCGCTTCTGTGTATTTGCATCGGTTGTGGAAAAATTGATGCAAATAACACTTTTTGCATCAGTTGTAAAGACAACCGAAGCAAATGAAGCGAAGCAACAGGTATATTTTGTACTAGTGTAATTAACCCATACTAAATTAAATTTTAATTAAAAACAGAAAGTAAATGGTACTATCCTGAAATTCGACTTAATTGTCTCCGATAAATAAATCCTTTCCGAATAATCTATTATCCGATAATGTATTCCGAATTTCGGAAAATTATCATTTGATTTATATTCTGAACTTCAGAATAACCATACCATACTGGTCAACTTCATTTCCTTTATTCCAATTCTACTAGCACAGTTTTTCTTTACTACGTTATTCACTTCCAAAAAGTAAATATTATTCCCTTTTCGAAATCTAAACTCGTCATATCATATTAATTTTGATTTCGTTTAAATATCGATTCAAATATCTTCACAATCTTCATTCATATATCGCTTTATTTACATTTTTCGTTTACAGTTCACTTCTTGTTAATTAATTAACAAGTTATATTTCCCTATCGAATTCTGGTATTTGATTATTATTAGTTTAAACCCAATTATAAATCATGTGGCCAAATCTTGAATAATCTACATAAATTCATAATACAATTTAACACAATCAGATTTCATTTATAACCTTTTCTTGATTTTATTTTCATTCATTTCTATTCTGAATATCAAAATAAAATTCATCGTTTCATTTTTGAAACGACTAAAATTTCTCTTTTCCATTAACATTCCTATCGAAATTCTCATCTTCAATAAATTTTAGTCGTCTTCTATTGCTAAAACACACAATTGTTCCATTGATTCTTTTATACTTATCTTCGATGATGGATTCTAGTTTCAAATCTAAGGGGATCTTTTCGAAGAATAATTCTCGCAAACTTGGATTCGAAGACTTCTGAAGACTGGGGATTACAAACATAAATTTAACTTTCCAAAAATTTTGTTTTCCACTGTAATAATTATAAAATAACATTTTCAAATAATATTTTTCTTTCAGAATAAATTTTAAAATTATTGTACTTTCAAAATTTTATATTTCAAAACCTTTTTATTTTTCAAGATCCATTTTAAAACCCGATAAGCTACGCTTTGAATGAACCAAAGCTCTGATACCACTTGTAACGTCCCGATAATTTGACCGCTTCAAATTGGTATTTAGACCAATCTACAACGTTCAAATCGACTGATCATTATTTAGCTTAAAGAGTTTAAAAACAGAATAAACACAGGAAAACACTGAATAAATAGATAACACAATATTTAACGGCAAAATAAACTTTTATTTATTTATCAGAATTTTTGATACAAACTTTTCTATATAGTGGGATATAAAACATAGTTTAAGAAAAATATTCACTATTCAAAATCTTCAGAACACGCCATCTCTTGGAATCCTCAGCTTCGTCAATCTTTGAATCATAAGCTGTATTCTTTAAATCTGTAACACTCGGGTCTGACCCGAGTATTTCATGCAAAAACATAAAACACTTGAGTCATGATTAAATCATATTTCAAGTAAATTAACTTCAATATAAAATGAAATATAACAGTTAATCCTATCATCGAGGTCATATATAAAATTGACAGTAGTGGTATCTGTTCATATCAGTTCTATCTATTCCTAGGCGCGAACGGTATTAGACATTTGTGAATGTACATGTGTATATATTATACACGTGTATACCGCCTCAACGTCCTTAACCCAAAAAAATATGGCTTAAGTGATTCCAAAAGCTTGCATATACACGTATGTGTACATATATACACACATGTATACTGCCTCAGTATTCCAGAACCAGGATATATCAAAATGCAAGTACAAGGGTGCAACGCCGCATTCCAAGATTCCAACAAATTTGTCCAGACATGTCGAGCAAGTTCCATGTCCGAAGGGATAGTATAAGTTTTCTAACAATCACAGGCATGTTACAAAGATAAGGAAGCGGGCCACTAATAAAAAAAATTCCAGGTAAACCATCATGTATGTACTAAATGTACGTGCAGATATATATATATATATATATATATATAAGTACTATTTTTTTCCAGTGTATGCAGGTTCGCATATTCGAAGGTTCCAGATTAGGTCATACTAAACGTATGTGTCGAACGAAGCAATAACTTAAGGAACAAACACAAATATAAAGCAATTCAAGTCTGTACTAGTTAATAGCAGTTCAGCACAACAGAGACAAGAGACAACGGCTACAACATGATGTAAGACTCAAGTCTGAAATACAAAAGAGATCTCACAAATCAAACTGACACATGACTTTCCAAAACAAATAAATGGTTTCAGCAATTTCATTTCATTGAACGAATGGTCCAGCAAATTTCATTTTTCATGTGACCAAATGGTTCAGCAGGCTTGTATTTACGAAATTCGAAGAACACATATGCAACAATACATAAGCACAGATGATTAAGTAATAAGGATGACAGCAACTTGCAACTACTCGGGTCCAGGGTGGAAAAAATCCTCCATTTATAAATTTCCAATTATATAAGGCAATTGCTGAGTACTCATTCAAGGATATGTTGTTTCGATTCACATCAAAGGTTTTTGCTTATAGAATATAAGTGCAACAGCAATAGGACAACATACATAATGATGAAGATAAACTAAGCATGGCCCAGAGAGTAAAAGAAGTGACCAAACCATAGGTTTCAATTTATCATAGTACACATCAAGCTATTCCAGTTTCAAACAGGGTAAGGGTAAGCAAATCATGACCTAAAACTTCAGGGCATATTCATTTCGGATTTCATGAAAACTAATGTGTTTATAGTTCCAAAGAGGTCGGTGACAATTTCTTGCTAATAATAGAACTTGCATTCATATAAGTGAACAATTAGTATGCGATATATACTAGAATTCAATTCAGGTTCATATAAGAATGGGGTTTACTACTGTCATAACATAACATCAAACAGTAAGAGTATATGTCGCCATTAGTCAACATAACATGTAGTCACCAAATAATTTGGTGGCCGAGTTTTGTCCTTAAGAATAAAACAGTAAATCGGTGAACACTACAAGCATAGATGCCAATGACAACCTTCTAGTTTTTATAGGGGCATGCAAAAGTGAGGTATGCTGGCACGGTTATATCATACACCCATGTAGTCACATACCCACAGTTACGTACACATACACACAGTTATACACACACACACACACACACATATAGTTACATACACACAGTTATATACACGCATACATGTAGTCACATACACACAGTTATACATAGATAACATGCAGACTTCCAGCAAATCAACAAGAGGCTCTCGGCCACCATTAAAAATGTTTACGGTTTCAAGTGTTCACATATGGACAGTGTTCCGAATGGAAAGTTCAATTATCATAAGTTCTAGGCTAACTCAAGATGGCAAAGTTGCTATATTGTCCAAGTTAATTTCAGTTTACACACACAAAAATGCTGATGCTTTTATCTACAGTTTTTATTAAAAAAGCAAAAAAAAATTATAATTTATCAAATAGGAGATACAGCTTTCCAGGTCGAAGTTCTTTAACTAAATTCCCATCGAAACCCATAAGGAAATCTATACGTTCGACTCATAAACACAGTAACACAGTCCATTTAATAATACTGCACATTCATTTAAGGTCTCAACGAAGTATGGGGTTCAGTTTTTCAAAAAAATAACAGGCTGCAACAAGCACATAAGTGCAATAACAACACAAGTTGTAACAACTTAACCAACAAAACCCAATAAATCAACTAAACCAGCAACTATCGTATATCTGTTTAAATGAAGTTAAAACTTGAATCGATGATTAATTGTGAGTGAATTATCACCTAAAATAGCGCAGCAGCTTTAATTGATCGAAGTTCATCCATGGTGGTGACGGCAACACTGCACCAGTGACCTATGGTTTCAATCTGCTGTGTGAGCATGGGAGAACTGAGAAGATCGACGCCAAAAGAAGCAGCGAACAACCCAAAGGAGGAAGCTAATGGATCTTAGTTGTTAACAGTGGTGATTTCCAATTTTAAACATATAAAGACGAGGGATTTGGGAACCCGAAAGCAGTGACAGCGAAATCAATTTGAGGAAGACGAGAAGCTGAAAAAAGAGGTAGTGCAGACTGTCTGCAATGGAGAGGGAGGAAGCGGCAAAGCTGATTCAGTGGTGGCCATTATTTGGATTTTTAGGGATGACCGCCTTAGATTTTTGGAAGAGGATCGGATCTCATTTTGAGGCAAAAGGGGAAAGGATTTTCGTATAAAGCCATTTCATTGAAGAAGCTTTGATCTAAAGAAATTGGAGAAAAAGAAATGATTTTTGAGCTGAAGAAAAGGGTAAACAAGAGGAAGAATTTATAGAAGGGGGAACAGAGATAAGAACGATGTCCATCAGTATAATAGTGTAGTGGCGTACATAAGAAGCTAGTTTCGCAAAATAATCCAGGGAAGGTTTTATTTGTATAAAATTAAAAATTAAATCTTACCAAGAACCACCTTGTAACGTTCTGAATTCACATCATAAATGTAGTCTTCAAATACGACCAAATTTATATGTACTCCTTTGTTTCAACATTCTGAATTTAGTAAAATTATTTTGGTCAGAATCTGACGTTGTTTGTTAAATTTTAAAATACTCACCGACTCACGGATTTTATTCAGTTTGTCTATCAATATTCTGTTCGATTAAATTTTGAAACATAAAATTTTATTTTCTTTATATATGCAAATACACACCTATCCAACCCAATTTCTCATATATTTCAATAAATAAAATTTCCAATTTATTTAACATTAACTACGTTTATTTTTAATCCAATCATTTATATTTTCCCAATCAAATTTTAAATCCCATTTCGAATATCCAAATAAATTTCAAATCAAATATTCCACAACACATATTCGATTCTCAGTCAACCATCCTGAAATAAATATTTAGCTCGATTTATATTCACAAATATATATATTCGAACTTTACTTTCTAATCCACGTATTGAGATAAAATTGATTATTAATAGTTAATCTTTAATCAATCCCATATTCTAGTTGTTAAAATTTCTGGGTCGTTACATAGTGGATTTGCAGGACACAGTATTTTGGACTACCCTTTTATATCTTCTTGGTTCGACATTCTTTCCAAACCATGAAGCTTACAGTTCGTCATCCACAACTCGAGGGGGATCGGTTCCTGGAAGAAAGTTTATACACCGAAATCAATCTAAATACCATAAGTCTATGATGCAAGATTACTTTAATGACAACTGCACTTAAAGGCCTGATATGTTGCGTAGAAGATATAGTGCACTTAATGGCCTGATATGTTTTGTAGAAGATACAGGATGTGGAGAAATCTATTTCTTCATATTTTGGTGGGTATTCAAGGTAACAATGATTACTATAAGTACAAACAAAATGCATCAAAGACACATGGGCTATTCAATGAACAGAAAATGATGGCCGCTATGAGAATGTTAGCTTATGGCGCTCCTGCTGATGCATTGGACGATGTGTACCGAATTACGGAGAGCACGACACCTAAAAATTTCTGTCAGTTTGTGGTTGATGTGTATGGAGAAGAATACTTAAGGTTGCCGAATGAAGCAGATATGGTGCGAATCAGAGAGGTGCACGAAAGCAGGTGATGGTCGGGCATGTTAGGAAGTCTAGACTGTATGCATTAGGAATGGAAAAACTACCCTAAGGGATTACAAGGTGCGTACAACGGCAAGGAAAGGTACCAACCATCATTTTGGAAGTTGTATCATCGTACGATTTGTGGATATGGCATGCATTCTTCGGAATCCCTAGTTCGGATAATGACTTAAATGTTACAGAATCTGTTCAATGATCTTGCTCAAGGCCAGGTACCTCCTTTGACATTTACCTTGGGCTAAAATACTTACAACCATGGCTATTACCAAGGTGATGGCATTTACCTGAAATGGAGCACCATTGTTAAAACATGTCAGAATCCATTAACTCCTAAACAAGCCAAATTCGCGACGATGTAGGAGGGACAAAGAAAAGATGTAGAACGAGTATTATTCGATGTTTTAAAATCTAGATTTGCAATGATAAGTAATCCATGTCAGTTGTGGTCTAGGAAAAATATGTCTACAATTATGTTTGCCAGCATTGTTCTACACAACATGATTATAGAAGATGAAAGAGATATGGATGAAGGGAAATGCCACTACGAATACGAAGGTGCTTCGCAAGCACCCAAAGTATTCCGACAAAACACACCAATAATAGAAGAGGAATTCAAAATTTATTTGGACCATTAGATTATTTTTAGAGATGCACAACCCCATAACCGGCTGCAAAAAGATCTTATGAATCGTTTATGGAACCACTATGGCAATACCTAGCTATGAAGTTTGCTTGTCTGAATTCATGTTTTATATTATGATTGTACGAATTTATGCAGTAATGATGTTGTAGTTTTTTATTTTACCAATCGCGTTTTATTGTATTTGTACGTGTTATTAACCAACTATTATTAAGATCTGAAGCTAAATTAGTTTATTTTGGTCTTATAAACATAAATGTTTTCTATGAAAATAATAACGATTTTATTTCGTCATATTAAAATACGAGTTAGGATAGGTTAAACATAAAATTAAAATGTTAAAGGAAAACACGCCGAATTTATCGGCCCCCCATGAACCGCACTGATTTTGTCAGTGCACGTCGAAAAAATCGGCGCGCTTCATGAGGATCTGATAAGTTCGGCGCGCGGGACCAATTCTGAATTGGTCCCGTAACATTTCATTGAATATTATGATCCCCAACATATGTTGGCGACCAATTCACACATATATCTTCAATTAAGAGGATGAATTCTTGGCATTGCTTAAGTGTCCCTATGTGCAACCATTGGAATGCTTTTGATTCTGCATAACATTGCTTAAAAGGCCCTCGTTAAGTGCAGCACATATCTTCTTGCTTAAAAGTGTTGTCCATGTATATGCTTTTGGAATAAATGTTAAGGTCCATTAGGCCCTTAGTTGTGTATGGTTTCCACCTTTGGTTTTCCTGGAATGTGTCGTGAGAAGATATTGGTACACGGCCGGTCATGCACTGTACTTGCGCAGTTTGCTATGATCTTGCATTTTCCATGTCTTGAAAATTCTCAACATGGTTTACTTGTCCAGAACAAAAATTACACATAGGTAATGGGCCATGTTTAGCTAGCTCATTGAATGTTGTCGTTAAGTTTCATAATGTCGACGTAGCATTATACATTGTATTGTGCAGCTCGACTTTGGCTACCCTGGACATTGTGCTTTGTCGTTGTTTTGTATAGGCAGTCTCGTATGACTTCTAGTGTATTAATACGGCTCTTCGGTATTGGGTAGTACTTCTTTAACATTGTGGAATAGTTCCATCTCTCTCATACTAAATTGATATGACGACGCAACTTTATTGTTTTTCTATACTGATAAGAAATTAAGGAGTTTGCTATGGTCACTCGCGCAGAGCAACCGCATGAGCACTCGCTTATTTGATTAGGTGAAGAAGAATTTTCTTTTCTTTCTTATAACAATTTTTATGTGTGACCAGACCCCACTTGCAACTTTCATCCAGTAACAAAGCGAGTAGCATATGCAGTCGCTTTCAAAGCGATTGTTTGTAGCAAAACTCAAAATTATGACATAAATCGGACGTTAGGTACGGTTCTACTAACGGAATTGAGAATTAATATTGAAAGTCCATATTAATACTATACATATATCTCATCTCAGCAACATAATGTTAGCGCTACGCACGAAGTCCTTGTTATAACACCCCATATTTTAATAATAAAATAAAATTTGTAAACTTGTTAGAATTTGGTCATGGAACTAATAACATTCTAACACTTGCGATTTTTCTGATCAGATTAGACATAAGATTTGTATAAAACAAAGTTAAAATGAAAAAGATATCGTAGAATGAAGTTTCAAAAAAAAATGGAAAATAAATATTAATGGGTTGAGGTCTACCCGGGGTTGACCCCCCCCCCCCCCCAACCAGTTGCTTGGATATGATTTACCCCAAGCATGAAAACAAAAGGGAGTGTGACATTGTTTTACTTTCTTTTGCTGACGTAACTTCATTATATTCCCTGGTTTTAAATTCTAGGCTAATGTGGTAATAACCTATTGTTAAATGACGTAGATGGTTTTGATTTGATCTAAAAATTCACCGGTTTAAGGTCCCTAACCTAACCCATAAATATACTGCTAGGCATAGTTAATTCTTCGCAACATAATGTCTTTCCTTCTAAGTTCTCTCATTTTGAGATTAACCTGACCTAAAATTTTATATCAATGAAGGTTTATAAAATTGAATATTTATATTATCCTATTTTGAGGTGGGATCTGCAGCAACCAAGGAATAAAGCTTAGGACGACAGGTGAGTGGATTTAAATTATATCTTTTGAGTAATGATATGTATTGTCTTATAATTCCTGACAATTAGAATAGTTTAATTTAGAATTATTTGTTGTTGTTTATTTCCTATTAAACTTAGGTATATTTTAATTAGAGTTATTTAAAGTAGTTTAATTCCTACTGTAATTCAATTTAATATGGTATAATTAGTATTATCTACAGCAAACCTGTAATTAAAATGTAAATTTAAGACACTTATATTTATATGCAAAAGTTGGTTGTTTAGAATTAAACTCAAGTAAATATAAGTATTGTTGAGACAAAGGAAATGAAAAAGGGTATAAGCACAGTCGTGTTAAATTTACAGTAATTGTAAGAAATTTGGAAAATAAATTAACAGCATATATTAAAATATAACTACTAAAGTAGGAAGTTAGAAATAACCTAGATTGTTGGTTAAGAAAAAGAGATATATTTTTGTAACGCCCCATAGTTTTTCGTATATTTAAATTTAAATTTAAAATAAATAAATGGAATAATATTGGTTAAAATTTTAAATTTTATTGATTATAATAATGAAGATGGTTTGAATTGAGTATAAACAGATTTTAAACTGAGTTTATATTTGGAAGGCTATCATTTGGAATTAAATATTCAAATAATTAAATAAATTTGAGTTGTTTAATTTATAATTGGAATTCAAAATTTATTCGTTAAAGGGTGGAATTCTGAGTTAATATTAGAATAATTGAAGATAAAGTCGAGTTCATTTATGTATAATTGCAATTCAAGTTCAAATTTGAATATGATCAAATTGGGGAACTTAAAATTTGTCAAATAATTTTATATAAAAAAAGAGTTTATCTAAGTGGTAATTAGATTAAAATGGAATTTGATAAATATTTAAATTGAATTAAAATAATTAAGCGAATAATTGAATATTTTATTAATTAATTAACTGTGAAATTTAGCTGTTTGGCGATTGTATCGGAATTCGATGAAAACAGTTCCATCGAATCCAGAATGGTGAATTATTGTAGAATTTCAAATTTCATTACAATCGGACTTATCATTTGATCGTACGGAATAAAATGTCAACAGAATCAACGTAATTGATAATTGTTTATTTCTAATATTTGACCTTTTATATATATATATATATATATATAATTTCATTTCCACTCATCAGCCCATTTTCACTATAGATGTATCATCCATCTGCTTATTTCTTTCTCTAATGGCAGAAACAAATTTCTAAACCCTAGATTCAAATAAAAATCATAACTTCAAATTCAAATCTTCATGAAACCTTGCAAATTATATATCGATTCGTAGCCCTCAACGATACGAAGCTGCTGGTACCATTTATTGCGACATGCATTGACCGGATTTACCGGAATTTGTGGTCAAAGATCCAAAATTTCATAACCCTAGGTGTCAGTTTAGGGGTTTTTGATTTTGGCTTCAATCGAGAAATCAGGCTTCTAAGCATTGTAGAGGAGATCCATATGAGTTCATCGCATATGGTCGGAGATTTTATCGTAGAGTAGAATGCTGGAAAATCACTTTTTAGGGTTCGTTTTCTTCAAATTTGGGCTGACGGCGGAGGAGCTCCGGTCAACCGGAGGTGGTGGCGCTGCCTTGGTTAGGGTGCGGATCTCGATGAGGGTTCCAGCATCAGTGGTCTCGAAGTGCCTTGTGGTTGGAATCGTTAAAGTCAGATAGTGAAAGTCGAAGGCTCGAATGGGTTGTTTTGTGCGGTTACTGTTCACACGATTGGGAAAGGAGCGGGAATCATATAATGATGCTGACATGGTAATGTTAATATTAATATTTTATTTAAGTGAAAATTAGTTAGGCATCCTTAAAAAGTTTCAAAATGTAAAGCGCATCCTCCCCAAACTTTTGTTATAAACCCGGCCCCTGTTCTTAAGTGTCGCTCCCTCTTTTTTTATCCATTCTGCCTTCTATTATGCCATCTTCTGCCTTTTGCCCTTTTATACCCAAAAAAATGTTGTCTCAGGTAAAAAAAATAAAAATAAAAAAAAATGTTGCATACTTCTGTGCAGTAATGTCCAAAAAGTAGCATACATACATATGTTCATATAGTGTTTTTATGTTGAAAATCTTGACCGATATATGCATACATGTATGCAACTATTACCAAAAGTTGCATACATATATGCATACAAAGTTGAACTGAGATTCATGTGTTATGAATGGTTGCATAAATGAATGCAATTATTCTGTATATATGCATACATGTGTGCAACAAATTTAAAAGAGACGACGGCTTCTGAATATGTGCATGAATGCATGCATGTATTTTGTACAAGAGCAAAAATGTGTGCAACGATATCTAAAAATGGCGAATGCTTGTAAAAACAGGTCAAATTTGAATATATGCATAAAAGGATGCGTATAATGTTGTTTAGCTGCATACATGTATGTATTTATACTTCAGTTTGGCGCAAAATAGAAATATAAGCATGAATGTATGCAACTATTTACGAATAGGTGCATCTTTTGATGCAAAAACCTGTTGTTTCGCTGTTTTTGTGTTATTTTGGGTTTTGATGTGGTTTTTGATTGTTTTAACGCATGAATTTTTTGGCGTGTATGTGTTTTATTTAATAATGAATTTTCTTGATTTTTTTAATTTTTTTCATGAATTTTCAAAAAATAGGGACCTAGTTTACAATAAGTTTAGCACTGGATGTGAGCCTAATTTTGAACTTAATAGGGAAATGTGACAAACGGGCCCTTTATTTAAACTATGTATGCGTATATATATATATATATATATGTATATATATATATATAAGGAAAATCGGTTGAAGGAAGAACATGTGCGGTTTTTTAGTTTGAAGGACGCAGTCATTATTTTTTCACAGGAAGGACGTGACGATCAAAATTTCGGCTGAAGGAAAAATGTTTGCAGTAAATTTATTGGAGCGTCTTCTTCTTCAATCTTCATCTTCATTGCTGCCGATCAAAAAAAAACAAAAAACAAAGCATCCTCAATTCTCAAATCGTTTGTCTTCAATTTAGAAACCCAATGCTTACAACCTCAAATCGATCTGCAATCGTGTGTTTTTGTCGAATAAAGATTGAGATCCTTGCAAATTTATTCGATCGATCTCAAATCGTGTATCTACTGTTAAATCAAATGAGTTTTTGGTTTTGTTGTGATTTTTAATTTTGAGAATAAGAGATTATGCTGCTGTGATTTGTTTCAATTGGATTTTTGTTTTTTCCAGAATAATGGTATATGAAACTATCATTTCGAGTGGTTTGGAATAATGCGATCACTAACCACGTTATAAAGTTGAGGTGGAGACGCGGAATTGTGTGCCAGAGGTTAGAAGTTTAAATTCTGCAAATAATAAACCCCCGCGTCTTGGTGTTGGTTTGTGGTGTAGAGTTCACAAGTCTGAGTGTCTTCCTGTTTAAATTATGTAGTCTTGCTGAACATGGTGAGCGTGGTTGAGTAAAACACGGTAACTGTCAACAAGGTTTCGTTTTGTATAGACCAGGTTGATGGCTTTGGAAAGATCTTCCAACACATTAGCATCAGACCCTCTGGGCAACAAGCAAAATTCCAATGCTCCTAAAGCTGATGCTAATGTTGCATATAAACTTTGACACCTTTGCATATATATCATACTTATTTGTATACAAGGATGTTTTAACACGGTGTATCAGCATACGCATAAGGCTGAACATGAATGATTAATGTATAATAGATGATATGGCTTACCAGTGGGATTAGTTTGGCATGCATACTCTCATGCAGCTAATGGCAGTTGAATATAGCATTGCATTCACAAAGTGAGCTACCATATATAAAATATAATAAATGATAGTTGAATTTATCATTTGTATTTTTGAAGTGAGTTAGCACGTGTAGAGTTTGCAAAATAGTGTTTGAATATAGTACTTATTAGTAAAATGAACTATCATGTATAGAATATAATAAATGATAGTTGAATTTAGCATTGAATTTTTAAAAGGAACTAGAACGTTTAAATATGCTAAATGATAGTTGAATATAACATTGTATTTTTAAAGTAAACTAGAATGTACAGAACATAATAAACGATAGTTGATTTCAACATCGTATTTTTAAAGTGAACTAGCATGTATATAATATGCTAAATGATAGTTGAATATAGCATTATATTTTTAAAGCGAACTAGCACATATAAGATATGAAAAATAATACACAAATATAACAGTGTGTTTCCTAAAGAGAACTAGCATGTATAGATATGATAAATGATAGTTGAATTTAGCATTGTATTTTTGAAAGTGACCTAGCAAGTGTATAATATTCTAAATGATAGCTGAATTTAGCACTATATTTGTAAATTAAACTAGTACTGTATATAGAATATAAATAATGATAGTTGATTTCAGCATTGCATCTTTTAAAGTGATTTAGCATTATATTATTAAAATGAATAGAGCATCATGTATCGTATGCTAAATAATGGTTGAATATAGCATAATATTTAAAAAGAATGAATTAACATGTATAAAATATAATAAATGATAGTTGAATCTAGCATTGTATTTTTTAAATTGAACTAGCATGTGTAGAATACATTACATGAGGGTTAAATATTGCATTATATTTTTAAATTGAATTACATGTATAAAATATGAAAATTGATAGCAGTATATAGCATTATAATCGTAAAGTGAACTAGCACGTATAAAATATGATAAATAATAGTTGAATTTGGCATTATATTTTTAAAGTGAAATAACATATGTACAATATGCTAAATGATAGTTGAATATAGCATTGTATTTTTAAAGTGAAATAACATATGTACAATATGCTAAATGATTGTAAAGCCTAGTAACATATTTAAGAATATGATAAATGATAGACTGATATAGCATTTTAAATATATGCAAAAAGATAATATAATTAGCATTTTTGAACTGTAAAAAAACTAATATGATATTATCATTATTTAATGCTAAGTTAATTTAGCACTTTTAGTATCATTGATTTTTTTTTTTTAATTCACATCAATAATGAATGAGAAGATGTCATGCTATGGTATGATTTTTTTAAAAAAAAAACCAAATCAATGATGATGAGGATGCAAATGGTACAACATCATATAATAGACACCGATGTGGTACAGTATGATTAAGAAGAAGACGAGGAGGAATTTTACGGGGAGGACAATCGACGATGGTAAAAAAGAAGGCGGCGGCTTCTGCGTTGACAGCTGTGGCTTCTACATCGACGGCGGCTGCGGCTTCTACGTCGACGGCGGCGGCTTCTGCGTCGACGGCGGCGGCGAAGACTTCGGAAGGCTGTCAGTGGGAAAAGGTGAAATCGTGGTGACTTCAGAAGCTGGTTTGGGAAACAAGGTGATTGTCCTTCTGATGAAATAATAAAAGTTACGTCCCCGCTTTATAAATTATTGTAATGTTTTTACTTTAAACTAATTTACTTATATATATATCCTATAGTCTAACGCTAATAACTTATACATATGAACTTGGATTTGAGTGCGGTTTGTTGCATTGCGATCGTGATGAAATTGCGGACATTCTGGTACTGATTTGGATGCGTTTGGAGACTGTAAATTTTTGGCCTTTGGTTGGATGTTCGATTAACTAAAGACCCAAAGGTGAGTGAATTTCATGCTCACAATTAACTGAATTATTCCCATATTTATTAAATTAGATTATGAAATAAGTATAGTTGTATGGTTCTAATTGATTGTTGTGATTGCTTAAAATTAACATGCAAGTGTGTTGATGTGCAAATTTAACTCGACAACTAGTAATTTTAATTAAATTAAATTCCTACTAAAATATTACGGACCTTGGTTGGCTAGTGAAACAAGATAATATTTACCATTTTGATTTAAAATTGGTTACTGCATTGATATCGACACCGGAATATTCAGTGAATTTGTTAAAATGGTTATTCCAAAATAAATTGTGAATTTGGAAATGGGATTTAAACGATTTTGGTTTCTCAAAATTTTAAAGCTAAATTTAGTAATTCTCTTTAAATTTAAAATTTAAAATATAAAAGCAATCAAAGATACTTGAAATTGTTCGAGATTTGGACTGAATATGAATTTAAAAGCCTTTTATTTGAAAAGGTCAAATTTGAATGATGTTTGAAATCGGGATATGGGAATGAAATAACTGCATGAAGCGGGGTTAAATCCAAGCTGTTGAATTTGGAAGAAAGAAACGATTATGTTTTAAATTTAGTTAGCTATGTGTGTATATATATATATATATATCTACAGTTTGAAATAAATTATATTATATTTATTATATAAAGATTATTTTAGTAAAGCATTTTATATAAACATATATCTTGAAATAAAGCATATTATATTATTTAATATATTAAGATTGTTTTAGTAAGCTTTATATGTATTTATAATTTGAAATATAGCATATTATATTATTTGTTACTTAAAGATTATTTTAGTAAAGCATTTAATATATGTATATATATAATGATTCAAATTATTTTATTTATTCTTTAATTATTTTAATATATATATATATATATTCATAAAAAGGGTTTTATTTATAATTATCTATTTTCAGGCTATTAAAGATTTTGTAAATTCTTCTTAAATTGGAATTGTTCTCGATTTAAACCATTGATTCAAATCAAGATTTGAAATGAAAATATATTCCCCTTTGAATATAAATTGATTTTCAAAGGACTATGTTATTATGATTTAAAAGAATATTCTATTTTGAATATAAACCGATTTTTTAAACAATCATGATATTGATATGAAATATTATTCTATTTTGAATAGGAATCGATTCTGAAATTATTATGACATTTTGAAACAAATTTTTTCCTTATTTTGAAAGTAAAATGATCTTTAAATGATTATGATATCTCGATATGAACTATGTTATAATTTGAATATAAACTGGTTGGAATATAAAAACTGGAAATGAATATTGAATTTCGCGAAAGGGGTTAAAGCGATAACAGGTTTAAGGAAATTGGAATACAATCCAACCTTGATCATAATTGAATCAGTAACAATTTTGAAGGCGATTTGAATGGGAAATCCGAAGTGATCCATAACCATTTTTTTGAAAATGCGCTTATTACTTGGAAAAATCAGGATCGAATATTTCGAAAACCATTCCAAGTGATAATATGACGTTATAAAGGAATTGAAGACTTGGAAATTAATAAGTGAAGACCGAAAATCTTTGAATTGTTGAATTGAGTGTTGATGTCTCCTTTGGGACGATCACCCGATACTAGGTTATAAGTGGCATGAAATCAGAATATATTTAGAGATTTTCGAATTTTGTTCCGTTCAAACCCAAAACAGACATGTATGGATTGTGTGTTTGACATTGAAATTGACTGCGTAGCATTGATCTCTGTTAATATATATCGAATTTATGGTAATTAATTATTCTCGTCTCTAAGACATATGAACTTAGAGGGTGTGTATTGATAGAAATCAGTGACATGTCATGAATTTTCAATGTGGCATACTCGCATTATAAAATGAACGAATGATGATAAAAGCTTGGCTTATTAAAGCATAGCTTCGTGTATATCATGACATCGAACCTCACACCTCGAATTGATGGTAAACTTGCGGTTAGGTTGTATACATAGTCTCTAGTGAAAATCGAAAGCTGCGGTGGTAGATATACCTCAAAACCTGTGGAAATAAAGTATATACAGTGTTTGATGTCTAGATGTTAACCGGGATATATACTTCGCGCTATGCATTCGGTGTCCGTTGTCTAGATGTTAACCGGGATATGTTTAGCTTCTTGTCCTCCAATGATCTTTTGTGCCAGGAACCATCATGTTGGAAACCCAATAATCAATACGAGCCGTTCGATTTGTTTGTAGACTATGTATGTGGGCATAGTCACTATGCTTGCTAAGATTAATATATTTATTTACTAAGTGGTTTCAGCGCTATGCACTAATAATAGTATTAAAAGTGGATTTTCACGTATGAAAGCATTTTTGGTTATCATAAGACAAAACTCGCTCATTTGGTGTGCGCTTGCATTGTGTGATGTGGGACGAGCTTATGATAGCTTCATTTTTCCAAAATCTTTTGTGAATTCCTATGCACGGATATTTACATGGAGTAAACCCGTTTCGCATTAGCGGCGTGGTCCGGTGAATTTCCCACAACTTTTCTTTTGATTACTGCACCCATAACACTCATGTTATTCGTATTTTAATTTGACTAACATGAGAATGATTTAATTCTGATCTGAGTGTTTGTTGTGTTTCTTTTTATGCAATACATTCGGGTAAGGTACGAGTTGCAGTTAGCAAAGATTTCCTTGCCTCGAAGAGTGAAGACGAAATTTGGTATATCTACTATATATGTGTATTTCCCACTACCCTTTGTTTCACCTGCCTTGTTGTATATATGTGTGTATGTGTAACTCTGATAATCATTGTATATTATAGTCAAATGTATATTTTTCAACTGCTTTTGAATTGTTAATTGTCTATTATATGTTACCCTTCCGTTGTGAGATTCTGTTATTGTTTTCCCTTCTTCCTTGCTTTTCTTTTATTTTCCCGATAACTACCGGCATTTGCAATCTGTTCGGGTCGGCACGTGTTGATCTTTGTCGATTTGAACGGTCAAAAATTCAGGTCGTTGGAATGTGGTATCATAGCTTTGGTTAGCGATAACCTCGGATCTGTTTAGGAATTAACTCATTAGAGATAGGGTTAGTAATGCCCTAGAATGCGTTTGAGTGAATATATGAGAGAGCGTACTTGCACTTTTGATATAAAATGATTTTGCATTGTGTTGACTTGTTCTGTTGAATATTTATAAATTATGGTCGATATATGGGGCGCCATGGTACCGACAGGAATTTCTAAATAATCGAATAGAATGGATCGACATAATATTGTTTTGGATTATATTTTATATGTATCAAATATAGTATGGGTTTTTAATGTATATGCATTGGTTGTTAGTAGGTAATAATTTTAAGTTATTATCAATTATGGTAGACAAAATAATAAATCTAATGGGAAAATTAAATGGGTTTAGAAAAAGTTTGAAAATGAAATCTATTAAACATAACTGGTTGCAAATACATTTTGCTTATAAATGGAAATGAACTTGAGAACTCGATTCTGGTGCTCTTGAAAATAGATTTGCTAAGATTTTGAAATAATATAGTATTATAAGTAAGTATTTCCGAAATGGAAACGATTTTAAACAATTTTGAAAGAAATAAGTGTGGAATCCCTTCTTGGACTTTAGAATAACTTCGGTAATAGGTGCATGCATTACCGACGTTTATTTTGAAGAGTCTGAATGGGGGAGACCACTCAGTGATTTTATAATTTTTTTGATAAAAGATCTTGGAATTTAATTTTCTTTTATGATCTAATTATATATATACATATAATGGTATAAGTATATATTGTTCAAGTTTCAAATCAAAATAAACCTAGAATCGGGATCTTTATGTTCTCTACTAATTAAAGTTTCAATTATGAACTAAAACTAAATTAAGATGTGAAATGGAAATTTAGCTTTGTCGTGCTAAGAGAATTAAATTAAAAGAGAACCGATATCACTAGAACTTTTAGTTTGGAAAGTAATTAGCAAAATGAATGGGAAATGAAAATATAAACTCATTGAGTTACGGGTATTGAGTAGGACAAAGGTTAAGTTAGGAAAATTAAACAAAGTCGATGGTCTATTGGAGATAATGGAACGGGTAATCTAAATAACAATAGTTAACATTAGTTCACGATTATAGATTTGGAATTCAACTAAATAGAACGAGGAAATGAAATCAATTAGGAACTGGAAATATGAAATAAGGATATAGGAAATTTAAAACCAAAGTTCAAATTTATTAAATGAGAATGTGGAAAAATTTGGATCTTAGTGAATTTAATTAAGTTAAATGAATTAGAATAGATGGAAGTAAACATGAGAAAATCTAAATTGGTCGATTTAAAACTAAATACAAATGAATGAAAATGAGGTGAGTATTGAACTCAAATAATTAGAATAAATAAAAATCAAAATTAATTTAAATGAATGGCTAATCGAATATGAATAAATGGAATGATATTCAATTGAATATGGATGAGGTAAATTGGAATATATTTAGGTAATAAGATGGTAAACCATAATATGAACATGGTGGAACGATAATAAATTTTAAGTGGTTAAGCTTTGCCAAGAGTTGGAATTGGAGAATTTGAAACTTAGAAAACTAAATGTAATATAAATTTGTCAATTATGAAATATGAAACATGAGCTAAAGCAAAATAACTATAACTTTCGAATGGATGATCAAAATTCGACGATTCCGGACTTTTTAGAAACCATAGAAACTTGGATAAAACTATTGTTAATAGTGCCTTGTCGAATTTTTATGGTTACTAGGTTGAAATCCGAGTGCTAGTCGTAGTTCTATGCGCTAAAAATAAAAGCCTAAAGTGTATATCAATATTGTTTTGACCATAACTTCCTAACAGATTGTCAGATTTTGATGTGTTTTGTATAATTCGGAAAGCTCAGGATCTAAGCTAAAACTTTTCTTTAATATGCTTTGTAATATTTTAATGTTTAAAGGGTCGAAAACTGAGTTGAGCAATTCATACCTGCATTTTATTTATTTGGGCTGAAGCTTTCGCTTTCTCTAACATGGTCGTAACTTTCGAACGGATTGTCTGAATTCGACAAATCCGGGCAATTCGGAAAGCCAGAAACGAATGCAACAACTTTTGCGTATTTTGGACAAATTCCATCATTTAAATGGTGATAAACCTTAATTTGTTCGCTGGTATGTTGTTAACATGTTGGTTTTGTGGTTGAAATGCTTAAAATATGTTGTGCAAGTTGTGTACATTTTATATTTATTGTATATATGTTTGAATCTCATGTATATTTGAGTACTTTAGTAGGTGGAAGGATAGGCGTTACGCTTTGGAGCTCGCTTGCGCTAAATACTAAAGTGCTAAGATAAATAAATTTGCAAATAACGCTAAAGAAGGTACGTATTTGTGTTATATAGTTTTGTTTATATATATATATATACACACACACATGTATATATTGTTTTTCCCCATTATTAGGACGCCCCATCATGTGATGGGATGTATATTCGAGTTTTTATATATATATATATAGTGATTTTCCAGACCTCTCCGTACAGAGGAGATGCTGCCGAAATTTTTTGTGAATTCGGGAGTTAGAAAATTTATGAGATTTTATGACTCGATAACTTACTTTATAAATGCTATCTTATAAGTTATGGATTTGAAAATATATATGCGCTCAATACCTTATTTCTTTCCCTTTTCGAGGACGAAAAAACTTGAGTGGGGGATAATGTAACGCCCCATAGTTTTTTATACATTTAAATTTAAATTTAAAATAAATAAATGGAATAGTATTGGTTAAAAATTTAAATTTGATTGATTATAATAATGAAGATGGTTTGAATTGAGCATAAACAGATTTTAAACTGAGTTTATATTTGGAAGGCTGTCATTTGGAATTAAATAATTAAATAATTTTGAGTTATTTATTTTATAATTGGAATTAAAAATTTA
Organism: Allium sativum; assembly: GCA_030737875.1. Taxonomy (NCBI): domain Eukaryota; kingdom Viridiplantae; phylum Streptophyta; class Magnoliopsida; order Asparagales; family Amaryllidaceae; genus Allium; species Allium sativum. The sequence goes on along the minus strand of CM060913.1, from coordinate 537,353,573 downwards.
TTTGTTAAATGGTGGAATTCTGAGTTAATATTAGAATAATTGAAGATGAAGTCGAGTTCATTTATCTATAATTGCAATTCAAGTCTAAATTTGAATATGATCAAATTCGAGAACTTAAAATTTGTGAAATATTTTTATATAAAAAAGAGTTTATCTAAGTGGTAATTAGATTAAAATAGAATTTGATAAATAATTAAATTGAATTAAAACAGTTAAGAGAATAATTGAATATTTTATTAATTAATTAACCGTGAAATTTAGCTATTTGGCGACTGTATCATAATTCGATGAAAATAGTTCCATCGGATCCGGAATGGTGAACTATTGTAGAGTTTCAAATTTCATTACAATCTGACTTGTGATTTGATCGTACGGAATAAAACGTGAATGGAATCAATGTAATTGATAATTGTTTATTTCTAATATTGGACATTATACATACATACATACATATATATATATATATATATATATTTCATTTCCACTCATCGGCCCCTTTTCACTATACATGTATCTTCCATCTGCTTATTTCTTTCTCTAATGGCAGAAATAAATTTCTAAACCCTAGATTCAGATAAAAATCCTAACTTCAAATTCAAATCTCCATGAAACCTTGCAAATTATATATCGATTCGAAGCACTCGACATACAAAGCTGCTGGTACCATTTATTGCGACATGCAGTGACCAGATTTATCGGAATTTTTGGTCAAAGATCCGAAATTTCGTAACCCTAGGCGTCAATTTAGGGGTTTCTGATTTTAGCTTTAATCGAGAAATCGGGCTTCTGGGTATTGAAGAGGAGATCTATAAGAGTTTATCGCATATAGTCAGAGATTTTATCGTGGAGTAGAACGCCGAGAAATCACGTTTTAGGGTTCGTTTTCTTCAAATTTGGGCTGACGGCGGAGGAGCTCCGGTCAACCGGACGCAGCCTTGGTAGGGTGCGGATCTCGATGAGAGTTCCAGCGCTGGTAGTCTCGAAGCACCTCGTGTTTGGAATCGTTCAAGAAGGATGGTGAAAGTCGGAGGCTCGAATGGGTTGTTTTGTGCGGTTACTGTTCATGCGATTGGGAAGGGAGTGGGAATCATAGAATGAAGCTGACTTGGTAATGTTAATATTAATATTTTATTTAAATTGTGTATATATATATCCTATATTCTAACGCTAATAACTTATACATATGAACTCGGATTTGAATGTGGTTTGTTGCGTTGCGATCATGGCTAAATTGCGAATGTTCTGGTACTGATTTGGCTAAGTTTGAAGACTGTAAATTTTTGGCCTTTGGTTGGAGGTTCGATCAACTAAAGACCCAAAGGTGAGTGAATTTCTCACTCACAATTAACTGAATTATTCCCGTATTTACTAAATTAGATTACGAAACAAGTAAGGTTGTATGGTTCTAATTAATTGTTGTTTGGTTGCTTAAAATTGTCATGCAAGTGTGTTGATGTGCAAATTGAACTCGACTACTAGTTATTTTAATTAAATTAAATTCCTAGTAAAATCTTACAGACCTTGGTTGACTAGTGAAACAAGATAATATTTACCATTTGGATGAAATGGCTATGATGGTTGTTTTGATTTGAAATGGTTACTACATTGATATCGACACCGGAATATTCATTGAATTTGTTAAAACAATTATTCCAAAATAAATTGTGAATTTGGAAATGGGATTTAAATACGATTTTGATTTCTCAAAATTTTAAAGCTAAATTTAGTAACTCTCTTAAATTTAAAATATAAAAACATTCGAAGATACTTGAAATTGCTTGAAATTTGGGCTGAATATGAATTTAAAAGCCCTTTTATTTGAAAAGGTCAAATTTGAATGTTGTTTGAAATTGGGATATGGGAATGAAATAAATGTATCGAAGCTGGGTTAAATCTCAAGCTGTTGAACTTGGAAGAAAGAAACAATTATGTTTCAAAATTAGTTAGCTATGTATATATATCTACAGTTTTGAAATAAATTATATTATATAAAGATTATTTTAGTCAAGCGTTATATATATACCTATATCTTGAAATAAAGCATATTATATTATTTAATATTTTAAGATTGTTTTAATAAGCCTTATATATACTTAAAATTTGAAATAGAGCATATTATTTTATTTGTTATTTAAAGATTATTTTAGTAAAGCATTTAATATATGTATATGTTTAATGAGTTAAATTATTTTATGTTTACTTTAATTATTTTAATATATATATTTTTTCATAAAAAGGGTTTTACTTATAATTATCTATTTTCGGGCTATTAAAGATTTTGTATATTCTTCCTAAATTGGAATTGTTCTCGATCTAAACCATTGAGTCAAATCGATGTTTGAAATGAAAATATATTCTCCTTTGAATATAAACGATTTTGAAAGGACTATGGTATTATGATTTGAAAATATATTCTATGTTGAATATAAATCGATTTTTTAAACAATCATGATATTGATATGAATTATTACTCTATTTTGAATATGAATCGATTTTGAAATTTTTATGACATTTTGAAACAAATTTTTTCCTTATTTTGAATGTAAATCGATCTTTAAATGATTACGATATCGCGATATGAACTATATTATAATTTGAATATAAACTGGTTGGAATATAATAATCGGAAAGGAATATTGAATTTTGCGAAAGGGGTTAAAGCGATAACAGGTTTACGGAAATTGGAATACAATCCAACCTTGATCATAATTGAATCAATAACAATTTTGAAGGCGCACTACTACAAAAGTGGGCATATTCGACACTATTTTGCTGTGTTCGTAAATCAAAAAAGCGTTGTCGTAGGCCCTTTTTTCAACTAGGCAACACTAGGGGGCGTGGCATCCGCGGCCGTTGCATTAGCCATCTAAGGCAACGCTTTTGCTCATCTACGACCACGGACAGAAAGCGTTGCCTTAAGTAGAGCTTTTGCACTATTGCAACAGTGTATGCATGTAATGTAACAACATACAGCGTTGCCTTAAGTAGAAGCCAGAGCCTAGCTTCCAGGTCATGATAGCAGGGTCCACATGGACTTTCCACGTCAGCTGCCAACGTGTCACATGCCACGTCAGCTCACCACGTCAACTATCGACGAGGCGCCACGTAAGTTGTGGGCTGCACGTGCCGTACCATTGTGGAATTAGTAATATTACACTTAATGTAACACCACAACAAAGTCTAATGCAACACCACAGCTTAGTCTAACGCAACACCACAGCACAGTCTAACGCAACACCACAGCAATCTAATGCAACACCAGAAAACATCAACTGCAATGGTAAAAAAATCAACTGCGACACCAGAAAAAAATCAACTGCAGCTGTAATAAAACCCTGTAATTACATATATTCATTCCAAAACATTGTACCACATTCATACATATATACTAAAATATTCATACAACAAATCCTCCAAAAACATTCTTCACCACAGTCAGACCAACCAATTATATAAACCAACTCACAAGTGTCATCACTAACACATTCCACAAGTGCCATCATCAAAACATACCATAAGCGCCTTCACGAACACATACCACAAGTGCCATCATTTAGAAGAACAATCCGAATATAGCACAAGTGCTAACACATACCATCCAAATACTTCAGTCAATTGTCGTAGTTGAAGGAGTACAAATATCAGCATCTTCATCACTTGTTATGGTGACACAAAAGTCTCCAACATCTAAATTAAGATCTGGATTGGCTTCACCTAGCTTTTATAACACCCATGACACGTTCTCTTTCACTTTTCTACTCACCTTTACTTCCAAATCCGCCTCAAGCTCTTGCCTTATATTTTTTTTGTCAGCTCTTGCACATAACTGTCTGAAGAACCAGGAGTTATTAGTGACTTTTCAGCCAATTTACCTCGCCTTCCTACAAGCCAGTTCCGTGTGTGGCTCTTCCCACCAGAAACAAGTGCATCTGCCTCAGCAATGTTTCCTGCATCCACCATTGCTTGAACCTTCTCCTACAAAATGAAAACTAGGCAAGTATATAGATAAATAGGCAGACGACAGGAACAAATTTATTAACAGAACTGGTTCTCTTTCAAACTAACTATGTGTTCGATTTAATAAGCAGCTCCAACAAACGTACAATGTGCCAATTATACTGACATTTCAGTATCTAATTATATATGTACTCACGTATTTGGCCTTTAGTTCATCTGTGTTAGTCTTGTAACTTCTACCCCGTTCTCGTTTATATGTTTCCAAATAAACCAAGGCAGCGGATGGGGAGGCTTTTTCTGGGTCCTTCTTTCTCGTCGAGTATTAGGATTACCAATAATTCAATGATATAACTAATTATCATGTGGTCAATTCAACTCAATCACAATAAAAAATAACTTAAGTTCAAAAAATCACATACTATCTTTTCTTTGGCTACTGCATGAGTTTTGGGACCCATGGTATGTGTCTCATTTAATGAATTACGATGCGTGGAATTAGTATCAGCTAGGGCCTCGAAATCCAAAAGAAATAGCACTAAACAAGGATAATGTGAACTACTAAAGAAAAGATTAGCATTAACTAAGATATTGTGAAATACTAAACATTATACAAATGTGAATATCATTAAAGCCGTACCTGAGCTGCTTCATCCCCCCAGTATTCCAAGAGCATTTTAAAATCCTCCAACGAAATTGTACTGGGCCTATTTGCAAGCCTTTCCTCATCAGTTGAATATTTTTTATAATACCTTGCTTTGATGCGAGACTTGTACTGCCTCCAAGGGTCGTTAAGCGTGTTCAAGACCCACTTGTGTCCTTCTTCCGGTATGACATACCTAGCCTACAATATATCAATCACAAAATTCTGGAGACAAACTAATTAATTAAAACAAACATTTAGGAAGTTAGTTGAACTGTATATGGTTAAGGAAATTAGATTATACCAGAGCATAATCCAACATTTGTCGCTTTAATTGATCAAGAACAAAATGCCAATTGATGTGAGTAAGAGACACATTATCCTTTGCTAGTGTACAAAGAAAATTGCTTAACTATGTAATATTATCATATACTGGCTGACCATCCTCATTCAACTCAATGACTACTTTATCATCAGGGGTTCTAGCATGAACCTTGGTCATTTCTGACTTCCCTCTAGGGTTTTTTGGACCTTGTACTTTACCTACCAGGTTCAAAAATGTGAATACAGTGCAGTGCAGTGCACATATAAAGAAACATTATATTGTACCTGTACCTGCTTCATCTTCCTATGCAATCCATTCCTGCTCTAATCGATCGGTAAGATTTTCCATTGTTAGAGGCGCTTCAACATTCTGCTTTTGATGTTTCCGCATTGCTAAATAAGCAACAACTGAACCAGCAGCTTCACATGAATTGGTTGTTTGTTTGAACAATTTGCTACATATAGGTTTTAAAATGGATGGAAGAGATATTGTAGGTTTTAAAACTCCTGAAAAAGATGGTGTAAGGTTATTCAATTTCTTTAATGTTTCTGTGAATTTATCCCGGTAACTAAGTTTATTTGGACTGGGAGTGTGTGTCATGATCAACTCCTTGTTGGAGCCAGCTTTCTTTGGAGGGGGTGCGCTTCATCGCTTCCTTCTCAATTTCAATGGTTGCATTGGTTCACGCACGAGTTCTCGGTCCAGGTAAAGGATCCTTTGACTTAACAATTTTGATTCTCTACAATTAAGTCGAAGTTCAAGATTTTTTACGTTCATAAAGGCAAAGACTATAAGCAATAAACAAATAACTTCTTTATACCTCCGAATTCGATGAATCATCAGTGACGTCTTCACCAGCATTTTCTGGGATGTATTCATCACGTCCAGCAACATCTTTACCTTTATCTTTCTTATTTCGTGTGGTAGCCTCGTGCATACAACTAACCAATGAAGCCCCCCCCCCCAAGTGATCTAGTAACTGCATCATTTTCTTGCATTCACGCGATTCGCTCTTGTTCATACTTCGTCAAAACTGATGGTTGTGAGAACTGCCAGCAGATTAGCATTATTACTCACCATCGATGATAAATTTAAGCTAGTTAACCAAATAGAGTCGACGTGTAAACAGTTCTTGCTATTTTGACAGAATGCATGCACAAAGAACAATTAGTTACTTGAATTAGCTGCAGCCTTCATGGTCAGAATAAGATTTCATCCGGATAAATAAAACTCAAATGAAAACTGAAAAATACTTGAACATCAGCTTCATTCTCTCGAATATCATCATTACCTGTTTCATTTTCTATATTTAATTTCCTCCTGGTTCCTTTGTCCGTCACAGTAACTCGATTTTGCAGCGTTGTAAGTTGATGTTGTAATTCATTTGCGTACTCAGCGGCTCGACTTGGAAACTGTTGGTCAATCCACTGCCAAAAGGTACACCCTGTGGGATAAACAAAACATCTAAAATAACGACGACCAAAGTTGAATCCAATCGAAATAACATTTTCTACAGCGTCATACCCATAATCACACATTATGACTGGTGAGTCAGCTTGTTGTTCGTTGACCACTTGGTTGTTTTGATGCTGATGACGCAAGGCAGCACGAATATGCCGTCGCATCGCCCTTTCTTCACGTTGTTCTTCTTATCGCCATTGTCTTCGGAGTTCTTCTTGCTCTAGTTCATACTCATGCAAATCATCGTAGTTCCTTTCTTGCATCTTTATATAAAAATCAATAGGAGTTTCTGATGATGATGGGTTTGATAGTCGTAGATCACCCATGCCCAGGGTATCTTCGTAGTCATACGATGTAGGAAGAGAAATAGGCATTATTTAACTACAAACAGAAATAGACATTTAAACATTTAAATTGGATTTCTTTTGTCCTTTAAATTTTGTTTCCACCTTTCGAAATAAGAATTATTTACCAATACATCAATGGTTTGGTAAACATAAAATACAGAACTTGCACAATTTCAACACATGCAAACATATAAATACAACACTTAAAGTATAAAAACCTAATTAATGCAATCGATATAACCAAATCACCCAGAAACTTTGGACGTAGACCAAAATAAGTTAGAGATGAAATCAACTAAATAAAACCGAAATGATGAAGCTCTAACTACATGTAATTGCCCTAAATGATCCAAATTGGAGGTATAAAGTTTGTAAAATAGGAGCAATCGAAGTTTATAGTTTGTAACCTGAGGAAGAGTACAAATCGGAGGTGTTCTTGGACGGATTTCGTGGAGAGAGAAACGGAAAGAAGGAGGAGTACGGGAGAAATTTGTTTTGGGGGAAGTATTTCGTGAATGGGGAAACTATCGCGCCAAATTTTCACTAAGCTGTAGCAAGGTTCGGCTTGAACCGTTGGATTAATCAACATCTACGGTTATTTATTTGTTTAAACTGATAATGCGGATTGCTGACCTGGCATGTATTTATGTAATGCAACACTTTGAACTAGTGTTGAACGTCACAGCACAAGAATTCCAACCGCAACACTGCGTTCACATCTAGTGCAACAAAAAATGAATGTTGTTGCAGAAGATCAAAGAATGCATAGCTTTCGCCACACTTTTCATGCAACGCACACAAATTTGTGTCGAATATGCCCACTTTTGTAGTAGTGGCGGTTCGAATGGGAAATCTAAAGTGATCTGTAACCATTGTTTTAAAAATGTGCTTATTACTTGGAAAGATCGAGATCAAATATTTCGAAAACCATCCCAAGTGATAATACGATGTTATAAAGAAATTGAAGACTTTGAAATCGATAAGTGAAGACTGAGAATCTTTGAATTGTTTAGATTGAGTGTTGATGTCTCCTTTGGGCCGATCAGCCGATACGAGGTTATATGTGATGGCCCGCCCCGCACTAGCCAACATTTCCCTTGAAATGTGCTATGCCGATGTCCAACCAGCACGGGACGGTCGTCAAAAGAAAGGAAAAGGGAAGGGATTTGAAACTATGTATCATCAAAGAACTTGTTTCTCACGGTGCATGGAACAAGATATAATAATAACATAACTTGATATAAAACAGGCGAGACAGTGCATAAGCTGAAAACTAAACCATCATAACAGCGGAAAGATTCAAAATACAGCTTATGATCTAAACCGTCATTATTACAACTTTTAAAAACTGTCACTAAAGCAAAATAGGAAGGTACACTACTAATGCCCAAAGTAGTGACTAGCACCAACACAGGGAGAATATATGGGAACAATACGTGTAAGCCTCCTTCTCGTCTCCGGACATCTACTCGTGCATAACCAACTAACCTGTCTCTAGTCTGCTCGTTTAGGAGCACCCAAAGTAATAAGAAGAGACATAAAACTCTAGGTCAAACAAAAGTACGATATGAGTGATAAGCAGCAAAAACAGAATAATAACAGGTATACATAACCATACCTGAAACTGGACCTGCAACCAAAGAGTTAGCACAACATGATGTACAATACTCTAAGGTGACACTAACACATGGTGTGAAAATAATGGGGACGGGGTGTGCATGACATGGTGATAGCAAACATCAAACATAGCAATCATTCTCACATCTCTCACTCAGTGTGTAAAGCATACAATATCTACCACTTTGATCACCCAATCCTTTGCTACGATCACTCTGGCCCATGGAGTCATGATGACTCCATTGCACTGATCCATAGCCACTAATCCTTTGCTATATCCACTCTGCCCCATGGAGTCATGACAACTCCACTACACTGTCTCATAGCCTTCCTACGATCACTCTTCCCCATGAAGTCATGAAAACTTCACTGCACTGATCCATAGCCACTATCCGTCTCTCAGTGGTGAGTCAAAGCTATATACATCGATAACCGCTTTGCACGCGTCCCGCAGCAAAGTCCAATTCATGAAGTTAACTCGTTGTTTCCCGTTTGGATTCTGAGTTACGACTTCTCATTTGGACTACTTTGCATCTTGGGTTTGGTCTTCTCCGGATCAGCTCGGTCCTTCTTCTTGTCTTTGGTTCGGTTCGGAATTGTCACTGGGGTCAGGTCTTGTTTCCCCCTCCTTCGGTTCGGGTCGTGATCCCCCTTCAGTTCGGATCAGTTCGTGATGTCCTCCCCGAGTCGGGTGCTTCGGATCGGTCGTGAGCTTCTGTTCCATGGTGCTCTGTGTCCTCCAAACCATCGGGTCATTTCGTGGTCACTGGCCACGTGTAGGGTGTCACGATCGGGTCGGTTCGTGTCTCCTTCCTCCGATCTGATCCGATTCTAGTCAAATTCCTGCAACTTTTCCAGCGAGCTGTTTACGCCACACGACGGCGTTTTCAACCATTCTAACCTAACCATTCAATCACAAAGCATTCCAAACAGTAATAGCAACATGTATAATCAACCATAAACACCCAAAACAACAATATGACATGTTTATATGGATCAAACATACCCTAAACCTGTATTTTCCCCTTAATCATGTTTAACCATAACTAATGATAGGACTAGCAAAACATATCCAAATTAACTAAAAAAATTATCAGAGCCCTAAAATAATATTTTAGAATTTTACAAATTTTTCCAGATTTTTATGAGCCATAATTTCGCTAATTATCACTAATCACCCCTAATTAGCCATAATTAGTGAAAAACAATGCAAAACACTCAACTTAGCCACAAATAAAACTTTAGATCTGAAAATCTACTATTTTGGAGCGTTTTCCAATGCAACACAGCAGCTCCAACTCAGGTTTGACACTAATCTTCCTTGGTTTGGTGTAGATTAAGCTAATACGCGATTAGAAATCGATTTGGGATGAATTTAGAAGGTGGAGGCCATTGTTAGGGTTGAAGAGAGGTAAGTGGCGGCTATAAAAATGAATAAAAACCGAATTCCCTAACCCTATCAGCCCTCTCATAACCCTAATCCCGAAATGAGTTATGGGCCTAGCTGTTAACCACTCTAATTAGGCACAGTTAAGCAGTTTTTCACCTTCAAAACCTTGTTTCAGCCATATCTCCCAAACGGAAGGTGCGTTTAATCATTGTGACCACTCTACGGAAAGGTAAACCATCATCTGAATCAATGAAATTGGTTTCAGGTCAAAACTCCATACCAATAAAAGGTTATAGGCGAAAAAATATTTGTTAGGGGCAAATCAGTCATTTAAAAATCGGCAAAAATCATGTACATTGGAAATGACCCTAATAGTCGTTCCCTAAAGTTACACGACTATACGACCTCGTATGAAAATGAAATAAATTTTCTACGATCCTTCGATGTGTAGAATGCGGGTCGTTACACTCTCCCTCCCCCCCACAAGAAATTTCGCCTCCGAAATTCCTTAACTAAGAAACAACAATGGGTCCCGCATGCCTATCAATCATTTACAACAATCAAACATACATAGCAACATAACAAGCCTATCCTAACATGCGGTTTACTAACGAGAGGATAACTAAATGGTTGATAAAATCTTACCAGGCAAAGAGTTCTGAATACGACTTCCTTATGCTCTCCTCTATTTTCCAAGTACAGTCACCCTCATTCTCGCCCCACTGAACCTTGACCAGTCTCACCGCCTTCCTTCGAAGTTGCTTCGTATCTCTCTCGACAATACGGATTGGCTTGCGGTTCCCAACTACCTCGGGTTCTACTTCGATGTCATCCAACTGATCCAGTGAAATAGTCATATCCGGGTCGTGCACGAATTTCCTTAATTGGGAAACATGAAATACATTGTGAACTCCCGCCATCTTGTCAGGTAATTCAACTTTATATACTAAATTCCCAACTTGTTCGAGAATTGGGAATGGCCCAACAGACCTTGGTGTTAACTTGCCTCTCCTACCAAATCGAATCACGCTCTTTAACGGAGAAATCTTAACAAACACCAAGTCGCCAACGGTGAATTTCAAATATCTTCACCACTTATCAGCATAACTCTTCTGCCTATCTTGGGCAGCCTTCATTCGCTATTGGATAACCTTGATCTTGTCTGAGGTTCCTCTTATTACATCTGGCCCAAGCACAAATTTCTCACCTGTTTCTAACCAACATGATGGCGAGTTGCACGGTCTTCCATACAAAGCTTCAAATGGAGCCATGTGAATACTGGACTAATAACTATTATTATATGCGAACTCAACCAGATGCAAATGGTCATCCCATAACTCTCCAAAATCTAATATGCAAGCTCTCAAGAGATCTTCTAATACTCGATTCACCCTCTCTGTTTGACCGTCGGTTTGAGGATGTTATGCAGTACTGAGATGTAATTATGATCCTAAAGCCTCTTGTAAGCTCTTCCAAAATCCACTAGTAAACAACGGATCTCGGTCACTTACATAGCTTTTGGGTACTCCATGAAATCTCACTACCCACTTCATATACAGTTCCGCTAACTAAGTTGTCGTTCTATTCGCCTTGACAGGTATAAACCTTGAACTCTTGGTTAATCGGTCCACAATCACCCAAATACTATCACGGCCTGATCTAGTCCTTGGTAACCCATTAATGAAATCCATTGAAACTTGTTCTCATTTCCATTCGGGAATTTCTAATGGTTGCAACAAACCACTAGGCTTCTTTTGCTCATCTTTAACTAGCTGGTAGTTCATGCATTTGGATATAAACTTTCCAACGTCTCTCTTCATCCCTTCCCAGTAGTAGGTCTGCTTCATGTCTTGATACATTTTGTTACCAGCGGGGTGTATAGTCAGTTTTGAGTGATGACATTCTCTAAGCACCTCATCTCTTAATCCATTGACAATGGGCACAACTAGTCTCGCATTCTTTCTAAGCCATCCATCTCGATCAAGCCCATACTTGTTCTTCTCGTCGTTAATTCCCATTTCTAACTTGGACATAATTTCTAATATGTTAGGATCGTCCCTCTGACTGGAACCAATCTGCTCAATCAAAGTGGGTCTGATCGTCAAACTTGCTAACATTTCTGGATCCAATTGGCAATTTGGTATGAAATCATACCCAGCGATGTACTCTAGTTGCTTCCATTCTAGAAACATAGCCTCTAAACTGGCATGGTTCCTACTCAATGCATCAACTACCGCATTGCCCTTTCCTGGTGTATATGTGATATCAAAATCATAAGAAGCCAAGAATTCTAGCCATCTTTGTTGTCGGAGATTTAGATCCTTCTGAGAGAAGAGATACTTTAATGACTTATGATCGGTAAACAACTCGAATCTTTCTCCCAAGAGATAGTTCCTCCACATCTTCAATGCGAACACGATTGCTGCCAACTCCAAATCATGGGTAGGATATCTTTTTTCATGCAATTTCAGTTGCCGACTAGCATAAGCTACAACCCTACCTCCTTGCATCAATATAGCACCTAGTCCGGTACCATAGGCATCCGTGTATACTGTCATCTCTTCATTCCCTTTAGGAATGACTAACACAAGCTCACGCGTCAACTTTTCCTTTAGACTCTTGAATGCATTTTCACACCTTTCGTCCCAAACGAAAGCTTGATTCTTCTTAGTCAACTGAGTTAACGATGTCGCTATCTTGGAGAAGTCTTGGATAAACTTACGATAATATCTAGCTAATCCCAAGAAACTTCTTACATCTATTGCATTCTTGGGCGTAGACCAATCTTGTACCGTATCCACCTTCGCATGGTCCATGACAATACTATTCTATGAAACAACATGGCCTAAGAATCTCACCTCCCTCCTCCAGAAGTAACACTTAGAAAACTTCGCTTTCAATTGGTGTTTTCTCAACACCTCCATCACTACTCTCAAATGTTCCTTGTGTTCTTCCTCTATCCTCGAATAAACAAGTATATCGTCCACGAACACAAGAATAAACTTATTCAATTGATCTCGGAATACTCTATTCATAAGATCCACAAAATATGCTGGTGCATTGGTCAACCCGAATGGCATGACCAACCACTCATAGAATCCAGACGGCGTCCGAAATGCCATTTTAGGAATACTCTCAGCTTCTACTCGGAGCTGATGAAATCCTATCGCGAGGTCCAATTGGGAGAACACTCTTGCTCCCTCCAGTTGATCAAACAAATCATCTATCCACGGAAGAGGATACTTATTCTTCCTAGTCACCTTATTCAACTCGCGATAGTCCATACATAAACGAATGGAACCATCTGCCTTGGTAGCAAACACAACTGTGCTCCCCACTCGGAGACACTCCTTTGGATAAATCCCTTCTTCAAAAGATCGCTTACTTGCACCCCGAGCTCTCGCTGATCCCTTGGCGCCATACGACGAAGTGTCATTACTATAGGTCTGGCATCTTTCACCAAATCAATACGAAACTCAATCTCTCGGTGTGGTGGAAGTTCGGTCACTTCCTCGAAGATGTCCGGATACTGGCCAGCAATGGGCACATCTGACAACTCATCATGCGGAATGTCGAGGGAATTTAGAAAACTTGTCATCACCCCATCACTAGGTAGGCCATCAAACACTACCCTCAGCCCATCGTCCGCTCTAACTGTCACCAAAAAGCCCTCACAGTCTACCACCACCCCATATCTTCGGAGCCAATTGACTCCCAAAATAATGCCAAACCCAATAAAGCCCAAAACAAAACAATCACAAGCAAACATACATCCATGACTCAATAAGACCAAATTTCGACAAATCATGCTAAGGCTAGTCGAACCACCAATCAGGTTCATCACCACTAAAGGTCTATCGACTATCTCGGGTTCCAATCCTAACCTATCTACCAGGTCACTAGGTATGAAGGAATGGGAAGCCCCGGTATCAAACAATACTCGAACAGGAACATCATAAATAGTAAGCATACCTTGAATGACGACATTCTTTCCTTTCTCCGCCGCAGTTGGGGCATTCGACGAAGAAGGAACATCATTAATAGCATATGCTTTCACAATCTGCTTCTCTTTAGGGGGTTGCGGACATTTATCCTTATGATGTCCCACTTGGCCGTAGTTGAAGCACTTCCTGTCTGCTGGCTTTGCTCGACATTCTTTGGCATAGTGGACCTTTTTGCCACAACTAAAGCACTCAACATCTTTCTTATCTTTATTTTTTTGACCATCCTTGGTCTGACTCTGCTTCCTTTTATTCTGAGAATTATTCTTGCCTCCACCGCTTGCCTGCGGCTTTGGCCCCTCCGCAGTTGCAACAACGACTTCAGTCTTAGGCTTAGGATAAAGGTTCTCTGATCTCAATGCTTTCCCAACAATCGATTCAAAAGTATCGTCAATATGGTTTATAAGCCTTTCCCTTAAGTACTGATCGAAGCCTGTTATGAACTTCTCATTCTTCTTCTCGGGAGTGTCAACAAGGGATAATCCATACTTCAGAAAAGTATCGAACTCAGCAATATACTCCGAGACTGCCCGAACGTTCTGCTTAAGCTAAAAGAACTTCCTAAACAACTCTGACTTCTGGGCAGCTGGGATAAACTTGTCACTGAAGCGAGCTTTAAATTGATTCCATGTTACTTGATCCTCAGGAGTAGCTACCATGATAGCATTCCACCAATTCATAGCTCATCCTTGCAGCTGACGGGATGCTAGCTTCCCCTTTATCGCGTCTTCGATTCCCAGATCCTCGAAGATGCGCTCACAACTATCGAGCCAATATTGAACTTCTGTAGCCGATTCCGTTCCGTGAAACGGCTTCCCACCAAGACTAGTGTAGTCCTTACAGAGCTTGGCGAAAATAGCCCTAGGCACCTGCACCGCTGCACCACCACCATTTGCAGCATTAGGAGTTGCTCTCTGAACATCCCTAAGCATCTCTCTCATGAAGTCAGTGAACATCGTCCTCATATCAGTAGCATTCCTATTATTGGCTCCTAAACCAGTATTCCTCGTATATCAGCTCATTGTTCAATCTGTAAGGAGAAAACGATTAACCATCTCTTCAGTGGTGCCAGGGTAGTGCGACTCCGTCCTTAAATATCCTAATAGTATATATATATATATAACTTTTGAAAACCCAAAATATCACAAATACGCGCTCTCATATGCGTACTATCTCTCCGTGGTGTCTTTCCCTAAGTTAACTGCGCAATCTAGAGCTCTAATACCAAATGTGATGGCCTGTCCCGCACCAGCCGACATTTCCCCTAAAATGCGCTATACCGATGTCCAACCAACACGGGACGGTCGTCAAAAGAAAGGAAAAGGGAAGGGATTTGAAACTATGTATCATCAAAGAACTTGTAGTATATCTCACAGCTCATGGAATAAAATATAATAATAACATACCTTGATATAAAATAGGCGAGACAGTGCATAAGCTGAAAACTAAACCATCATAGCAACGGAAAGATTAAAAATATAGCTTATGATCTAAACCATCATTATTACAACTTTTAAAAAATGTCTCTAAATCAAAATAGGAAGGTATGCTACTAATGCCCAAAGTAGTGATCAGCAACAACACAGGGAGAGTATACGGGAACAATAACTGTAAGCCTCTTGCTTGTCTCCGGACATCTACTCGTGCATAATCAGCTAACCTGTCTCTAGTCTGCTCATTTAGGAGCACCCAGAGTTGTAACACACCACCTCCGCTAGGGTCACTCACAAAGAGAATGCACTAGCTTTGGTGGTACATTATCTAGGTAAACATACACAGAAATATAACAAGACAGAACATATAAAACAGCGGATGAAGAACCAAATTTCATTGCTTTAAAATCTAGAAAGGTCTAAAGCCTTTTACATCAAAATGCCACTAAATCCATTACATCGAAATCTATCTTGCAATAGTAAAGAAGCATAAAACCATAGTCATAAATAATTCCCCAAGTAAAACAGTAAAGCATCCATAGCCAAGAAAGGTCCAAGCCATATATGATGATCTTGAAGCAGAAAGAAGTCCAAACTAAGTAGTAGCGTTTCCTCCCTGAGAACCTTGCACGGGGGGGAGGGGGGATGGAAGAAAAAGAGGCGAAAGAAAACGGGTCAGTCATAAAGACTGGTAAGTCCTAGTGACTTTCAGCATAGAAACAAGTAAAGATAACATGACATGTATAAACTGAAAGTAAACATAAGGATGATGACAAGATAGGCAAGTTAAACTAAGATAACAAGATAAACTAAGATAACAAGATAAACTATACTAACCAGATAAACTACGGTAACAAGATAAACTACGCTAACAAGATAAACTACGTATAGCATCACATGTTTAACATTCTCTGCACTAGTACTAGTATAACAGAATTAGGTGTTATCCTAATGTCCAAACAGAAGCGGAATCAGAAACAGGGTGATCTTTACAGAAATAGTAATGGCTTTTACTTCCCTAACCGAAACAGAAACAGAAATGGACCTTTACCACCTGTACTAGTAACTCAACCCGTGTCATGTATTAACTATGAAATGATCCCTTGCCCAATATCGTGAAATGACCCATTACTTGGTCCCACGAAACGATCTATTAATCGATCGACTCCCTACAAGTTCTAGCTCGTCATGTGTCTATGTCATACGACCCTATCACGAATGTAGTTACCTGTGCTAGGTCCACCATAGGGTGTATCAAGCCCTAGGGTGCCAACCACCGACACGAATCAAGCACGCATAGTGTAAACCTACTGGTGCCCAATGCCTGCTTTTTCAACTCTGGACTACTTGCATGACCATAGTCTGCCTGAACCTACAATGGCGCACCAACTCAGCTGTCGTTCTGGTCGCTTACAATCAACCCAGTAATCGTGCCCTACCATGTCTAGTTCCAGGGTACCGTGATACATCTAGTGGGTTACTGCTGAAAAGGACCGCGTAACTAGGGTTTCCGTCTAGTAGGTTAAGTGTTGTCATTTAAATTAGAAACTTAACCTCATCAGTCTAGCATGTCAAGTAGGTTAAGTGTTTTCATTCAAGTTCGTGACTTAACCCGCCTACATGTCATGTCAAATTGGCTAAATGTTGTCGTTCATGTTCATGACTTAGCCCTACGAATCCTCTGTCAAGTTGGTTAAGTATATTCAAGCGATTCATGACTCAACCCTATCAAATCATCATGTCAAATTTGTTAAGTATATTCAAGCGGTTCATGACTTAACCCTATCAAATCATCGTGTCGAATTGGTTAAGTATATTCAAGCGGTTCATGACTTAACCCTATCAAATCATCGTGTCATATTGGCTAAGTATATTCAAGCGGTTCATGACTTAACCCTATCATGTGGCATTAATTCCTTAATGCACCTCAACCTCTCACATCAGACTTGTTGTTGTGGTCACTGGATATGCCGGGCAGTTCCGGGCAGAATTACACCACAACTCAGTCTGACCTCGGGTTTCAAGCGCGATATGAACAACTACCCACATTGGATCCTATTGTTTCCAGTAACTGGATTTGCCGGGCGGTTCTGGGTAGAATTACACTGCAAACTCAACCCAACCTCGAGTTGGCCATTTTCAAGTTCATTCTAGTGTCATGTCCATGTTCAAGATCCATGTCAAGTTCGTGTCAGGCTTCAAGGATAAGATTCATGCCCACATCCAGATTCAAGTTATAACAATGTTCATGTTTCAAGTTTTTCGCCTATTATCAAGTTCATAATTCATGTTCATAACCAATTCGTGTTTTGCCTAATCTACCCAAATCGTATTCCCAACGCACATAAACGTGAATCGATCTATACTACAAATAAATCCAAATCCCGAGATAAAGGGAATAACATCAAAACTATGATAGGCAAAAAGGGACGAGCATAAAACGATAAAAGGGATTACAAGACTAGCATGATATAACTTGAGATAATTGGTTACAACATCACTAGCATATAGGGTTTCAAATCTAGCAAGATAAGGCGATAGTCATGATAAAAGTTGATATAAAAGAATAGGCATGCAAAAGCAAGCCAAATACAAGGATAATGGATCCAATGGTTTTAGTGTACATAATAGCGAATGAACTAAGCAAATCACACCTCAGGTATGAGATCCAACAACTGCAAATTCGGTGTACAACATGGGTTTCAACTATGGGCATGAACAATCAACTATAATAGTCTTAGGCAACTAACCCCAATAGTCATAGTCACGGTCATAGGTAGAAATCTCATAATCAAGAACCATAAGCGATCAGTCGCAATAGTCATGGATAATTATCCAAAATAGTTCTAGGCAAATAGTCATAGGAAATTAATAGTAATAGTTTCAAAGTCATGGTCATAGATAATAGCCTTATGTTATCATAATTCTCATAGTCAAGAGTCATGATTAGCCACAATTGTCCTTGTCATAGTCATAGGCAATAGTCTTATGTTCACCGTCATAGGCATAGGCATAGTCTTATGTTCACAGTCATAGGCATAGGCATAGTCTTATGTTCACATTCATAGGCATAGTCTTATGTTCTCAGTCATAGGCATAGTCTTATGTTCTCAATCATAGTCCTTGGCCATTAACAATAGTTTCAACGTCATAGGCATGTTAAAGTTATAGACATGAAAGAGTTTGATTTACAACATGAATAGGGACAAAGCAATATTCACGAAAGTCAAGATCCAAGATGAACAAGAATAGATATGAATCAATTATCATACATAGATCCAATTCCAATTTACAACATGGATATTAAGTTTACAGCTTTTATCTAAAAGTAACTTGAACTTACAGATCGTGGTCTAAGAAAGATGCAGAAGTCAAGTCTAGAAATTTGTTGTTGAATTGCTGAATCGTTGATTCTTTCTTTGATCGTAGAAGAAAATCCCCAAATATGCAATTCCTAGCCGTAGTCTTCAAGAAATAATCTTCTCGTTTTAATTTATCTTAATTTAATTTAGAAGAAGAAGAAGAAGCCATGATCATCAAGAGTTTGAGCAGCATAAGGTTAGAGAAGAATGGTGTAAAGAGAATGAGGCTAGGAGGCTGTTTATATAGGATTAGGCAGACGAATCTGGACAGAATACGAGGTCAAATACATCAGGATGCATCTGGTTCAAAAAGTGGGTTCGGGAGGCAGGTCGACCCCCAGGTCGACACTATGGTCGACCTGGTCCCTGGGAGGTCGACACTATGGTCGACCCCTAGGTCGACCTGGTCCATGGGCGGGAATTTTCCTGCCCAGCTTGTTCTGGGGTTTGAATTCGAATTTCGAATTCGAATTTCGAGCTGTTTTTTATTCTGAAAATTCCTGAAACTTCGGAGGGTCATATCTTCCTCATACGGACTCCAATTCTCGCAAACTCGGACTCGTTTCCAAGCAGAATTTCGAGATGAACACAATGGCGCAACCCTTTCCCCTGATTCTTATTTTAAAATTTAATTCTGCCTTGATTTATGTTTTTAACAATTTATTAAAATTCGGGTTGTTACATTCTCCCCGCCTTAAAGGATTTCGTCCCCGAAATCTTCAGGTTAAGAAGAATGCATCCTATCCTCCAATCAACCATTTACTCAACCATCATCCACAAGCAACCATTGTCCTTAAGAGATTTCTAATGTTGTATGAACATATGCAAGAAGTAAGTGTATATGTTCCTTTTCTAATGCAAATGATCAGGCCTGATTGATCTACTTAATGCAAAATATGTTTAGTGCCATGAGTCCAACATGTATGCAAATAGTCCTAGTCACATAAACACTATATGTGTGCACAAACATCCATCCATATGCAACATCCACATGATAACATATTCAATTTCATTGATAAAAACACTCATGCATATGCAATATGAAAGGTGACGGAGCCGATGTCTAAGGTGCGTGTATATGCATCCACGAGCAACCACTAGCAACCACTTGCAACCATCAATCATAACATGTCTCAAACACATGTTTACACCCAATTGTTCCTACCTAAAGATATGATAGAAGCAAGTAAAAATTTTGTGCCTATTACGCAATGTCAAAACTGGAAATCTATGTCACATATATACTGATTAGGAGAAGAACTCCCTAAGCACCAGCCCGAAGACCGAAATCAACATCAGGATGACACCCAAAGAATTACTCAACCCAACGGACGCCCTCAAGCCCCAACATGTGTTACTAACAGATGATCCCTATGGGGTTTTGCAAAAGAAATAGGATTGAGAATAGGACCGAGAGGTTATACTTAAAAGATAGCATACAAGTAAGCTCTACAGGAAAAGAGGGATCAAGGATATACTCTTAAAATGAGATATGATGCGCGTGTCTAGTTTTCAATCTTCTAAGTCGCATTTCCTTGAGCTTAACTCCATTGTGCTTTGACTGTCTTTAGCTTCACAATTTCGTAGCTTCAAAATTACTATTTCCAAAATATGAGTTGGAACTCATTTCACTGTCGCCTCTCGTTCCACTTTCACTTATTCTTTTTCTAGTATACTCAGCTTAAACATAACTGCGTACTCACGGTTTCATGCAACCTCTCCAAAATTCACTAGTGAATCTTGGATCTCATTCACTTACTAGAAGGTATTCCACATAAATGAATTATCTATTGAAAATAAACAAATGTCAACCATGTTGCCAAGTGTACTCACTAAGGTGATTTTCTATGACTCATGCATAAGAGAAATGAACCATCTGCCTTAGTGGCGAACACTACTCGAGCGGATTGATAAATGTATCAAGAGATTTTAGGTAACTAAGCATGGCAGAACCCTAAGGGTTACACTAGACTTCGAGGGTATTACCGAGGCAAGTCAAGAGTCTAACTACCCTCTTTTCATACTCGAGAATGGTATCATTTCTGGATATCTACTCCATCCCTAGAAACAACTCATAGCCCAAAAACATAAGCATTACTTCTAAACTCAACACTTAGCATAGACATTCTCAAATCCAAACAAGTCATGAATAAATGAGCCGATTCCCCAACAGTATTTGAGACAAAAATGGGACCCTCTACTACGCTAGTACTAAGGTGCAGAGACTCAACTATCGAAGCAGAATTAAAAAGGATGCGATGTACAAAAACAAAATTCTCATGGTATGATAGAAAAGAAAAGCTAAACTTTTAACAGAAACATTACCACCTCTTCTTAGGTACGCTAGTAGTGAGAGCATACAATTGCCCTCTCGACGATCTTGTCCTTTGCCCTTGTCCTTGTCCTCTAATACTTAACTACATGTCCCTTTTTACCACACTAAAGATACTCTCTCTTGTCATGGGTTTTATTATTCTTTCACTTTGGCCTCTTTCCTTTCACCTTTTCCTCCTTCGTGGATTAAGCCATATCAACAAGTTTCTCATCCTTAGGCTTATGTTCTTTTATCCTCGTTCTTGCTATCCTTGTATAGTTTGTTGACAAGTTTCTCGAAAGCTACCTCCATCGCACGACAACCCTACAAAGCTTGAAATAAGATTAGTCGCAAGTAAAACTACTGCGGCTACAGATGAGGTTGGGCACTCCTTTGCCCTCCGACACACACCTACAAGACTATGGTGAAAAGAGAGGAAGGAGAGATTCAAAGAGAGAATCAAAAGATAATGCATATGGCTTTGGGGAATATGCCTTTCGTAAAACAAAACTTTTCTTAGAAAAATTCTTCTTTGTAAATGTTTTGAAAATAATTTCAGAAGGTTTTTTTTAAAGCTTTTGCCCAGTCTGGTAACCTTCTGCTCTGATACCAAATGTAACACCCCACCTCCGCTAGGGTCACTCACAAAGGGAATGCACTAGCTTTGGTGGAGCATTATCTAGGTAAACATACACAGAAATATTACAAGACAAAACATATAAAACAGCGGATGAAGAATCAAATTTCATTGCTTTAAAATTTAGAAAGGTCTAAAGCCTTTTACATCAAAATGCCATTAAATCCATTACATCGAAATCTGTCTTGCAATAGTAAAGAAGCATAAAACCATAGTCATAAATCATTCCCCAAATAAAACAGTAAAGCAGCCATAGCCAAGAAAGGTCCAAGCCATATATGATGATCTTGAAGCAGAAAGAAGTCCAAACTAAGTAGTAGTGTTTCCTCCCTGAGAACCTTGGGGGGGAACGGAAGAAAAAGAGGCAAAAGAAAACAGGTCAGTCATAAAGACTGGTAAGTCCTAGTGACTTTCAGCATAGAAACAAGTAAAGATAACATGACATGTATAAAATGAAAGTAAACATAAGTATGATGACAAGATAGGCAAGTTAAACTAAGATAACAAGATAAACTATGCTAACCAGATAAACTACGGTAACAAGATAAACTATGCTAACCAAATAAACTACGTATAGCATCGCATGTTTAACATTCTCTGCACCAGTACTAGAATAACAGAATTAGGTGTTATCCTAATGTCCAAACAGAAGAGGAAACAGAAACAGGGTGATCTTTATAGAAATAGTAATGGGCTTTTACCTCCCTAACAGAAACAGAAACATAAATGGGCCTTTACCACCTATACTAGTAACTCAACCCGTGTCATGTATTAACTATGAATTGATCCCTTGCCCAATATCGTGAAATGACCCATTACTTGGTCCCACGAAATGATCTACTAATCGATCGGCTCCCTACAAGTTATAGCTCGTCATGTGTCAGTGTCATACGGCCCTATCACGAATGTAGTTACCTGTGTTAGGTCCACCATAGGGTGTATCAAGCCCTAGGGTGCCAACCACCGACACCAATCAAGCACGCACAGTGCAAACCTACTGGTGCCCAATGCCTGCTTTTTCAACTCCGGACTACGTGCACGACCATAGTCCGCCTGAACCTATAATGGCGCACCAACTCAGCCATCGTTCTGGTCGCTTACAATCAGCCCAGTAATAGTTCCCCACCCTGCTTAGTTCCATGGTACCGTGATACATCTAGTGGGTTACTGCTGAAAAGGACCGCGTAACTAGGGTTTCCGTCCAGTAGGTTAAGTGTTGTCATCTAAATTCGAGACTTAACCCCATCAGCCTAGCATGTCAAGTTGGTTAAGTGTTGTCACTCAAGTTCGTGACATAACCCGCCTACGTGTCAAGTCAAATTGGCTAAGTGTCGTCGTTCAAGTTCATGACTTAGCCCTACGAATCCTCTGTTAAGTTGGTTAAGTATATTCATGCGGTTCATGACTCAACCCTATCAAATCATCGTGTCAAATTGGTTAAGTATATTCAAGCGGTTCATGACTTAACCCTATCAAATCATCGTGTCAAATTGGTTAAGTATATTCAAGCGGTTCATGACTTAGCCCTATCAAATCATCGTGTCATATTGGTTAAGTATATTCAAGCAGTTCATGACTTAACCCTATCATGTAGCATTAATTCATTAATGCACATCAACCTCTCACATCAGACTTGTTGTTGTGGTCACTGGATATCTCGGGCAGTTCCAGGCAGAATTACACCACAACTCAGTCTGACCTCGGGTTTCAAGCGCGATATGACCAACTACCCACATTGGATCCTATTGTTTGCAGTAACTGGATTTGTCGGGCGGTTCTGGGCAGAGTTACACTGCAAACTCAACCCAACCTCGAGTTGGCCATTTTCAAGTTCATTCTAGTGTCATGTCCATGTTCAAGATTCATGTCAAGTTCGTGTCAAGCTTCTAGGATAAGTTTCATGCCCACATCCAGATTCAAGTTATAACAATGTTCAGTTTCAAGTTTTTCGCCTATTATCAAGTTCATAATTCATGTTCATAACCAATTCGTGTTTTGCCTAATCTACCCAAATCATATTCCCATCGCACATAAACGTGAATCGATCTATACTACAAATAAATCCAAATCCCGAGATAAAGGGAATAACATCAAAATTATGATAGGCAAAAAGGGACGAGCATAAAGCGATAAAAGGGATTATAAGACTAGCATGATATAACTTGAGATAATTGGTTACAACATCACTAGCATATAGGGTTTCAAATCTAGCAAGATAAGGCGATAGTCATGATAAAAGTTGATATAAAAGAATAGGCATGCAAAAGCAATCCAAATACAAGGATAATGGATCCAATGGTTTTAGTGTACATAATAGCGAATGAACTAAGCAAGTCACACCCCAGGTATGAGATCCAACAACTGCAAATTCGGTGTACAACATGGGTTTCAACTATGGGCATGAACAATCAACTATAATAGTCTTAGGCAACTAACCCCAATAGTCATAGTCATGGTCATAGGTAGAAATCTCATAATCAAGAACCATAAGCGATCAGTCGCAATAGTCATGGATAATTATCCAAAATAGTTCTAGGCAAATAGTCATAGGAAATTAACAGTAATAGTTTCAAAGTCATGGTCATAGATAATAGCCTTATGTTAATAATCATATGTAATAATTCTCATAGTCAAGAGTCATGATTATCCACAATTGTCATAGTCATAGGCAATAGTCTTATGTTCACCGTCATAGGCATAGGCATAGTCTTATGTTCACAGTCATAGGCATATGCATAGTCTTATGTTCACAGTCATAGGCATAGTCTTATGTTCTCAGTCATAGGCATAGTCTTATGTTCTCGATCATAGTCCTTGGCCATTAACAATAGTTTCAACGTCATAGGCATGTTTAAGTTATAGACATGAAAGAGTTTGATTTACAACATGAATAGGCCCAAAGCAATATTCACGAAAGTCTAGATCCAAGATGAACAAGAATAGATATGAATCAATTATTATACATAGATCCAATTCCAATTTACAACATGGATATTAAGTTTACAGCTTTTATCTAAAAGTAACTTGAACTTACAAATCGTGGTCTAAGAAAGATGCAGAAGTCAAGTCTAGAAATTTGTCGTTGAATTGCTGAATCGTTGAATCTTGCTTTGATCGTAGAAGAAAATCCCCAAATATGCAATTCCTAGCCGTAGTCTTCAAGAAATAATCTTCTCGTTTTAATTTAATTTATCTTAATTTAATTTATAAGAAGAAGAAGAAGCCATGATCATCAAGAGTTTGAGCAGCATAAGGTTAGAGAAGAATCGTGTAAAGAGAATGAGGCTAGGAGGCTGTTTATATAGGATTAGGCAGACGAATCTGGACAGAAAACGAGGTCAAATACATCAGGATGCATCTGGTTCAAAAAGTGGGTTAGTAAGGCAGGTCGACCCCCAGGTCGACACTATGGTCGACCTGGTCCCTGGGAGGTCGACAGTATGGTCGACCCCCAGGTCGATCTGGTCCATGGGCAGGAATTTTCCCGCCCAGCTTGTTCTGGGGTTTGAATTCGAATTTCGAGCTGTTTTTTATTCTGAAAATTCTTGAAACTTCGGAGGGTCATATCTGCCTCATACAGACTCCGATTCTCGCAAACTCGGACTCGTTTCCAAGAAGAGTTTTGAGACGAACACAATGGCGCAACCCGTTTCCCCTGATCCTTATTTTAAAATTTAATTCTGCCTTGATTTATGGTTTTAACACATTATTAAAATTCGGGTTGTTACAAGAGTAATAAGTTGAGACATAAAACTCTGGGTTAGACAAAAGTTTGGTATGAGCGATAAGCAACAAAAACAGAATAATAACAGGTATACATAACCATACCTGAACCTGAACCTACAACCAAAGAGTTAGCACAACAGGATGTACAATGCTCTGAGGTGACACTAACACATGGTGTGAAAACAACGGGGAGGGGGTGTGCATGATATGGTGATAGCAAACATCAAACATAGCAATCAAACTCACATCTCTCACTCAGTGCGTAAAGCATACAATATCTACCACTTTGATCACCCAATCTTTTGCTACGATCACTCTGCCCCATGGAGTCATGATGACTCCATTGCACTGATCCATAGCCACAAATCCATTGCCATGTCCACTCTGCCCCCATGAAGTCATGACAACTCCAGTGCACTGTCTCATAGCCTTGCTACGATCACTCTGCCCCATGAAGTCAGGACAACTTCACTGCACTGATCCATAGCCACTATCCGTCTCTCAGTGGTGAGTCAAAGCTATATACATCGATAACCCCTTTGCACGCATCCCGCAGCAAAGTCCAATTAATGAAGTTAACTCGTTGGTTCTCGTTTGGATCCTGAGTTACGACTTCTCATTTGGACTACCTATGCATCTTGGGTTTGGCCTTCTCCAGATCGGTTCGGTCCTTCTTCTTATCTTTGGTTTGGTTCATAATTGTCACTGGGGTCGGGTCGTGTTTCCCCCTCCTTCGATTCAGGTCGTGATCCCCCCTTCAGTTCGGATCAGTTCGTGATGTCCTCCCCGGGTCGGGGTGCTTCGGATCGGTCGTGAGCTTCTGGTCCGTGGTGCTCTGCGTCCTCCAAACCATCGGGTCGTTTTATGGTCACTGGCCATGAGTAGGGTGTCACGATCGGGTGGTTCATGCCTCCTTCCTCCGATCCGATCCGATTCTGGTCAAATTTCTGCAACTTTTCCAGCAAGCTGTTTACGCCATACGACGGCGTTTTAGACCACTCTAACCTAACTATTCAATCACAAAGCATTCCAAACAGTAATAGCAACATGTATAATCAACCATAAACTCCCGAAACAACAATACGACATGTTTATATGGATCAAACATACCCAAAACCCGTGTTTTCCCCTTAATCATGTTTAACCGTAACTAATTATAGGACTAGCAAAACATATCCAACTTAACCCAAATTTTTATCAGAGCCCTAAAATAATATTTTAGAATTTTACAAATTTTTACAGACTTTTCTGAGCCATAATTTCGCTAATTATCACTAATCACCCCTAATTAGCTGTAATTAGTGTAAAACAATGCAAATCACTCACCTTAGCCACAAACAAAACTTTAGATCTGAAACTCTACTATTTTGGGGCGTTTTCCAATGCAATACAGCAGCTTCAACTCTGATTTGACACTAATCTTCCTTGATTTGGTGTCGATTAAGCTAATACGCGATTAGAAAGATATGGGATGAATTCAGAAGGTGAAGGCCACTGTTAGGGTTGAAGAGAGGTAAGTGGCGGCTGTAAAAATGAATAAAAACTGAATTCCCTAAACCTATCAGCCCTCTCATAACTCTAATCCTGAAATGGGTTATGGGCCTAGCTGCTAATCACTCTAATTAGACCTGGTTAAGCTGTTTTTCACCTTCCAAATCTTGTTTCAGCCATATCCCCCAAACGGAAGGTCCGTTTGATCATTGTGACCACTCTACGGAAAGGTAAATCATCATCCAAATCCAATGGAAGTGATTTTAGGTCAAAACTCCATACAAATCAAAAGTTATAAGCGAAACAAGATTCGCTAGGGGCAAAATGGTCATTTAAAAATCAGCAAAAATCATGAACTTTGGAAATGACCCCAATAGTCGTTCTCCAAAGTTACACGTCTATACGACCTCGTATGAAAATGAAATAAATATTCTAAAATCCTCCGATGCGTAGAATGTGGGTCTTTACATTATAAGTGGCATGAAATCTAAATATATTTAGAGATTTTCGGATTTTGCTCCGTTCAGACCCAAAACGGACTTGTATGGATTGTGTGTCTAACATTGAAATTGACTGTGCAGCACTGATCTCTGTAATTATATATCGAATTTGTGGCAATTAATTATTCTCCTCTCTAAGACACATGAACTTAGAGGGTGTGTATTGATATAAATCAGTGACACATCGTGATTTGTTAGTGTGGCATACTCGAGTTATGAAATGAACGAATGATGATCAAATCTTGGCTTATTAAAGCATACCTTTGTGTATATCGAGACATTGTCGAACCTCACACCCCGAATGGATGTTAACCGGGAGATGCTTAGCTTCGTGTCCTCTTATGATCTTTCATGCCAGGAACCCTCATGTTGGAAACCCAATAACCAATACAAGCCGTTCGATTTGTTTGTAAACTATGTATGTGGGCATAGTCACTATGCTTACTAAGATTAGTATATTTATTTACTAAATGTTTTCAACACTATGCACTAATAGTAGTATTAAAAGTAGATTTCACGTATGAAAGCATTATTGGTTATCATAAGACAAAACTCGCTCATTTGGTGTGTGCGATTGCATTATGTGATGTGGGACAACTTATGATAGCTTCATTTTTCCAAAATCATTTGTAAATTCCTACGCACGGATATTCACATGGAGTAAACCCGTTCCGTGTTAGCGGCGTGTCTCGGTGAATTTCCCTCAACTTTTCTTTTGATTGCTGCACCCATAACACTCATGTTATTCATATTTTAATTTGACTAATATGAGAATGATTTAGTTTGATCTGAGCGTTTGTTGTGTTTCTTTTTATGCAATACGCTCGGGTCAGGTACGATTGCAGTTAGCGAAGATTTCCTTGCCTCGGAGAGCGAAGACGAAAATTTGGTAGATCTACTATATATGTGTATCTCCCTCTACCCTTTGTTTCAGCTGCCTTGCTGTATATACATGTGTATGTGTAACTCTGATAATCATTGTATATTATAATCAAATGTATATTTTCAACTGCTTTTGAACTGTTAATTGTTTATTATATGTTACCCTTCCGCTGTGAGTTTCTGTTATTGTTTTCCCTTCTTCCTTGCTTTTATTTTATTTTCCCGATAACTACCTGCATTTGCGATCTGTTTGGGTCGCATGTGTTGATCATTGTCGATTTGAACGGTCAAAAATCCAGGTCGTTAGAATTTTCATAGTTTAGTTTGTAAGTAAATTAACAAATGTAATTGCAAGAATAATAAAAGGAAACGGATTAGTGTGAAACAAGGATTAAACCATATTGTGAAATATTCACAGCTCAAAAATAATTAAAAGAAATGTCTTGCAATTGCATATTCCTATTCAGACGGTTGTTTTATATCATACTATGAAAATAAATTTTATTACTTCTTCAGTAACCAATCAATTAGGAATAAGTGTAACTTTCTAAAAGATAAACTTACAAAGTCGGTTAGTAAAAGAGAATACAACTAAAAGATGTTATGTAAATAAAAAGTATAAGAGACCAAGTTAGATGCTTGATAGCCAGAAAATAATGTAACCTATATCATAATTGTACGGACACATAAATAGGCCATAACAGAAAGATTGGACATATTTTAAAGAATAATATTATGATAATTGTACAGGCGAAGAAATAAATCATAATAGACAACGTGGACGTGTTTGAAAAATAGAATTATAACATGGAAAGTCAACAATTAAAAGAGAAATAAAGTAAGGAAGGCTTATTATAAGTAAAACTTAAATTTGGAATTAAGTTTTGCAAGAATATATCAACAGTGGTTCGTTCCGACAACGATTGCTGATTGGGAAAAATAAGTAATCGATAAATAAGTATATAACATAAGTGGTCTGCTCCCAAAGCCACTACTGATTAGAAAAAATAAGCGACTAATAAAGTTAATAAGAAAGTGGATAAGGTGTGGATTAGATAGAATCGAACAAATAACGGTAATCAGTGTTATAATAAAAGAAAAGGAAAATAAGCTAAACACATAATGAAAGATTAGACACAGGATCTAACAAAACAGCACAATGTGTTTGGAGCAATTCGAATGGAGTTGGATGAAGGGCCTACCGAAGCTGATCATTGTGGACAGTGGAGCACGTCCAATATGTTGTTTAGCATGGTTGATGGAAAGCATGAGACTTCTACGAGATGTGAGGATACTCTAAGATGACACTTTGGGGGTAGGCCTAATGAAGCTGCACTCCCGAAGGCAGGTCTTAATGGTTCCATCAAGAGAGTATGTCTCGACTGCATTTATATTGGGGGGCAATCAGAAGATTAATGGGGGACTTTAGGATTCTGCGGTTGCCTCGGCTCCGAGAGCAGGGTCTCGTAATTAGGATCCAATAAGAATAGTAATCGTTTGGATACCTGTTGTCATTAGTCAGAGCGAGTACCGAAAAGACTGAAGCTAGACCTACATGCCAATGATCTTTCACTATCGAGACATTGAATTGTTGGGAAATGCGGGTCATGGATCTTAAGGCAAACTTAACACTAAAGGGAGGTGAACAATGTTTAGTTTAATTTATGAATTTTATGAAATCTTTTTGAATATATCAAAAATAAATGCAAATCATAGACATGAAACAATCACAAAATCAAACATAGATGCAAATAATAATAAGTAAAAGCAATAAAGAAAAGAACATACTGGGATTTTTATACTGGTTCAGAGTTACCCTACATCTAGCCCAATACAACTTTGGGTTGATGCGAGTTTCTTTTTATATAATATCCAAATTACAATCCTCGATTTCACAAGCCACGAGGACGATCCCTCCTGTTTCTCGAGTACTGTGGGACTTAATTGATTTTCCAGGTTACAGTCGCTCCCAATTAATTTGCGAACTACAATCACGCCCAGTTGATTTGAACGGGATACAACCATATTTTCAGTATTGGTTTTGGAAGAAAGACTCGATAGAACTTTGATCTTGCAATCATTGATTATAGAAATTCCTACAAATTTGAATAGCATTTGAATCTTTGAGAGAGTGTGGTAGAGAATCAAAGTAAAAAAGAATTGGTTTAAATTCTCTTTGAATTTCGGTAGAATTTGATTATAGAATCTTGAATTTTAAATAATAATGTGTCCTCTCACCAGAACTTGTGTCCTGACCCCCTCCTCATAACATACTCGCAGGTTTGATTTATGGCATAAATTTGATAGCTTTTAGACACTTGTTAGGCAGTATCATTATTTTGATAAGGCTATATTTAATTATGATATTTTATTCATTCCACTTTAAGATGTTTTATTGAGCTCTGATATATATACTATCTCTGTCTGCAACAGACCAGACAAGCCAACTAGAGCTTTGATAGATTGAGATTTTTGAGAAAAATTAGGTCTATCGAAATTTGGGTTATTACACATGCCCCACAACCGAGGTTCCTTTGAAGACATACTGTCGCAGTTGCCCTTTCCTCATATAAGTTCTTCTATGATGTCATGGAGTTGTTTGCATTCATCTGTGTCGTGTCCTGCTATTTCATGAAATGAGCAGAATTTCCTGAAAGCCCGATCACGCTTCGTGGGCCCTCTTCCAAATAGTCTCCTCGCCGGGAGTGAGTCTTTGATTTCTTGAAACATTGTTTCTAAACTCGTCTTTGGCCTTGTAAACGAGTTGTATTTAGGCTCTCTCTTCAACTTATTCCCCAAGCCTTACTTGTTTTCGGCTTTGCGCTTTCCCTTGCCGGATGGTCCGTTATCCTTAGTTGCATTAACCTCGAAGGCTTCACAATCCGCCCTCGCATCCTCTTCCTTCAAAAACATATCGGCTTCGAAGTAGTATTACTCGAGATTCTACGAAGAATCTCGTTCAAGTGACCTCTTAAACTCAGTGCTTACCAAGGCACCGAAAACAAACGCCAGCAATCCCATTGATGGATCCAGCTGGTCGACCATGGCCATGCGATGTTAAATCTATCCAAGAAAGTATGTAGAGATTATCAATTTTCTACCTTATTGCCGCTAGTATCATTACGTTTTTGAGTCATGCTACGTGGACCCAAAACTGCCCCATGAATCTCTCAATCAATTCTATCCAGTTGTTGATTGAGTTGTTTTCCAGCAGTCTAAAACATAGAGCGGCTATGTACGATAAAAATAATAGGAAGCACGTACTTGGCCATCACTTCCTCTGATGCTCCAGCATTTCCATGTGCCTTGTGTAACGCATAAGAAGGATCGTCAGACATCTCCTTTCGTCGTAAGCTTCCAATACCGATAATTTGAAGTCCTTGTGGATTCCTCAAGTTTCTAATATTCAACGTAAAATGACTCCATTGCATATTACCAAAATCTTGGTTCGACAAGCCACCTCGAGTAGCCTGCCGAATAATTTCAGGAATTTTTTTGCCACTACAAAGCAACATTCTCCAATTTGGTACAGTCCACGTCTGGGCCGAACTAAAATGTTGAGCTATGTAGACCTAGATTTTGAGATATTTGAGCACTTGAGCTTGGTTGGTTTATTCGATTGACTCTGAGTTTGTGCGAGTGAATGCTCAAGTCCTGAGCGATCTAATGTCAATGAGTTCGTAGTGTGATGGACTTGCAAAAGGGCAGGTCAACATGTAGTTTTCATAAGATGGGTAGTATTCTTTCATTAAGGTTTATTCTACAAATATGCATAGTCCATCGATCCGTTGCTTTATGGAATCATAAATTCATGGTTTAATCAAAATTGGTTTTTCTAGTTTGAATTTCAAACTTCCTGCATAGACTCAAAATTCATCAGCACAAGTCACAGTTTCCCCAGAAGACTATGCTGGAAATCCACATAGAGCAACATGATTGATGATTGACATGTGGTGTAATTCAAAGGTAGAAATCAAATGATTGACACGTGACATAATGTAATGGTCAAAACCAGAGATATGTATGCATCGACCGTCTATAACACTGGTATAGTTTTTAAAATAAGTATTTCAGAAAAATATCGAATTGAGGATGATCTAACTTAATAATATCTTTAACAAACAACACTGCAATTTCTAGAATAATATGAAAAAGAACTGAAATTTTCGATCATTGAAATATTTCATTCATTTATCGATTTGAGGGTGCTGCAACTATGATGTATATGAGTATGATAGCCGTTATCTTAATATAAGCATTTCATGTTAAAAACAGACCTTAATATTTTAATATCTCACACCATGAGAGAAAACATAGCATTTTGTTTGAAAACTACGTTGACAATGCTTATGATTCCCATTTAATACCTCATCAACCTATTGCATAGCAGTATAGTTTGACATGTGAATTTGTCTAATATCATTTCTTCTTCTATGTAGATACGCTGATGTAACGGTTAAATTATACATCTTCGGGGTCTATTTCTGAACGGTAGTAGAATAGAAGAGAATGAAAGAGATGATAAAAGTTAGAGAAAAGAAGAATGCATAGATATAACTGGGCAAATCCAACATCAGCACGCGCGTGTTTGATTTGTCCAACGCGTGGAACAGAAAAATGCTCAACCATATCATTTTCCACCTTCCCTGGATAGATATAGCAGGGCAAAGCTAACGTCATCTAACTTAATAATTTTTTAACTTTTTCCGATGGTACCGAGATGGTTGATTAACGTCCGATGCTCTGTCACTGGCACCGTTGTTAAATTTGACGGCCAAGGGTACAAAAATCGTTGCTTACGGGAAATAATCGTCTGGACCCGAAATTTCGTGGTTCCATGGACCAAAGCAAGCAATTTGGCCTCATGATTTCAGGTGGGATTTGTACTGGTTACACCAGCCAAACTACTATGACATCTGTGTAGGAATTAATTATGAAATGATGTACATGTCATTGCCGACAGGTGAGAAGTTAATGATTATCTGTTCATTGTCTATCCAGGAAAAGGCAACAGTGATATGATAGGAATATCATGAATATGATTTTGTTCACATCCTTTTTAAGGATGTGAACAAAACACTCCACCCTGATTGGTGGAAATCAGGGGTACCCATATGGACCCCCCTGATTTCCACCAATGGGGACCGAGTGTTTTGTTCACATCCCTTAAAAGATGTGAACAAATTCGCACTCGGAATATCATCTGCTCTCCTTTCTACGCTGCTTGGATTCTTCTTCTTTCATCTTTCAGCTTTGAAATCATACATATATCTGATAACTAGTTTATTTGCTGTATGTCAAGGGTATAAAACCTGAAAGTAAAAGGAACCCGCGATAAAAAAAAGCTAAAAAGAATTTGTTTCTTTCAGTCCTTAAATAATTAACGTGTTTCTTTAGCCATAGTGAATCTATGATGCATTAATGTGATACGATTAGTAAAGTAGACGTTGTACAAGAATACAAAATTGGTGTAAATTAGTGGTTTGTAGTGGAGTAAAAGACGGGGAATGCATATATTCATATTGCTGCCTAACTAACCGTCGTCATAATTTATTACTATGGTATGGAGTCCCCTCATGCAATAATGTTAAAGCAAGTATTCTGTCCTAAACCCCACTGATTCCCTTTGCACCAAAATGATGCGAATTATGCATTAATTTTCACACTCTACGAAACGTCACCCAATTAATAACGAATACAAAAGAGTTTTGCAAATATAATAATAGACGTGGGAACTGATTATTTGAACGATTTACGGGAATCGTACTACTCTCCATGGAACATATTATAACTCGAGCCTAAATGAACAAAGGAAACGTTTAGATCCATCTACCCAAGTTCAAATCAAGATGGTCATCAAGGCAGTTGTCTAGGGTCTCCGACCTTATATTATGCATATTTTAATATTTAAACATGTCTCGACATATAAGAGCCTAGGAATATCTCGATATGTCTACGGTTTTTGATTATTTTCGGTATTCCAGGACCGGTCCTGAATTAACTTGTTACTGTTTGCCGCACTCTAACTACGATTCATTGGTGTAGGACTAACTGCATTTTATATTATGATTGTTAAAAAGAGGTCACTGCGACTTCTATAGGATGCATACAGATTCATTTGTGAGACGCTCATCTAACTGCATGCAACCCTAAGATGCGATTGCAACAGCGTTATTGCGATGAAGTTATGATTGCATGAGAAGTTGCAGTTATAATTTATATCTAGGGATGGTATTAGATCGGTTTTAGGACGGTGGTCGTTTTATTGTACAGTAAATCCAAGGTATGCCCATCAGAATATAAAATCGTTGCTTCTACCAGCTGCCAAACTGTGATGGCATTTTGCCACGGAATTAACTATGAAATAAAAATGTACATATCTTTGCCGACCGATGACAAGCTAGTGATAGCGATTTATATCATCTATCCAAGAAAAGGCAGCAATGATATGATGGGTACAGAAGTAGAATATATGCATCTACTCTCGTTTCTCCTCCTTTTCCCTTCAAAAGTACTTCTTTTTTACCTGTTTATCGGCTTTATGTCCACGGCATAATACCTAAAAGTTAAAAGAACTAGCTTGCTAAAAGAAATCAAAAGAATTTGTGTCTCTTCTTCTTCTTCACCTTTAGATGGTTAATGTGTTTCTTTATATATAAAAATCTATGATGCATGATAATATGATATGATTAGATGCATATGAATACAAAATAGGTGACGACTGGTAGTTTGTAGCAGAGTAGAAGACTGTGAATGGATATTTTCATATTATACTGCATGCCCAGCTAATTGTCATCCTAGTTTAATACTATGGAGCCCCCCAATCATGCGATTATATTGTCGATCAAGTATTCTGTCCTGATCCTGTGATTGCCACACCTTCAGAATGGTAGCCCAACCAGCAACGAATACAAGAGTTGCATAAATATACAACGCATGTGAGAGCTGATTATTTGTGCCACTTATGGCAATCGTACTGAGTAAACTACATTTAACATATCATAACATGCGCTTGAGTAAACCAAAAGAAACATTTACATCAAGCATCGCCCAAGTTTATGCTGGGATCAATCAATCAACGCAGCTTTTCGGCTTGCGAGTGCGATGGATGCAGCATACATGTAAATTACAAAATGAATAATGAATAATTTGATATCAAAATTGTATATGAGTATGCAGTTGAACCATTATCATAGCACTCCAATGCACAATAATCAACTCTATTTTCTTAGTAATGCTTGATCACTCAACGATCGAAATAAAGCGAGGAAAACCTTGAAAATATCCAGGAATTTTTTTTAAAATGTTTTTTAAAAAATAGGAAATTAATAATAAGAAAAATACTTATGAGTCTGGTGGTAGAGTAAAATTGTTGAAATTTTAGAGGAGGAAGATGAAAAAATTAGAAGAAAGAAGAATAAATAAGAAAACTTTCATTTTTTCAAAATTTTTTTTTCATACCACAAAATGAAAGATTACACTTACATTTATAGCATTACAAGAATTATAGAATCTTCTTCTCTAGAATTGTCCTTAACCCCTAATTTCTACTTTCCTTAACATATCAAATTTCATTTGATAACTCTTACCATTTATTCTAGTCTTCCATTAATACAATATTTAAATTCATTGCACAATTAATATTTTCCTAAAAACCAAGTTTATTTCCAACATCATCTCTTAAACTTGGTTTTACTACTCCAAACCGATTCCTTGATTCGAAACACTTTCTCTTCGATTTGTGATGCACTCTCTCATCACCTTCAAAAATTAACGAAACATTTTCTCTTCAATTTGTGACGCACTCTCTCATCAACTTCAAAAATTAACGAAGCACTTTCTCTTCAATTTGTGACGCACTCTCTCATCACCTTCAAAAAAAAAAAAAAAATTTGGAGCACTTTCTCTCCATGGTGCACTTTCTCACCAACAATTCTAAAATAAAATTTCTTCCACGGTCACTTGTGCCATGTTCAACAACAGCTTCGATAGCTGCTGCAAGTTTGCTTCTTTCTTTTCTCCAAAGCTCTTGCCTTTAGAAGCTCCTCGTCTTCTTCGTTTTCATCTTCTTCGACAGACTTTTCAGATTTTCCATTCTTCTGCTTTTGGGATGCTGGATCAACGGTATGCGGAGACCCTTACTCTTCTTCTTCTACCGCTTCAGCCATGGAAATCAAATACGCTTTCCGATAGTTTTTTTTTTGGAAATTATTGTTTGAACTTTCTTGCTGACTCGACTAGTTAGCTATTTTCATCTCTCCCACCTCTCTTAACCTGACTTTGTTGAAATTTTAGAAGAGGAAGATGAAGAAATTAGAAGAAAGAAGAATAATTAAGAAAACTTTCATTGCTTCATTTTTTTTTCATACCACAAAATGAGAGATTACTCTTACATTTATAGCATTAAAAGGATTCTAGAGTCTTCTTCTCTAGAATTGTCCTCAACCCCTAATTTTTACTTTCCTTAACATATCAAATTTCATTTGATAACTCTTACCATTTATTCTAGCCTTCCATTAATAAAATAATTAAATTCATTGCACAATTAATATTTTCCTAAAAACCAAGTTTATTTCCAACAAAAATGGATCCTTATGACTAACAATTTTTCATTCTACTCTTTTCAGATCGAATAGACTCAAATTCGTGTATTTTTTTTCTTTCAAAGATTAAGAGGTCCAGGTTTTTGGTTGTAAAATCTGAGTAAGTATATATACATCGAACCTACGATATATGTTTCAGGTAATTCACAGTGATATGCAATTGGTGATGATCAAACCTTTGATCTTTAAAGTGAGAGCCACATGTTTTTCATAGATATGCAATTGGTGGTTAGATTAAGGGATCTTTATTCTTGTTAACGCAAAAAGGACATAAATACCAACTTAAAGACAAAAACATCAATCCTTGTAGGGATTTTGACTATGTTCCGTATAAATCCAGTCACAAAAAAATTAAACAAGAAAACAAATAGATAGAAGATGCAAATTTATAGTGGTTCGACTATTAACCAAACCTACATCTACTTTAAAGGTGTTGTTTATTCTCATTTTTTCGATTACATGTTGTTTGACTACACCAGATTTAATAAAGATCAATCACAAGTACAAGAGCTAATAAGAGTAGATCACAATAAGCCTTAAATGATGTTGTACAAGAGGAGAAAGTTGAATATATATATATTTTAGCAACATAATGGTTGGGAGAGAACAAATCTTCTTCATGTTGGAGATAACATGATATGTATAGGAGTTTGGAGACGAATTTGTTAGGATTGCCTCACATATTGTTAAGGAGGAATGTTGGTTTAAATACAATAGTCCGACATCACGGAATATATTGAAGGAATTGTGTACAAATATGAGCTGGTAGACACGTAACATAAGAGATTCCTTTAGTTATATGAGAGTTGTGTGCCAACTCATATGCGTGTAAGGGAGGGGGGCTTTGTTCCGACCGTCGTTACATAACAGTGGTATCAGAGCCGAAGGTTCGAATTGGGCCATGCAGGCAAGGCAGTGCTCTCAAAAGATACTCATAGGATGCGAGTCAATGGGGGAGACTATTAGGATTGCCTCGCATGTTGTTAAGATGGAATGATGATTTGGATGCAATAGTCCCACATCATGGAATATGTTGAAGGAATTTTGTACAAATATGAGCTGGTAGGCACGTAACATCAGAAATTCCTTTTGTTATATGAGAGTTGTGTGATAGCTCATATGCATGCAAGGAATGGGGGCTTTGTTCCGACCGTCGTTACATAATAGAATTAGATCAGACCATTACACCAGAAAGCCTATATAGGGAGTAGGAAGCAACACCAAAAACCTCAAGGTCATATGACTAAATATAATGGATCAACAACAATTCATAGGCTGTGGATTGATACTGATCCATAGCCATGAGTCATATAGCTCTATGGTTTGTTTGTGAGGTTTCTTGTCTTCTTATGATGTCTCCTGCAAAGTTTTATAACTTTTGGACTTCGTTTGCTATAGTTTCACAGTCGGTTGGTTTTGAACTGAGTTCGGTGCTGGATGATCCACTTACAACTTGAGCTAGGAACATTAGAATGCAACAAAATTTGGTGGAGATGCTAAAGAAGTGACCATGATCACAATGGTATTGTGCAGTTAAAGCGCTTAGCGGTTCTATAGCGGTGGAGGTGCAAAAAGGTGTAGCGGGTATAAAATGGGGAAACAATGGGGATATAGCTGAAGCGCCAAAAGGTTAATACATATTGAAACCAAATATGTAAAACAAATTAATTATCGTTCCCACATTATATGCGTAGAAGAAACCACTTTTAATTAATCTTATGTAACAAAACTAAAGAATATCGTGATCATGCACACTAGATTTGATAATTATAATAGATTTCTATAATATATTAAATACTTATGCATTTAAAATTAGCTATTTATACTATCTTTATTGATCTTTTTATAAAGAGAACTAGTCAAACCAAGCTCTGTGTATTAATATTGCTAAAGCGGATGCTAAAAAGCCTTAATTTAACGGAAAATAGCGGGGCTAAAAGTGGATCGACTGTTCTTCGACACTAAATTGAAATACCGTAGCGGTTGAAGAGCGCTACGTGCTGTAGCGGGGCTTTAGCGAAACTTTAACTACATTGCAATGGTGTGACCCTTGACATGTGGCACTTAATGCATATAGATCGGAACCAATCCATTCACTTATTATATTTCTTGATAATTTTCCTTACTTCCTTCTTTAGTCTTCTTTTGAGTGTCTTAGTCAAGTTTCGGGTGATTCTAGCTTCGTTTGGACATTTAAACTTCTGCAGACTTCTATTTAGGCTACAAACCTGGTTAATATTCCCCGATAGAGTACGTCTTCGTTGAAAACAAGATGCACTCTAGAATAAATTATCTTACAATGGCTTGTTCGACTGGTCATATGAGGCTGTACCTGGAAACTTTGTTTGACTTGTCGGCCAGTTGCTTGTGTTTCAGAGTCGGATCTTCATAATTGCTTGTTACTTTGGAATCTTTTACTCTAAACTTCATAGAATTCAATAGAATATGTTACGAAGGTTGCTCGAAAATTTTGGAGTCCATAGGATGTGCGTATATGGTTCGGTATCGATTCATGGGGTGTGAATCAATATCGATCCATTTACTTAGAAATCTAAGTTTTATTATTTACATGTTTGCTCTAACTTGATCCTTTCCTCGTTTCCAGTGCTTGTTACTACCAGTAGCTACCACTATGGTCGACATCATGTTTAACGGTCTATAGTTTTAATGGTGAAATATTTAAATAGTTTATTTAAATATTAGTTATTAATCAACTAACGGTTGCAAAATATGATTTTTCATATACAATCGAATTGGAATCGAGAGCACTTCTATTGAGTCCAGTTCATTCGCTATGTGAATATAATGTATAAATGTTACTATATTTTAAGATCGATAAATTTGATGGTGAAATCGGTCTTGAAACAGGCGAAAATTGTCACTTTGGTATATAGTCTAGGAAATCAGCGAAAGTTATACCATTGAAACTGTTAGAGAATATGCTAGAAGATATATTATCTTTATTTAATGTTAGAGAATATGCTAGAAGACATGTTGCATTTATTTATTTGTATGATTTGAGTTTATATTTGGTATTGAATTATTTATTATAATAAACCCAAATATACTCTAGTATATGCTTATCTAGAATGTCCTTTTAGATAAGGATAAACTATGTATAAATAGAGGCAAGGATTGACAATGGAAAAAAAAACATCTTCTGTAATAATCAATAAATATATAACAATGTAGTCTTTTATGCTTTACCGTTTAATCTCTCTCTTCTCTCTTGATCAAATTCTAACATGGTATCAGAGTTTGGTTATACAGAGAAACAAAGAGAGAGAGGATTGCTATCAATTTCGCTATTTCCGATTGGTTAGAGTAAAATCACGGTTAACCACCCAAAAAATCAAAGAATTGAAACGAACGAACGAAACTCTCGCCGCCTCTTATATTTTTATGAAATCGATATGGTTTCAGATTGGTTTTGGTCCAAATCGCTGTGAAGATTGTTGAGACTAGGGTTTCGAAATCTGATTTCCTGAGGCTAGGTTTACGATTTTGGATCTTGGTTTTTCCAAAAAAAACGTCACGCACACAAACCCAGTCTTCCTTTTGTTTTCTTCAAGATTCGGATTGGGTTTGTCTTCAGTTTCAAATCGGTCTCTTATTATTATTATTATTATTATTATTATTATTATTTTCTTTTGGGTTTTGAACATGTATTGGGGTCACTACCGATGCTTCAAATTGGGTAGTGGGGTTGATGGTCTGCGTTGTGATAGGGTGGTTTTGCGTGATTTTGAAGTTGTTGAAGACTATTTGTGACTGGTGTCTTCAGTTGTGGTTTGGTCTGAAGATGTGATGGTGAACTATTGGTATAGAAGATTGGTGCGTTTGTTGATCGATGAAGTGGACGTGGCGCTTGGCTATTCGGAATTTGAGCATCTTGAAGATGGAGGCGGACATCTAGTTGAATTATTTCAGTTGTATGGGTGTTGTAGTTTGGATGTGGTGTAGTATACAATGATGGATGGAGTAGTTATTCTATTGTGGATGACTGAAGTGGTGATATAAGGAGGATGGGGAAGTAAGTGATGGGTAGAGAGATGGTATGAGGAGAAGTGTTTGAGTTTAGTGCAGTTTGGGAAGTGGAATGGCTATATTGTATGGAACAGCTGTTATGAGTGGGTTGTGAAGTCAATGGAGTTAAAAGTGGTCGTATGTGCAGTGATAGTTTGGAGTTGCGATATGATTAAGGAGTATGTTGTGCTGCGAATTGCTTGTAGCTATGCAAGTTATTGATTAAAGTGCAGGTGTTGAAGAAGGTGGTTCTGGTGGTTAGTTTCACATTGAAGGTAGTGGTGGTTGAGGATGGATCTGGTTGTCGGATGGAGGAGTTAGGCTTTTGTGATGATCGAGTCTGAAGTATGAATTGGGTATTGGGGTTCACGAGTTGCTTTGGGTGTTCGGGACTATTGCGTTGTGGACTTTCTGGTGATGGGTTGTTGATTTGTGATGAGGGGAATGCTTGACGTGGTGTTGATGAGCTGAAGCTGGCTTATGAAGTAGTTAGTTGAAAGCATTGGACTGTTTTGGGCATTAGTAGTTTCGTTGCAATTTGGGTGAAGGGTGATCTGCGTGTAGTTGATGTTTTAGGATGGTCTTGGTTTAGACGTAGTAGAGATGGAAATGAGACTGTGAAGTTGGAATTAGATTTGTTGCTAGGTGAACTTATGGTGGTAGAATTGGTGTTTGAGAATGAATACGGGATGGCCGAAATTGGGGTTTATGTTGTATGTTTTTGGATTGAGGAGTTTTGCAGGTGTTTGAAATAGTTCGATGCAGAGGAGAAGGTTGGCTGTAAGAGATGAAGTATGCTTTTGAATTGCATTGTTGGTAGGAGTATGATGAAATGGGTTGATTGAGTCGTTAGAGAGTAACATTAGGTTGAAGATGTTTATTTGTTCGTTTGATGTCTATATCGGTAACCCTATTTATTAGGAGGACAATTGATGTTGATTGAATGTGGTAAATGGTATTGTAAGGTATGTTTGGAGGATGTAAACATATGTTGATTCATCCCTATTGATTTGGTTTTTTTTTATTTGATATGTTTGGGGGATGCAAACATATGCAAACTCATCCCGTTTTGGTTTCTTTGTATGTTTTGGGGATGCAAACATACAAAAACACCTGGGACCTGTTTTATCATTTGGTCGCTCAGATCTTTTGCTTACCGATCAGATTGAAGATAGTTGAGTTATTTTGAAGTTTCAGATTGGAGTTGTTAAGCTATTTGGAATTATAGTTGAATGTTTGATGCTTGGTGTTTGGTGTTACTCTCTAACAATATTGAAATGGTTGCTCGATCTTGCTACTCTTCAGTTTGCAGCTTATATTTG
This sequence comes from Allium sativum, assembly GCA_030737875.1. Lineage (NCBI taxonomy): Eukaryota > Viridiplantae > Streptophyta > Magnoliopsida > Asparagales > Amaryllidaceae > Allium > Allium sativum. The sequence goes on along the minus strand of CM060913.1, from coordinate 537,311,539 downwards.
GCAAACTCACGATTTTTCGCATCGTGAGATTGAGGAGGGATGTTAGAGAATATGCTAGAAGATATGTTGTCTTTATTTAATGTTAGAGAATATGCTAGAAGATATGTTTCCTTTATTCAATTTTATTGATTTGGGTTTATATTTGGTATTGAATTATTTATTATAAGAGATCCAAATATACTCTAGTATATGCTTATGTAGAATGTTCTTTTAGATAAGGATAAACTATGTATTAATAGAGGCAAAGATTGACAATGTAAAAAAAACATCTTTTGTAATAATCAATCAAAAAATATATAACAATGTAGTTTTTTACGCTTTACTGTTTAATATCTCTCTTCTGTCTTGATCAAATTCTAACAGAAACTATAATGATGAGTGATGAGCTTGGTCGACTTTCGTGGTAATTGGAGGCCTTGTTTGATCGCACAAGATCAAAATGTGTATTGATTTAGTCGTAAGAATAAAATCAATTGAATATAATAATATTATCTTAAATCCTAATTCCTTAGTGGTCATCTAATGTACATCTTCTATTCCCTTCCCGCAATTCACTGTTCAACCAAAATCAAGCCGCCGTTCTCAAATGCTTCAGAAAATCAAATCGATGAGAAATACTCATTAATAGGCCACACCGATAGGCTCATTGGACATGCAAGGATGAGCTCTACCTCCTGCATATCTTTGGACGGGAGTGGAAATAGTTGAAGTCAGGACCACACTACGCCAAAAATCGAATTAGAAAACAGTGATCACACAACATAAGCTTGATTTGTTTTTGTCCCAACATTTTCCACTGTTTCACACAACATATGGAAATAATACCTGTTGTCTGAATAAGTATGTGAATTCTCTATGTACAACCTTGGAATCAGACAACATTTTATATGTCATCTGATTTAAGTTATCAATTTTTTTAGTTTTAGGTCCAACTTTTCCCTCTTAGTTATTTCGTGGCCTCTCTTTTTATTTTGTGTTCCTCTAATATTTTGGTGGTCGCCTTCCTCAGATTATTTCCTCCTCAATATTTTGCGTCACCTCTTCTTTCCCTCTCAAAGCAAAAACCTTTAATCTCACTCTCAAAGCCAAATTGACAGAACTAAGTCGACCACGTTCCCTCTTCTCTCACTTATCGTCTCTTATCAAATTGCGACTTTGATGTTAGAAACGGGTGGACATTGGAAATTTAGGGCTTCTCGTCTCTTATTAAATCGCGACTTTGATGTGTGAATACTTCATCATTGCTTCGTTTCTCTATAGCTTTAGTCGCCTCTCCTTCTTGTTGAGCTCAGTTGAGAAAGGTATGATTTTTTACCATTTTGGCTTGTGTTGTCTCGATTTGGATATCTGCCAATGATGAATTAGTGAAATTAAAAGGGTTAAAAACCCTTACTGTCTGATTTTGATTGTTGATTACTTGCTTAAACTTTGTGCCTTGGTTGATGAATTTATTGTCGGATATGTTGTCTCCGATTCCTTGATTTGTTGCCTTTATATTTGTTGATTTTGGCCTTCGATTTTGAACAAAATTAATTTTTTACTTTATTTCCAGTGATTTTTGTGACACCCCGTGTCCGTTAATGTTACTTACAAAGGGAATGCATTAAGTTTCGTGAAGCGTTATAGGTAAACAGAAATAGAAATATTACAAGACAGATATAAAAGCAACAGCAGAATTTGAATTTTTATTTCAAACATAAAATCATAACATCATGGTCTAAAATACCATAAGTCTGAAACTGCATAAAAGCCATTACAATAAAATAAAACTTTCTGTCTTGTTCTATCAGAGTACATGAAAAACATAATTCCCCAAAAAGAGACAAAGCCATGGTAGAGATAAGAACTTGAGTAATACTTCAAAACCTGCTCCAAGCAAGATGATAACTGAGTCCTGACTAAGCCTGAGAATTCCTACCCTGTGAACCTGGGGGAGGGGGGAACAGAAGAAGGAAGAGGAAACAAAAAGGGTCAGACATAAAGTCTGGCGAGTCTAGTAACTTTTAGCAAGTAAATAAATAAAAGTAGAATGACAGACATATAAGATGGATAAGGAAGATAACAATATAAGAGAAAGGTATGACAAGGTAAACATGATAGGGTGCATACGCTTCCTTAATGATTAATCTGCACTACTACTAGTATACCAAGTACGTAACAGGATTACATACTCCCTAATTGCTTAACAGAAACAAGATGATCCCAACAGAAATATAATGGTAGTTTTAGGTGTACTCTAGTAACGGGTTTTAACCCAAATAGAATTAGCCAGTACCTAAACAGGAATAACGGGTGTTAGCCCCAACAAAAACACAGGTACCCCACAGAAACAGACAGGACAAGATGTACCCTATTTACTACCCTAGTCGATCGGCTCCCTACTCTGTAGATACCCTGTGATGGCCCCACGGTAGGGTGTATCATTCCCTAAAGTGGCAACCCTTCATTTCCTGGATGTGCACAACCATATCTACTGATGTCACAACATCTTATTATCCCAAACAGGCGGAGTCATGCACACACATGACCTCGTTGGAACGCACCGCCAACACCGCCTCCACATTTGGATCTCTTACAATCAGTCAGTAAGCGTGCCCCTTCTCCGACCTAGTTCCGAGTTCTCTACTCGATACATACTCCGGCCTACTGAATGAAATGGGTCCCACACAATATGATACAAGCTATCCCCTTTGTCTTGTATCCTCCGCTAGGTTTTCCACAGGTTCTATTTTACCCTGAAGGTGTCTTTAATTTTATATAACCCCAATCTTTCTACCGGTTATGCTTACCACTAGGTGTCTTTAATTACATAACCTTATCGGGCTAAGTTTGTGGGCCTATATGTAAATATTACCCACCCCCTCAAATTTACTTAACCCACCCCCTATCCAATCAATTTTACTTAACCCTAACTTCATTTCATAATCATACAATCCTTATGGATTAGATTAAGTCAAGTTGTACAATTCATTACCTAATCCATTTATGGTTTATAATAGGCTAGGCCTCCTACATTAGGCCTACAACTTGTGGATGCTGGATATGTCGGCCGGCTCCGGACAGTCTTATTCCACCAATTAGGCCTAACCTCGTGTCATAGCCCGTCTCGTATTTGCACACTTAGACCTCCCACATTAGGTTCAACATTAGTGGTTGCTGGATATGCCGGTCGGATTCGAGCATACTTCCACCACTAATGCAACCTAACCTCGTGTCATAAGTACAATTACAATTTCTAATTGTAATTATTAAACATTCCATTTTTATCCAATTCTTACCTATGTCCTTATAGGTGATTATTTCCCACTTCCCCCTTTTGAATTATATGACCAATTCATATAAACATTATCTAAATTATGCCATTTCTAACATCTTTCCCCCGTTCCCTAACTAACGTATTCACATATATTTGGCAGCATCTAGGCTGGAAAATAGCCTAGTCATGAACCATAAAAGAGAAAGGTGATGGGAATAATGACAATAGTGATCATTCTAAAAGTGACATAAATATATATACTGGCAAAGACAAGTAATAAGCATAATAAGGTGGACGTAAAAACAGATCTAGTAAAAAGAGTAATAATAAAACTAGATCCAATACTTAGGATGAACAGATCCAAATAAGAATTCATATGTCTAATAGTAACAGATCTTAACTAATCATAATATGGTAATTAAGGTGGACATAAAAACATATCTAGTAAAAAGGGTAATGATAAAACTAGATCCAATACTTAAGATGAACAAATCCAAATAAGAATTCATATGTCCAATAATAATAGACCTCAATTAATCATAATATGATAATTAAGGTGGACATAAAAGCAAATCTAGTAAAAAGGGTAATGATAAAACTAGATCTAAACAAAGGTTCAATTGTACATATACTGATAATCCCAAATTAACCACAAACTTAGAGAAAAGGTAAGATTCGCATATGTGACATAATGAATTAACCACAAAAGGATTAGATCTAAAGAAACAAGTTAAGATCCCAAACATGTCATCACAAGTGAATTAGATCTATAGAAATAGATCTAGCGTAGTACAAGTTAAGATCCCAAATATGACATCACAAGTGAATTTAGATTTATAGAAGTAGATCTAGCATAGTACAAGTTAAGATCCAAGGATGTCATAGAATCAAAATTTATAATAGATCAAATATGATAAATATTGAGATCCAAACCATGGAATATTTTAGATTCACAAAATATGATAAGTACAAGATGATTTAATCATAGGTGTATATCCAAATCATAGTCATAACATGTTTACTTTTAATCATCTAAACCTAAAAGTAACTATACTCACAAGGATCATATCTATGAGAATAGAAGGAGAAAACTGAAATTTGAATCTCAGATCTATACTTGAGGCGCTTGATTTATAGAAGAAGAAAGGGTTAGATTCAGTTCAAGCACTGACGACATCTGGACTCCACTGGTTTTCATATGAGAAAACAAGAGAAATGAAGATATATTTATAGCTGCCAGCCTCCAGAATTCGAATGCCACCTCAGCCCAAGGGTGAATCAGGTCATGGGTCGCCACCCACTTAAAAAAGGCCCGGATACCCAAAAAAAACACTATGGGCGCACTTGGTAGGTGCACTAGTGTAAAATTGCCTTGGCGCACTTGTAAAGTGCCCAATTATCCCTATTTTGATCGTCAAACTTCTACCGTTCATAACTTCTTCATATCCGTTTTACGTAAACCAGGTGTCTATCTTGACCAGAATTTCGAGACGGACACAATGACGTAGTCTGTTTCCCTTAAATCTTAATATTAAATTAATTATTTTTTAATTTATCCTCTTTAGCGTAGTTAAAAAAATGGGGTGTTACAATTTTGATCTCGAAATTCTTGATGCTTGCACCTGGTTTTGCTTGCCCTTGACTTTGTGACTTTGTGGATCTTGCATCTTGTTGCTTGATATTGGTTGATGTTTGCAGATCTTGTTGCCTGATATTGGTTGATGTTTGGTTTGCAATTTAGTTTTATTTTCTTTACACCTGAAAAATATGTTGCCATATACATATACTATTGTGGCAGCTTGAAGAGAATTTTATGCCAAAAACAGATCGATTTTCTCTGATTGCATTTGCAACACAAACTTGGTATATAATGGATCTGTTTGTTTGTATATATGTATGAGTATACGCGTATTATAGATATGTATATTTATAATTATATAATCAATAAAACTGGCTAGGTTTGCATTTGGCATTTTCGGCACGTGTGTTCTTGAATCCAAATCCTGACTTTGATTTTCCCATGGCAATCTATTTCACCGTAGTGACAATCAGATGCATCTAGAATATCAAATGCATCTATAATATATTTATTTTTAATTTTGCTTATGCTTGAAATATTTTTCTTTTGAATGGACGTTAGGATTCTTGTATTGATGAGTATACTCGTTAATGATTGAAGAATTTTTGATGCTAATGTATATGTATACATATATACATATATATATGTACATACTCATTGTTGTTGTACTGGACTTGATCATTTTCATTGATGCTCTGCCTTGTAAGGCGGAACACACTTGCACTTGTGTTTGCATATTTTTACCCATGTTCCTTGTTGGATTGTTGATCTTGTTGCATTGTTTCATTTTGTGAAATATCTTCCATTTTGCAGCGTGTGGCCTGAATCTGATTTCCATTTTGGTTTACTGATTTTGTATATGCTTCGACTTTGATATTGTTGTCTCTAGCCACTTGTATATTTATAGTATTGGTTTGTGAGTTGTTTGGTTTTCTACCTGCATATTTTATACTTTGAACATGCATATATACATGTGTGTATGTGTGTGTGTATATATGTACATGTATATATGCATTTGTGTATGTATGAAAGAGTTGTCATTTTGAGTGTGCATTTTCTAGTTGTTACACTGGAGTGTGCATTTTCCTAACTGCATTTGTATATTTGTGGTTGGAGCACCTGAGTGTGCATTTCTGGTTGTACTTGTATATTTCTGGTTGCACTTATATTTTTGATTTGAATTGCATTTCCTTATGCTCCTGAGTTGAGCCCAAGGAGGCATGGGCTTGACCTTGTGCACATTTGCACTATGTTGAGCCTTCTGGCTTGACCTTTAAATAGTCCATGAGATTTAATCAGTGTCCCTGTCGAAACCATGAAGGGAAAATAAACTCATAAACTGAGGCAATATTAACATTCAATTTAATTTATTTTTTGCAATTTATGTTCATTTCCTTTTCCATTTTATTGCTTTGTTTATTTGATAGGTATAAGAGATAACTGGACACAAGCTGGAGCAAGCAAACGAAGACCAATATCAAAAATAAACTCGAATAAGTGTAAGTGAGTGCCAACAAAAAGAATGTTATATATGGGAGTGTAGAGAAAAGCTGTATTGTTGTATTGCATTTGAAAATGTAAGTATAATGAAAGTTATATTATATTTGAAAATGCAAGTATAGTGAAAGTTGTATTGTATTTGAATTTGATTTGAAATATAATATTCTTCTAAATAAAATTGATCATTATTTCATTTTGCAAATATAACATAAGTGTAATTGATATGCATATTAGTTAATATTTGTACTTATTTTAATAGAAAATTTTAGAAATGATACTATAACATCAAACAACGTATGCTTTATTTTCTTTTGATGTGTTAGTGCATATCAGATGACGAGGTATATCTATGGTCTGATATAAAGTGAGATCGCATGAAAAAAGACGACAGATAGGTATTTGATTATCTGATACAATTTCTTTCCATGCACAGCCTTTTTTCATGGCTGAGTTCCTATTATTAGAGTGTTGAGCATCTCTCGGGGTTTCGGTCTTGGACTGTGTAATCGGCGGCAACATCAAGGCTAGTTTAGGAGGCAAAATTTGCAAAGTATCACTATGCTAGAAGGACCGCTCCATCTTTCTTATTCAAGGATGGTGTCTTGCCCGAATTTAAAGGAATTAGGCTTTGGTTCAGATGGAAGGAGTAGTCTCTTTGAATCAATCGTCTGGTACAACTTCCTTTCTCTGTCTCTGACGGACATCAATTCATCTCTTTGATAGCCAAGGCAGGTAAGCTAAGCGCTAGCAAGCTAAAGTTCATTTTTCGCTACGATTCAACATAATAAAGATTATAGCCTAAACATTCATATTATATGATTAACATTTTAAGTGAGAAATGATGAGAACTACGTCTTCCCATGATCTTCTAAAGTTAATAAACCATATTCAAATAATTACTTTTTCTTTATTCTTTTTTATTCCACATCTTCTTAGCTTTTATTTAATTTTTCTATTGTTATAACTATAAATTTTTGACAGAGGAAGAAATATTTTATTATTCTTTATGCTATGCTAGAGTAAAAATTCTAACATAGCTAGGGATAATTTTAGATCCTAGCCCTATCTTTAATAGCATAAATCTTTGGCATATAAATATCATAATATTTCTCTTTCATTTTCAGATTTTGGTTGATAGAGTAGAGCATTTTGTAAAAAAATAATATTATAATTATACAAGAAAATTGATGTAGTGACATATGTAGCATAAAATTCTAAGACACAATAGACATGCATGTTTTGCTAATACATTAAATTACTTTGACCTATAAACACTTTTTGTTTTGGTCATATAGGTTTTGTTGAACATCAAATCTTTTGCAGAAGAGTAGAAAATGATGTTTCAGTTGCTTTATGGTTCAAGTTAAATTTCAAACTTTCTTTCTTTTATTGTTCTATCAAAATTGTTTTTCTAAGTTTACAAATGATAGTTTGGCCAATAGGTTGTCCATTTTATGAGGTGGCAAATAAATAAAAAGTGTTCATATTCTGGGAATATAAATCTAAAGGAATCCTTTTATATGCAGTATGATAATTTCGTGTTACTAAGTAATCTTGCATATGATATCTACTTAGTCCTTCCAATTTTTTGGTCTCATTTAATGATTTAGCTGTTAATTATTAGGCATTTTAACGAAATCAATGGTAAAGAAAAACTGGCACAAAATTTTGATTGAGAGTATATTTGTTTAAATGCTATAAATTAGCATTAAGACGTTGTAAATGCTCTTTTTATATTAATTTTGACTTTTGTGACTCTTTCTACACTACTGACTGTTAATATAACTGAATTTGATTGAATATTTTAATGTCTTGCTATCTTGGTTTAGGCATAAACCTAAACTTAGTAATAGTTAAGAAAGTATTTGAAGCAAATCTATTCATAAAATACACGTTTCTACAATAAAAAAAAGCAATTAATAATTACTAGACCCAACATCAAATATTAATGTAACATGAAGTTACCACAAGCAAGACCAAATGCAAATGTTATAGATGCTTCAACACATCCTGTTAATTTTAAGATAATCATATTCAGTTGTGTCCAAAAATAAAATGGAGCTTAAATTCCAAGTAATTTTATTTTTTTTGAATTTTGCTATATGATATTAAAAAAAGAAAGTGATGTTATGTGGATAAGTTAAGGTAGTAATAAAATCATACAAATTGTGATTTCCATTTATATGACTAATATCATGACAATAAAATTTGATGAAGTTCATCAGTTGTTGTAACATTTAATTTCTTTATTCCCTAGCTGGTAAATGTAAGTGATAATTATTTAATTAACTTTTGTTTAGATGAAAGAATTTATGTTTAAATTGAGTTATTTTGTTATCTTCTTCTTATTATTTCATAATCAAAAGAAACTACTTATAAAATTTCCATAATATAACCAAAATATGTGACATAAGGTATAAATATGTCTTCTAGATAATTAGTAGGGTTTTTAGCTTTTTTTAAAGAAATATGTGACACATCTCTAACCTATATCTACTCTTATTAACATTATGCGTAGTCATATATATTAAACAACATCTCTTCGTTGTATTCAAGAAATATAAGAAACAGAACACACAACGGCTATTTTAATGGCGATCATTTTTTGAGTTGGCTTGCGATTTCTCTTTGAATCTTCTCTCTTAATCTTTTGCTCTTGCTTAATTTCTCTACTGCCATTCTTTCCTCTGCGAGATGTTGTTGTCTCGGTGTGCTGCTACTTGTGTTTTGCCCTAATAACTAGGGTTATGTCATCTTCTTCAATCACTGGTGAATTCGAGATTTCAGGGTCCTTTACTGGTCCATGTCCATCAATCGAATCCATCGGTGCCTCGATCAAGGCTATGTTCTCCGGTCTTTCTTGTCGAACCCACTGATTTAACCACAATGGTGATTTGGATGGCTGATTTGAACTCCTTTGTAGCCCTTACGAGGTTTCGATTTCTCGTCGTTGAGGGTTTCTTTTCAGAACCGTACCCTATTTAGCCTGGTGAACTTGGTCTGGGTTCATTGAATTTGAGGAGGTTGGTCAACATCTCAATTCCGGCGACGTTTGGTTCAAATGATTGTCCTCTTCACGAACACATCGAGGGAGATTTCATTACTCCTTTCGCACCTCGTTTGCGTTTCAGAGGTTCACCTATTCACTCCTTATCGTTTGTCCCTGCTTTTGAGGTGGGCTCACTATTGTGTGGTGGTATTTTTGGCCACGACTTCTATGAGGTATTCTTAGTAATTCCAAATGGAGATGGGGAATTGACCACCCCATCACAATCGGATTTTGTCTCTCCTACTGCTTGTGTAGCCAATGGCACCAAGTCGCCGAAACAGGGGAAAAGTGGACATTCTATCGGTTCTCGACATCAACGTACCTCCCGTCGACGTAAGAGAGCCAATAAGACCGCCATTATTTTCCCTCATTCGTCACCAGTTGCTGCTGCTTCTATTGGCCTGATGTCAAACTTCGTTGGTCTCGATATCTCTGGTTTGTAGTGTTCCACTGGATTTGTTAGTTTGGATGGCTTAGGTGAACTTGTGATTGTTATGGATTTACTCCCCGCTTATCATCCTAGTACAGCGGATTCTTGGCCTTTAGGTTCATGTGTTTCTTGAAACCAAGTTTTAGAGTGTGTTGTAGTTGCATCGGCAACACCTTTATCCCTTCAGTGTTTAGTTCATGCTGATTATTAGCTGTCAAGGTTGGGTACACAGGTTTGCTTTCTTTCTCCCTTTACTTGCTATATTGCATTTTATTAGTATTGTGAGATTTTGAGTTGGCGTGCAGACTATGTTGTTTAGTTTGCGGTGAGCCATGACATGCTTAGGTGTGTGCTCCCTACCACCGTGTTTGCCTCTCTAAGGAGGAACACGTTGTGGGTCACATGTGTGTTGTTTCTTCGATCATTGCGGGCTTTTCTTCTTCGTTTCCGGTTGCTTTGTTTGTCGGGATGTTCGATGACTTTGGCTTCGCTTACCTTATTGTCATTAACTGCCCCTGTTATTGCATCTTCCTTGTTTATCTTTTGAGAAAGATGGGTGTGTAGCATGGGTTTCCTTGTTTGTCTTGTTTAGGCTTTTGTCGTTCCCTATTGCTATGGTTGTTTGTATTATGGGACTTTCTATTTCGTCCATCAGTTCCACGTGATTGGCAGTTTTTTATTGGTCGTGTGTTTTCTCTGCTCCAAGAGATCGATCCCTTATTCTCGGTTTGTGTTAGGCTACTTGTTGCTGGGTTGCTACTCTTTTCAATAGTGGCTTTTGTTTTTGACTGTCAGTATGTGTAGGCACACGACATATTTAGTTGTAATATGTTCGTGTGGTTCTCCGGTAGGCTGGTTTTTACGTCTCGGATGGGAGAGATCGATTGTCGGCTGGGCTTCGATTCTGGCATGGCGTATGTACTTCGCATATAGTTATCACTATTGCTGATAGCTATATGGGGAATATATGTACGCCAGATCGGTTGCTGTAATAGCCCGCATTTTACATATCGGAAGATCATAAAATATTTTTATTTTATTCCCTGAGGGTTGGATCATTCTCATCTTTTAATATGCTGCTTACGGGGATGTGGGACATGTCCATAATTTTTACCGATTTTGTTTGTGACCATTTTCCCCTATCAGTCTTGTACAGGGAATAACTTTTGACTCAGGTCGAATCAGAGGGTGAGACCTGCGCCATTGGAAATGAATTGATGATTGCCTTTCCGTAGGGTGGTTACATTAAAGATTTGGTTCAGCGGTTTGGGAGGAATCCCTATTTTAAGGTTTTTCGGTTGGTCGTTCAGGTTTTGGAGTCTTAGTGGGCTGAGTTGGGAAGGCCCATTAGTGAGCTGGTGGAATCCTATAAATAAGGGGTGAGAGAGGAGGGAAAAAGTTTACTTTCCCCTTCTCTCACTTGGAGGCATTGATCTCCTTCTTCCTCTAACACCTTTCCACCATTAAAAACCCAAATCTAACGAGGGAAATCATAGATCTACACCATTGGATGCTAGATATACATCAATCAAAGCAAGGATTCGTCGGATCAAGGTGTTTGGTGCGAGGTGTTTACTATCCGGATTCTTATTTCTACCATTTTAGCTTGTTTTGGAGAATCGGTGAGTGATTTACATTTCTCACATGGATTCAATGAAGTGTATGAGTAGTATATCATGTTTTTCATCAAATTCAAGTGTTTTTCCTTAGATCTATGCATTGGTAAGTTCATTTTCATATAGATAACCCTAGGATCTGATTTAGCAAGTTTAGATAGGTAATTTCTGTGATATTTCATACAAATGTGCAAGTTAGATCCATGGTTTTTGTTCATATGCATATTTGTGGTGATTTTGGTGAATTTGACATTATCGTTGATAAAATTGTCATATTGATGATATTATAGATTTCATAACATGCTTGTAATCCTTTTTGATGAATTGGATGAGTTAGTTTCGTTGGATTTATCACTTGACGAAGTTTTGGTCGAAATCGAAGTTGAATTGCAATATGTAGGTTTTGGGTCGGCCATAAGTTGGATCGGCCATGAGTTGGATTTGTCATAAGTTGGATCGGCCATAAGTTCGATCGGACCAAAGTGGGTCGGACCGAAGTGGGTCAGACCAAAGTGGGTCGAACTAAAGTGGGTCAAACCAAAGTGGGTCGGACTAAAGTAAGTCGGACTAAAGTGGGTCGGCCTATTCTGGTCAACCATTTCTGCCATTTCTGGGGAGCTATTTCTGGTCGGATATTTCCGGTGATGATGTGACTATAAAGTGAATTCAAAAAATTGGGAATTTTGGAAGTGTTGAAAAGTGTTTGTTGTTCATTGTATGCAACAAATGGGGAGACAACGCAAGGATGTATTGAGTTCGTGTGAAGTAATTGCTCTAAAGTGTTCTGAGCTAATTAATAGTCGTAATTGATAACGACTAGAGAGATGAAGGCCAAGGAATTATCGTTGTCTTAGGTTCTAGCAGACCTAAAGCAGAGGTACAATTGAAGACCAATTGTAGGTCGAGTGGCCTGGGCGTCGTGTATGGCCTAGACACGTGTTGAGTATAACATGTGGAGTTTTGCTAGAACTGGGGCATCGTGTGTGCTCCTTGACAATTGACGACAAATTGTTAGCTAGTCATACGATAACGAAGTTTCTAAAACAAGGTTGGCGGTGATAGCCAGAGTCTGTCATGTACGTTTGAATGCATATTGTGATCATGATTGAGTTGCTTTGCCATATATGAACGGATACTTTAATTGCCGTGACTGAATTGTTATTCCTTTGGGTGTATGGATTGTAAAGGCTATCACTATCATGTAACGGGGAAGGAAATTGGGCGTTCTTCTCCAGAGCTGGGTAGATTAATTGATTATTTACCCATTCTCATATACTTTATTGATGAAGTTTGTTAGCTGTTTTATCGCTCACTAAGACTGTTGTCTGACTTAAGGTTTTATGTTTCCTCTTATTACTTTGGGCTGTTCATCCGGTTGTGGATGGGCAGACTGAGTAACAGGTGGCAGGTATTGCTTTAGTGAGGACGGCGATCCTGATCGATAGCAAGTAGGAGGCTCACGTACTAGTTTTATTACTATCTAGTATTTGTTTCCGATGTTTGCTATTTCTCTGAGTGTTGTGGTGAGGCAACTTGTATAAACACTATTATTTTTATCTACATGTATGGGAAAAACTTTCTAGTTGTCTTGAAAGTTTAGTGTTTTTCTGCTTCGCTATTACTACATGTTGTATATGTTCTATTATATTTTATCCTTGCGCTGTGAGTTTACGACAGGTTTTGTTTATCTACCATACCTTGATGATCGTCCATAGCTGCCTGGCACACCTTTCAGCGCATTATTCCTCTTGTTTAGTGCAGGGGTTATGGGCGGTCGTCACATTTGGTATCAGAGCTGTAGTTAACGATTTTTCCCAAAGTTCAAGGACGTAATCACATATAAGAGACGTACTTGTAGATTTCAATTGGATGCTTACTATATATATATTAGCATATATAGTGGTAGCGGTTGTTTTCTTTAGCAGTTTTTCTTGTAAGTAGCTAATCAATCCTAATTTGCAAATTTATAATGAGTAGACGACCATCAAGACATGCTACTAGGGAAGCTAGTAATGGAGGGGGTAATGGCGGGGCACATGACTACCCGGCCATGTTTGAAGCTATGATAGAAACATGCCTTCGAAGGAACCCTTCGGTGGAAGCTACGGTTGAGGTTGGAGTCCCAGTGCCTAGAGCTGTAGAATTTGCAAAGTTATGCAAAGACTTTCTTCATTGGAAGGAAAACAATTCAAGGGCATTGAACCAATTGAGGAATTCCAGAGGTGGATGGATACATGTGTTCGAATTTTCAAGGACTTGGGCATTGATGATGCAACCAAGAGGAAGCTTGCACCAAGGCAGTTAGAGGGCAGAGCAATGGACTGGTAGAACTCTGTCACACTTGAGACCCCTGAAGAGGATATTTCGTGGGAGATGTTCCGAGCTAAGTTTGAAGAAAAGTTTATCCCCACTGTGCAAAAGTCTATTCTGTTTAAGAGGTTCATGGAGCTTAAACAGAATAATCTCCTAGTTCTGACTTCGAGGCTCTGTCGAAGTATGCTCATTCATATGTGGATACTCTTTATCAAAAGAACGAGAAGTTTATCTTCGGATTGGATGAACATCTTGGGGATCAACTTGTGGACCACCTCGATGATAGCTTTGAGAAGATCGTCGAGAAGGCTTTGAGGCATGAAACTTTGTTCCCTAAGAAGATGTCTGTTGTTGCACCTAAGGAGGAACAGAAGCCACAACAGGGTGGTAATAATAAGAAAAGGAAGCAACAACAACAGAAAGGAAAGGATGGCCAAAAGAAGCAGAAGGGAGAAGTGACTTGCTTCAATTGTTGGCAGAAGGGACATTTTGCTAGTGAATGCAAGAATCTTAAAGCTGAGAAGAAGTGCTTCAAGTAGGGGTGGGTGTGGTTCGGTTCGGTGTGGTTTGAAGCTCAAACCGCTTCCGCACCGGCATCAAACGGTTTGTCAAAAATACAAACCATTATACTAACCATTCAAACGGTTCGATTTCGATGTAATACGGTCCGGTTTTGGTTCGGTCCGGTTTGAACCCGTATTAAGTATGAAACAAGAAAATTACTTCCATTAACAATCAATTTATAATTGTATGACATTATGTCACCTGAAGGTTAAAACACATAGTGTTTTCTTGAATTGATATAACTACAACATACATTGAAAATAGAATATATATTGTTAAATTAAAAGTTAGATACAAATTTGTTAATTTTTTTATCATAACATTTCCGGTGTAACTATGTGGTTCAGTTCGGTTTAATATGGTTTGGTAAAAGTTCAAACTGCAACTGAACCGTATCATTGCGAGTCGGTTCGGTTTGGTCTGTTTTCTTTAGAGAGAGAATCTGGTGTGGTTTTCTGTACCCCTTTTGCGGTTTAGTCTGGGCGGTTTCCTCATTGTGGTGCGGTTTATGCCCACCCCTAGCTTCAAGTGTGGGAATCCAGGACATGAGAAGAAAATTTTTCCAGAATAAACAAAAGGGAAGCAAATGGTTAAGTCTTATGCTTTAGGGGCAGTGCCATCATCTTCGAGGGCTCCTACTGCAGAAGAGATAGGAAAGGGTATCGTGGTGCAAGATACTCTTTCTGTTCATAGTGTTTCAATTCGAGTTTTGTTTGATACTGGAGCATTGCATTCATTCATTTGCAATGATCTTGTGTGTCGCTTGGGTTTGGAGCTCGAATTTTGTGATAGACTATTGATCGTCACAAATCCAGTTGGGGGTTCGTCCAGTTTGTGCATGTTGTGTTGTGTTCTAATGTTGTCGAGTCATGGTTGCTCTTTTGTGTGTGATTGCTTTGTTCTTAACTTTGCTGAGTTTGGGATCATCTTGGGCATGGATTGGCTCAAGAGGTATGCGACAAGGGTGAATTGCGAGAAGCTAGAGGTAAGAGTCAGAGATGTGGAAGGGCGAAAGGTGTTGATAAATTGTAAGCGTGAATCGAGTGTCTTCGTTAGCTATCTATATTCGTTTGTGATTCCACAAGAAGACTTGTCATCTATGTTGATCGCTAATGAGTATGAGGATGTCTTTGACGAGGTCAAAGGGCCGCCGCTACATTGAGAGATCGAGTTTAGGATCGATTTGGTTGAGAGTGTTAGACGAATCGTTATGCCTCTTAGGCAGATGGCGCCTAAGGAACAACGAGAGTTGGAGGTGCAAGTCGTGACCATCTAAGGAAGGGATTCATTGGGAGAAGGGTTTCCCAGTGGGGTACACTGGTCGTGTTTGCAACCAAGGCAGATGGCTCGTTAAGATTGTGTGTAGACTATTGTGAGCTGAACAAGGTGACTAAGAAGAACAAGTATCCGTTGCCAATAATTAATGACTTGTTCAATCAGCTTCACGAAGCCAAATTGTTTTCTCAGATGGATTTGGCAACGGGATTCCACGAATTGAGGGTGGCCAAGGATAGTGTACCAAAGACTGCTTTTAGGACACCATACAGATTCTTCAAGTGGTTGGTGATGCCATTCGGGTTGACTAACACGCCAGCGTACTTTGTGGATCTTATGAATAGAGTGTTCAGAGATCAGTTGAACAAGTTCGCGCTTGTGTTCGTGGATGATATTCTAGTTTACTCTAGGAATGAGAAAGAACACAAGATGCACTTGGGAGTTGTGTTAGAGATCTTGCGAAAGCATCAGTTGAAGGCTAAGTTCTCGAAGAGTCACTTTTGGAAGGATGAAGTGAGGTTCTTAGGTCATGTTGTTTCTGGAAATGGTATAGCGGTTAACCTGCTAAGGTGGCAGCAATCCAGGACTGGGATAAACCTAAGAATGCGACGGATGTATGGAGTTTTCTTAGGTTGGTTGGTTATTATCGACGGTTTATCAAGGATTTCTCCAAGATAGATGCACCTTTGACATGATTAACAAAGAAGAACTAAGTATTCACATGGGATGCAAAGTGTGAACCAGCGTTTGGGATCCTGAAGGAGAGATTGACGATTGCTCCTGTGTTGACCATTCCAAGTGGGAATGGACAGATAGTGGTATATACCGATGCATGTGGTACTGGGCTTGGAGCAGTACTAATGCAAAATGATAAGGTTGTGACCTACGCGAGTCAACAGCTAAAGCCGCATGAGAAGAATTACCCAACTCATGATTTGCAGTTGGCAGCGATTGTGTTTGCTCTGAAGATGTGGAGACATTACCTATTGGGAGTCCGATTTGAGTTGTTTGCGGATCACAAGTCGTTGAAGTATCTTTTCTCCCAAAATTATTTGAATCTTCGGCAGCAACAATGGTTAGAGTTTCTGGCATCATATAATTTTGATATAGCCTATACTCCTGGTAAAGGTAATGCAGTTGCAGATGCGTTGAGTTGAGGACAAGCAAGTTTAGGAGCGATGTTTTCGGAATGGAAGAGCCATTAGTATTTGGCAAGGTTTGATTTCAGGCCAAAGTGTGAGTTGGAACCTGAACTGTTGGCAATCTTATCGATAAGACCTACTCTCATCGAAAGGATTGGCAAGAGATAAAAGCAAGATGCAAAGCTTGTCGAGTTTATCCAGAGACTAGAACCAAAAGATAAAGAGTTCGAAGTCGATTGAGAAGGTTGTCTTTGAAAGGAAGGGCGGTTAGTTGTTCCTGATATTGATGGATTGAGAGATGAGGTTCTGAGAGAATGCCATCACTTGAAGTTGACAATTCATCCTAGTGGTAATAAGATGTATCAGGACATGAAGAGAGTTTACTACTGGGAGGGGATGAAGCTAGATATCGGAAAGTTCATTTCCAAGTGCATGAACTGTCAGTTGGTGAAAGCTGAACAGAAGAAGCCAAGTGGTTTGCTTCATCCATTGGAAGTCCCTACGTGGAAGTGGGAGCAAATATCGATGGATTTTATCGATTGACTGCCTAGAACCAAGGCAGGAAATGAGGGAATTTAGGTGATTGTGGATCGTTTGACCAAAAATGCGAGATTCATTCCTAACAAGTCGACTAGGACGACATCGAAATTGGATGAACTTTATGTGAAATGGATAGCTTGATTCCATGGTGTCCCAAAGAGTATAGTGAGTGATCGAGATCCATTATTCACGAGTGGATTTTGGAAAAGTTAGCAAGAAGCTTTGGGAACCGGGTTGTGCTTGAGCACGACATATCATCCGCAAACTGATGGTCAGATCGAGAGAGTCAATCGAGTTTTGGAAGATATCCTGAGGGCTTGTGTGTTAGACTTCGGAGGATCATGGGAAGACCATCTACATCTAGTTGAGTTTGCATATAATAATAGCTACTAGCTTAGCATTGGGATGGTGCCATACGAGGCATTGTATGGGAGACCGTGCAATTCTCCAGCATGTTGGTTAGAAACCGGAGATAAGTTATTACTTGGGCCAGAGATGATTAGAAAGACCTCGAATTGTATCGAGATCGTTCAACAACAAATGAAGGCGGCCCAAGATCACCAGAAGAGCTATGCTGATAAGCGTCGAAAAGATTTGGAATTCGAAGTTGGTGACATGGTTTTCGTGAAGATTTTACCATTGAATCATGCAGTTCGATTTGGGAGTAAAGAAAAGTTGGCTCCTAGGTTCATTGGACCATTTCCGATAGTCGAGCGAATTGGAAAGCTCGCATATAGATTGGAGTTACCTGAGAAGATGTCGAGCATGCGTAATGTGTTCCATGTGTCGTTTCTGCGGATGTTCGTGCATGATTCGAATGTGGTGGTATCTCTAGAGCAGTACGAAGACCTAAAAGTAGAGACCGCAGTTGCGAGACCTCGTAAGCCGCTTCGTATTATGGGAAATAACACCAAACAGCTTAGGAGGAAGACAGTTAAGCTTGTCAAGGTACAATAGAGTGAAGATGGTGACGATTATACGTGGGAGATGGAAGAGAGGATGAGGGCGACTCATCCAGAGCTCTTCATAGGTAGGACCCTTTGATATCGTACCATCGTTATATAGTTGTATCTTATTGATTGTTTGATAGAATTCCGAGTGCTAGGATTAGACTACGGATGCATGGCTTGATGGTTTCTAGTTTGGATGATAGAATTGGCTTTTCATGGATGGCAGGCATGTGGAATTGTTGTGATTGCTTGTGTTTGCTTGGAATTTCGGGGGCGAAATTCTAAATAGGGAAAGAATGTAAGAGCCCGCATTTTACATATCGGAAGATTGTAAAATATTTTTATTTTATTCCCAGAGGGTTGAATCATTCTCATCTTTTAATATGTTGCTTATGGGGATGTGGGACATGTCTATAATTTTTAGTGATTTTGTTTATGGCCATTTTGCCTTTGTAAGTCTTGTACAAGGTATAACTTTTGACTCCGGTCGAATCAGAGGGTGAGACTTGCACCATTGGAAAGGAATTGATGATTGCCTTTCCGTAGAGTGGTTACGTTAAAGATTTGGCTCAGCGGTTTGGGAGGAATCTATGTTTTAAGGTTTTTCGGTTGGCTGTTCAAGTTTTGGAGCCTTAGTGGGCTGAGTTGGGAAGGCCCATTAGTGGGCTGGTGGAATCCTATAAATAAGGGGTGAGAGAGGAGGGAAAAAGTTTACTTTCCCACTCTCTCGTTGGAGGCATCGATCTCCTTCTTCCTCTAACACCTTTACACCATTAAAATTCCGAATTCAAGGAGGGAAATCATAGATCTACACCATTGGAGGCTGATCTACATCTATCAAAGCAAGGATTCATCAGATCAAGGTGTTTGTGCAAGGTATTTGCTGTTTGGATTCTTATTTCTACCAATTTAGCTTGTTTTGGAGAATCAGTGAGTGATTTACATCTCTCACATGGATTCAATGAAGTGTATGAGTAGTACATCATATTTTTCACCAAATTCAAGTGTTTTTCCTTAGATCTATGCATTAGTAAGTTCATTTTCATGTAGATAACCCTAGGATCTGATTTAGCAAATTTAGTTAGGTAATTTCTATGATATTTCATACAAATGTGCATGTTAGATCCATGGTTTTTGTTCATATGCATATTTGTGGTGATTTTGGTGAATTTGACATTATCGTTGATAAAATTGTCATACTGATGATATTGTTGATTTCATAACATGCTTGTAATCCTTTTTGATGAATTGGATGAGTTAGTTTCATTGGATTTATCACTTGACGAAGTTTTGGTCGAAATCGAAGTTGAATTGCAATATGCACGTATTGGGTCGGCCATAAGTTAGATTGGCCATAAGTTGGATTGGCCATAAGTTGGATTAGCCATAAGTTGGATCAGACCAATGTAGGGCGGACCAAAGTGGGCCGGACCAAAGTGGGTCGGACCAAAGTGGGTCGGACTAAAGTGGGTCGGCCTATTCCAGTCTGACATTTCTTGTCAGCCATTTCTGGGCAGCTATTTCGGGTCGGACATTTCCGGTGATGATGTGACTTCAAAGTGAATTCAATTAGGAAGTTTGGAAGTGTTGAAAAGTGTTTCTGTTCGTTGTATGCAACAAATGGGGAGACAATTCAAGGATGTATTGAGTTCGTGTGAAGTGATATCTCTAAAGTGTTATGAGCTAATTAATAGTCGTAATTGATAACGACTAGAGAGACGAAGGCCGAGGAATTATCGTTGTCGTAGGTTCTAGCAAACTCAAAGCAGAGGTACAATTGAAGACCAATTGTAGGTCGAGTGGCCTGGGCGTCGTGTATGGTTTAGACACGTGTTGAGTATAGCGTGTAGCATGTGTTGAGTATATCATGTGGAGTTTTGCTAGAACCGGGGCGTCGTGTGTGGTCCTTGACAATTGATGGCAAATTGTTAGCCAATCATACGATAACGAAGTTTTCAAAGCAAGGTTGGCGGTGATAGCCAGAGTCAGTTATGGATGTTTGAATGCATGTTGTGATCATGATTGAGTTGCTTTGCCGTATATGAATGGATACTTTAATTGTCGTGACTGAATTGTTATTTCTTTGGGTGTATGGATTGTAAAGGCTATCACTGTCATGTAACGGGGAAGGAAATTGGGAGTTCTTCTCTGGATCTGGGTAGATTAGTTGATTATTTACCCATTCTCATATACTTTATTGATGAAGTTTGTTAGCTGTTTTATCATTCACTAAGACCGTTGTATGACTCAAGATTTTATGTTTCCTCTTATTACCTTGTGTTGTTCATCCGGTTGTGGATGGGCAGACTGAGTAACAGGTGGTAGGTATTGCTTTAGTGAGGACGAAGATGCTGATCGATGGCGAGCAGGAGGCTCACGTACCAGTTTTATTACTATCTAGCATTTGTTTCCGCTGTTTGCTATTTCTCCGAGTGTTGTAGTGAGGCAAATTGTACAAGCACTATTGTTGTTATCCATGTGTACGGGAAATACTTTCTTGTTGTCATGAAAGCTTAGTGTTTTTCTGCTTCGCTATCACTACATGTTGTATATTTCTATTATATTTTGTCCTTGCGCAATGAGTTTACGACAGGTTTCATTTATCTACCATACCTTGATGATCATCCATAGCTGCCTCGAACACCTTTCAGCGCGTTATTCCTCTTGCTTAGTGCAGGAGTTATGGGCGGTCGTCACAATTGCCAGGTATTTTGGTGTATTCCGTGGTTTCGGGTTTTTCTAGCTATTAGTTGGTGATTCCTTCCCTTTTTAGGTACTCCTCTATTTTACTGCATTGTCAATATAATGACAGCGTGGTATTGAGGGATACCTTGTTGGATCTTGATTAACCCTGGAAGGGAGGTGAATAGGGTTTATCACAGTTTATCTCTGAGTTAAAATTCTGACGGGATATTAAAATAATAAACAAATCACATAATGCAGCAGAAATAAAAGTGCAGAAAATAAATTACACATAGATATACCCAGCTTCGGCAAAACCCTGCCTACTACTGCATTCCTAAGGTTTCTACTAGGTAAAAGAACAGATCCCACATATCCCCTCGCACTTATTCTAATCCTACGCTCAAAACCTAGACTGACCGATATTTCCTTCGACCAGATTTTCCCGTATTACAAACGCATAACACGTAACCCTAGATTTTACAGATTCTTGAAACTGTCAGTTAAACCCCTAACTGAATCCCTAGATTTTACAGACCTAGAAATTGTTTGTTTTTTTACAAAGAAGACAGAATTAAAAAAAATACAAAATAAAACAACACAAAATAAAATAAAAAAACCCCAGGAAATTAATAAGGGTCATCCTGTAACACCCCGTATGTTAAATAACTTGTTATAACATAAATCAGAGCAGAATTAAATTTAATATTCTGAATCAGGGGAAACGGGCTGTGCCATTGCGTTCGTCTCGGAAAAATACGCGAAATAGAGTCCGAGTTTTCGTAAATCGGAGTCCGTATGACCAAGTTATGGCCCGTCAAAGTTTCACGAAAAATCAAAAACGAAAACTGCTCATGTTTTGAGGCCCGGGATGAGTTTTGGGCTGTTTTTTTTGGGCCCTAAATGGTTCCTACACTTGACTTCTTCCCCAAGACATGCTTTAAAGGCTAGGATTGGTTCTAGGGTATATCCTATGGTCCTAAAACATCTAACTAATCTATATATACACCCTAATACCCCCCTTATCCTTACCAAAAATAGATCTAAGGCCATTATGTCACCACTTAGAAAATTGGAGAGCCTCCACTAAAAATCCTAAGAGGGTTTGCAAGCTAATCTACATCTTCTTCTACTTAATCATTGGGATTTGCTTCATTTAACTTGCTAATCTTGTTTTGGTGAGCTTCTATCCCCTTAATAATCAATTATTGAATTGATTATGATAAGATGTGATAAAGTATGGCTATGTTTGTGGATCCATATATTTATGCAAGCTTGATGTAGTGAATATTATGTGTTTTGCAAGTTATATGCCTTATGTCATGCAAGTTTCATAATATGTAATCATGATATTTTTATGCAAGTTGTTTCATGATGTTTATGATGCAAAACACTAAGTGAATATGGATCCATTATGCAAACATGTTATGCAAGTATGTGAGTACTTATGCAAGTCATGTATATGCTTATATGCATGTTTAACATCTTATGCAAGTATATGAATGTTTATGCAAGTTATGTATATGTTGAAATGCAAGTTTAACATAATATGCAAGCCTATGCAAGTATGTGAATGTTTATGCAAGTTATGTATATGTTGAAATGCAAGTTTAACATAATATGCAAGCCTATGCAAGTATGTGAATGTTTATGCAAGTTATGTATATGTTGAAATGCAAGTTTAACATGATATGCAAGCTTATGCAAGTATATGAATGCTTATGCAAGTATGTGAGTGCTTATGCAAGTTAAGTATATGCTAAAATGCAAGTTCTACATGTTATGCAAATCACATGTATGATGATATGTAAGTTCATATGCAACATGTTATGCAAATCACATGTTTGATGATATGTAAGTTCATATGCAACATGTTATGTAAGACACATGTTTGATAATATGCAAGTTTGGGTTGAATATAGTTGGGTTAATACATGCTCATATATGCAAGTTGACATCCTCTTAACCCATGATAAAGTTATATGCTAAACCCATGTTATGTGTGGTAAATCTTCCCTTTATTATGTTATGTCATAATGACGATTTACGTGGGGAACGATGGGGTTAATTAATATGTTAATTAAAAGTATGTTGAAATGGGTATGATTAAGCATACCATAAAAAATTAATTAACATAAGTGGGAATTTACCTATTGAGTTAGGTTTACCCCATGGGAATTTACCTATTGAGTTAGGTCTACCCATGTTATGAATAAATTGATATTAATTAGGGATAATTAATATGGGGGTGATTAATTAGGTGTAATTAATCGACTAAGACACGAGGTTAGGCTCTGTTATGACGTAAGACTGCCCGGACCCTACCGGCTTAACCAGGCGGTCATAACAGCCAGTCTAATGTGAGAGGTCTTAGGCACAAATTAAATACGTGATTAAAGTAAAGACACGAGGTTAGACTCTGTTATGACGTAAGACTGCCCGGACCCTACTGGCTTAACCAGGCGGTCATAACAGCCAGTCTAATGTGGGAGGTCTTTATGGGAGATCACGGTCTTAATTAATTAAGAAACACTTAACCATATTAGCATGTAGTGGGACATGAAGGGTTAAGTGGGTGCCTTGGGTGGCATGTAGTAACTAGTGGGGGTGCCTTGGGTGGCATGAGAAAACTAGTGGGTTGCCTTGGGTGGCAATAGAAAATACGATTAGAATACTTAACCAGAGTGGAACATGTAACTAAACATGATTAAAGGGTTAAGTAAGTGCCTTGGGTGGCATGGGGGAATCAAGTAAGTGCCTTGGGTGGCATGCGGAAATCTAGTGGGTGCCTTAAGTGGCAATTGTAATATAATTGGATGACTTAACCAAACCTTAACATGTAAGGGGGCATGATTATAAAAAGGGGTTAAGTGGAATGCACTAGATAAAATGACAAGCTTAAGTAGTAGCTTGTGGGGGCCCGTTTCAACCAATATCCCAAACGTATCTTTGTGGGCTCGACCCATGTCGAGTGACGGGACACGCATATTGGGCTTGATTATAAGAGGCCAAAACGGGGTAGCGGTGACAACGCAAGTCCAACGGGTTTCATATGCGTGTGTGGGCCCGGGCTGGTAGATAAGCCGTTGTTGCATCGTGTAGATATAAAGCCGTGCACCGTTGATAGTATTGGGTAGCCACTTTAGGGGAGTGATACACCCCACTGTGGGACCCGCACGGGTATCTACGTTAGGGAGCCGACCGCTTGGGGTAGTGGGGTACACCTAGTAGAGATAGGGGCAGACGGCACCTATGTAGTCAACTAGGGTACAGGAAACTACTGGTTATATCTATCTTTGATATCCTTGGGTGGGATCAACCTTTGAGTAGGAGTGACTGGTGTGGTGCAGTTAGTAATTATCCTTGGGTGGGTAGATGCGTCTTTACGGTTATCTTAGTTCGTCCTGTGTTCGTGGGCAACTTAGTGTAGTCATTATCCCCAAAGATACCATACCGAGTTCATATCATACCCTAATTACTTTAATAATTGTATTATTAAGGAGATAGGGTTCACTCAGGCTTATGTCTGACCCCCGTTGTTTTTATCTTTTTCCTTCAGGTCCTCAGGTTGGGCCTAGTGCTAGTGGGCTTTGATCAGTTTGCTTTATCTATCTCTTGGAGCTTGGACCGTAGATGTAGAGCTCAGCTTATCTTATCTTTTCTGTTATGGCTATTTGTTATGAGTAGTGGGATTATGTACTTATTTTATTCAGGATGGATATTTTGTACTTGACTCTTGTTATGGTTTTATGATGTAACCAAACATGTTTTACTTTCCGCTGCTATGAGATGATGTTTTAAATTTTCAAGTATTACATTATATCTGTCTTGTTGTAATTTTACTGTTCTATACTCACTAAAAATACTCCACCGATGCTATGGCATTCCCTTAGTGAGTGACTATAGCGGGTGTGGGGTGTTACACATCCCCTTTATCACTCAAATAATAAGTCGGCCACTTTGAAATGGTTCCACCCTTGTTCTCCTTTATCTCCCGATCTCTTTCCCTTTTGTAAAAAATGGCGGCGGCTACGAGATATTGCTAGGGTTTCTTTAATCTTCCCAAATTGATGATGTTGTTCAAATAAGAATTTTATTCTTCTGATGCTCTATTCTTCGAAGGCTTCACTATTTTGCTTGATCGATTTGGGATATTCTCTGGTGATCGAAATAATGAGTAATTTGAAGTATATTTATTAGAATTTCTCTCGAGTTGTTTTTTTTTCAATCAATCTATGCCAGCGATGAATAGGTTATGAGAATTTCTATGGGTTTGGAAACCCTAGAGACTCTGATTTCATGTATGTGGCTTGATCTGATTTCTTGCGGTATCCTCTTTTGATTTCCTTGAATAAATCGAATCGACTTTGATATTTCTTGCATGATTGACTATGATGAATCTGGAAAAATAAAACTTGCCCCTTTTGAATTATTGCCTTGATTTTCTCTGATGTCATTCAATCGATAAATACTGGAGAAAAAATTGTTTCCAAACAAAAATAGTCTAAAACCGGAAACAATTGATTTTGAATTTTTCTCTTTCCAGAAAGAAGGCATGTCCCATTTTAAATTGTTGCCAAAAACAGATATGATGAAAACTAGAAAAAAAACTTGAAAATGTCTTCTTGCTTCTATCATGATTTCAGGAATTCATGAATCATTTCATAAATGTTTGTAGCTTATGTTGATTGTATAATTAATGCCTGCAAATCTGGAAATGAATTGCCTTGATAACTTTTATATTTTGAAACCAGAAATGACTATTTTCCAAAACTGTTTTGCTGTTACATTTGATTGCTGATATGAATTTAAGGATATAACTTGAAATCTTCTTACCATAAAAAAATGTTTGCCAAATCACCATGACTTGATATTTTATAATAAAAACATTTCTGGAAACCCATTGATTAACATGCTTTAAATGAATTCCAAAACTATTTTCATTCTTGTATAAAATCTACTCTCTGATTTGAACTGTGCATGAGTTCGTTGAGTCGTTCAAATGCCATGTAGAATTATGCTCATCCTTCTGCTTTTGAATTCATGCACTCACCCATGTGTCATACTTTCTTTTTGAAAGCATGTTGAACCTTCCTGCTGCATTGTTGAGCTTTGTAGGACTTACACTTACATCCCATGCTGATTTGTGTCTTGTTTAATCTTCATTACTATTGCACCAATATACACACTGAAATCTTGATTTTGTGGCACGACTGCCTCGACCTGTCTTGATCATGCTTTATCCTTGTATACTTGAATACTCTGATTTGTTTGTGCCTTGCCTGGAACTTGATTTGAACTTGGAACTTTCTGCTCCATTTTTTCATATTAGCACTCTTGCGATACTATGTATCCACTTTGTCCACTGTATTGCTGAGAAGATAAAATACACATGCTCGTTCCATTGACTTGCTGTATACACACTGTTTTGCCATGAGCTCAACATATATTTCTAAATTGTTTCTTGTGAACACTTGAACACTGAACCATGTAGTATTTGATTAAGCTGACACTATACTTGCTGCATCATTTTAGACTTGTGTTCGCCATTATTGTCTTTCTCCATGTAGTTAGTTTACTTTGCACCTATGTTGCTCGAACACTTGAGTATCTTGCTGAAACTTGTTCATACTGATGTGTACTCTAGTATTACTTCATACATGCATGATTGTCCCTTATGCACATTTCAGTCCATCAGAAAGATTCATGCTGCCTTTTCATGTACATGGCTCGACTATGCATGTATTTTTACTTGAGTTGTTTTTATGTGTGCACTGATTCAAGATGGTCCTCGTGGCTACTCCTCAGTTGCTCGCTGATTGGCGAGGTAGTGCACACGTGTATATTTATACACGTGTGTATATCCTGTCCCTGCACTATAATATGTGTATATACATACATATGTGTGTGTATACATGTATCGTGCGCGTGCTATATTCACATATCAGATCAAGTCATGAAAAATGATGAGAAATACACTAGAAATCTGAGGCAAATAAAATTTTAAAATTAAAAATTTATATTCGTGTGTGTTCAGTTTTATTTCTATTGTAGTGTACTGTGTGTGCGTTTCATGTGACAGGTAAGCAGGTGATGACTGGACTGACGGAGAAAGCTGTGAAGACAGAAGACAAAAGACAGTTTTGTAAGCTTGTAACTGAAAATGAAAATGTAACTGAGTGAATGTATGTATATATGACTGTATACTGAGTGTGAGTGTTGTAAAGAGGAACAAATGTACAGAATGTATTGAAATGAAAGATATCAGTGAAGTGTACAAATAGTGGAGTTGTAAACTTTGTACTGTTTAGATTTTGAAATAAAATATTCTATTTAAATAAAATACTGTGAATATTTGAATTTCTGTACAGTTGTATTTTATTTAAATATAAATATTATATTCCTATCTGTGATGTAATTATAGAACAGTACAATAACAAACACATTAAAAAATATATTTATTTGGTTGTTATCATAAAACAAAAATCATATAATTGTGTATACAACTACGTCATATACAACAATCTCCCCCTTTTGATGATGATGAACAAATAAAAGATTTTGAGCACAATAGATGTGTTTGACAGTGAATATTGATCTCCCCCTATCTGTTTGCTCCCTCTACAATAGAAACTCCCCCTATAATTGTGTATGAGTGAAACGAATGAATTTTCAAAATTAAAAATATTTATAAAATATTCATTCATAAATAAAAATCTCAACCCATTCTCCCCCTTTTGTTATCATCAGAAGGATATAGAAATTAAAATATAGATGAAAAGTGACTAAAAAATATAATATCAGCATAAGAGAAAGAACGGTCATCATAAATCTCAATCAGTCAAACAAAAATCATAATAAACTGAGAACTAGTGGCATATTTCACATTGTAGAGAATGACGGATTTACGATGATTTTTATAAAAATGGAGAGAGTTACAAAAAAATGAGTTCCAATTATTTTCCAAAAGAATTTTAAAAAAATGAGGTTCAAAAAACAGTGATGGATTTGGACTATAATTATAAATTCAATTTAAGTGACAAAATTAGATAACCTCAAATCCCAATAGCTATCGATCAACAAATCATAATATTTCATAAAATATTAACATATTTCACATATTAGAAAGATTGATTGGTAGGCTGGTTTTTATACACCAAGGAGAATTTCAGATTAATTTCAATTTATAGCACAATTATCCTTTTTCTTTTTATTTTATTTAAGAGCACACTGACCACGCATAACCGGATGTTGGATTTTTAAATGAGGTCAGTCGCAACTTAAATTATAAGTTGTCGCATAACCATGCATGACCAGAGCTCGGATTTTTAAATGTGGTTAGAGATACACTTATGTATTAATTATATATTTATCGTTTTTAGCTTCAAAAGAAAAAAAGTCCTCGGTATCAAAAACCAATATGAATGATAGAAATGTGGTAGGTATAGAAATGGACTGTGAAATAAATTTCTAAGTTAATTATATTATGAAATATGCTTGACTGTACCGGGATCATTGAAAATTTTCAATTTTCACTAATTCTGAATAATAACATAGTCCAATTTTTATCACAAATATTTCCACTGTTTATTCAAAAAGATTTTAAAAACATATTAACTCTCCACATTAATATAAAATTATCATGGATGGCAGAATGATGATAGATAAAGGAGATGGTCGTGAAATAATTGCCAATTCAAAGATATTATAATAAATGTTCAACCATCATGAAAAATTTAAATAAAATCTCTTGTTGTGAAATATACTGCAGTCACAATTCATCACAATTTCAAAATCGGATAATAATTTTGATGAATTATAAATACAGTTTGGTTTGGTTATTGATTTCAATTTCTGAATGAATAATCAATAAATAATTTTAAAAATTGAAAAACAATTACAAGAGGGGTATGAAGATTTATACAAGACATAAGGGATTAAAAAATATATACAAAAAAAAAATTCAGCACATCTAAACTGATACCACTTAATGTCTCTATTAATGAGGATTTTAACATGACACTGGAGACGAACAAGGATATCTCAGACAACAAAATTTTTATTCACAAAGCCTAAGCAGACACGGTTAACAAATCAAGCAGATTAATTTCATCTATCAGAGCATGGTCTATATTTGATACCAAAACAAGCAGTTACCAAAAAAATATTTTCAAGAACAATATCTGAGCAGCACAAAAATAATTTTCAAAGCAGACTTATCAAGAAGACGGTCACAAAAGATATTCCATGATCCAAGATTATAAAATATCGTTTATTTTAAATCATTTGAATGAATTGTAAAAATATCAGGATTCAATGAATCAATCACAGGGTTTATAAATTTCAGATTCAGGATATGTGTGAGATTCAATAAATTAATAACTTCGCCTTCTTTCTTTCTTCTATTCATAAGAAGAATCGCCTCTTATCCATTCTTCGGTTTCACTGCCTTGATTGCTCTTCTAGCTTCCACAGGAGGTAAACGAGTCGATTTTGTCTCATTTTCAGTCATTTCTGGGTGCTCCATCAGAGTCTGTTTCAGACCCATCCCTTTTAGCTCCCATCCCTAGGTTAGTCTTACCAGTCGATACCATCGACCTTTCCGCCCCCTTCCTCCGACGAAATCTGGGCTTGCGTCTTTATGCTCAGCAAAGATAATGCGTGTGGGCCTGATAGTTTTAATGGAGTGTTTGGCTAATCATTTAGGTGGATTTTTGCTTAGCCATCCAGTACTTTTTCTCTGGTTTTGATCTCCCTAAGGGGTGTACTTTCACCAATTTAGTCCTTATCCCAAAGTGCGAAAATCCTCGCCCATGTGCGTAATTTCGCCCAATCAGCTTGTGTAACTTCTCCAACAAGGTTATCTCCAATGTTCTAACTTCTCGTCTGACACCTTTTCTGGAGCGTATTAGCTGCTCCTCTCAAGTTGGGTTCGTTAAAGGACGTTTGATTACTAACAATGTCCTCTTAGCCCAGGAGCTAATTTCCTGAATTGATTGCAAATCAGGGGGTTCTAACATGGTCGTCAAGCTTGACATGGCTAAAGCTTACGACTGTATGTCCTGGTTTTTTGTCATTAAGGTTCTTAGGGCTTTCGGCTTTTCGAAAACCCTTATCGATCCTCTTTGGAGGTTCATCTCCAATTGATGGTTCTCCGTTCTCATCAACGGATCGACCTTCGGGTTTTTTAAGTCGGGAAGGGGTCTATCTCAGGGAAACCCCCTTTCTTCAACTTTGTTTGTCATTGCAGTCGATACTTTCTTGAGAGGGTTACATTCTCTCACGTTAGCAGGCCAGATTCAACGATCTATCATTCCCTGAGATTGTCCTCTCATATCATCCTTATCTTTCGTAGACGACATTATCATTTTTACCAATGACAACCATCGTTTTCCCGTCGTCTTCTTAGCCTTCTTCAACGGTACGAGAATTCCTCGTGCCATCTCGTTAACTCTGAAAAAAGCTGCTTCGTCCTCATACTTGTCTCTGGTAAGGTCTTCCTGGATTGAAACCTTTACTGGGTTCAAGGCTGCCTCCCATCCTTTACCATACCTCGGTATTGTGTTGTATCATTGTAGGAAGTTTAACGCCTTATTCGACCCTCTGACCGACAAAGTCAGGGGTAAGATTATTATGTGGAACACGACTCTCCTCTCTCAGGTAGGAAGAATGACTCTTATAAGGTCTGTTCTTGATTCAATATGGTTGCATGTCTTTGCTACTATGACGCCTACTTCTGCCTTCTTCCATTCTTACCAATACTTAGCATCGTCCTTTTTTTGGGGGAATAGGGATAATGCCAATCGTCATCATTGGATTTCTTGGGACGTCGTCTGTCATCCCAAAAACGAAGGAGGTCTGGGCCTTCAAAATCCTAAGAATATTTTCACTGCCTTTGTTTGCAAGTTGTGGGCTTGTTTGGAGTAAACGATTAGCTCTGGGAGATGTTTCTCCACGCCAAGTACCGCGGACTTCTGAGCACGAATTTCACTGGCTCGTCATCTTAGCTAGTGAGACGTGGAAACAGGTGCAATCCATGAAGCCTTTCTTCAACTCACATCATGGTGGGTCTGGATGAGATGGTAGTCCTTTCTCAATCAAGGCGGCGTGGAGTGCGGCGAGGAGCACATCTCCAAGGCTCCTCCTTTTCTCCTTCATTCAGGCTGTACGATTCCCTCCTAAAATTTTTGGTATTATGTAGCGAACCCTTTACGAAGGGTTACCGTGAGACGAGAACTTCCAAAGGATTGGCATTCCGTTAGTGTCCCGTTGTAGATGACGTCAAGCCGGTTACTTGGAGTCCAGTACTCATTTGTTTCTTTTTAGCTCTTGTGCCAGATCTATTTGGAACTACTTTGGGAATTTAGTCGACCACTGAAGTAATGTGTCTTCTCTCTCTATTCATATATTCCATCATTGTGTGCATAATCCTTTGTCTTATCTACTGGCATATTTGGTGTTCGCTGATTAAGGCCATCTTTTACGAGGTTCCTATGGATCCTCCCACTATCATACGAAGAGTAAGTAATGACGTGTTCCTTACTTTTTGTAGCAGGTCTTTGAAGGCTTACTTGGGCTCCCATTCACGGCTTTTGGCGCGGATTTTTGATATTTCTTCTGATCAGCCATCTCCTCGTGGGGGTATTGGTTGATTATTGATGTGTGTGGTTTCTCACTTCTTTCGCCTCTCCCCATCTAGACTAATACTGTTTTCTAGTCATACATGTCTTGGTTTACAGGTTTTGATCCGGGCACGGCTGTAGGAGCTGGAGCTAGTGCTTTCACCTGACTAGTTTGGATTAATGCTTTCTCAGGATTGGTGTTGATTTGCATTCTGGTTCCTTGTGGTTAGGGGGAATTTGTCGTATCTTGTTGATCGTTCATTGCAGCGACATGTGGACTTCCGCTCTTCTCTAATGGCTCTAGGTTGAGGGACTTTGCTCGCCCATTTGCTCACTACGAAGACTATTTGCTTCGTCCCCATTTTTTCTTTTAGATTTGTATTTTCTGCTATTTTTGTATGGATTTTGTAGTCGTCTATTAACTATGTATCTGTTTTTGTACGCCATTGGAAAAAAAATGCTATTTTTTCCCTTTTAATATATAGTTTCATATATATATATATATATATATATATATATATATATATGTGTGTGTGTGTGTGTGTGTGTGTGTGTGTGTGTGTGTGTGTGTGTGTGTCAAACGATGGCCTATGCTACGTGATATGTGTAAATGGAATATGAATCAAGTGAATGTTACAATAAAATTAACTTCTTTAGTGATTAAATGGAATGTGTACTAAAATTAGGTTTTGGAGAAGAGCATTCAGGCTCACTAAAGCGGATAACATCCATATTGTTATAAAATATTATAAATTTGATGTTTAAATTTATTTCTTGATGTTTAGATTTTTGATTGAACACTTATTTTTTTCATTATGCTTATTTCATGTAGATATACAATGGCTTCCAAGTGAAGTCTTTTGGAGAATCAAAGGTTATAGCACTTATAGAGCACAATATCTAACAAGAGCAAGTCATTTACATTATAATTCAAGCTTTCATTTTTTTCTATTTTATTCCGAATGTATAATATACACAATGTATTATGGTTGCTAAGTTACATGAATTAATGCTTCATTGCTAAACTATTATATTAAAACACTTTTACCTGCCTACATCCAACATTATTTGTTGGACTAAGTCATCTGACATAAATATTATATAAAGAAGTGCTTCACCATTAATGAATTAAAATACAGATAAGACGACAACACTCCAAATTTAACACTTAGTTTCATCTTTGAATACAGTTTTCTATGCGTTCGTCTGTTGGATGTTCATGTTCATATATTCTAATTGCACATCATTTGTATAAAGGAAAAAAAAAACATTGCTAAGTGTTATATAACACAACCGAATAATACCATGATTCACTTTGTTCAAGCTTATATTGAACAGGAAAAATTCTAATTTATGTTCGATGTTTAGGAGTTGTACTTGGATGTATACCTAAATTTGTTGATTTGTTTTATATAAAACTCATCAGATTAACCATTTTATATTAAAATTGGTAAAATGCATGCTAAAATATATATGAATTAGCGCATGTAGCAAAAAATAATAAATGTTTTACAAGGATTTACTAGTTAACAACAATAAATTGAAAACAATAACTTTCAAAATGCCTTTAGCGAACCGACAAGGCGTTAACGATGGATTCATGATGTGCTAGCACATCTTCAATTGCTTAGAGGACGCATTTAATAATAAGGTCAACTGATTACACAATAGATACTCAATGAAATATTTTAATACAATTATACTTCCAACGTTCACATTATTTCATAATAAAAATTGTTTTTCTTTTATATTTTTGAACTTCATAAAAGTTAGATTTGTTACATCTACAAACGAGCATACATGAGCGGCGGAGGAGGCTTGAAAAGGAGTGTGCTTTGATATACTTACATTGAAGTAAAAACTTGTTCTTTATTCCATCATTTGATATCACGGGAATTTGCCAACGTTAAATAAATTTTGCCACAGTTATTTAGTGACGTTTCTACGTGTGGGGGTTGAAGACGATCCCACGGATAACTTCCATGTACACAAACTTACAACCACACGAACAGACGATATCGCAAACCACGTACCGACCACACCAGAAAAGGAATAAAACGCAGCAATCCCCAAAATTCCCAAACCAAACCAAACAGACACAGAAAATAAAAACAAAATGTCGTCATCCAAGCTCCGAGCCCGCTCCATCTTCTCACTCACCTGCGGTTGCAAGGACTCCAAATCCGTCTCCCTCCCAATCCTCCTCTCCGACTCATCCGACAAATCCACCGCCACAACCAGGTCCGCATCCAACCCCAAATCAGTCGCCGTCGCCTCCACGCCCTCCTCCTCCTCCATCGTCGACGACGACCACGACGCGTCCAGCACCCCCAGCTTCTCCGGCCTCCTCCGCCAGCTCAGCGAGCTCGAACGCAACGTCGTCGAGTGGGCCCCGCCCAAGGAAGCGGCACTCGCGCTTGAACAGCAGCAGCAGCAGCATAAGGCGGAAGAGAGCGTGGCGGTGGTCAAAGAGAGCGACGATCCGCTGACGGATTTCAGGAAGTCGATGCTGCAGATGATAGTGGAGAAGGAGATTTTGGACGGAGGCGAGCTGCGCGAGTTACTGGGCATGTTTCTTCAGATTAATTCCAGGAGGCATCATCCGGTTATCATTCGAGCGTTTGCGGAGATCTGGAATGAGGTTTTCGCTGGGTACGAGGATACTCCGGATTTGTTTGTGAAATCTAACTAGATTTGGTGAATCGGTAATTATTTGTTTTTAGTCCTCTCTGTTTTTTGATTTTCTTAATTCAAACTGGACGGATGTACATAAAATTATGTTTTGGGAGGGCAAGGAAGGGTAGTTTGGTAATTTATCTGAATGGAGTGAGTGGCTGAGGCGGAGAAGTTTGGTGGTGGTGGTTGTTCTCTGATGACGGGTGGATGAGGGCAAAACTTATTGTTATTTTGTTTTATTTAATTTATTTAAATTTAGAGAAATGGGCTTGAAAGAGATGTTTTCTTTGTTTAATTTCTCTCCTTGTCATGAGTTGTAGTTTGATGGCCACTTTGAAAGAAAGAACAAATTTCATCTAGGCTCTAGGCCAAGTCCAACGCTAAGGTTGCTCAACAAGGCCCAAGCTTAGCCCACTGCGGTAACCCAGGGCCGGTTCTAGACTTTGAGTTGCCCCAGGCAAACTCAAATTTTGTTGCCTTCTACATCCAAAAAAATAATAATAGAAGCACACAAAGAAGCAAAAGTGGTTTACCAAAAAAAAAAAAAAAAAAAAAAAAAAAAAAAAAAAAAAAAAACCACAAAGCAAAACTGAATACTATATGTTATATGTTAAGTAAGGCATACCAGACCATGAAATTTATTGTTGCATTATCTGACCATGAAACACTAGAGCTAGAAATATATTGTTGCATTATCAGACCATGAAATATATTGTTATTTGTTAAGAAAGGCAAACCAGACCATGTAACAAAGCAAAACTGTGTTGCATTATCATGCCCAAAGACCAAGAATTGACATAGAAGCAGATCCAACACTGGTGCCACGGACGTTAAGATTCCTGCGCATAAATATTCACAACCGATAAGAATATTAATCATTATATGTAACAAGTTAAGAATCCAACTATGTCATTCACATTACCAACTGATAAGAATATTAATCAGTATATATTGTTGCATTATCAGACCATGAAATATATTGTTATCGGTTATTTTTCCCCATAAGCCTGGATCATAGTTGACATCTACGTCCTTTTCAAGATCAAGCACGATCAAATCGCTAACATCTTCATTCAAGTCATTCACATTACCAACTATGTCTTCTTCAATTACAACTCCTTCATTTTCAATAAACTCTTCATTAACATCTCCAACTATTTCATGAATCTCAATATGCTGGTTTTCATTGCTCTCTTGAATTCTACTTGAAGTTGAAGATTGAGACTTTTGTACTTGTGCTTGAAATAAATTAGAGATCGAGCCAACAAGAGATTTTGCAAGTTCATCTCTCTTTTGCTTAACTTTCCTATTGTAATGTCCGGAGTTTTGTTTACGAAATCCAATACGATTTTTTTCATCTTCATTCTTTGTCATATTCCCTATAGATTTTCAATTCAATGAAACAAGTTTAGTTTTAACTTATATAAATAAAATTATAAGATTATATTTCATTTTTTTGATACCAAAAAAAAAAAAAAAAAAAAAAAAATTAAACATTGAATTTAGCCCTAAAATGCTTCAGCCAATTGCACAGTAAACATTGAATTTAGTGTTTCATGCTCTTTTGTTATTTTTGAGTTCAAGAGAAAATAAAAACTTATATTGCCTGCAGTGTAGTCAGCAGGTAATGTTTAAATTTTAATTACAATGGCCAATGGTTCAATCAAATCAACATTTTTAAAGCATTTGTCTTTTTCAGCAATTGACTCATTTCAGCAATTGCCAATTGACTACACTACAAATTAGAATAATCTAACTTAACTATCTAACAACTAAAAAGCAAATTAATCTAATTAATTGAAAAACGCAGCAGCAAATACCTATTTGTTGATGTCTGGAAATTTCCACCCTTGCCGAAGTGAGCCAAAGGGAAGAAATCGAGATGCAGAAGGGGAGAGTTGCTTGGAAATCGGAGCTGCTGCCGTGCTGCGCCTTGCCGCTGCTTGGAGAGATATCGCCTCGTCTGTCGTCTCGCCTGCTGCCGCTGGAGCTTGGAAGGAGACTCGCGATTTCAGAAATTAGAATAGGGTTTTTTTTCTGCTCGTTGCCCTTGAGAATCGGGTTGCCCTATTCCTTCGCCTATTGGGCCTTGCCCAATAGACGGCCCTGCGGTAACCGTCCAACTGATTTACAATAGATCAATGTTTGGTTGGATGGGATAATAGCACGATAAAAATCGATAATGAACTAAAACACTTAAATCGGAGGAGGGAAAAATTGAAAACAACCGAATTAAGTTTTGATTGTTTGGTTGATTATCTAATCTAACTATAAGTGAAAATTTCAAGTTCGGCACATTTACTGTAAGTTAAAATGGATTAGAGATATATGATTGAAGCATTCGTCTTTTAGTATTAGCTTATTTGTAATATTTTTGACATGCATGATAAATTTTATTTATTTAAACTTACATAGTAATTAGAAAAAGAAAAAGGAAATCAATATTAGTTATTTTGACAAACTAATAAAATTTCTGTTTATTTGATTAGACTAACAGAACTAAGTTTTTTTATGCGTTAGTAATATATAGTTTCAAAATCAAAACAAACCAGTCGAAATTAACCGACTTGATTGGTTTATTTAGTTTAATCAAAGGTTGTTTATGTTGCCATCAAACGGATAGTTATTGTTGAATTTTGGCATTCCCCTGCGTATCGCTACCTGTACGCGTTTCAGCGTATCTAGATGGCATCAAGGTAAAGTCTTCTATGCCATCGTTCAGATTGAATATCCCAGCATCGGCTCCTATTGAACAATAACCTAATATTCGCAAACATCTTATAACAAAAGAACTCCCTAATATACCACCAATACTATATATATATATATATATATAGTATTGGTGGGTGTGTGTGTATTGAAAATTGGTTCACTTTTATTATCTAAAAAAACAGTATAAAAGACAGATTAACATACTAACCTTTACAACTAAAACAAACATAAAACCAAAAACGTAAATAATAATAATAACAACATGAATTACAAGTAAAAACTAATCTGTGTAACATTAAACCGACCGATGATGAGGTCACCATCCATGCTACTTTGTGCAACTCTCTGCACCCCACCCGAGCCAATTTCCCCATTCATGCTTGATCATCCAGATACAGCGCCAATGTGTACAAGGCAATTAACACCTGAATGCAGTATGCATATTCATTCAAATGATGAACCAAAGATAGCAAAGAAATTGCTTCCAGAACCAAATCCCAATAATCTGAATCTGTATTTAAACTTGCAATACTTCACATAAGATGCAAGGCTAGTTTGAGCTTTGCTTCAAGCCTGTGTATCTTCAGCAGTTTGAATCCATGAATGGGAAACTAATTCATGCAGTCCCAAACAAAGTGGGACATTTAACTCATACGACATTCAACTTGCTAAAACTTACCAACCGTTCAAATTGAATGGGTAAAAGCATGCTATCAAATTGGCTAGTTGCCATTGCATCCAGTACCAAACTCCAGAAGTATGTTATATAACTATAATAGATGAATTTCTGAACATGGTTGTAATAATCTTGAAACTGTCCATTAATATATCTTCTCCAGTTAATCATCAAGAACATAACAACCCACCTTACCATCCAAATACTATAATGGTGGATTAGATTTCAGA
This sequence comes from Allium sativum, assembly GCA_030737875.1. NCBI lineage: Eukaryota > Viridiplantae > Streptophyta > Magnoliopsida > Asparagales > Amaryllidaceae > Allium > Allium sativum. Next base: position 537,273,727 of record CM060913.1, on the reverse strand, counting down.
TTCAAAAATTCACCACGTAAAGCAGTAAATGATTAACACACTAATCCCAGAATTGGTAAAGAAATGCAACGAAAATTATCAGAAATAATATAACCCAAGCAACCAGTTCCAACTGCTGAATGAACTTGATTAAATAGTGACCCATTGAAATAAACCAATACCATTATGAATCTGCAAACCTCCTCAAATAATCAGTTTCTATCCTTCTAACTTTCAAAATTCCAAGGAAACAGGAACCAGGTTATTGGGGAAAAAACTACACAAAAATGTTGTAAACCATGACCACGAAGAGCCCACTGCTTCACCAGTATATAGCAGATTATTTAAAGAAGAAAATCAAATCGTAAATAGACCCACACATTTAAATCCAAATTGGCATACTAAAATCAGCGGATACCAAGTAACAATGGTACAAACAGATCTTACCCTCCACGTTATAGATCTAAAATCCCAGAACTAGCAACTATAAGGTCGTCAAAAACCCACAAACTATTGTAGACAAACATTCAAACTACCTGCAGAATCGGTTTGAGAACTTGAAAGCATAAAGCTTGTGCCGGCGATGCCAAAACCCAAGAGCCCTGATGTCTTGATTCGCTGTAATTCAAAAATCTGCCTAAACCCATAGCGATCTGAAGGTTGGTGACGCAAAGCTGCATCGACATGAAGAGCAAGATCCAAAATAATAGATATGCAGTTGATATTTTTGCTGAGATCTGACTTGAAATCAAACGGTTTCGGCGATTGAAAGTAAATCTAAAATATGGATTTCAGTTGTGAAAATAAAATAAAGTCTCTGATGGCTTATCAACGAAATCAAAATAAGAAATCGATGAAAGTTAACTAGAGGAAATCAGATAGAAATCAATGATGAAATTAGGGGTAGGGAGAGAGCTCACGCATAAACGAAATCAGGCCAAAAAAGGCCTATCGCCTTTAACAAGCTTCCCCAATCTGTTTGATATATATATATATATATATATATATATATATATATAAAAACACGATGTCTTCAATTATCTTGCGATATAGGACCATATTTCATTCAATAAATGCGCCCATCCCATTTAGAATGCGAGATACAACTAACAACCTCCATCTTAGCGAGCATTGCTTCAGTCTCCTTGGAGTTACACTGAGTCCTCTTTGCAGTTGGGTCAAGCTGCTACTCCAAGTTCTCTTAAACAGGCTACTCAGTACTATACCTCTACCTTGATGAGCATCCCATGGTCAAGCCCTTTTGCATCCGTGCTTTGGTCATGCTACATCATATTAGCTGAGTCGAACCTAGAGCTCTAATACCATGTTGAGTTTCGGCATTCTCTATGTACCGTTGTTCGTACGCACTTCATCGTGCTTAAATGATATTAATGACCTAATTTATTGGACATCCCAACATCGTCCCCATCCAGAATATGATATATATGCAAACATCATGTAACAGAAGTAATCCCATATTTTTATATGCCAACAATACCATATGTATACTATAATATGTTTAAACATCTTACACCATGTGACTGTGATCCATTCATTCTATGCACTCATTTCATTCTAGTTCAAGAAACACTAACAATCTCCTCCTTAGTGAGTGTTACTCAAGTCATTTAGGTGTTACACCAAGTCCTTTTCACAGTTTGGTCTTGTTGCTACTCCGAGTTCTCATAAGCAGTAGGATTGATGCTTACCTCGTTTATGCACCTTGAGAAGCATCCTATGCTCAAGCTGCTTTAGAGCTATGCTTCGGTCAATGTGCATTATATTGGTCTCTACGAGTCACATTGTGATCTGAATTTAACTAATTAGTAATCTTTCACTGGAAATATGTAGCTAATTTCTCAGTAGTATCCAATAACCCATGGATATTCTGCTGAATTTATGAAAAGAGCAAATTTCATCAAGGCCCAATCCAAAAATAGATCGTTCAAAGTCTAACGGTAAAGTTTCCCAACAAGACTCAAGCTTAGCCCATTACAATAACAATGCAGGAAACTTCACCTACACTAGCATTTGCTTAGTTCGTTAATCTCATAATGAAAATTGATTAAACTAATTAAAACGAAAATCAAATCAAATTAAGCTTTGGTTGTTCGATTGGTTGTCTAATTTAACTAAAAAGGGTTTCGCAATTGATGTTTGGCTTATTTGTTGTAATTTAAAATAAAACAAAAGTATATGATTGAAGTATTCTCTTTGGCTTTGCAATAATATTTTTGGCATGAATGATAATTAAATTTATTTAAACTGATATAGCAATAAAAAATCATTATTAGTAATTCTGAAAAACTAATGAACTTTTGGTTGATTTAATAAAAAAAACAACCCAACATTATTTTATCGATTGTATATCAATCTAGTTTCAAAACCAGAATGAACCAATTGAAATTAACTGGCTTGATTTATATATTTGATTAAATCAATGTTTGATTGCCCTGTCATAAACATAAATAGATATTGTTATTATTATCATGAGCGTTACAGGCTTACAACACACACTTTGCATGTGATTAAAACGCTTTCTTGAATTATGTTTTTTATAAAACTATATCTATTTGGCACATGCCAAATAAATGGTTTGCACTAATATACAGTTGTATGTGTGCTTTAAAATCATGCATAATTAGTTTACATTTTTATTTCTAGGTTGCAGTATTTAATTTCTTATTAGTTTTAATTTTTATTTTTGTTGTAAATTATTATAGAACGATATTGTAAAGAATATTTGTTTGTTGGATTTTATGTTTTAAGTGATATTAAGATTTTTTAATATTTATAAAACTGTAATTTTAGATTCTAAAATTATTTAGATCGTAATTTTAACTGATATACAAAGTTAAAGATATTTAAGAGTATTTTTGAAATTTTGTGGTTGAACCAAAAAAATTGTGTTTGTATTTTGGCTATCAATAAAGATTATTATTACTACTACTACTACAAATATCATCAAGTTTTTTTTCGTCGTAGATTTTTCTTATTGAGCTTTGCTAGAAGGCCCGAAGATATGTGCAGATCTCTACGGCAGTTTACAACACTATTGAATTATTTTTCTTGATCTTAGGGTCATATCAATTGTTTTGTACAAAATTTGTGGATGAATTTCCGGACCTCCCAACATTTTTTTTCCTTCTACATAATGGTTACTGATTCCATGGCTGACTCAACTGGTGGGTTTAGTAGACTACCTTCTCAATGGACATCGGTTCCATTAATGACGGTTCCATAATTGATTAAGGATGAACTACAGAACTAGTCCATGGCATAGATTTAGGTTGTTTAACATGAGAAGAATAAGAAAACACTCTTAATGTTTTTGAATTTCCGTCTTATGACCATTTCTCTTACAGCAAATCGCTTTTTCAGTCGCAAGTGTATTTACATGGAACACACATTGCATAATTAGCAGAGATGGGCAGAAGCAGGTAGCCGATTAATTCTAAACTTGATATTTAGACGACTTTTCCCTCCATTATAAATCTAACAAAATTCAAATGTTGGATTCTTTCCAAATTATCTCTTCCTCCACTTACATAATTTTTCCAAATGCATCTGCAAAATTCAAAAAAATCCGTAATTTCCTTGATTCTCAATAAAACCTAGTGAATTATATAGTAAAAAAATTAGTTGAAATGAAAGCTAAGAAAACATACTAGTATTAAGAAAACTCTTTACGAACAACATATTCTGAATAGAGGAAGAATTGCGATGTTCTTTTTTAAACTAGTGTTTTGGATGTCTATTTGGCGACTAGAGCAGTTCCATCCATGTACATACCAATTATATTTGTTTAAGATGATTAAAGGTCTGATTGGGGCTAGAATGAAGAATTTATAGTGAGAATACAGATTAAGAGCGTTTAGTGTATAAATAAAATTAACAATGCTTCAGTTCGAATATATTTTTATTTATAACGAAGTTTGGTTCTAAAAGTGATATATGATGATAAAAAAGATGCTATGAACCAAAAATGATGATATAATGACTAACTAATAAAGTAAAATTGGGACATAAATGAACCATGATCGAACATAGGGGAAGATAACAAAATAGAATGAACGGATAACCAACAAACATGCGTACTGTGAAATTAAAATGCTTAATGTCTCTATAGTGGTGGATGAGCAAAAATTTGTCGCAAGAATAATGCGTGGATATACCAGAAAATAGTGAAGGTGGGAAAAGCTTCATTAGATAAAAATAAAACATTGTTAATCTATTGTCATTCTCATGTCATTGGCGTTGGAATGAAAACATTATTTGATCTTATGTAACAAAACCAAATGATATCATAATTCATGCAATCCAGGTCTATTGACGACAATGGATTTCTAGATTATATTGATCATTTATCCATTAAAATCTGGTTTTTATCATAACCTTTTGATTTGGTTCAAGAAAAATGTTCTAATAAACCTTTTTTACTCTAATTTAGCTAAATCTGATGCTAAAAAACATTGACTTAATGAGTACAATATAAAATAATACAACTTTAAGCAGCTCTAGAATTCATTAGTGCTAAATTTAAAAAGCGTAAATGTCAAAGAATGCTCTGCACTATAGAAGAGATTTCACTGGGTTCTAGCATTGCTTTAACTGCATAGCACGTACATGAGGGAATAACGATGACTCAACAAGTTTATTAGTGGCCTATTACTGATGTAATGCTTAGGATTGGTCGCGTAAAGGTGAACCCATTGGTAGACATGGACAACGTAACAACTCAATTTTTTTAGACATAATAATTAATTAAATAAATAATAAGATAATAAATCATACAATTTTCAAAATTTGGCTACGGGAGTTGTAACATTGAGTCAATGCTAATTTTTTTGGTCAATTTGCATATTTGGCTCATCAAAATTGGAGTCAGAATGGAGAAGTTAAGGCAAAAACAAAATTTAAGAAGAGGAAAATACCCTACGTGGGTCATCACATAAGTGGGGATCGGTCGACCCAGTGGAGGTGGGTAGAGGCACCCATAGGTCATGCCTAGGCGAGAAAGTAATGAGTTGTGATGTGTTTTATTTAAACTGAGCTGAGTTGGCTAATTTTTACAAGTTGAAAAATTAATCTGGGTTGGCGTGGTAAGTTCCTATTGGTTGCGCGAAATGGCTGGCCTAGATTTAATTAGAAATCAAGTGGCCTAAGATCACTAGTCTAACCTATATCCCCGCTCGGTTCTCTCTTTTTGAGACAGACCTGCCCTACAAAATTTAATAGAAAAAATACACACACACACACATCACCTTTATGGAGGCGGGATCTATGGAGGCTACGGAAGAACGCCTTGACCATGGGTGAGTATGCAATTATTTAGTTTTTTGGTAATTTAGGAAAATAAGGTTTATAATAGTTATAGAGTTTTACGTAGTTTTTGTCATAGTTTTTATTAGATTTTTGAAAGTTAGTGTTTTACGTAAGTCTTTCGACGACTATTATAATTCGTTTTATCTTGAACATGGAAAAATAGAATTAAAGAAATAATTGTGTAAATGAAGATTAAACATATGAGACTAGATCTACAAAAAAGTGTGCATAAAATATAGATTGTAGTTAAAAATGGATTGGACTGAAATAGGTAAATTAATTTAGATTTGCAATTGAATTATGACATCGATTGTAATTGGAAAAGACTGAACATATTGGCAAGAATAATCTTATGATAAATGGTATGGACACACAAAGAAATCATTATGGATATTTTGGGCTTATCTGCAAATATAATTCTAACACGAAGGTTATAGTTGAATGAAATGATAAAAATGCTTATTATTGATATAAACTTAAATCTGAGGTTAATTTTAATAACATGTGTTGGTTATGGTCCATTTCAACATCATGAGACTGATATGAAAAAATAAGTGACATAAGTTAATAAGCATATACTTGTTGTGGTCTGTTTCGACAGCACAGGGGCTGAATGGGGGAAAATAAGCGACCAAAGGATAAGGCCCAAATCAAGGGGGAGCTAGGCTGAGGCGTGCATTAGAATATTTGTTTGCTAGGATCCCTTTCTCTTTTAGGTTCATCACGAATGGTCTCTCAATCGAATGTGGCGGCTGGGTACGCTTATGCTAGTTAGGGTAAATAAGGGATCAACAAAGACAGTTTCATGTGTAAGTGCGTTCTGAAGGTGCAATAAGCATGCATGTGCATCGACAAGGGAAAATAAATATATACTGCATCCAATAACAATTATGTTATGTTTTTACTGATGAGTTGGATTGGATAAAAGCCAAGATCCATAGTGACGTAGGGTGTCATGTAAGATGGTATATTATTAACCAATCCATGGATAATATTAGGAATTTATCGTAATCATGTTTATCAGGTTCAGTAATTGAGAAAGTGCAAAATATCGAACAAATCTTTACTTTTGCAATTCAAGTATATTTCCTTGTACATCATTCCAATATTTTTATCTTTTGTATTTATACATGGACGCTTACCCTATATGAAACTAGAACTATAATCGAGTCTATTTTTCTTTATTACTCAATTGTGCTAGTAATTACATCACTCACCAGGCTTTATGTCTGACTTACTCCTCTTTCTTTCATTTCCTTCCCCACCAGGCGCGTAGTGTAGAGATGATTTGTATGGATTTCTTGGAGATTCATTTTTGCCATAGATGTAAACGTCTTTTGTTTTATTTTATCGCATAGAGTTGGTTATGCTATTGGTTATTTTGAGGGATATTAATATTCTTAAACTACAATTTGTGACCGAGGTGTTATTTTCATGAGGCATGTGGTTGGAAGCTGAAATGATATGTGGCTTTTGATACAAATGTTATGTTTTCAGTTTTAAAAATGTTTCCACTGTAATTATGATTTTATGCCTTATGAATCTAAGTTTCTATGATATATGTCTTTATAACTATAATGCTTTATATTTCTTAGCATGATCCTACTTTAGGGAATGTTAGGGGTGCGAGTGTCTCATTTGGTATCAGAGCCTAAAGTTACATGACTCCTAAAAGTATATTTTAAATAAATTGAAAAAGTAGATTTTCAAAGCAAAAGAAAATTTTAAAACACAAAAGTTTATCACCTCAAATCAAGTACAACCTTCCTTTAATTCCTTCAAAATCTTAAATCTCTATCTTCTCTCTTGTGTAGTATGTCGGTAGCCCCAAATCTTCCTGAGGGTGTCCCAATGCCAGGTTAGTTTCATAGATATCCTGAGGCTACAACACTAGACGAAGAGCAAGAGTATGCTCAAGATCCAACACCCGTTGTCGTGGTTCCTCTTAACCACTAGGGGCTATTAACTTTTCTAAGCTTTGTAAGGATTTCTCGAATACAGGTGGTAGTTCTTTCTTGGGTATAGAGACTTTTGTAGAAGCTCGTATTTGGATGAGGAGTACATAGTGGATTTTTGGATTATTGGAGCTCGGTGTTCATCAACGAGTTCAGTTAGCCACTTGGTAGCTAGAAGAGAAGGCATCTTATTGATGTGAGATAGTTGAGGCGGAGGATAGAGATATGGATTGGGCCGTATTCGGAAACCAAGTGATTTTTGTTATAGGTTGAGGAAGAGAAGCAACCAGAGTGTTTTTTTGGATTGAAGTAAGGAGACCTTACTGTAAGAAAATACGACAATCTTTTCAATGAGCTGTCAAGGTTTGGGATGGATCTAGCCAATACATCTCATAAGAAAGCTGTCACGTTCGTGAGAGGATTGAACCAACCTCTCCAAAGATTGCCAATGACGCATATATCGATGGGGGCGATATTCGAGCCATTTGTGGAGATGTCTCTTATGCATGAGGACACAAAGAAGGATGTTAAAGACGGTGAAGAGGAAGTTTCCAAGTCCGCGAGCTCGAAGAATAGCTTTTTAAAGATAAGAAAGGCAATAAGAGGAATACTGGAGGACCTAAGAAAAGTCAATCCAAGAAGGATACCAAGTGTTATGGATTGGATTGATGGTTTATTACATCAAGGATTGTAAGAAGGCTGCGATGAAAGAAGAACGCTATAATCATGGACAACCCAGACATATTAGCAGAGCTTTCCCTCATAGGACAAGGCAGTATGCTAATGCATCAGCGCTCAGGTACAGGTCTTAGAGGCAGCTCTGTCTAGTGGTGGACTACATAAAGGTAGGAAAATTGCTTCAAAGGGTTTGATTTCTATTTCCAACTCTCCCGTTCGTACTCCCTTTGACTAAGGAGCTTCTCATTCTTTTATCTCTAGCGCTTCAGTCGATGTTTGCACTTGGACATTTCTTTAGTCATTGATCCCAAAGTTATTTCAAATTCAATAGGTGGTTCTTCACATTTGTTTATGATTTGTAGGGATTTGAAAATTTCAATATTAGGCATTGAGTTTGACTACGATGCCTACATATTGGGATTCTCAAGGTATGGGATGATCTTAGGGATGTATTGCTAACCATGTATGGGGATATCTTGAACTGCGAGAGAAGGGTCGTTAGATTAGAGACATGTAGTGGTCAAACCCATTAGATTTCTTGTGATCCACGGAGGCCAGTCATGCTGAGTTTTCTTTGTTCCCTAGATTCATCCGTCGAAGATATTGATTATGCACCCGTAGTGCATGAGTTTCCAATTATGTTTGAGGAAGTGAGAGGTCTACCGCCTAGGATAGAGATTGATTTTCAGATTTATCTCAATAAGAACAAGAAGCCATGGAATTGCTTATACGAATATGGCTTCGAGGGAACGGAGAGAGCTGAGCTAGCAAGTGTGTGAGCTGTTGGAGAAGGAATTCATCAGGTGGAGTATTTCCAAGTAGGGAGCACCAACAATCTTTTTTATAAAGGCGGATGGTTCTCTATGATTTTGTGTGGACTATAGGGAGTTAAAACAAGCTCACAAAAAAGAATCGCCACCCATTCCTGTGGATCGATGATTTGTTTGACCAGTTTTTGTCGCGTCGGTGTTCTCTCAGCTAGACTTAGACATTGGTTTTCATTAGCTCAGTGTGGCAGAGTATATTATCGATTAGATAATCTTTCTGGCTCCTGACTGATTTTTCGAATGGTTGGTTAAGCCTTTTAGGCTTAAGGATGCGCAAGTCTATTTAATGGATTTGTGAATTGCGTCTTCCGAGATGTTCTCAACAAGTCCGTGGTTGTTTTTGTATTTGACATTTTGATATTCTCGAGAAGCGAGAACGAGCACGCCTTACGTTTTGGAGAGGTTAACCTTATTCTCCGAGCACATCAGTTTAAGGTGAAATTTTCGAAATTCCACTTTTCGCTAGAGGAAGTGCGTTTCTTAGAGCATATGGTTTCTAGAGATGGATTAGTTGTGGGCCCCGCCTAGGAGGTGGTGATACATGATTGAAATGCCCCTTAGAATGTGACTGAGGCCAGAAGATTTTTAAGTCTGGCAGGTTGTTACAACAAGTTTATTAAAGACTTTTCTTGGATTTTGGCATCGCTTACCCACCTTACCAAGAAGAATTTAGTTTTCATATAGGATGAAAATTGTGAGGATTTCTTCATAAGATTCAAGAAGGATCTTACTAGTATACCGGTGTTGACCCTTTATGATTATTTGAAGATGTTCAGAGTATACATCGATGCATGTGGGGTTTGCTTGGGTGCGCTATTGTTTCTTAAGGGTAGGGTCATGTGCTATTGGAGTAGGGATCTTAGGATTCACAAGAAGAAATACACTATCCACGATTTGGAATTATCCGCGATTGTTTTTTAACTCAAGTCTTTGAGGAATTATCTACCCGGAGAGAGGTTTGAACTCTATACGGATCATAAGTTACTGAAGTATTTATTATCGTAGAAGGATCTCAGGCGGTGGATATTTTGATAGACTCAACAGAGGAGAGGCCTCTAGGCATCTACAATGTAATTCTGTGGATAGTCGAGGTTGGTTGCATAGAGATGGAAGGCTTTGTGTCCCCTCATTTGTGATTTGTTGAGTGAGGTATTAGTTGTGGCACACCAATCAAGGATAACCATCCATTCAGTGGTAATAAAATTTATAGGGACGTGAAGACAATATTCTACTAGACTGGCATGAAGAAGGATGTGGCTGACTTTGTTGCAGTGTGCATGGTCTGTTAGAGAGTGAAGGTGGAGCAACGAAAACATGGTGGATTACTCCAGCCATTAGATGTGCCACTATGGATAGGGGAGCATATCCATGAAACTTATTGATGAGTTTCCTAGATTTAGGAAAGGAAGCACCGGTGTTTAGGTGGTGGTAGACTGATTGAAAAAAGAGCGCCCACTTCATTCCGGTTAAGACCAAGATGACGACTTTTTGGTAAGCTTTGGTGTACATTTGAGATATCGCTTGACTCCATGGTGTTGTATATAACGGTGTTGTATACACAATTTTATGATTTTTGTTTGATGATAACAACCAAATATATATTTATATAAATGTGTTTGTTATTGTACTGTTCATTACAACACAGACTGTAATATAATATTTATATTTAAATAGAATACGACTGTATACACACTCATATATTTATACAGTATTTTATTTAAATTGAATATTCTATTTCAACTTTCAAACAATACAATCTTTTATAACTCCACTATTTGAATACATCACTGATATACATTCACAGAACATTGTACTTGTAAATAAACAGAATTTAATAGACAAGTTTATTTGAACACAATAAAATAATATTTTATTTCGATCAAACTGGTTTATTACAATATTCAGTACAATTCACATATTCATACACTGCTCTTCACTGCAATTCTCACACTCAGTTACAGTCACACAGTCACTCATATACACTGTCTCTTTGTTCATCAGTTTCATTGTCTTCTGTCTTCTATAAGCTTCACAGTCAGTCCAGTCTTCATACCTGTCATATATAGAAACACACACACAGTACACTTCAATAGAAATGAAATAGAATTCATGCAAATAAAATTTTATTTTTGAAAAGTTATTTGCCTTAGAATTTCGGTGTGTTTCTCATCATTTTTCTGACTCGATCTGATTTGATCAGCCTCGACATAATCACACTAGTTTGCTGATTTTTGATCAGCCTCAACATAGTGTGACTAGTCTGCTGATATACATATAAACACAAATGTCAAAATCAACACAAGACAGGTCAAAGGAGAAACGGAAATCAAATATGCATATAAAATCAGCAAAGAGGCAAAAATATAATTGATGGTGCCAATACAAAAAGAAAGGTAGGCAAGCAAAAGTCAAAGTGAACAGCAAGGTCACAAGAACTTACAAGGTGTACAAATGGTCGAGACATGGTTCAGAGAGCAAGTCAAAGCAGGCAACAAATGATGGTGCAACAGTATGACCATGTACAAATACAACAGTGCAACAAAAGTTCATGCAAGGTAGCAACATGCTCAAGGTGAAAACAGATTGATGTGTGTGAGGAACTTCAGATGTATGATGACACAGCAACAACCATTCAATTATTCCCTGATCACATTCAAATCAGTTCAGGTAAAACTAGTGGACAAACAATCATGGCAGATCAGCTACAGGGCAGTTTCAACACAACATGATGGTCAGTGAAGCAAGCATATACAGAGGCAAGTGAAGTAGCATTCAAGTGACATACATAATCAATACAACATGTATATGGGACAAGCCAAATCCAAGTATGAATGGTCAAATGCCAAACACAGTGGTGAATTTGTTAAAGACATGGCAAATCAGCAGTTTTAAAAATGGTGATGCTACACAGCAATGATCAGGTTTAGATTTTACAAAAATGACCAAACAAATCTGCACATTTTTTTTGGTATTGTATTTTGTCAAGTATACACGCAGAAAAATTTATGGAGTGACATGAGTGTGCAGATTTATTCATCAGGCCAAAGAAATGTTTTTGCCAAGAATTTAATTCCAGATATGGCAGTCAATTCAAATAACACACTGAAACAAACATATACAAGCAGGATGCATCTAATCTGAACATGATCAAGGAGTGTTACACACAGTAATGAAAGTGCAAGGGTCAAACTGTCATGGTTAAGCAAGCAAATGGACAGACCGTTCAAGGAAGCAGATGTAGTATGTATGATACAAACAGGTTAATGGAGTAAAATAAGTCTGAATGCCTATTCAATGTTTCAAGGATCGATTGACATGAATGGCAAGAAAACCAAATGATTCAGGCAACAAATCAGGGACTAGATTTTTTTTTTTATTATTTTGTTCTCACAAAATCAGATTTGGCAAGTGATTAGCATAAATCAACAAACTTTTTTTGGCAAGAAAACTTTTTTACAAATCAGTTTTACAATGCAGATTTATTTTGATGAAGTGTTTTCAGCAACAAATCAAGCAAACAATTTTTTCAGCAAGATTTCAAGGGAATCAATCACTCAAGTGGATAATATGGCAACAAATTTCATTCAACCAATATTTTAAAAGAGGGAAGCAATCAAAATTATATCTTTCCAGATTGAGCCAATATGCTTTCAATTCGGCAAAAATTAAATATGGGATCAGAATTTTTTGTTCACGGTTTATTTAAATCAGACAAGAAAATATTTGGCAACAAAAATTAAAATGGAATTCATCCACAAATAAATGTCCAGAATTTTTCAAGGCCAAGAATTAAAAAGGGGAAGCTAACGCAAATCATTCAAGCCATCAAGTGAAATTAGAGAGCAATTAAAGGATCCTATAATCCTATTTTAACACCAAATCATCACAGGCAACAAGCATCGAAACCACAAACTACTAATTCAAGCAAAGACTGAAAATCAGAAAACTCACTTTTTTTCTGGTTTCGATCAAAGACAAATTCCAAATTTGATCGACAAGCATCAGGAGCCATCGAAGAATCAAGGAGCATCAGAGAACTCAATTTCATCAAGCATCGATTCGAATTTGGGGATAAACAATGAAACCCTAAAATCACTTCTCAAGCCGCCGCCATTATCTTTCGAGAGAAGCAAAAGAGATCGGGTTAAACAATAAAGAGAATGGGCCGGCCTATTTCTTAGAAGTGTGGAAAGGGGATGACCCTTTATTACTAAACTCCTTTATTTTCTTTTAGGGTTTTATTTGTTTAATTCATGTTGTACTTTATTTTTGATTTTTGTAAACCGTCTCATACAGTTTCTAGAATTCTGTAAAAATCTAGGTGACACCAGTTAGGTGTTTAACTGGCAGTTGACAGAGTCTGTAAAATCTGGGTTACGTGTTACGGGATTGTAATACGGGTAAATCTGGTCGAGGGGATATTGTCCAGTTTAGGGTTTTGAGCGTAGAGTTAGGACATGAGCAGGCGCTGCAAGTGTACATGGTCTTGTATGCGGGATCTGTTTATAACATCTAGTAGAAACCTTAGGAATGCAGCAGTAGGCAGGGTTTTGCCGAAGCTGGGTATATCTGTGTGTGATTTATTTTCTGCACTTTTATTTCTGCTGCATTCTGTGATCTGTTTATTATTTTAATATCCTGTCAGTTTTTCAATTCAGTTTAAAAATTGTGATAAACCCTATTCACCCCCCTCTAGGGTTAATCTAGATCCAACAGTTGGTATCAGAGCGAGGTTTCGGTTAACTCTAGAGCAATGGTGATTCCTAGTTATCAGTCCATAGAGAGTCAGTCCAGTCACATTCCAAATATTTTTGATGGTACAGATTTTTTAAACTGGAAATCCAAAATGGAATTTTATTTAAAATCTGTTAATATTAAATGTTGGAATGTTGTTATCCATGGATTTGATAGTGTAGATATTACTTTCAATACCCGTGCTATGAAAATTATATTTGATTATCTTAGTACTGAACAGTTTAATCTTATCTGCCATTGTTTATCTGCACAGGAAATCTGGGATACTCTCAATACGAAGTATGGAAAATCTGACAACGGCAGCTCAAAACCCGAGAAAGTCAACTCAGATTCAGAACTCTATTTAATAGGATTTACAAATGAAAATTCAGAAGGATCAGATGATGGAGAATCAACAGATGCTGAAGTTGAAAATTTCTCATACGAAGATTTGGTTTATATGTGTGTTGATTTAACTAAATCTGTTGATAAACTCAAATCTAAAAACAAATTTCTGAAATCTAGGAATACTGAGTTGACCAGCAGAATTGATGATTCGGAATCACAGCTTGAATATTTTAAAAATTCTTCAAATTCAGATTGCAAAAATTGTTTAAAATTGAAAACCAATCTTGTTCTTCTCAATAAGAATATTCTAAAGTTTGAAAAGGAAATTTTGATCTTAAAAGAAAACAAGATTGAGTTATCAAGTTTGAATAACTTTTTACAAGAGGAATTTGAAATTTTTAAGACTGTTATATATTCCAAATTTGAAATTGCTGAAAATGAAAATTTGGTGAAAAGTGGTTTGATTTTGAAAGAACTTGAAAATGAGATTGAAAAATCCAAGAATTTTGAGTCTGAAAAACAAAAACGATTTGAGCTTGAAATTTCCGAATCCCAAGCCAAAATTAAATTGCTTGAAAATGAGAATTTGGTTTTGAAACAGTCCAACGCTGAACAGAAGATCGCTATAAATAATTGCTCAAATTTACTAAAAGAAAATAGCGATCTAAAATCCAAAATTCAACGATTAGAATCAACTTTGGATAAATTTTCTAGTGGGGAAAAATCGTTGAATATGCTGTTACAAAACCAAGTTTCTATTAGAAATAAATCTGGTCTTGGCTTTGAGAAAAATGATGTTTTTGGAAAACAAAATTCAATTGATTTGAAAAATTCTTTAGACTGCTTTGAAAAGAATCGATATGGAAATTCAAACTATGATAATCGCAAAGGTTTTTTGAATCATAAACATGATGAGAATTTGTTTTATAATAATCTATTTGAACAATCCTGGATCCCAAAAAGGAATAAAACAAAATTTGTTAAATTCAAACAGATCTGGGTTCCTAAAGGTACAAAGGTGAATTCAGATGGGTTGTTGTATAAACAAGTTTGGGTACCAAAATATGTGAATAAAACTGTGAGTGGTTTTACAAACTTTGCTAGACCACTCGATCCCCTAAACCATTAGGTACCTGAGGAGGCTGAGGAACTGCTTTGTTAAAGAGAAACTGAATTCAAACTGCGTCATATCATCAGGCTATTCACAGTTCCTTAGCCAAGACTGTTGAGTTAGAGATTCTGATTTACACTGGATTCTGGTATGATCTCTAAACTCACCTCTGTAAATATTTTTTGTTTTGATTTTTTTTCTTTTGGTTATTTCTTCTTCTTCTCACTTCTATTTCTTTCCTTTGTCTCTTCTGATTTGATTTATCACTGCCATTTTTTTTGTGCTTCTTGAATTGCAGTAGTTGAATTGCATTCTGGAAATTTGTTTTGTGTGTATAGAATTCTGATTGTTTTGAAGTTCTTTTTCTGTTTTCTGAATTCCTAACGGTGTTGACGTATTCTTGTTATATCTTGAACACTGTTAATCTGAATTCTAAATTGTTTTGAAGATCTGAAAATTATATGGAAATTCACACACCTTTGCTGTTCTAAGTTTATTCTAATTCATTTTAGAAAAGCTCAAAATATTATACTCATTACAACACACTGTTATTTACCAGTTGTGACAATTCCAGTAATTTTTAGAATGGCTCGAATATTTTTTAAATGTCTTGTCTCAGTGATACATCTTAAAATTCATTTTTTTTATTCATGATTTGTACAGTTGAAATTAATTTGTTTGAAATCATCTGAAATTCCTGATATTTTGAATCTCACACACCTCCTAAATTTGAAATTATCAACCTTGTGTGACTGATTCATTATATCCCAGAACTTGACATTGATTCAAGTGATTTCAAATAAATTACTGTAATTTTCTAGTTCATGAATACCTCTCAAATTTGATGTAAATGATCTGAAATTATTCTTAGAAATCTTGTGAAAAATTCCTTTGAAAATCTGGTCTTGAAATTCACTCTTATTTCATGATTATCTGATTTAATTATTTGTTTGTTTAAAATCATTTGAAATTATTGATTTATTGAATCTCACACATATCTCAAATCAAAAATTTATAATCTGGTGTGATTGATTCATTAAATTCTGATATTTTCATATTCCTCAAATGATTTCAAGTAAACAGTATTTTAATCATTAGATCATGAATCATCATATGTGGCCATCATCTTGACAAGTATGATTTGAAACTATGTTCTGTGTTGCTCTGATACTGCTTTGAAAAATGTTTGTTCTGGAATCACATGCTTGCTGCTCTGATACATGTGCATAATCTATTATCTCGTCTGTTTGGGCTTGGTACTTAATTATTCTATTGTCTATAACATTCTTGTTCAGTATCATGATAAAATTCCTGGTAAATAGAGACACCAAGTGGTATCAGAAGCGCCTTATATTTGTCTCACCCATCTGTACTGAGATTCAAATTCTCACCTTGTATAGACCCGTACATTCTTTTTCCTTATACTAATAAATGTGCTAAATTTGTCTGGCTGGGTTTGTGTTTAAATTTCTTTGGTCTGAGATGTCCATGATAGTCCATCAGGGTGTAATTAAATTCCTCAATAAAGGAGACTACAATTGGTACCAGCCTTTTTCACTCATCTATTTTTTGAATTATCACCCTGTATAGATTCATTTTTTTTTAAAATCTGTTTAATTTCCTCTTGTAATTGATTTTCAATTTTAAAATTATTTATTGATTATTCATTCAGAAATTGAAATCAATATCCGAATTGAACTGTATTTATAATTCATCAAAACATATTATCAGAATTTGAAATTGTGATGAAATTGTGACTGCAGTATATTTCATAACAAGAGAGAATTTGATTTAAATGTTTTCATGATGGTTGAACGTTTATGATAATATCTTCGAACTGGCAATTATTTCACGACCATATTCATTACCTATCATCATTCTGCCATCCATCATTTTTTTATATTAATGTGGAGAGTTTAATATATTTTTCTTTAAAAAAAATATTATCTTGAATAAACAGTGAAAATATTTGTGATAGAAATGGGACTATTATTATTCAGAATTAGTGATAATTGAAAATTTTCAATAATCCTGGTACAGTCGAGCTTATTTCATAATATAATTAATTTAGAAATTTATTTCACAATCCATTTCTGTACCTACCACATTTCTATCATCCATTTTGGTTTCATATACCGAGGAGTTTTTTCTTTTAAAACTAAAATGATAAATATATATAATAAATATATAAGTGTGTCTCTAACCTCATTTAAAAATCCAAGCTCTGGTTATGCATGGCTATGAGACAACTTATAATTTAAGCTGCGACTGACCCCATTTAAAAATCCAAGCTCTGGTTATGCGTGGTCAGTGTGCTCTTAAATAAATAAATAAAAAAAAAATTGAAATTCTCCACTGTGTATAAAAACCAGTCTATCAATCCATCTTCTAATCGTGAAATGTGTTGAAATCTTATGACATATTATGATTTGTTGATTGATGGGTATTGGGATTTGAGATTATTCGATTGTTTCACTTAAATTGAATTATTTATTATAGTCCAAATCCATCACTGTTTTTTTGTGCTTTATTTTTATAAAAATCCTTTGAAAAAAAAATTGGAAATATTTTTTTAACTCTCTACTCTCCATTTTATATAAAATTCATCGCATATCCATCATTCTCTAAAATGTGAAATATGCCACCAGTTGTTAGAATATTATGATTTTTGTTTGACTGATTGAAATTTATGATGACCGTTCTTCCTCTTAAGATGAAATTATAATTTTAGTCAATTTTCATCTGTACTTTAAAATCTGTATCCTTTTGATGATAACAAAAGGGGGAGAGTGGATTAGATTTTGATTTATGAGTGAATATTTTATAAATATCTTTAATTTTGAAAATTTATTCATACATTTCACTCATGCACAGTTATAGGGGGAGTTTCTGTTGTAGGGGGAGCATTTAAATAGGGGGAGTTCAAATATTCACGAACAAACACATTTATTATATTCAAAATCTTTTATTTGTTTGTCATCATCAAAAGGGGGAGACTGTTGTATATAACGGTGTTGTATACACAATTTTATGATTTTTGTTTGATGATAACAACCAAATATATATTTATATAAATGTGTTTATTATTGTACTGTTCATTACAACACAGACTGTAATATAATATTTATATTTAAATAGAATACGACTGTATACACATTCATATATTTATACAGTATTTTATTTAAATTGAATATTCTATTTCAACTTTCAAACAATACAATCTTTTATAACTCCACTATTTGAATACATCACTGATATACATTCACAGAACATTGTACTTGTAAATAAACAGAATTTAATAGACAAGTTTATTTGAACACAATAAAATAATATTTTATTTCGATCAAACTGGTTTATTACAATATTCAGTACAATTCACATATTCATACACTGCTCTTCACTGCAATTCTCACACTCAGTTACAGTCACACAGTCACTCATATACACTGTCTCTTTGTTCTTCAGTTTCATTGTCTTCTGTCTTCTATAAGCTTCACAGTCAGTCCAGTCTTCATACCTGTCATATATAGAAACACACACACAGTACACTGCAATAGAAATGAAATAGAATTCATGCAAATACAATTTTTATTTTTGAAAAGTTATTTGCCTCAGAATTTCGGTGTGTTTCTCATCATTTTTCTGACTCGATCTGATTTGATCAGCCTCGACATAATCACACTAGTTTGCTGATTTTTGATCAGCCTCAACATAGTGTGACTAGTCTGCTGATATACATATAAACACAAATGTCAAAATCAACACAAGACAGGTCAAAGGAGAAAGGAAATCAAATATGCATATAAAATCAGCAAAGAGGCAAAAATATAATTGATGGTGCCAATACAAAAAGAAAGGTAGCCAAGCAAAAGTCAAAGTGAACAGCAAGGTCACAAGAACTTACAAGGTGTACAAATGGTCGAGACATGGTTCAGAGAGCAAGTCAAAGCAGGCAACAAATAATGGTGCAACAGTATGACTATGTACAAATACAACAGTGCAACAAAAGTTCATGCAAGGTAGCAGCATGCTCAAGGTGAAAACAGATTGATGTGTGTGAGGAACTTCAGATGTATGATGACAAAACAACAACCATTCAATTATTCCCAGATCACATTCAAATCAGTTCAGATAAAACTAGTGGACAAACAATCATGGCAGATCAGCTATAGGGCAGTTTCAACACAACATGATGGTCAGTAAGCAAGCATATACAGAGGCAAGTGAAGTAGCATTCAAGTGACATACATAATCAATACAACATGTATATGGGACAAGGCAAATCCAAGTATGAATGGTCAAATGCCAAACACAGTGGTGAATTTGTTAAAGACATGGCAAATCAGCAGTTTTAAAAATGGTGATGCTACACAGCAATGATCAGGTTTAGATTTTACAAAAATGACCAAACAAATCTGCACATTTTTTTTGGTATTGTATTTTGTCAAGTATACACACAGAAAAATTTATGGAGTGACATGAGTGTGCAGATTTATTCATCAGGCCAAAGAAATGTTTTTGCCAAGAATTTAATTCCAGATATGGCAGTCAATTCAAATAACACACTGAAACAAACATATACAAGCAGGATGCATCTAATCTGAACATGATCAAGGAGTGTTACACACAGTAATGAAAGTGCAAGGGTCAAACTGTCATGGTTAAGCAAGCAAATGGACAGACCGTTCAAGGCAGCAGATGTAGTATGTATGATACAAACAGGTTAATGGAGTAAAATAAGTATGAATGCCTATTCAATGTTTCAAGGATCGATTGACATGAATGGCAAGAAAACCAAATGATTCAGGCAACAAATCAGGGACTGGAAAGTTTTTATTATTATTTTGTTCTCACAAAATCAGATTTGGCAAGTGATTAGCAAAAATCAACAAATTTTTTTTGGCAAGAAAACTTTTTTACAAATCAATTTTACAATGCAGATTTATTTTGATGAAGTGTTTTCAGCAACAAATCAAGCAAACAATTTTTTCAGCAAGATTTCAAGGGAATCAATCACTCAAGTGGATAATATGGCAACAAATTTCATTCAACCAATATTTTAAAAGAGGGAAGCAATCAAAATTATATCTTTCCAGTTTGAGCCAATATGCTTTCAATTCGGGAAAATTAAATATGGGATCAGAATTTTTTGTTCACGGTTTATTTAAATCAGAAAAGAAAATATTTGGCAACAAAAATTCAAATGGAATTCATCCACAAATAAATGTCCAGAATTTATCAAGGCCGAGAATTAAAAAGGGAAAGCTAACGCAAATCATTCAAGCCATCAAGTGAAATCAGAGAGCAATTAAAGGATGCTATAATCCTATTTTAACACCAAATCATCACAGGCAACAAGCATCGAAACCACAAACTACTAATTCAAGCAAAGAACTGAAAATCAGAAAACTCACTTTTTTTCTGGTTTCGATCAAAGACAAATTCCAAATTTGATCGACAAGCATCAGGAGCCATCGAGAATCAAGGAGCATCAGAGAACTCAATTTCATCAAGCATCGATTCGAATTTGGGGATAAACAATGAAACCCTAAAATCACTTCTCAAGCCGCCGCCATTATCTTTCCAGAGAAGAAAAAGAGATCGGGTTAAACAATAAAGAGAATGGGCCGGCCTATTTCTTAGAAGTGTGGAAAGGGGATGACCCTTTATTACTAAGCTCCTTTATTTTCTTTTAGGATTTTATTTGTCTAATTCATGTTGTACTTTATTTTTGATTTTTGTAAACCGTCTCATACAGTTTCTAGAATTCTGTAAAAATCTAGGGGATACCAGTTAGGTGTTTAACTGGCAGTTGACAGAGTCTGTAAAATCTGGGTTACATGTTACAGGATTGTAATACGGGTAAATCTGGTCGAGGGGATATCGTCCAGTCCATGGTTTTGAGCGTAGAGTTAGGACAGGAGCAGGCGCTGCGAGTGTACATGGTCTTGTATGCGGGATCTATTTATAACATCTAGTAGACACCTTAGGAATGCAGCAGTAGGCAGGGTTTTGCCGAAGCTGGGTATATCTGTGTGTGATTTATTTTCTGCACTTTTATTTCTGCTGCATTCTGTGATCTGTTTATTATTTTAATATCCTGTCAGTTTTTCAATTCAGTTTAAAAACTGTGATAAACCCTATTCACCCCCCCCCTCTAGGGTTAATCTAGATCCAACACATGGAATTTTGGATTCTAGAGGATTTGTTGAGGCAGTGTATCCTAGACATTCAAGGAATATGGGAGGAGCATCTGCCTTTGGTAAATTCACGTATAATAATAGCATCTAGACGAGCATAGGGATGGATCCCTTCGAGAAATTGTATGAATGACCTTGCAGATCACCCTCATATTAGTGGGAGATGACTAATAGATTTTTTTCTTGGGCCAACTATAGTGAGCGAGACTTCCGAGAAGATTGACTTGATAAGAAAAAGGATGAAGGCGGCCCAAGAACGACCAGGTTCCTATGTTGATAGGAGGAGGAAAAATATAGAGTTTGTGGTTGGGGATCTAGTTTCCATTAAGGTGTCGCAAATTGGGAACATGGTGAGGTTTGGTTTGATAGGTAGGACCATTCCTTATCATGGATAGAGTAAGGTGGATAGTGTATGAGGTTAGACTACCAGACAGACTTTCTGGAGTTCACGACATATTTCATTTCACATTTGCAAAAGGGCTTGTGTGATTCAACTGTGGTAGTCGAGCCCAGTCTAATAGAGGATATGGAGATTGTGAGGGATTAGTTTGTTCGTCAGATGGATACACGGATTCTACATCTCAAAGTGAAGAAGCTCATGAAGAAGGAAGTAAAATCGGTAAAGATTCAATGCAGAGACGATGCAAATGAGGCTATATGGGAAGCTGAAGAGAAGATATGCATTTTCTATTCATTCCTTTCCGATGGTACTTTTTGAATTTTTCCATCATTACCTTTGAATAGATTCAATCTTTCCTATCATTTGAATCATTAAATCTTAGGGTATAACATATGGATGATAGGATTTGGTTGAAATATGTTGGAAGAAATATTATGTATGGTGTACAAAAGTGGTTGCAAGTGGATGGAATGGATATATATACACACACAAGGCATAATTAATGAACAACAAATTAGGACACTAAGCATATACATATAGATGTGTATGCTTTTTTACTTTATTTTCATGGTTAATATAACGGATGATTATCAGTTGATTATTACATATAAATGATATCTTAAACACACATGTACAACTATTTGTTATCATCAGGATATTTGCATATATTTGGATACACTGCACAAGCATAATTGCATAAAAAGGAGGTCAACTGAATCAGTAGACCATCGCGTCTTTTGAATTTGTTAGAGCCCTACATTATTGCTGCATAATTACATAAATTATATTAAAGAATTCAAGGACAGTGGATACTAATGAATAATGTTTGAGTAGATGGTTGCAGGTATTTGGATGAAAATACTTTTCTCATTCTTCTGTCCTTGGAGCTTTTAGGGACAAAATTATTTAAGGAGCGGAGAATGTAACAACCCAAATTCTTAAGGCACAATAATTAATTGAAGAATTAATTAATAAAATAGTAAGTTATAAAATTGTCAGTATTTGGTTGTGGGAGTTGCATCATTGGATCTATGGTAATTTTCTAGCTAATTTACGTATTTGGTTTGTTCGAAATAGAGTCAGAACGAAGAAGTTATGGAGAAAACTTAATTAAGAGGAGAAAAAATAAAAATACCTGGCGTGGGTTGACCTAGGTAAGGGTGGGGCGACCCATCCGTATTTTTATGCACAAGCCCTTTCCCGATGGCAATGTAATGAGATGATATGTGTTGTGTCTAAACTAAGCTGAATTATCTAATTTTTGTTGGTTGAAAATTTGAATTGGGCTAACGTAACAAGTTCCTATTGCTGTGGTTGGCCCAGATTTATTCTATAAAACCAACAGTCTAAGATTTCTAGCCTAATATTTAAATAAACCCCTAGATCTAGCTAATTCTTCATAATAAAGTCTCTTTTCCATTTGGTTCTGTCTTTTTGAGACAGAATTGACTTAAATTTTTAGGAGAAAAGGTTTATTAAAATAGATATTAATACACGCACACGCACATCTTTTGAAGGGGGATTTACGATGGCCATATAGGAACGCTTTGGACCACTGATGAGTTTCTAATTATTTTATATTTTTGATAATTCAGCAAAGTAGGGTTTATAATAGTTGTAGAGTTTTTTTTGTAGTGTTTCTTACAATTTTTATTAGTATTGTTTAAGTTATTTTCTAAAGTATTTTTTAATCTTTTTCATACTGTTTTGTTTTATTCAAATACTGTAAGATATTCTTTTAGCCTTCTTCTTCTTCACCCTTTTTGTGATTATGCCTATTAGTTAATTTATAGTTTCTATACCTATTTACGGTTTATGCCTAAAACATATCTGGACATGTAAGTGTTAGTATTTTGACGACCTACGTAATCCTTTTTATTTTACACGTGGAAAAATAGAATTAAAAAATAGTTGTGCAACTGATGATTAAACATATGAGACTAAATTTATAGAGAAATATGCATAAAATATTGATCTATAATAAAAAAGGGATTAGACTAAAATAGGCAAATTAATGTAAATTTGCAATTAAATTATTACATGGGTTGTAATTAGAAAAGACTGAACGTATTTGCAAAAGTATGTTATGACAAACGATATTGACACACAAAGAGATCATAATGGATGTACTGGGCTTATTTGCAAATATAATTTTAACACGAAAGTTATCTTTGAGTGAAATGATGAAAAAGCTAATTATTGATATAAACTTAAGTATGAGATTAAGTTACTAAACATGTACTGCTTATGGTCCTTTCTAGCAGCACTGAGCTGAAATGGGAAAATAAAACATACGTTAATAAGCATATGCTTGATGTTGTCCGTTCCAGTAGTACGAGAGCTGATTGAAGAAAACAATTGATCAAAGAATAAGGCCAAGATCTAGGGGAATCTAGGCTGAGGCGCAAATTAGAATATTTATTTGCTAGGATCCGTACCAGCAACATTTCCTTTTAGGTCTATCACCGGTGATCTCACAATTGATGGTGGAGGTGGCTAGGCATGCTTATGCTGATTAAGGTAAATAAAGAATTAAAAGAGACATGGCCATGTGTAGTTCATTCCAGCAGTGCAATGAGCGTGCATGCGCATCAATGAGGGAAAATAAGTTAATACTGCATCCAATGACGGTTATGTTATATTTTTGCTAATGGGTAGGGTTCGATAAACCCGAGATCCATAGTGATACAAGCTACCATGTAAGATGGTGGATTAATAGCCGTTAGATGGGTTATATTAGTGTAACACCCCACTTTTTAAATTATATCATAAAATGAAAATAACTTAATTAAATATTCAAAATTAAGTGGAATCGGCATCAATGTTGCGTTTGTCTCAGAATTTTGGTTTAGATAGACCCCAAGTTTGCGTAAAACGAATAACGTACGAAGAAGTTAAGGGTTAGAAGTTTGTATGCATATAACAAGCTTAAATATATATAAATATATTCAGAAAATCAAGTCATACAACGCAGGAATACTGGGCGGGAAATAGCCCTATTAGGGGTCGACTCACCCCCTTGGGAGTTCGACCCATAGGTCAACCCATTCAAGGGTGTGACCCTAGGGTCGACCCTGGAGTTGACCCCTCTGATCTGGGGCAAATTCGTTTGCAAATGTGGACTGCTTTTGGGACCATATTCGTTGCTGAGCACCTTAAATAAACTCGTAGAGCCTAGTCTAAATCTCATATTTCCAGAGAGGCTGTCTTGACTCTGCCATTTTTCTTCCTCCTCAAGTCTCTGTAGAAAATAGAATAATTAGTCTTAGGAAATTTTAATTCAAGATCTGGAGTAAAATAATGTATGTCTGCAAATGGGTGTTCGGAACTCTAATCGAAGTGAGGTAAATTCTTAGATCTGCTCAATTTAGATTTCTCTTCTTTCGTCCCTTTTTCTTTTAGTTTGAGAAATGTGAATCCATGGTTATTTAGATTCTAGACTCAGTTAGGGGAGCCGTGGAATGCTAGGTCTGGACCAGATTCATGAATTGGAAATCTATTATATGAGTGGATTAAAGTTATTCCTTTTTGATAATGGTATATTTATCATTTGGCATTCCCCATTAATAAGTACAATAAACCTGCTGCAATCTACTGAAATGATTAATCTGTTGAACTGTAAACCAGCTAAAATGTATGAACATGTAAATCTGTAGGATTAATTCAAGATTAAGCGGAAAATTGTGTATTAAAACAGTTTAGGACATATTAAAAAGACTACTATTGTATATAGGACCATCCTAAGAACCCATTAATTGGCATATTATATGCATGAATCCTTGACTGTAAGAACTAGTATAATTACATGTGAATCTGTTAGATTGGAATGATTACATGATTGGATAATTATATGTTGTTCCTTTAAAGTTGGGATTATTACATGTTAAAAAGAACATGCGAAATGACAAATCAGTTAGAATGGACTTAATATGATATTGAGTATGACATGTAAAAATAGAATTACAGTAAAAATTTGGAAGAATGGATTTGCCTAAATTATATGGAAAATTTACAGTAACTAAGAAATTGTAACCGCACTTAGACATGGGGTCAAATTCAACTTGTGGTAGAAGTCTGCTCGGAACCGCCCGACAAATCCAGCATCCACAATTTAATGTGAGGGGTCTAGTGTGTAAATATACATGTAACGGTGCGAAGACACGAGGCTGAGTCCGAATTGTGGTAGAAGTCCACCCGGAATCGCCCGGCAAATCCAGCATCCATAAGTGGTCGGCTTAATGTGAGAGGTCTGGTGCATAAACACATATATGAATATATGTATATAACAAGATAGAAATAAATGGCATTAACTATAATTAATGTAAATTAATGAAAGTTACAACAGTAAAAGAATTGGAATGAATGGGGAATGATAATAACCTATTTTGAATAAACCTGAAGGGAAAAAGGAAAGATAATAGGTAGGCTTGTCCTAGGGACAAGTGGAAATTATAACTTAGGTTATAATAAACGGTAGGAGGAATGAGATAACTTATAATGAGATAAGTTGTACCTAAGTATAAACTAAGTAATCTGCAAATCTGGAAACCTAAAACCTGTAATTTGTAATAAGTAGAGAAAAGAGGGGAAAGCCTAAGTAACCTATAAGCCTGAGAATCTGAATCCTGGTTAATATGACTGAGATTAAGTAACTATGAATCCTGGTTAATATAACTGAGAAAAGAGGGGAAAACCTATGAAATGCAATAAGTTGTACTTAATTATACATTAAGTAACCTGTAAACCTATAAAGGCTTATTAATGAACTTAAATGGGTTAAGTTATATAATTGAGATCAATAAGCAAGAGAAACTTGGTAACTTGAATAAGAAGTTAATATGATTGAATAACCAAGTAAACTGGGAATCTGATGAGGTAGAGCAAGCGCGTTATTAAACGGTTAGACATAGGGTCTAATAACACATTAAACTAATGCGCTTGGACTAGTCCGTATGTCTGAAGGTGAATAACCCAATGGGGTAGATCATCGTGGTGTCATAGGACACGAGGGGAGCGCACATCCGTTTGATTATTCTGTCTGTTGTTCTGCTGGCCCCGAAGGATTGAGGGGAAGCACGCGGCTTCCTGGGACGTGGAGTGTACTCCTGGTAGTCCTCTGTGCAGTGACAGCGCTTAGGCTGTTCTTGCAGCAGTTGGATCTGCGCGTTACTACCCGGTGAGTATACGTTGATTGCCACGATAGTGGGTAATCAAAAGGCTGTAGGATGGCTTAGGTGATTCGAAGATCATGTTGCCCTGTGAATAGGCAGGTTACGACCACTCTCTGTTTGCCTTTGGCGGGTCTAACCATCTGTTTGATAGTATTCGTCGGGTACCAACCATCGACTGTCAGCGTGATACGTGATGCATGATGCGGAAAGACTGAGAGCTAAACCAAAAGACCATAGACCTCTTACTATCAAGGCACTGGGTGAGGGACAGGCCAATTAATATTTGTTGTTTTCTCTGGGGCCACGTCACTAGCTCTCACTTTTGTTTGTCTTTTACTAGTTGAGGGCAGGGTCATGTGGGACCATAGCCACTGCGAAAATGCAGACCATAGCATCTGTGTACACAAGTATCTGAAAAAGCTCCCGATAGAGTTACGTATTTCTGATACTGCCTTGTTACGGAGCTTGGTGCACAACAGATATTATGTGCAGATACATGCATATCATTTCCGGATGGTGTATCGTAAAGGTTACGGCATCGAGTACGATAAACAATACGTACATGAGAAAGTCTAGATACATGCATGTTTGCTCCGGATGGTGTATCGTAGACTTTAGGGCATTGCTCTATGGTGGAATCTGAATTCAATCGAATGATTCGAAGGTAGCAGTCCGTACGCCTACGTAGCATGGCGATAGCGGTTCTATGCGGAACTTAGCATTGTTATACAGAGATCCGTACATCGTTCCGGCATAGGAGGGTCTACGTATATTTCTATGACGGTACGACGGAGACCATGCGAGTGGGGTACCATTGGGTGTACCTTAATGTTGGGGGTAGCTACATATATGATAGTAGGTTAATCCACTGGGAAGTAGATGGGTACAACGTGTGTGTGTAAGCCTTGAGTGATGTTAACTCATGTAACATAATAAATAAGAGAATGTAACTGAATGATATGTGTTGGGTTATCCAAAATGTGTAGTTTAAATCTAGTCACTAGGACTTGTGTTCTGACCCCCTCCTCATAACATACTCGCAAGTTTGATTTGTGGCAGAGATATGATAGCTTTGGATATTGGTTAGGCAGTATATCTGGGTAAGGCTATATTTTGATTATATTATATTTTATCCATTCCGATGTGAGATGTTTTCTGAGCTCTGATATATTTTATACCTCTGTTCTTTTCTGTAGGATACCAGACAAACCAACACGAGTTTCGATGGATTAGAATTTTGAAAAAATTCGGTCTATCAGAATTCAGGTTGTTACATCTGGTATCAGAGCCTAGGTTTAGGATTCCTGTACAGATAGCGAGTGAACGTATTTGTATTTTTAAAATATAATTATATTATATATACCTAGATCCATAGAGGAGCCCACTAAAGAGAAAAAGCATAACGTGGTGAGAATTAGGTATCTGTTTTGTACACTAAAGAAATGAATATGGAAATCTGAGATCCTTAGGTAATTTTGGGTGGGAAGTGTACAATATACTTCGTAAAGGTGAGTCTCATGTGTTAGTATTTTAGGATAGTGGGTTTGGCAGTGAAAACTCGTATATTGGAAAAGGTTAAAAAGAGAAAAATGGATTAGGAATATATATATAGATGAGAGAATTGACTTTGTGGGACTGTCTAGGAAAGCCTTGATAAGTTGGAAACCCACTTCGGGCTAACCCCATTTTTAACTTTTGAGAACTTGAAATTGTATAATGTTTTGGAAGGTGGTTTATAGTGTTTTCAAGTTTTGATCTTAAAAGTTACATTTTAAATCTATATAAAGTACATACTGGGTTTTGAAGTAAAATGTGGAATATTTTGGAAATAGTGATTTCTTGTGAAAATTTTGTCTAAAATAAATTATCTCAGTAAAAGGTGCACATTATAGAGCATGTATAGCTCGATAGTTTTTAAGCTATATGGTTTGAAAGGACCAAAAAGAAAAATATATAAATATGTCGCATTTTGATGTTGCACTTTGTTGAAAACTAGAATTTTTAGTAAAGGAAGTTTTGAAATCTCTATTCTTTTGACAATCATTTTTGACAATTGTTTTAACATAAAAGTTTGTTGGGTGAACAAAATAAGTTGTAGAAATTAAGAATAGAGTTGATGTTTTGCACCTAGTTGTAAGTAACTGAATTGACCTTATAGGCAAGAACAAGTTTTAAACCTAATTGAGAAATAGTTGTCCTTATATACACCAGTTTTTGTGATTTGAAAAAAAATTAATTTACATTTTTATAAAATGACATGTTTTATGGTTTGGCAACAATAAGTTTTGGTAGGGAAAATAAAATTTTGATATTTTTAACTTTTAGAAGAAAAGTGGAATGAAAAGGCCAAACCGTGTTTTAAAAAATTTGGAGCAGGTAAGGATTAGTGCCTAGAGAAGACGGGAAAGGTTTTGAGGCTATGAAACAAATAGCGAGGATTATCTTGGAATAATAGTAAGTTCCCGTAGAATGCGTAAGCATGGAAAAGCCTAGTTTGTTGCCTGGAAATGATTGTTGGTACACAGCTAAGACTAGAAGGCTTATTTGAATCTAAACTTAGATTAGGGGATTAAGTTAAAAAAGCTAAGAAAAGAGTAATAACGCAACTAAAAAAGGAGAAAACAAATTCAGTAAAGCAACGAACATGACAGTTAAAGAAAAATGAAAATTCGGAGAATAGATGAATAAGTATAAAATTTTCCAAGACAAGTTGAAAAAGAAAATCTGTAACAAAGAAAGTTTTCTTATGTGGGCTATGCTTAGATAGGAAATAGGGGAACTTTGAAATTAATTTCATAAAATCAAAGTACAAATAGAAAAGGTACATAAAAGAAAAATGGAAGATGTGAAGTTTCCCATTTTCCATCTTTTTGTAACATAAGAAATCAAATTAGAATATTTAATTTTTTCTGAAATTCAAAAAAATAAAGTGGATTGGTAGGGTTTTGGATGCAAAAATTGGATGAACTACGCGCTCTGTAAGAATGTGGGAAAATTTAGATGAAAAAGCATTTTGATTTTCAAACATGGCATTCATTTATGTATTGATAGTATATTTAGGATGTGTACATCATGTTTTCAAAGAGATTTTCAAAAAAAGTTGCATTCATATAGGAAGTGCCGCTTAGGCATTTATTTCATTCATGTTTTATTATGTTGAATTACATTGTGCTGTTGTACAAAAATGGTTGCGAAAATTGGATGCACACATGATGGTTGTGATTTATGTGAGGAATTACTTGATTTTACTCTTACCAAATTTTGGGGACGAAATTTCCTAAGGGTGGGAGAATGAAACACCTCGCATTTTTAATTAAATCATAAAATGAGAAAAACTTAATTAAATATTCAAAATTAAGTGGAACTGGCATCCCCGTTGTGTTTGACTCGGAATTCTGGTTCAAACAGACCTCAAGTTTGCGTAAAACGGATAACGTATGAAGAAGTTAGGGTTTTATAATTTTATATGCATATAACAAGCTTAAATATATATAAATTTATTCAGAAAATCAAATCATACAACATGGGAATATTAGGCAGGAAATAGACCCATTAGGGGTCGACCCACTCAAGGGTGTGTCAACCCTAGGCTCGACCCCCCTGATCTAGGGAAAATTCGTTTGCGAATATGGACTGCTTTCTAGACCATATTCGTTGCTGAGCCCCAATAAATAAACTCGTAGAGCCTAGTCTAAATCTCATATTTTCAGAGAGGCTTTCAAGACTATATTTTTCTTCCTCCTCAAATCTCTTTAGAAAATAGAATAATTAATCTTAGTCTGATTCAAGATCTGGAGGAAAAGAATCTATATCTACAAATGGGTGTTCAGAACTCTAATCGAAGTGAGGTAAATTCTTAGATTTGGTCAATTTAGTTTTCTCCTCTTTCTTCCCTTTTTCTTTTAGTTTGAGAAGCGTGAATCCATGGTTATTTATGTAACAACCCGAATTTTTAGCAACATGTTAAGACAAGAATCAAGGCAGAATTAAATTATAAAATCTGAATCAGGATAAACGGGTTGCGCCATTGCGTTCCTCTCGGAAAAATACGCGAAATAGAGTCCGAAATTTCGTAAATCGGAGTCCGTATGAAGAAGATATGGACGAACGAAGTTAGGCAGAAAAACCGAAAACAAGCCAGAATGCACTGGTGCACTTGTGAAGTGCGCCAGCACAAAAATACACTGGCGCACTTGGGAAGTGCGCCCGTGTCGAGCCAGAAACCTGCACAGCCTTCTGGCTTGACCCTGGCTGGCCTGGTGCACCTGTTTTGGCCCTTGGTCTTGTTTTGGAGGCTTGTGACGATTTTTGAGGGCTGGGATCTATCCTAGGGTTAATCTAATGGCCTAAAACTACCCTAATCTCTATAAAAACACCCCTAAGCCTACCCTACACCCTCATTATTCATTCTTGCAACTAAACTATGGCAAAATTTTCACTCTCATGGCCTCCACCCTCATTCTAAAATTCCTAAGTAAATTCCTATGAGAGGTTTCATGATCATGAGAGTGTTAGAGAGTTTCTATGTTAGTATGAGAGCCTCTCAAGTTGATTTCAAGGCTAAAGCTTTGATCTTTGTTCATAAAGATGGGGTTTTGATTGATTCGGAGTGTTCATCTTTGGGTTTTTGGGTGTTGGCATGCATAGGCTTCATCACAATCTTTAATTTAAATCGATTTGTGCCTTCATAGCAATGTAAGCCCTTCCCTACTCTTAGATATTAACTATGAAGTTAAATGTTCATGTTGAAAGTTTGGGTTTGATTAATTAGAATGATGCATGCTATCATGTTATGCAAGTTTATGAAGTCATTATCTTGATCTTATGAGCTAAAAGCCACAACCTTTATGTTGAAATGTTGCATTATGCAACATGAGAATCTTCATAATCATTATGTCAACTTGCATATGAAGTCATAATCCTTATATGATGATATATGCGAGTTTCTAGCCATCATTCCATGTCTTTTGATTCGCTTATGTACCAAGTTTGGGTTGATGCATGTTTTGAGGCTTAAGAATGTAACATGCAAGTTAATGAACACATTATGTCTCATTTGCCACCATGTTCAACTAGTGGCTTTATACCCCCTTTTGTCATGCCTTTGACAAGTTCCTTCTTTGAATCCATTATGCGAGTTTAAAAGCGTTGGGGTCACATTATGGGAAAACATAATGACATGAACATGATTTGGGTAAATGGGTATAAACATGACAACATGTAACGTTAAATATGACATGTGTTTATACTTGAAAACATGACTTGAAATATAACATGGAAGTTGACATGTAAGTATGCATAAAAACATAAGCTTGGGAATTTACCTATTAAGTTAGGTCTACCCATTGGGAATTTACCTATTAAGTTAGGTCTACCCAATTGCTTGAAAACTTGACTATGAACATGACACTAGACTAAACATGAAAGTGGCCAACTCGAGGTTGGGTTGAGTTTGCAACGTAAAACTATCCGGAACCGACCGGCCTAACTAGTAGTTGCAAACAATAGGACCCAATGTGAGAAGTTGGTCATGTTGTGCTTGAACCCGAGGTTAGACCAAGTTGTGGTGTAAAGCTACCCGGAACCGACCGGCTTAACTAGTAACCACAACAAAGTCTAATGTGAGAGGTTGGGGTGCACTAAGTAATTAATGCCACATGATAGGGTTAAGTTAATTTGATTAATGACTCTTAACCAAATATGACATGGGTAAATGGGTTAAGTAAATTGGTTAGGCTAATGATACTTAACAAAACATGACAAGGTTGGGTAGGTTAAGTGATTTGATTTGCCTAATGACGCTTAACCATTTTTATACGACTAGTGGACGGGGATTAAGTTAACCAACACTTAATCAATCCAACATGATAATTTGGCAAGGTTAAGTAAGTTTTCTTAATGACACTTAACCATACAAGATGATTAGGGGATGGGGTTAAGTAATTTGCACCTAACTAATCCGACACGGTAATTAGATGGGGTTAAGTAATCCACACTTAACTAATCTAAACACGGTAATTCGATGGGGTTAAGTTAAACACTTAACCAATTTAAACTCGGTAATTCAATGAGGTTAAGTAACCAATACTTAACCAACTTAACGTGATGATTTAATGGGGTTAAGCAACTTATACTTAACCAATTATACATGATGATTTGATGGGGTTAAGTAACTTACACTTAACCAATCTAATACGCGGACCTGATAAGGTTAAGTCACAAGACCTTTTTAGAATATACTTAACCATTGTAGTACAATTAGAGGATGGGGTTAAGCCAACCTATACTTAACCAATCCGACTCGATAATTTGATGGGATTAAGATAATCTAGGCTTAATCGATCTAGCAAGATAATCCGATAGGATTAAGGTAAGCTAGCACTTGACCAATTTGACTTGATAGGGTTAAGTCATGAGCCTCTGGGTACACTTAACCAACTTGTGGGACTAAGTCTTGAACTTAAATACTTAGCCAATCTTTGACGTGATTCGTGGGCGGGTTAAGTCATGGACTTGAATGATAACACTTAACCAAATAGACAAACCCTAGCTAGAAGAACTAGGTAGAAAACCGTGGTTAATCAAGGATAACGGGAAAGGAAGCTAAGTGGTAAACCTTAGTTAAGGGTAACTAAGTAATAATTCTTAGCTAAGGACATAGGACTAATTCTCAAAACGATGAGTAACCTGATACGGTAGGTCATCGCTTAGTATACGAGGGGGAGCAAGTTATCTGACTTGGATAAAAGCTCCAGCGCACTGGGTGCCGAAGTGGAAGCTTCGGGGGACGTGAGGATATTCTTGGGATCCCTCTATGGGCTGCCAGGTAATTATACTAGGCCCATGAGAGGTTAAGGTCTGCGTTAGAAGGACCAAGAGTATGCCTTGGTTGCTATGCGAGCAACCTAAAGACTGGGATGGATTAGCGTGGAGTCGACGATTCTTGTTTTTGCCCTGGATAGCGCATCACCGACTACCTACCATCTTTAGTCAATCGTGTACGTGCGGAAAGGCAGGGAACCCCCAACAGACCATGTGCTTGCTATCGATTCATGGGTGAGGTTGGCCCGTAGGAAAGTGGGCTATAGTGGGGCCGTGGAGTGGTTCTTATACATGATTTTTCTTGGATTGCCTTTCAGTAGTTGAGGGAGGGGTCACGTGGGACCATAGCCACGGGTACAAAAACAGACCTTGATATCTGCATCGGCAGACGATTTAAAGCTCCCGACCGAGTTCCGTATTTCTTGATTTGCCCTGGCACGGAACTCGGATGGCACATTGGGGAACATGTGCATCTAGACATGGAAAACGATTCACGATACATACGTGGGATCAAGGGCGCGGTTGACGGGTGGCGTAATCCCTAGTGGTCCTAGGTGGCCAAAACCCAAACCGAGACACGGAAACGTTCATTAGGTAGCATAATCCCTAGCGGTCCTAGGTGGCACAAATCCTAAGTGGACGCGCGATAGTTCATGGTAAGGAAACACAACTAGATCAAGGGTTGCAGTCCAAAACAACTTCAAGGATAAACCGTTTACATGGGAAAGCCCGTACAGCCTACGGCAAAGAACTGAACTTATACATGGAAAGAAACATATGAGTTGAGTAACCTATATATGCGGCATATTAGGTTGACAGGGACCATTACACGACTTCTGAGTAAGGGTCATTCACGGATAACACGTAATACAGTTGGGATACTAGTACGGTAGGTGCAGAGCAGATATACAGGATAGATACCATGGGACGTTATACGTGATAGATATCTTGGAATATTATACTTGATAGGAACCTGACGATGTGATACCTTGTTTTGTCTTGACATCGTAATTTATCATGACATCTTAGTTTATCTGAGTTCAGTAGTTCATCCTGTTATTTTGATTTAGCTTACCTATCTTGTTATCATGCTTATGTTCATCTCAGTTTCTCATGTCAGTTAACTTTACTAGTTTTTATAGTAATAGTAGATAGGGCTTACTCAGTCTTTTTGACTGACCCGTTTTGTTTCGCCTCTTTTCTTCCGTTTCCCCCCCAGGTCACAGGGAGGAAACACTGCTGTTTAGTTCGGACTTCTTCTGCTTGAAGGTCATCATGGATGGCTTGGACTTTTCCTGGCTATGGCTACTTTACTGTTTTTATTTGGGGAATAATTTATGAAAAAGTCTTTATGCTTCTTTACTATTGCAAGACAGGTTTTGATGTACTCTGATGTAAAAGGCTTTAGACCTTATGTATTCATGTTTATGAAAGTTCGATTTTACTTCCGCTATTTTATATGTTCTGTCTTGTGATATTTCTGTGCATGTTTACCAATAATGCCCCTCTAAAGCTAGTGCATTCCTTTGCGAGTGACCCTAGCGGAGGCGGGGTGTTACATTTGGTATCAGAGCAGAAGGTTACCAGATTGGGCAAAAGTTTTTAAAGACCTTCTGAAAACTATTTGAAAATCGTTTATAAAGAAGCATTTTTCAAGAAAGTTTTCTTTTAAAAAGAAAAGGCTATTCCCCAAAGGCTATTAGCATTATCCTTGTTTCCTTAATTAAATCTCTTTTCCTTTCTTTCCTCCATCTGTAGTCACAGTGGTTTTAACTGCGACTAGTCTTTTCTATCTACGAAAGTACTTTCCATGCGATGGAGGTGGTTCTCGAGAGACCAATGGCCGAGTTATAAGAAAGGATAGTGAGAAAGAGGATAAAGGATACGAGCTTAAGGATGAGCAACTAGTTGGTATGGCTTAGTCCTCAAAGGAGGGAGAAAGATGAACAATGAAACCCATGACGAGAGAGTACCTTTGGCATGGTAAAACGGGGTGGATAGTTAAGTATTATGGGACAAGGACAAGATCATCGGGAGGGTAATAGTATGCTCTTATTTCTAGGGTACCTCGGAATGAGGGTAACGATCTTGTTAAAGGTTTAGCTTTTCTTCTCTATCATCCCGTTAGGACTTTGTTTTGATCATCGTATCATTTAAGTCTGCTTCGATAGTTGAGTCTCTGCACCTTAAGTACTAACGTAATAGAGAATCCCATTTTTGTCTCAAAGTCCTATTGGAGAATCAGTCCATTTATTCATGGCTTGTTTGGATTTGAGAATGTCTATGTCAAGTGTTGAGCTTGGAAATAATGCTTATGTTTATAAGCTATGGATGGATTCTAAGGATGAAGTGGTTATCCAGTAAGGGGTGCCACTCTCGGTTTTGATAGGAGGGTAGTTAGACTCTTGACTAGCCTTGGTAATACCCTCGAAGTATCGTGTAACCTTTTTGAGGTTCTGTCATGACTAGTTACTTAGAATCCCTTGATGCCTTTATTGGAAATTTGAAGCCCGATCGAGTGGTGTTCGCCGATAAGACGGATGGTTTACTTCACTTATGCGTGGGTTATAGAAATCACCCTAGTAAGTGCGCTTGATAACCTGGTTGGCATCTGTTTACTTTCAAGAGAAAGTTCTTCTACGTGGAATACCTTGTGGTACGAGGTCCGAGATTCACTAGTGAATTTTGGAAAGCTTGCATGAGATCATGAGTACGTAGTCATGTTTGCGCCAAGTGTGCAAGTGGAACGAGAGGCGACGAAGAAATGAGTTCCAGCTCATGTTATGGAAACAGGAAATAGGAAGCTATGAAATCGCGAAGTTAAAAGACGGTCAAGGCACAATGGAATTAAGCTCGAGGAAATACGACTCTGATGGTCAAAGACTATATACGCGCATGATATCTCTTTTGGGAGTATATCCTTGATCCCTGTTTTCTGTAGAGCTTACTTGTAGGCTATCTTTTGTGGACATCCTCTCGGTCCTATTTTCTGTTACAAACCCCGTAAGGAGTTTGTCTTGTTTTTCTTCTCGACCCTGTTCCAGGGAATCCTAGGTAGAACCCTATGGATGTAAACATGTATTTGAAACATGTTATGATTGATATGGTTGCAAGTGGTTGCAAGTGGTTGCTCGTGGATGCGCGAATACACATTAGATTCTAGCTCGACTCGGTCACATTTCATATTGCATATGCACGAGTATTTATACTTGTTTATGGATGAAATCGAATGTATTATCATGCGGTTGTTGCATATGAATGAATGATTGTGCACGCATATAGTATCTATATGACTAGGACTATTTGCATACATGTTGGATTCATGGCACTATACATGTTTTGCATTAGATCACTCAGGCCTGATCATTTACATTAGATAAGTGCATATACACACACGTTTTGCATATATTCATACAGCATTAGAAATCATCTAAGGACGATGGTTGCTTGTGGATGATGTTTTGAGTAGATGGATGATGGATGGTAGGATATGTTCCTCCTAACTTGGAGATTTCAGGGACGAAATCCTTTAAGTTGGGGAGGATGTAACAACCCGAATTTTTAGCAACGTGTTAAGACAAGAATCAAGGCATAATTAAATTATAAAATCTGAATCAGGATAAACGGCTTGCGCCATTGCGTTCGTCTCGGAAAAATACGCGAAATAGAGTCCGAAATTTCGTAAATCGGAGTCCGTATGAAGAAGATATGGACGAACGAAGTTAGGCAGAAAAACCGAAAACAAGCCAGAATGCACTGGCGCACTTGTGAAGTGCGCCAGCACAAAAATACACTGGCGCACTTGGGAAGTGCGCCCGTGTCGAGCCAGAAACCTGCACAGCCTTCTGGCTTGACCCTGGCTGGCCTGGTGCACCTGTTTTGGCCCTTGGTCTTGTTTTGGAGGCTTGTGACGATTTTTGAGGGCTGGGATCTATCCTAGGGTTAATCTAAGGGCCTAAAACTACCCTAATCTCTATAAAAACACCCCTAAGCCTACCCTAAACCCTCATTATTCATTCTTGCAACTAAACTATGGCAAAATTTTCACTCTCGTGGCCTCCACCCTCATTCTAAAATTCCTAAGTAAATTCCTATGAGAGGTTTCATGATCATGAGAGTGTTAGAGAGTTTCTATGTTAGTATGAGAGCCTCTCAAGTTGATTTCAAGGCTAAAGCTTTGATCTTTGTTCATAAAGATGGGGTTTTGATTGATTCGGAGTGTTCATCTTTGGGTTTTTGGGTGATGGCATGCATAGGCTTCATCACAATCTTTAATTTAAATCGATTTGTGCCTTCATAGCAATGTAAGCCCTTCCCTACTCTTAGATATTAACTATGAAGTTAAATGTTCATGTTGAAAGTTTGGGTTTGATTAATTAGAATGATGCATGCTATCATGTTATGCAAGTTTATGAAGTCATTATCTTGATCTTATGAGCTAAAAGCCACAACCTTTATGTTGAAATGTTGCATTATGCAACATGAGAATCTTCATAATCATTATGTCAACTTGCATATGAAGTCATAATCCTTATATGATGATATATGCGAGTTTCTAGCCATCATTCCATGTCTTTTGATTCGCTTATGTACCAAGTTTGGGTTGATGCATGTTTTGAGGCTTAAGAATGTAACATGCAAGTTAATGAACACATTATGTCTCATTTTCCACCATGTTCAACTAGTGGCTTTATACCCCCTTTTGTCATGCCTTTGACAAGTTCCTTCTTTGAATCCATTATGCGAGTTTAAAAGCGTTGGGGTCACATTATGGGAAAACATAATGACATGAACATGATTTGGGTAAATGGGTATAAACATGACAACATGTAACGTTAAATATGACATGTGTTTATACTTGAAAACATGACTTGAAATATAACATGGAAGTTGACATGTAAGTATGCATAAAAACATAAGCTTGGGAATTTACCTATTAAGTTAGGTCTACCCATTGGGAATTTACCTATTAAGTTAGGTCTACCCAATTGCTTGAAAACTTGACTATGAACATGACACTAGACTAAACATGAAAGTGGCCAACTCGAGGTTGGGTTGAGTTTGCAACGTAAAACTACCCGGAACCGACAGGCCTAACTAGTAGTTGCAAACAATAGGACCCAATGTGAGAAGTTGGTCATGTTGTGCTTGAACCCGAGGTTAGACCAAGTTGTGGTGTAAAGCTACCCGAAACCGACCGGCTTAACTAGTAACCACAACAAAGTCTAATGTGAGAGGTTGGGGTGCACTAAGTAATTAATGCCACATGATAGGGTTAAGTTAATTTGATTAATGACTCTTAACCAAATATGACATGGGTAAATGGGTTAAGTAAATTGGTTAGGCTAATGATACTTAACAAAACATGACAAGGTTGGGTAGGTTAAGTGATTTGATTTGCCTAATGACGCTTAACCATTTTTATACGACTAGTGGACGGGGATTAAGTTAACCAACACTTAATCAATCCAACATGATAATTTGGCAAGGTTAAGTAAGTTTTCTTAATGACACTTAACCATACAAGATGATTAGGGGATGGGGTTAAGTAATTTGCACCTAACTAATCCGACACGGTAATTAGATGGGGTTAAGTAATCCACACTTAACTAATCTAAACACGGTAATTCGATCGGGTTAAGTTAAACACTTAACCAATTTAAACTCGGTAATTCAATGAGGTTAAGTAACCA
Source organism: Allium sativum (assembly GCA_030737875.1). Lineage (NCBI taxonomy): Eukaryota > Viridiplantae > Streptophyta > Magnoliopsida > Asparagales > Amaryllidaceae > Allium > Allium sativum. The sequence goes on along the minus strand of CM060913.1, from coordinate 537,234,484 downwards.
ATACTTAACCAACTTAACGTGATGATTTAATGGGGTTAAGCAACTTATACTTAACCAATTATACATGATGATTTGATGGGGTTAAGTAACTTACACTTAACCAATCTAATACGCGGACCTGATAAGGTTAAGTCACAAGACCTTTTTAGAATATACTTAACCATTGTAGTACAATTAGAGGATGGGGTTAAGCCAACCTATACTTAACCAATCCGACTCGATAATTTGATGGGATTAAGATAATCTAGGCTTAATCGATCTAGCAAGATAATCCGATAGGATTAAGGTAAGCTAGCACTTGACCAATTTGACTTAATAGGGTTAAGTCATGAGCCTCTGGGTACACTTAACCAACTTGTGGGACTAAGTCTTGAACTTAAATACTTAGCCAATCTTTGACGTGATTCGTGGGCGGGTTAAGTCATGGACTTGAATGATAACACTTAACCAAATAGACAAACCCTAGCTAGAAGAACTAGGTAGAAAACCGTGGTTAATCAAGGATAACGGGAAAGGAAGCTAAGTGGTAAACCTTAGTTAAGGGTAACTAAGTAATAATTCTTAGCTAAGGACATAGGAATAATTCTCAAAACGATGAGTAACCTGATACGGTAGGTCATCGCTTAGTATACGAGGGGGAGCAAGTTATCTGACTTGGATAAAAGCTCCAGCGCACTGGGTGCCGAAGTGGAAACTTCGGGGGACGTGAGGATATTCTTGGGATCCCTCTATGGGCTGCCAGGTAATTATACTAGGCCCATGAGAGGTTAAGGTCTGCGTTAGAAGGACCAAGAGTATGCCTTGGTTGCTATGCGAGCAACCTAAAGACTGGGATGGATTAGCGTGGAGTCGACGATTCTTGTTTTTGCCCTGGATAGCGCATCACCGACTACCTACCATCTTTAGTCAATCGTGTACGTGCGGAAAGGCAGGGAACCCCCAACAGACCATGTGCTTGCTATCGAGTCATGGGTGAGGTTGGCCTGTAGGAAAGTGGGCTATAGTGGGGCCGTGGAGTGGTTCTTATACATGATTTTTCTTGGATTGCCTTTCAGTTGTTGAGGGAGGGGTCACGTGGGACCATAGCCACGGGTACAAAAACAGACCTTGATATCTGCATCGGCAGACGATTTAAAGCTTCCGACCGAGTTCTGTATTTCTTGATTTGCCCTGGCACGGAACTCGGATGGCACATTGGGGAACATGTGCATCTAGACATGGAAAACGATTCACGATACATACGTGGGATCAAGGGCGCGGTTGACAGGTGGCGTAATCCCTAGTGGTCCTAGGTGGCCAAAACCCAAACCGAGACACGGAAACGTTCATTAGGTAGCATAATCCCTAGCAGTCCTAGGTGGCACAAATCCTAAGTGGACGCGCGATAGTTCATGGTAAGGAAACACAACTAGATCAAGGGTTGCAGTCCAAAACAACTTCAAGGATAAACCGTTTACATGGGAAAGCCCGTACAGCCTACGGCAAAGAACTGAACTTATACATGGAAAGAAACATATGAGTTGAGTAACCTATATATGCGGCATATTAGGTTGACAGGGACCATTACACGACTTCTGAGTAAGGGTCATTCACGGATAACACGTAATACAGTTGGGATACTAGTACGGTAGGTGCAGAGCAGATATACAGGATAGATACCATGGGACGTTATACGTGATAGATATCTTGGAATATTATACTTGATAGGAACCTGACGATGTGATACCTTGTTTTGTCTTGACATCATAATTTATCATGACATCTTAGTTTATCTGAGTTCAGTAGTTCATCCTGTTATTTTGATTTAGCTTACCTATCTTGTTATCATGCTTATGTTCATCTCAGTTTCTCATATCAGTTAACTTTACTAGTTTTTATAGTAATAGTAGATAGGGCTTACTCAGTCTTTTTGACTGACCCGTTTTGTTTCGCCTCTTTTCTTCCGTTTCCCCCCAGGTTACAGGGAGGAAACACTGCTGTTTAGTTCGGACTTCTTCTGCTTGAAGGTCATCATGGATGGCTTGGACTTTTCCTGGCTATGGCTACTTTACTGTTTTTATTTGGGGAATAATTTATGAAAAAGTCTTTATGCTTCTTTACTATTGCAAGACAGGTTTTGATGTACTCTGATGTAAAAGGCTTTAGACCTTATGTATTCATGTTTATGAAAGTTCGATTTTACTTCCGCTATTTTATATGTTCTGTCTTGTGATATTTCTGTGCATGTTTACCAATAATGCCCCTCTAAAGCTAGTGCATTCCTTTGCGAGTGACCCTAGCGGAGGCGGGGTGTTACAATTTAGGTTCTAGACTCAGTTAGGGGAGCCATGGAATGCTAGGTCTAGACCAGATTCATGAATTGTAAAGCTATTAGGTGAGTGGATTTAAGTTATGGCTTTTTGATAATCATATATTTATCGTTTGGCATTCCCGTTAATACATATAATAAGCTTGCTGAAATGTTTAACCTGATGTAATCTACTGAAATGATTAATCTGTTTAACTGTAAACCTGCTAAAATGTATGGACATGTAAATTTGTAGGCTTAATTCAATGTTAAGTGGAAAATTTTGTATTAAAAATATTTAGAACATGTTAAAAAGATTACTGTTGTATATAGGACCATCCTAAGAATCCATTAATTATCATACTATGTATGTGAACCCTTGACTGTAAGAACTGAGATAATTACATGTGAATGTGTAAGATTGGAATGATTACATGATTGGATAATTACATGTTGTTGATTTAAAGTTGAGATTATTACATGTTTAGAAGAACATCCGACATGTTAATCAGTTAGAATGGACTTAATATGATATTGAGTATGACATGTACAAATAGAATTACAGTAAAAATTTGGAAGAATGGATATGCCTAAATTATACGGAAAATTTACAGTAATTAAGAAATTGTAACCACAATTCGATACGAGGTCAAATTCAACTTGTGGTAGAAGTCTGCCCGGAACCGCCCGACAAATCCAACATCCACAAGTTGTTAATTTAATGTGAGGGGTCTAGTGCGTAAATATACATGTAACGGTGTAAGACACGAGGTTAAGTCTGAATTGTGGTAGAAGTCTGCCCAGAACCGCCCGACAAATCCAACATCCATAAGTGGTCCGCTTAATGTGAGAGGTCTGGTGCATAAGCACATATATGAATATATGTATATAACAAAATAGAAATAAATGTCATTAACTATAATTAATGGAAATGAATGAAAGTTACAACAGTAAAAGAACTGGAATTTGCGAGGAATGATAATAACCTATTATAAATAAACCTGAAGGGAAAAAGGAAAGATAATAGGTAGGCTTGGGGGAATGAGATAACTTATAATGAGATAAGTTGTACTTAATGATAAATTTAGTAATATGTAAATCTGAAAACCTGAAATGTGTAGTTTGTAATAAGCAGAGAAAAGAGGGGAAAACTTATGAAATGCAATAAGTTATATTTAATTCTACATTAAGTAACATGTAAACCTGAAAATCTTAATCCTGCTGGTAAGAACAACAAGTTAAAAGCTTATTAATGAACTTAAGTGGGTTAAGTTATATTACTAAGATTAATAAGCATGAGAAACTTGGTAACTTGAACAAGAAGTTAATATGATTGAAATAATCAAGTTAACTGGGAATCTAATGAGGTAGAGCAAGTGCGTAATTAAACAGTTAGACATAGGGTCTAATAACACATTAAACTGATGCGCTTGGATCAGTCCGTACGTCTGAAGGTGAATAACCCAATGGGGTAGATAATCGTAGTGTCATAGGACACGAGGGGAGTGTACGTCCATTTGATTATTCTACCTGTTGTTCTGCTGATATTCTGCTGGCTCCGAAGGACTGGAAGGGGAAGCACGCGACTTCCTGGGATGTGGGGGGTACTCCTGTAGTCCTTTGTGTGATGACAACGCTTAGGCAATGGTCGTAGGGGTTGGGTCTATGCGTTACTACCCTGTGAGTATACCTTGATTGCCGCGATAGCGTGCAATCAAAAGGCTATAGGGTGGCTTAGATGATTCAACAATCCTGTTGCCTTATGACTAGGAGGGTTACGACCTTCTCTGTTTGCCTTTGGCGAGCCTAACCATCTGTTTGATAGTAGTCGTCGTGTAATGACCCACATTTTTCAGCGATATAATAATTAATTTATTTAATTATTTAAAAGGTGATTAAAAGGGTTTCATGGTCGTTGAATAAAATAATGGTGAATATTTAATTAAAATAATAAATTAAATAATATATTTAATTATGAAATAATCAGAATTGGCTGAAATGGCGATATGGTGTGAACTGGATCATCTGTGATATTTAATTCGGTTTAGAATTGAATTAGAATAACGAATATATTATTCGAACGAAGTTTGAACGTAGAATTTATAATATAATTAAAATTGAGCTTGAAATGGCACTGCAGTTCGTAAATTGGCGATTCAAACTTCAACTGAATGTACAGTGTTCGTTTTTAATTGGATTTCTGTGAAACAAGAAACGTGTCGAGCTGGTGGAGTATATTTTTCTAGTGGAAGAGAAAAATCGGGATTTCGTCGTGTAGATTTTGATTTATATCCAAATCAAATTTGAGAAAAGTCACTGTGGAATTCCTTTGTAATTTATAAATATTTATTTATATTTTAAAAAGGAATTTCGTTATAAATTGAGTATCGATTTATCCTGAAAGTGAATATCAAGTTAGAAATTCATGTAGGAATATTCTGAAGCTGTATGGTATTCCACTGTGAATATATATGATAATATTTATTTTTAAATATTAAATTTAATTGTATTTAAATATATTTATATATTTAAAAGGGTTATTTAGGGCTTTAAAAATAGTCAGTTTTGCAAACGACCTCAGAATTCGATGAAACAAATTTTGTTGGATCCGCAATGTTAAATTATTGTTAGATTTCAATTTCCACGATTTTTGAAGTCAGTATGTGGCCATACCAATTTTTAAACTGAAAAACAGTTGATATTTTGAAGGTTAAAAATACGATGTGTGAGCAAACGAAGTCAAAATTCGACGAAACCAGTTTCGTTGGGACCGTAATGTCAAACTGTGGCTGCATGTCAATTTCCATGATTTTTGGGTATCATGTGTGATCACAGGAATTTGAAAGGACAAATACATATAGCGATGGCTTAAAAATTAATATAAAAATCGATTTAAAAATTAATATAAAAATCCTATAAATACCCTACTTACCCCTTAAATCTAATTCTTCCATTTCCTTGGTCAAAAATTTCCACCGTCAGTTTTTTTCCTCAATACAACCAAAAGTCGATCTTCAAAATTCAAAGAAAAATCAAATCAATACCTATAAATCATAAAATATGTATTTATGAATGCAGCATGGAACGAGCTTCGATTCCATGTAGTATTTGTTGGGTTCGATGTCGATTTGGGTTGCTGGAAAAAATACAGTGGAGCTAGGGTTAACGTTGGTTGGGTATTGAATCATCGATTTGAATTTCCGATTGTAGATTCGAACTCGAGGTGAGTTATTGCACCTAGTGAGAGATTTTGGGGTTTTTCGATGGATAAAACAGTCAATACCTATATGAGATTTGCACGCCAGACCTTATGACGTGATGCCAAGATGGAGGGCGAGTTGGTCAAGGTAGGGTGTAGGTGGTGGAGCTCAAGATGGGGAGGAGCATGAGATTTTCCGTTCGTGAAATCGTTGAGAGAGTAAAGAGCGGTTTGGACTTGAATGATTGGGAAGTGACCACGTTGTTCTAACAGGAAGTCACGGCTATGACGAGGAGAGAAAGAAGAGTTTGTTCGGGTCTGGGCTATTAAAGGGTGAGCGGGCCGAGTTTAAGGGGTTACGGCCCATTAGAAATAGAAATTCAAGTTTTATTTTAATTTAATAATGTATAAACTTGTGAATGATATATCTCGCTCATAAATGGACAGAATTCTGAACGGTCAGATCCGTTGGGATTGTATGGACAGACACCACAACATGGAACTGACTGGGAATGAATCGAAGCTCATTACAATTTATTGTAAAATAAATTGTCCGTCTGAATCAAGCGATGGTTATCCTTATTAACGATGATCATCCAATGTGAGTAAAACTCGCCAACTCTGAACAGTTATATTTTCTAATGTATATTTAGAACTGATAATCATATGTTGATTGCTGTGTGTTGACTGTTTGATTGAACTGCTAGTCAGTTGGTTGGGATATATATACATATATATATAAATCATTAAATATATGTTGATTCTGTTTAGCAGACTATCAAAGTTTTGACAATTTTAACGTTGTTAATGTGGAGAGACCGGTTGGATTATTATCCAAAGAACCACTCTGTATTGGCATAAGCGTTGAGAATCATATATGCCAAAGATAATTGAAGACGGAGTAAAATGCAAGGGCTGTTGTATAAATCTTAGATAACAGTGCCTAAGATAGATATACCGAATAATGCCTTCAGTTTGTCCAGTCCCAGGACGACCTGTATGGAAGAATGTCTGACAGAGTATATCTAATAGATTGCGTAAGTTGATCTCTTCAAACGTATTCACATTTGGTGGCGGAGGAATTCGTTTCTCTTAGCTGTATACCCGTGGTATTTTTGGGGAAATCAATTTGTGATTTGGCAGGTATGACGATGTGACATTCAAGGTGAATGAAGATGTGGCATGTAAAAGATAAGCGTAGCTTCTAGCCTCACATCCAGTAAATGACAAAAGTCGGGCAGGCAGCATGGCTATGTAGGTCGCACCTATTAGGGCGTATAATCACCTGATCTAGAGTTTCATTTACTTCTAAAAATCTATTATCGATGTTGTCCCATTCGGGAAACGGTTGCTGATCCCAACCGTTGGTGATATACATTCGATACACTTAAGCGAAATGAGTGGTCGGTCATGTGTGGCCGGGTTGCAAGATGTTCTTGTTGAACCCAGTGTATTCCTCTCTAGAGGTACACTAGCGAAAGGTGGTTCCGTACCTTGTCGTAGTTGGAAATCCATTACCCAATATGTGCTTGCGGTTTTGATAGTATACTATATATGTAGAACGTGAGATGGAAGCGTTTCTGCTAGATGATTATTATATTGTGGTTGATAGACATTATTATAATATCAAAAAGGTTTTTGATATAAAGATAAATTTGGATTCTCATAAGGGAAAAACCCGTTCCGTTATACAGCGTGGTCTTATAAGGTATCATTTACTTGTTCAAACTATTTTAAACTGTTTTACTCATACCAGTCCCATGACTGACCCAGAGTTTATTTTGTTTTGTTTTCCCTAAACTCTTAGGTTCCTAATTTTGTATGGTTAGTCAAGTAGTCAGGATTTACAGATACTTGAAGAGCTGGAGCAGGAGGCTTCAGGATCATATAGCTATTGTTTATTTCCGCCGTGTTGTAAGTGCTGTACTTGATAATGATATGTATATTCAAGTAAACCTTTTATTTCAAGGATATGTTATCTATTATATGTTGTTCGTTCCGCTGTGAGATTCGTGTTACTCTGATGTTGTGTCTTCTTCTTCTTCTTCTTCTTCTTCTATTCTAAGTTTCTATCTTATCTATTATCGCCCTCTCTTTCTATTAGTTTCCTGGTTTCTAGTTTAATTTGGGGTTGGACTTGTGTTTTTGGTCATCTCAAATTGGACCGGATTTTCGGGTCACTACACGTCGGGTACCAACCATCGACAGTCAGCGTGACACGTGATGCAGAAAGACGGAGAGCTAAATCGAGAGACCATTGACCTTTTGCTATCAATGCTTTGTGTGAGGGACAGGCCAATTAGGATTTTTTTGGTTGTTTTCTCTAGGGCCATGTCACTAGCTGTCACTTCTGTTTGTCTTTCACTAGTTGAGGGAGGGATCATGTGGGACCATAGCCACTGTGAAAATGTAGACCATGTCATCTACGTATGCAGATATCTAAAAAAGATCTCGATCGAGTTCTGTGTTTCTAATACTGCACTGTTACGAAACTTAGTGAACATTAGATATTATGTGCGGATACATGCATACCTTTTCCAGGTGGCATATCATAAAGGTTACGACATCGAGTACAATTAACGATACGTACGTGAGAAAGTCTAGATACATGCGTGTCTGCTCTAGGTGGTGTATCGTAGACTTTAGGGCATTACTCTGTGATGGAACCTGAATTCAATCGAATGATTCGAAGATGGCAGTTCATATGCTTACGTAGCATGGTGATGACAGTACTATGCGGAACGTAGTATTGTTATACAGAGATCCGTATGTTATTCTGGTGTAGGATGAGGGTCTGCGTATATTTCTATGGCGCTACGGCGGAGACAATGCAAGTGGGGTACCATGTGGTGTACCTTAATGTTGGGGGTAGCTACGTATATATTGTATTAGGTTAATCCACTGGGAAGTAGATGGGTACGACGTGTGATTAATCCTTGAGTGTTGTTAACTCAAGTAACCTAATAAATAAGAAAATGTAACTGAACGGTATATGTAGTTTTATCCAAAATGTGTGGTTTAAATCCAGTCATTAGGACTTGTGTTCTGTCCCCCTCCTCATAACATACTCGCGGTTTTGATTTATGGCAGAGATATGATAGGTTTTGATACTGCTTAGGCATTATTATTGTCTGGATAAGGATATATTTTGATTATATTATATTTTATCCATTCTGCTATGAGATGTTTCTGAGCTCTGATTTTTGTTATGTCTCTGTCCTTTCTGCAGGATACCAGACAAACCAAAACAAGTTTCGATGGATTAGAATTTTGAAAAAAAATCGATCTATCGGAACTCGAGTTGTTACAATTAGGAATTTATCGTAATCATGTTCATCTGGTTCAGTAATTGAGAAAGTGCAAACAATCAAACAAATTTATACTTGTACAGTTCAAGTATATTTCCTTCTACGCCATAGCAGTACATTTATATTTTGCATTTATACACGTACACTTACCCTATCTGACACTACATCTATTATTGGATCTATCTTCCTTTATTACTCAATCATACTAGTAATTACACACATCAAACTTTATGTCTAACTCACCCCTCTTTCTTTTTCTTCCCCACTAAGCTCGTAGGTGGGGGGATTAGTTTAGATTTGTCAAAGGGTTTTTCTTGGAGATTCATTCTTACTATAGATGTATTCGTCTTTGCTTTATCTTATTTCATGGAGTTGGTTGTACTATTGGCTATTTTGAGGGATATTCATATTATTGTACTCTAATTTGTGACTAAGATGTCATTTTCATGAGACATGTGGTTAGAGATTGAAACAATATATGGTTTTTGAAATAAATGTTATGCTTTTAGTTTTAAAAATGTTGATTATTATTTTATGTCTTGTGAATCATAGTTTCTATGACGTATATCTTTATACCTATAGTGCTTCACATTTCTTAGCATGACCCTACTTTAGGAATGCTAAGGGTGCGGGGTGTTTCAGACAAGACCAAGGCTATTTGATCGAGAGCTGTTTGCAAAACTAAGACTTTTTGTGATTCTTCAGGGCTATTTCGGTGGAGATAATGCAGTACAACATTTACAAGACGAGGCATAAGGATACAAATGAATTTGTAGACGCAATATGAATGTGTTTGATGTATGGTTAGCCATGAATGTTTAGGGAGTGAATTTAGATGTCTAGACATAGTGCATCAAGTGTCAACTTGACGAGTATATGGACGATAAGAGGATGGAGACATCCATATATAGGCCTTTATAGATTCAGCATATTATATTTGTGTTTGTGTCCATCAGTAGAATGTGTAATGAGTAGAACATGTTTAGTAGCGCCTCTGATATTATATGCATATATGTGTGTGTGTGTGTGTATATATATATATATATATACACACATACACACATGCATGTATATGTATCATATAATTAGGTGTAACATGATTTTAATCAAGTATTCAAATATAAGAAGGCATTGGTATCACTCTTGATTGCATGTTACACATAATGTTATAACATTATTTTTGTAATCTGTGTTAAATTAATCTGTTTGACCCATGGAAATATATGTTTCACCCTATCTACATCATTTTTGTTTATTTTATTGATACATTGATGGATTATGGAGTAGTGATGATCGCTTTACGCTTCTAACACCCTAAATAATGCGTTATAACAATGCTTGGTTCATATAATGTGCTTATTAAGGTTGTAAAGTAATTAAATAACGTAGAATCTATTGTATATCTCACATCATGCATGAAATATAACAATAAAGTCATGAGTATAAAACCGGCAAGACACTTAACAGCTAAAATGAATACCAACATCAGAGCTACAAATCCAAAATAGTATGCAACAAAGGAAATAGAGTTATACATCTCACAATAGCTTACAAGTACCATCTCTTAAAATAAAATACCTAGTAAGCCTTTATTATGTTGTGTAGCATAATAATAAAATCATACTTATAAAAATTAAAAAAATAGCCTCATGCTTTCCACCTGGACATCTCCACCTGCTCATCAACCTAATACCTTTAATTTATTCATTTAAGAATACCTAGAGTAATATGAAGCAAAGCATAACAATGTAACAATCCATAATTTTATCAATCCAATTTGTTAATATTTATTTTAAATATTCAATTTATGATTTTATCATTAGAATCCCCTTTAAATTCATGTTTGATAATATAAAATGCATTTTTGACTTTTAGTTACAAGTTGAGACGACCGCCTACAACTCACGCACTTAAGAAAGAAAATAATGCGCCGAGTGACATGCCACGAAGCTATGGACGATCATCAGGGTAGAATAACATACACAAAATCTATCGTACAACTCACAATGCATGGATAAAATATAATATAACATATATAACATGATATAATAGCGAAGCACAATTGAACATAATCTCAAACATATGAACATGAGAATATCCATACATCCAACTGGATTACATCTGAATCTGTACAATAAGCCTCACTGCAGGTTCACTCAAAGTAGCATACATCATCAATATCAGCGGAAATGACATATATGTATAGTAGAAAGTAATACGTCAGACTCTAGCTCATCGTCTCTCAGCAGCACCATCCTCATCAAGATCTACTACCTGCTACCTAGTCTTTCCATCCACAACATGGATGAACAGCCCAAGGCAATAAGAAGGAAATATAAAACCTTGAGTTAGACAATAGTATTAATGAGCGATAAAACAACTAACAACATCATCAATAAAGCATATGAATACTGGGAAGATCAATCATCTGATCTGCTAGTACAACAACAGATAAGAAACTCAAACCCGCATCCCCTCCACCACCTACAGTGATAACTTTCCTAGAGAATTAGAGAAGAATAAACCGTAACATCCATAACAGACAATTATCCAGCGTAAACCATTCTATTCAAGTTCAATATATTCCAAGCACAAACCCTAAAGGCCTAAACCAACATCAGATAAGCACCCAAGAAATATCTCCCTTGACGTCGACTAGTCCACACAAAACGTTACAAACAAACAATAACAACCATGACACTGGCTATCACCGTCTGCCTTGCCTCAAATCCATCGTTAATCCTATGACTGGCCCAACTTGCCATCTGTCAAGCGCTAATGGAAACCCCAGTTCTTTCCAAACTCCATACTCCATCGTGACACGTAACTAGGCCCATCGTGACTGTCAGGGTATTCGACTAATCATTTAGTCTTTGGGTGCTCCTCTTATACCCTTGCTTGAGTCCGTTAGAACCATCGACTAACGATGATCCATGGCATTTCGATTCCAGTCATCCACCTTGAAGACTATCCATAAGCTCAAGCGCCTTCTCGAGCAAGCCATTATCCACGAGCTCAAATCATCTTGAGTCGTCTTCATAACATCTTTGCATCATCACCTGATTAACGATCACTTGAATTTACTTCGAGTATTCCTGAATTTGCCTCGAAGCTATGCGCATCGTCGAACCACAAATCAACTTCATTTGGTCGAATATTGATGGATCGCCCCTATTGATCGCCACTGATCCATATGGATCACACCCCATTCACACCGATCCATTTCTTTTATACGATCCATGTTATCCATCCCCTTCAATGCAAACAATCCAAACAATCCAAACCCGATCTAGCTTTCACACATTTTCCATCACCAAACCTTATCTTACACAATCCATCATGGTCTATGCTCTAACTTTGTGCAACCGACTTTGGTCAATCCATCATCAATATCTTCAAAGTACACAGACCCAATCCATCTATGGATCGCGAACGATCCATTTATGGATCGCGAACGATCCATTTATGGATCGCGAATGATCCATTTATGGATCGCGAATGGTCCAGTTGCCTTGCACGATCCATCCTCATGCATTCCCTCTTCGTATTTAGGCGACCCGTCCATGTGCAACCTACGATCCAACTAATCCATCAACACATGCCTTCCATTACTCGACCGATCCATGCACAGAACGATCCATCAATACAGTCGATCAATGCACAGAACGATCCACGTCACCACCGACCCATCTACACACACAACCGATCCAACACTTTGTTAAACCGAATGATCCATCCATCTTTCCTCAATCCGAATGATCCATCCATCTTTGTACACAATCTAAGCACTCAACGATGAAGTTTTATGCATATAATTCATCCAAATCGACCAATTTCAACCAAACGATCAATAACACAACAAACAATCATTAAAAAGCATTAGCACAACAAATATTCATTATACAATCATATAAAACTCACCAAATCATGAGAAAACAATAAACGAATCAATAATTAGGTCTAAACTTGCATAAACATAAGAACTAACTGTTATAATTTGGTAGATTAGGTCCTATGGTGTGATCCGAATTCAGAATATACTTATCTCGATTAGATCAAGGCGAAAATAACTTGTATTAATGAAAATATGACCAAATAAACACATATACTTGATTGAATCCATGTGAAAGATGGTTATCACTCACCAAATCCACAAAATAGTTTGAAATCAATGAATCTCTAATCCGGATAGCAAAGAACAACGAAGAACGACCTCCGAATCAACTCAACTGATGTGATCTAGCCTTCCTCGATGTTGATCTTCAATCCTAGTTTGTAAATCTATGAATTGAAATGAAGTGAAAGTGTATTTGGTTGAACCGGAGAATCACAGATACCCAACCAAATGAGAAATAAAGTGACTAAACAATTCTCTTTACCCATACCCTCCTATTTATAGCCAACAGCCCCCAGCACTAATGGGCGTCACTAATCAGCCCCCTAGTGACTAATTAGCCTATCCAAAAAACTAGCAACACTAAAACAGTGATTCATCCCAACCGCTCAGCCAAATCTTTAATATGACCACTCTACGGAATTGGAAACACCATTTTTGATCCAATGAAATTGATTCCAGCACCTGATTCGATCCCATTCAAAATTTATGCCCTAAACAAAAGTATTTAGGGCAAAATGGTCACAAACAAAATTGATAAAAATAATGGACACGTCCTACATCCACATGAATAATGTATCAAAAATTGAGAATGATCTGACCTTTGGAGAATTAAATAAAAATATTTTACGATCCTCCATTACATAAAATGCGGGTCGTTACACAAGTGCATATTTTTTTTAGAGCTGTATTAAGATTTTTGCATTTTGTGTGTATGTATGCGCGTGTGTGTGTGTGTGTATATATATATAATTTTCAAGAAAAAGGGAAACTTTGTATAATATAGTATATATTAATTTATATAGTAAAAATGTTTTAAAATGATTATATTTTATAACATAAAAGGATCATTTGATTTTCAACTTTAATATAAGTTAATGTATATTGATATTTACATTTTAAATTACCTTGATTTGGTGTTTAATAATGTTATAAGCAAAAGTATTATTTAAAATTGTACTTTTATAATAATTATATATAGTATAATAAAGTTAAGATATTTTGATTTCATTGTTCAGGAAGGTGTGTATTAAAATTTATATTTCTAATCAAATAGATTGGTAAAATTAAGTAGAGAGGTACATGTCATTATGCCTAAATACATTTAGTACAAAAATGTAATAATTATCAACATAAGCATTTAATATTATGTACTAGATGGTTTAGGCAATATTGACAAGTTGAAAATTTAGGTTGCTTACAGTTTTTGTATAGCTTGTGATGGAAGGTTGAGTGGATTGTTCGGTTATAAGTATAACTCATTTTATTTTTTATTTTATTTTCTGGCCTTTCAGTTTGCTTCTTAATTTTTCATTTCCCTTCTCTCTTTTTTTTCTCCATTTTAGTAAAGACTGCAAGGGCTGATTAGTAACAAAATAAATCCAAATATTGCTCCTCTAAAAATTCCAAAGTTGTTTCCTTTGTGATTGTATAGGGAAGGTCCTCTCCTAGATTTAATTATGGTGTTTACTAAGGTTTGGCGCTAACTGGCCATAGGTGGTTGAGGCTAGGGTTTCAGTTTTTGACTTATTGGTGGAGTTAGGATACCCGGAGAGATTGGCATGTGCTTCGCAGTGAGGAGATGTAATAGAGTTGAAATTTTTTGGGAAGCTCAATCCAAGATTAAAATGCGGTATATCAAGTATTTTGGTTTACTATGACGGAGATCAAGATCTGCTACAAGGTTGCGAAGGTGCAGATATATTGGCTAATGTGTCGGGCTCGAGCTGGGAAAGGAAATTGTGAGGTCATTTAATTATATGGTAAGTCATAGCTTGGTATCATAGGGTAATCGTGCATGCAATTTCACAAGAGAAGGTGCACGTGCATTCGAATGGTAGAAGAAAGGGAGAAGAGAGGGAGAAGAAGAAGAAAGCGGAATATAACAAGTGTGTTCGGGTCTGAAACTTGATGATGGGCCAGATCCCTTTTTATGGGCGTGAGAATACTTTCAAAGGTTTATTTCTAGCTCATATTGACACCGATTCATGAATAACTTTTATATTGTGTTCGAATTGACAAGTAAAACATCATAGTTGCCCGCTAATATGTTCGAATTAGTATAAATTTATGGCACAAAATAAACATGTTCTAAATAGAATTGTATTAAATAATAACATCGCTTAAAATTATACACTAAAACCTATGTTGTTTATTTGACCAAATAAAATACCATCAAGTTAATATGAATTGTATACATCATTACAGACATCAATTGAGTAGAATAAAACACCATTCTGTGATTGCTAAGTGATAGCTTAAATTATGCTTGTAACTGTGACCAATATTCAATGGTATGGACTAAATAGTTTCTTAATTATTGATTCTAAATTAGTGAATTCAAAGCCTTTGCAACCTGAACATATTGTTTGTGACATTAACGTTTAAACCCACTTGGATATGGAAACTATCATTATTTATTTTGGTGTCGCTGCAGTCACTAAGCCTCAAAATTAAAACTGTTTTCAATTATTTATATTCCAAAGTGGAATTGTTTTAACAAATAAATATTTCAGTTTATATTGGTTTTAAAAAGTAATTATCAATAATTTAAAATTTTATTAACTACTCTTAAGCACATTAAATTTATTTATTTATTTAAGATTAATTTATCAATTAAGCGTTAAAGCTACAAATTGTTCATTAATGATGGTTTAAAACTTAAGAATTATTTACTAATGATAATTTAATTTATTAACTACTTAGCAATGAAATTTTAAGTGTAATTTTACTTAGGTTTTAATTAAAAAGGTAATTATAGTTTTTTTGGAAAAGGCAGTCGGTTTTATAGTGGCCTTACCACTTATATTATGATATAAGATATATGTGTTCTGTACATGCACAGAATAACTAGAAACTGACTTAAGAGTGGTCCACACACTATACAAAGTAATGACCTAGATGAGCATAAAGCCTCAAAATCTAAATTGATAAAACCTAGAACCTATCATACCTCCGAAGAGGGAGGGTCCTCCCAACAGATGTGTAGACAAACTGCCTATCCCAAGTGGAATTCAAAAAAAGATACTTATTTCATTTGCCCAATTCACCTTCTATCATTAGATAAAAGCTTCATTGTCACTTGGCAATATAAACATTGATCGTTACCGGCATGCTCATAGATAAATCTAAAGAAAGAACAATACTTTTGATTGTAGTGCATATCAAAATCCTAATGCTCCCAAGATTTCTGATCAGTAATCCAAGAAATTGCAGGATGCAAAGCGGGAACAATCATAGAGGGGTTAAAAGATCAATAGCAACCGACGTACTTATTTGAGAAAGACACTAGCATGGAGAGATGGAGAGGATGGGGCTGAAGCCTGACATTCTGTAGATATTGGCGATGGAGCAATGGGGATGGAAATAGATTCAAAGGACGTAGAAGGCAAGTCTGTGGAGATAGAAGGAATATTCTTAGGGTCCCAATGATAGTCGGTGTCTTAGGCAGGGAACCTTAGAAGGTGGAGGAGCAGAGGGAGAGAGCTTGCAAGTGGTGGCAAGATGACCAAAAGAGTGACGTGTGATACAAATATCTGAGGTCCAACCATAGCAAATGCTAACTTCTTTAATAGTATCAGGAGACATCTGGAATTTAATTGTAGAGGGAAGAGTTTATCAAGGGTAATTTCAATTAAAATTCAAAAGTTTATCATTTTCAAAATTTTACTGGTTTGCAATATTGAGAGTTGTATTGAAATAATTTTTGAGAATATTGTGCAATTTGTTTTCAAAATAATACAATGCGTAAGCTAGTTGTGTGGCTAAGCCTTGCGATTAATGCGCTAAGCAGATGCAATGCAGTGAAGGTCCAAAATTTTGTAGCGGGGATAAAGCGGGGAAATATCAAAATATAGCGGATGACTATAAAATAACATATGTCACTTGTTCATAATGTTTTTACGAACGTAAAAACGATAATTAAATGAAAAACTTGCACTCAGTTTAACTATAATTAGTGCATTCTTAATTTTAAAAAAAAATACCTGCAAATATCTGTAGTAAATGTAAATTACTATTTAACTTAATTAAATTTTATAGAATATTGAGTATTTTTGTTTCTAAAAATATATATTAAAAAATTCAGTTAAAAAACCTAACTTTATAATTTTCAAAATGCGTAGTTGTCATTTGTCAGTTCATTTTTTTCATTAAAGATATAGCGGGAAAAGCATAATATAGTGGAAATAGCTGGATATTTCGGGAATAGCGGAATATAGCAGGGCTTTAAGTGGAAAGGCTTTATTAGAGGTAATTTGGGAAAAGCATAGCAGTGGTAACCTGCTACGGGATACAGCAGGGTAATAGTGGGCATTAACTACACATGGCTGAGCAATATTAGTGGTTAAGAGAAAGCGCGAACATTGACGAATTAGACACATATTCCGATGGGGGCAACTTTTGAAAGGCACGTTAGTATGGCATTGATGCATAAGGAAGATAAAGGTGAAAAGAAAGAAGCTAAGGTTGAGGAAACACAAAACAAGAAAGTATGGCCCAAGAAAGGACAACAACAACAACAACAAAAGAAGGGCAAAAGGACCGACAAGACTATAGATAAGAGGAAGTGTCATAATTACAGACGCGGGGGTCACTTGATCAAGGACCGAAAAAGAAGGAAGAATGCTTGTTTCAATTGTGGAGAGGCCAGACACTTTTCTAAGGAGTGCACGAAGAAGCAAGGACAAGGTTAAAGGTTAGGATCATCTGGAGGGTAGGTGCATGCTCTCGTGGCTAGTGCACCAAACAGATGTAGGAAAGTTTCCATTGAAGGTTTGATTTCTCTTTCCAATCATCCAGTTAGAACTCTTTTTGATTCTGGCGCTTCGCATTCTTTTATATCTGATTATGTGTTTGAGTCTATACACCTTAATACTAGTATGGTTTGGATCCCATTGTTGTCTCTAACCCCATTGGCGGTATGGCTCGTCTGTCTATGATTTTTTGGGGTTTGAGAATATCTGTGTTGGGCGTCGAGTTTGAGTGCGACGCATATGTTCTTGGATTCATGGGCTATGGTTTGATTCTAGGGATGGATTGGCTAGCCATGTATGGTGCCATTCTGGATTATGAGAGGTGGGTCGTTTGACTTTTGACTTGCTATGGGAGGACCCTCGAGATTTCTTGTGACCCAAAAGGGTTTGTCATGCTTAGTTTCCAACAGTCACTTGATGCATCTATCGATGATCTGCGATCTGTACCAGCATTCTGTCAGTATCCCGATGTTTTTGGTGAGGTTCGGGGCTTACCTTCGAGGCGTGAGATTGATTTCTTTATATACTTGTGGACAATGCAAAGCCAGTTGCATTACCGATGCACCATATGGCTCCAAGAGAAATAAGGGAGCTTAGCAAACAAGTAGGGGAGCTACTTGATAAAGGGTTTATTAGGTGAAACATATTTGAATGGGGTGCTCCGGTGGTATTCGCAACGAAGGCGGATGATTCACTTTGCTTATGTGTGGATTATAGAGAGTTGAATAAGCTCACTAAGAAATATAGGCATCCACCTCCGCGAATAGATGATCTATTTGACCAGCTTGTGGGTGCATCTGTTTTGTCATAGTTAGACTTTGCTATGGGGTTTCATCAATTGAGGGTGGTCGAAGATAGTATAGACAAAATCTCTTTTAGAAGTCCAGATGGTTTCTTTGAGTGGCTTGTTATGCCTTTTGGCCTATCGAATGCACCCACCTACTTTGTTGATCTGATGAGTAGGGTGTTTCGAGAGTTTCTAAATAAGTTCGTTGCGGTCTTTGTTGATGATATCTTGATTTTCTCAAAGAGCGTGGAAGTGCATGCCCGACATTTAAGGGAGGTTTTGGAAACTCTCTTTGTGCATCCGTTTAAGGCGAAGTTCTCCAAATGTCATTTTTGGAGAAAAGATGTGAGATTCCTAGGGCATGTAATTTCCAAAGATGGGATAGCAGTAGATCCTGCAAAGGTAGTTGCAGTTCAAGATTGGAAGATCCAAAAGAATGCAACAGAGGTGAGAAGTTTTCTAGGGTTAGCAGGCTATTATAAGAAGTTCATTAAGGACTTCGCAAAAATATCAGCCCTACTCACCAGATTGACGAATAAAATCTGATATTTTCTTAGGATGTAGATTGTGATGATGCTTTCCAGTGTTTGAAGAGGGCTCTAACAACAACCCCAGTCTTGACCTTGCCCGATGGGAGCAAAGTGTTCACTGTATACACTGATGCATGTGGTACAGGGCTTGGTGCGGTTCTGATGCAAGAGGGAAGGTTAGTGTGTTATGGAGGCAGACATCTAAGAGTTCATGAGAAGAACTACCCTACCTATGACTTAGAGCTAGCTGCCATAGAATTCGCAATTAAGACGTGGCACCATTATCTACTTGGAGAGAAATTCGAGTTGTACACCGATCATAAATCTCTCAAGTACTTGTTCTCGCGGAAGGATCTTAATTTAAGTCAACAAAGGTGGGTGGAGTTCCTAACATCCTTTGACTTTGAGATTGCTTATACCCCTGGCAAGGGTAATGTGGTGCAAGACGCATTGAGTAGGTAGAGGATGGCCTTATGTCCTCTGTTTGTTGAAAGGAAAAGCTTGGGGTTTATATCGACTTTTGACTTTAGACCCTCCACTGAGTTTATACCTGGTTTCTTAGCATCACTAGAGGTGCGACATACTCTTATGGATCAGATAGGAGCTTTGCAGTGAGAGGATCCATAAATTTCAGAAACCTTGGATAGGCTCAATAGAGGGGAGACTTCTAGTCACCTCAGTAGATATTCCACTGATGATAAAAGGTTGTTGCGACGAGATGGAAGGCTTTGTGTTCCTCGAGTTGGGAGTTTGTTGAAGACAGTCCCAGATGAAGCCTATCATTCTAAGTTGACTATTCATCGAGGCGGTGATAAGAAGTATAAAGATATGAAGAGTGTTTTCTTTTTGGCAAGGATGAAGATAGATGTGGTGGAGTTTGTTTCTCAGTGTTTGATTTTCCAACAAGTTAACGCTGAGCAAAAGAAGCCCGATGGTTTACTTCATCCTTTGGAAGTCCTACAGTGGAAGTGGGAGAGTGTCTCTATGGATTTCATCGATGGTTTGCCTAGACCAAGTAAAGGCAACACCAATATTTGGGTTATAGTAGACATGCTTATTAAGAGCGCTCATTTCATTCATGTTAAGAGTAAGAGGACGGCATCATGGTTGGCAGCAATTTACGTTCGTGAGATAGTCCGTCTTCATGGAGTATCTTACAATATCGTAAGTGAACATGACCCCATTTTCATCAATGAATTTTGGAGGAGCTTGCAAGAAGCATTAGGTACACAGTTGTGTTTGAGCACCGCTTATCATCCTCAGACCGATGGACACACGGAAAGAGTGAAAAGAGTCCTTGAGGATCTTTTAAGATTGTGTATCCTAGACTTCGGATGGACTTGGAAAGAACATCTACTTTTAGTATAGTTTGCCTACAACAATAGTTATCAAGCTAGCATTGGCATGGCACCCTTCAAAGCATTATACGGGCAACCCTGTAGACCACCGACTTGTTAGTGGGAATCTACAACAACTACTTGGACCAGATATGGTTAGAGAAACTTCAAAAAAGATTGACCTTATCCGCAGTCGTATGAAGACAGCTCAGGATAGGCAAAAGTCCTATGCAGATAAGTGGAGGACTGACATTGAGTTTGAGGTGGGAGACATGGTTTTCATTAAGGTATTACCATTAAGGAATGTTGTTCACCTTGGATCTGTAGGGAAATTGGCACCAAGATTCGTAGGGCCATATCCTATAACAGAAAGGATTATCTAAATGGCCTATAGAGTAAAGCTACCAGAGAGACTATCCGACGTTCATGATGTTTTCCACGTTTCTCATTTGCCAAAGTGCTTGCATTATACCGCAGAAGTAGTTGAGCCAGTATACCGAAGGAAGTAGAGGTAGAACGGAGGCGACAGTTAGACAAGTTCCTACCCGTATTCTTGAATCAGAGGTTAAGAAGCTACGCAATAGAGAAGTCAAGTTGATGAAAGTTTAGTGGGGAGATAACCAAGAGGATGCAACTTGGGAGACCGAAGATAAGATTCGCGCTACGTACCCTTTTCTTTTCAAGGGTATGGTGTCAACTTCTTTTTCCAAACCTTTTATTCATGCTTTTTTCTATCATTTAAGTATATCCTATCGACCGTATCTTAGATCTTTAGGAAGAAATCCCATGGATGTAAACATGTGTTCGAGACATGTAATGTTTGATGGACGCAAGTGCTTGCTTGTGGTTGCTCGTGGATGCATATACACACACATTTGGCACTAGATCGGCTCAATCACTCTCATATTGCATATGGATGTGTGTGCTTTTTCTTCTTTAATTGGTTGAAAGTGGGTGTATCATCTATGGATGTCGCATTTGGATGAATGACTGCGCACGCATATAGAACTTACATGTTATAATAGGATTATTTTCATACATGTTGGATTCATGCAACTAACACACATTGCATTAAGGAGGTCGACTGAATCAGTAGACTGCCTGATCTTTCGCATTAGTATAGGGACATGAACAGAAACATTTGCATATGTTCATATAACCTTTAGAAATCTTTTAAGGATAATGGATCCCTGTGATTGGTGGATGAGTAGATGGATGATGGATGTTAGGATGTACATTCTTCTTAACTTGGAGATTTTGGGGAAGAAATCCTTTAAGTAGGGGAGAATGTAACACCTCGTAATTTTAAAAGACACTAAAATGATAAACTAAGGAATACTTAATTAAATATTTAGAATTAAGTGAAACGGACTACGCCATTGTGTTCGTCTTGGAATTATGGTCAAAATAGACACCTGGTTTGCGTAAAACAGACATCTTATGAAGAAGTTATTTAGGTTAGAAGTTTATATACACAAGAGAGAAATATACATAAATAAGATAAATCCAGAATTCGAAAAAATTCAAAAATCGAATAGCAGAGGTGGAGCAGGAAAATTCCCGCCCATGGGTCAACCTTATCTAGGGAGTGTCGACCCCTAGGTCGACACACCAAGGGTGGTCGACCCTCATATAGATCTGGGCAAATCCTTACTTCCGAATGGACTGATTTCTATGCAAGATTCGCCAGTTGATGGCCATAAATAAGACTCTATACCCATTGTTTTATTCATCTAAATCAATGGCAACGATGAGTTGCTTCTCCAAATCAGATTAAATTAGCCTTTTCTTTTGCAACGACGATTCATATGTATTCAAAGATCGCTGATTCAACATCAACACACTTTCTTCGACTTTCTTAGATCCATTCTCTGTGAGTCTACGTTATTTCTAGATATAAACACTTAAAAGTTACTTTTGACATGTTTATGAATTGGATCTAAGGCTGTGACTAATTTAATCATATCAGATCTGCCATAATGTGTATCTAAGTTATTTTGACATGACTATAAATTGGATCTAAGCCTATGCCTATTTATCATGTCAGATATGCCATTATTTGTATCTCTGATTCACTGATTAGATCTCATCATGCCTGTTTATGATCATGACACTATGCCTAATCAGTTCTATTATCACATGTTCATCAGATCGGTTCCTTTATGCCTATCTTATCATTACGCCCTATTTTGTCACTATATGTTTATTAGTTACTATGCCTATTCCTGCCATCATATGTCAATCTTGTTATTGTGTTTATTTATGTTCTCTTCCCTTCTTCTTTTCCCTTTTTATTTTATAGCCAGGCTTACTTAGAGCCTAGGCGGAAATATGCGAACGCGTGAAATTGGGAACGAGGGGAAAATGTTATAATTTGGGCCTAACTTGAATTAAATACATGAATATGGATTTGGGGAATAAGTTAAATTGTGATTTAGTTCTTAATTTGGGGCATATGGTGCATGATGAATATGACTTGGAAAAAAAGGGGCACAAAAACCTATAATGAAATAGGGATAAGTGTTAAAGAATGAAATTCCTAGAATTACAGTAATTAGAAACTGTAACTGTGCTTAGACATGAGGTTAGGTTACACATGTAGTAGAAGTCTGTCTGGACCCTTCCGGCATATCCAGTGACAACAAGTTGTGAATCTAATGTGAGGGGTCTAAATGCACAAACACGTAAAAGGCTAAGATATAAGGTTAAGTCTGACTTGTGGAAGAAGTCTGCCCGGACCCGCCCGACATATCCAACATCCACAAGTTGTAGGCTTAATGTGGAAGGTCTAGCGCATTATAACCATAAATGAATAAATGGTAGTAAACTGGAATACTTAACCTGTTTGAATCCATAGGGATTACATGAACATGTTGACTTGAGTAGGGCTTAAGTAAACTTGCTTGAAAATGTGGGGGGGTTAAGTATATCCTAGGGTGGTGGGTAATATTTATATATAGGCCCACAAACTTAACCTATGGGGTTATGCAATCTTTTTACACTAGTATGGCATAACCTAAGGAAATTCTAGTAGTGGGGATGTAAGCCTAGAGGGAAGCTTGTATCATCTTGTGTATGGGACCTGTTTCAGTCAGCAACCCATATATAGGTATCAAACGAGTACTCTGAACTTGGTCGGAGTCGGGGCACTCTTACTGGGCTGATTGTAAGAGATCCAAAAGAGGGGATGGTATGGGTAGCGCATTCCGACGAGTTCATGTGTGCATGGGTCCGGACAAGAGTGAGGCTAAGACGCCATGACATCAGTAGATATGGTTGTGCACATCCTAAAAACGAAGGTTTGCCACATTAGAAAGTGATACATCCTACTGTGGGGCCAGAGCAGGGTATCTACGGAGTAGGGAGCCGATCGATTGGGGTAGTAATTTGGGTACATCTAGTCTCTGATATGTTTAGGAGCCCATTATTATCCTTAGGGTAACTCCGGTAGGTTCAGTTGGGCTGCCTGTTAATTGTGTGGGGTTAAACCTCTCACTAGAAGTACGCCTAAGTCTACCATCTTGTACTTGTTGGGGGTCATCTTGTTCTAGTGATACTAGTATTGGTGAAGAGAAAGAAAAGTGTTTGTCTTACTTGTCTTACATGTTTTTATACCTCTTATCCAGTTTATATGCATGTCATGATGCTTTTACGTATTTATATGCTAAAAGTAACTGGACTCGCCATACTTTATATCTGACTCATTTTGTTTCCTCTTCTTTCTCTTCCATTTCCCCCCAGGTTCTCAGGGTGGGAATACTCAAGCTTGATCTGGATTTTTCTTTCCTTCTACTTAGAGCTGCTTAGATGTACTGCTTGATTTCGTACCTTTTCAACTATGGCTATGCTTTTGGGGATTATGTTCTTTCATGTTTATTGTACTCTAATGATTTTAGTACAAGATAGAAATTTTAAGTTGATGTACTGGGTTTTATGTAATTCAGACTCATGATGTAACTATGTTTTGAACCATGATTTTTTCTATTTAATAAAGTTTTAAATCGCATTGTTATTTTATATCTGTCTTGTAATATTTTTGTTTCTGTTTACCTATAATGCTTCACGAAACTTAATGCATTCTCTTAACGAGTGACATTATCGGACGTGGGATGCCACAATATGTTTATATTGTTAATGAGCGAGCATTGTCACTTGGCTTTTGAAGTGGTCTTTCGTTAGTTAGCAGGCCAAGTGGGGCCATAACCACTAAGAAATGAGATGGACCAATCTATGGATATGTATATTGAAGGCCTAACAAACTTGTCCTTTAAAAATATAGAAATCCCCTGATTGAATTCGAAAGTGGAACTCATATGTAGATAGTACGCTTTTGTTGCATTGCAATGGAGGCTTTGTATACTTTCATAGCTATTAGACCAAAAAATGGC
Organism: Allium sativum; assembly: GCA_030737875.1. Lineage (NCBI taxonomy): Eukaryota > Viridiplantae > Streptophyta > Magnoliopsida > Asparagales > Amaryllidaceae > Allium > Allium sativum. The sequence continues at coordinate 537,209,780 of CM060913.1, read as the reverse complement.
ACTATTACCAAATTGACTAGGATTTGTAGAGAATAATAATCTAAAAACATATAAAATCAAGTAGAGACAAGAGATTTATAGTGGTTCATCGTTAACAAGCCTACATCCGCTTCATAGTTTCTCCATTTATCCAAAAATTACAATTACAATGAATATAATCACTCAATCACTCAAATATAATGAATAATTCTCTCTGAATTCATTGATTTAATTGGATAAAATGTGGATATCCATTGTTGAGGTACAACCATGGCACACACGAGCTAAGAAACGCCAAAAGTCCTCGAAAAATGCCCCTAAATAATGTATTTGTAGATTTTTTCACTGAGCGGGTCGGATGCCACGTGGCTCCCATCCCTTGAATCTCGGATTTGGATGTGTTAAGGTATAGACAATGCATCAGGTTAGTGGGTACGTGAGGGTAGCCTCCCTGATATTTCAGGCATTAGAATAGGTCTTCCTCTGTTCGGTGGAGCAGTAGGCGATTGGCGGCTCGGATAAGGGGCACTCCGATTCGATCTGATCCGAAAGGGGGATTTGATCTGATCCGAAAGGGGGGATCCGATCTGGTGACATTTGCATGTACAATACAATTTTTTCAACCTTTTATCACTCCATCCAAGTGATCTCCAATCAACGTAAGTTCAAACTCAAGTCCCTGGCTTTGGGTAGCCTGGTCACAAAGCAGGCTAACATTTTGCCCCCCAAAGTACATCTTATTGCAAATGAGATGTGCTTTGAATAAGTCGAGTTGAATCTTTTTGGAACATCATCCACCCTTGAGGGGGCTTTATATGAATGTTGTGTCCTATTGAATAGTTCCGTCATATGGATTTTTCCCTGTATAACTGGCTTGTCATATATCACACTACTTTCATTGATGCTTATCGAGCCAAATTCCATGGCTACAGTGGTCAAGATAATCAAGTAATCATTTAAACCTCGTAGAATCAAGAGGTCGATTTCTTGATCATAAGTCATGTAGGATCGTTGGCTCCCGTGTGGGATCGTACATGCACAAGTTAATGCCAAACGATGTCGTCTTCCTAACCAAGTCAAGTGTATTACAGATTCAGGCTTTCTTTTATGCATAAGTCAATGTATGAAATAGTCATCCAATTCATAGGGTAGTATCAGAAACTTCGGGCTTTAAGCTTGCATCTGTATCATTAGGATAGAGTGCATCAGAATTGGCATATGAATCTATCATTTTTGCTTGGATTTGGACTATCTTGGTATCAAGATATTAATCTAGGGCTCTACGATCGCATCAAACCATAACAATAAGGCATCTAAAAGCCATGATCACTCCGGATCATTGTATAGTCCCATGATCACGTACGAGTCAGTACGAGATGTGTTGAAAACATGCAAGCCAATAGCTGTTAAGACCATCACAATCGTAAGGAAGCAGAGGAGTTTATCACACTCTCCATTTGATGCAATTGCGGATCAAGTCTTTGGATTCATGCTTGATCCGTTAGTTGGCTCACTTGGATGGTCAAGATGAATCATGTCATATTCCAGAGATATAGTGTATACGTTCTGAATCATGCATCGAGTCAGGGTCATATTCAAAGTCAATTTATCAATTGAAGGTGATGCTCCCAGCATCAGTGGAGGACGAGCGAAGTCAGTGCCTATTCCCCCCAAAATCAGTGGGGGTTGGGCCAAGTCAATCAGACATCCAGTCTTCTAGCTTTTATTCTTTCTTTCATCGCATCGAGTTAGAGCTCCAGGTTCAACAATCTTAGTCGACTCGTGTTGTTCTGTACTCTTTCTCAAGTCATCAAGAGTTGGAGTTGTATACGTGAATGGTCGAATCACACTTGCTTTGGTGTCATCCCGCCTCTCTATTAGTAAGTGAAGATTGCCTCATTGGGTGTTGGCAGACTTCGGTACTCTCATTGGATCAGCCGCGAAGTCGGGTAAACTCATCAAAGATGCTAGCTAATGAATGTCGTTAAGAAGTTAATCGAGCCCCTCCGTTCATGCTTCAACATAGTCTAGAATAGCTATCACGCACTTGTTGAGTTTACTTATCTTACTCGGTTCTGCCGAGCTTAACAAACAAGATTGTTGACTTGATCAATAAAATGGGCTCTCTATAGAATCGCACAATCCTATTATTCTTTCTTGAGGGCTCTGCCATTACCCTTACCATTTCGAAAGCCAGATTGTCCTCCATCCCTTGTAATCATAACATTGAGACCATCCATCCTAACATAAGTATCCTATTGTTGCAGGAATCTGTCTGTTTCATAGGTAAATTAGCCAAGGCCTCCTAGTGGGTTTCGATACATAGAGACTTTGAAGTTCGAGTTATACAGAATACCGGATACTGCCGTCAACACCATAGGCGGTTAAGGTCGATCTACGGATGCCACTGCGGTGTTCAATCTTTTGAGGAATGAATGCAGGGTCTCGCCAGACCTCTGTTTGATTGGAGTGAGTCACATTACATTCTTGGGTCCAGAGAGGTGGACCTTTGAGTGCTCAATGAAGTGGTGATGACCAACGCGTTCTAGCGGATGATCGATCCGAGTGCATGTCGCCAAAATTGTGTAGCAACGATGTTAAATGGTAGCTTGGAGTGCGAGGGATTGTTAAAATCCTCGATATCTAACGTGAAAGAGTTTTTTATTGACGTAGCTCATGTCACCATTGAGGTGTGTTGCCACTGGTGAATCATCAATTAACGTTGGCAATCTGGCTTTCATCTTCGAGAAGATATCGCTAATTATCCAATTTAGTGCTGGTGCCACCAGTCTGAAGTTTTGAAGTAGGCGGAAGCCAGTCTCTGGTTTCTTGGTTCCACATATGTAATAGCCATCAATCAGGCTTCTATCTTTTAATTCTGAATGGTGATCCCCTTCTCGAATGTATTCGGGTTAGTCTTGAGGAGTTATTCTTTTGGTTGTAGACTGGGATCTTGCGGAACTCCGGTTATAGTAAATGCGTATAAAGTCGGTGGATAGTTGAATTACCCTACTCGAAACTTGTATCCCGTGCCCTTCGTCCATGGATGTTTTGCTAAGCGGTGAGAATCAAATCCATGTCATCTCTGAATTCATATTCCCTCATCAAGTCGCGAGTTAGATTTTTAAACAAAGTGATTTGTTCGTGTCCAGCTCTTGTTAGTCTTTGGTCTCCCATCCAAGTTCTGGGTTTCGAAGTCGGGTGGCAATAAGGTTAAATTATAGTAACCTCAAATACTTCCACTTGTCCCCTGCATTAAGGAATGGGGAGCTTCATGTTGAAGTTGAGTTGGATTTGAAGCATTCATCTAAATTGGAGCACAGTTTGGTTAGACTCTGCTTAAATTTCCAGTAGCTCTTGCATTACCGTCGTTTTCATCCAAAATGTTACAGTCAGAAGTTGCAAGCTGCACACGTCTAGGAGGAGGTTGATTGTCGTTGCCAACTTATCCTAGAGCCCTGTGCAATCTGAACCGCAGAGTAGGGAGTTTTTGAGCCAAGTTCAGTATGGCTTGAATTCCCACGGTGTTCGCTCCAGCCTCGAGCTTCCATCTATCCGAGTAAAGAAGTTATCCATCATTTTCTGTTGCTCACGGAGAATTTCATCTTGCCGAGCCATCTGGGTTCTCAATTCAATAAGGGTACCATCCATCTCATATCTAGTCTGATGTGTTGAGGCTTCACTACAAGAGGAAATCTCCTGATATCCTTCGTTCCTAGCTCCTTCTGTGCCAACATCCTTATCATGGAAGAAGATTAAATCTCTCTTCCTCTTAACCCTTTGAGTTGGAGTATCAAGCAATCCGCTACCCCGCAAGCTAGAAATCGAAGTAATAGTGTGTACCTCTTGTCCGAGGCCTTCCAATCAGGAGGTCAGTTCGGACTAGCAAACAAACGTTCACACTGCATCCACTTCGTGGTTCTCTAACAGCCTGTCAGGATCAGGGAATAAGTTAGACACAGACATATAAGTTATGCCATTCGTAAACACTTTCAATAGTTACACCCCCAGTCAGGGTAATGGAAAAAGACAGGTGATTGGTCACATCCCTTTCGAATTTAGACATGTATGCATGAAAAGGACACATTGCTTTCAAAGCTTAAGTGATTGAATCATCCAAGTGCTCGAATCATTGCATTTTCTATTCAGTGCATTTGCAAGGTGGCACTCATCATTGCACTTGAGTACACCCCCAAGGCATCCTTTCTGTCGTCGCACTAGGTCGCGTGATACGTTATTGAACATCCTTCTCCTAAGGCCTCCTTTCAGTTGCTGCCTTAAGTCATGTGGAAAGTTTTGCATCAGGCATCGGCGTCAACCCTTTATTGGTGTTATGAGTAAGCCTCTTGCATCTTTGTCTTGTTATCTCGCACACACTTGCATTCTGTAAATGAAGTAGTATTCTTGCAATGTCATATATTTGCAAGTTTGTCATATATTTCAATCAAATATACTTGTAGTTGATACATTAATAATCTAAGTAATAAACAATAAATCACATCACAAATCAAACAAGGGTTTCAATCCAACATCCTTGGAAACAATAATTTTTGCAATAAAAAATTATTACTAAACTAAGTAATAAGCAATATGGGGGTGCGTTGTGTATGCCGCCAATTAATCTTGAATAAAGTGCCTGACCAGGGCTAGTTTTGGATTGATTAGGACCGACATTAGATTGCCCCCAATCCTTCTGTGGGGATTGCGGGCTCAGCTTCGAGTCTTTCCCCCAATCCTTCAGTGGGGGCAGGAACCCTTTTTTATGGCATTTGCTCTCAGTTCCTTTATACTCTCTTGTCGTATGCCCAGGTTAGAGTATGGTCAAGGCGGTCTTTAATCATGGTGCACCGTCACGCTCTGTGGACGTTATCTTCCCGTCCTTTATACTCTCTCCCAAATCATGAAAGTTAGAGTTGTGGACGTCATCTTTCCATCCTTTATACTCTCTCTCAGATCATGGGAGTTAGAGTGGTGGACGTCATCTTCCCGCCCTTTATACTCTCTCTCAGATCATGAGAGTTAGAGTGGTGGGTTGAGTGGTCTTTAATCTTGGCGCGCCCATCACACTCATCCTAGGTTTATGCTTATATCCATGCTCTAAGGACTAGAGTTAGTTGAGAAAATAGTTGGATCACGTTTGCTAAGGCTTTGCATTCCTCTGATCAATCTATGGGGAGTGATTGGCATCGAACTTTGGGTACCTGCATCATTCATATCTCATGAGTTAGTTATGTCAATAACTAAGGAAGCATGTAAAAGTAAATTGCATGATTGAAAAGTAAGCATATCAAGGGGCAATGCTGCCACCTTTATTTGGATTCATATAATCTGGTGGTATCAAGCGTAGGATCGAGCCATGTAGACGGTCAAACTTCTCTCAGGCGAATGGTCTTCCACGTGTGAGCCAAGGAGTGGTATCAAGCATAGGATCGAGCCATGCAATCGTCAATGCACAATTATCTTGAGGTCTGCCACATGTGAGCCAATGAGTGGATGGTCATCCCGGATCCACCTTGAGCTATACAACTTCTCTCAGGTGGAGGACGTGGCTTTGTAAATGAGTAATTCGATCGAGCTCATTACGGCAGTGCTCCATTATTCTTCATGCGGGTGCTAAAGTCTGATTGGTACCAGATCCGGGGTACCTACACCATCCACATATAAATTCACCGAGTTAATTAAATCAATAACCCATAACACATGCAAATATAAGAGTCGTGGTTAAAGAATAATATTGTTAAAGGGATGAATATCATTCTGCGCAAAAACGTCATTGCATGCTCTTTGTAGGTCCATTTTTCTTCGTCTTGTTTTTGCTAGGGGCGACTACAAAGGTCTTTAGCTGACAAAGGATATCTTTTCAAATGATCTTGAGGCGGGAGTCCCCACAATAAATTGAGCTTGATCTGGTTCTTGGAATGGTAAAGGCGGTTAAGCGGACTCCGATGAGTGAATGACTTGGTCGCTTCTCCTTTGAATTGCCTTCTTGCCCCCATGTCAAGGGCAAGGAATGAGGGTCAGGTAATAAAATCAAAAACACTAATGGTGGCATCTCATCTTGTCGATGCTATAATGGAAATCAGCAGGAGAGCAAGGACACAATGCTTTTAGAAATTTCGCACTTTCCATGCCAGGAAGTGGATGTGGGGCATATGAAGATAAACATGCCTCGTCCACCTGCATCTATCTTCGATCCCATGTCAGGAATAAAAGCTGATAGGTGGACAATCAATCAACATCTAACCCTAGTCGGTCATGCAAGGTAATGTTGCATCAGCTTTAGGCTAGATAGCGGGATCGTGAGTAATCCATGCTAAGATGTTGGAGTTTCTCCATCCATCTGGGGTACGATTCAGTCAACAAATGGTTAATAAAGGTAGTCAAATTGTGAATCTTCAAAGCATATACATCGTATCTCCGGATTCTAACCTTCCTACAAACGAATGTCAAACTAATTGCGTGTGATGATACTGCTAAGTATATGAAAGAGATCTTCTTAATCCACTGACTTAGACAACATCGGGGGCCTCCTTAAACGATTCAGTAGGTTTTGAAAGGCATCTTTGTAATTCAGGGGCCAGGGATGCACTTGTTGGGAGCTATGGAAATAAATCTATTCGTTGCTGCCACCTTTCCTCCTGAGCTTTGAACATCTCTAATACTCTGTGGCTCACAAATGTTCTTGATTGCTGCAATCTGCTCAGGATTGATTTCGATTCCGCATGAGCTAACTATGAGGCCTAGACACTTCCTTGATTCAACGCCAAATGAGCATTTCAAAGGGTTTAGCTTCATTCCATAGTGTTGGATATACTGAACATCTCTGCCAAATCTGAAACATGGTCAGTTGATTGCTTGGAGTCCACAAGGATATCATCTACATAACTTCCATGGACTTTCCAATTTAGTTGTGGAACATACGATTCTCCAAGCATTGGCACATTGCTCCAGCATTCTTCAGTTCGATAGACATTACCATGTAGTAGTATAGTTGAAGGTTTGTGATAAAGCTGGTATGTTCTTTATCAGGCACGAGCATAGGAATCCGGTTGTAACCCGAATATGCATCATAAAAAAGAGTAGTTCATTTGCAGCTGTCGAATCCACTAGATGATCAATTCTAGGTAATGCGAAGCTGTCTCTTGGGCAAGCCGTATTCAAATCTTAAAAATCGATGCATGTTCTCCTCTTCACATTAACCTCCTTAACAAGTATAAGGTTTGATATCAAGTCGGGGATGCAGCATCTCTGATGAATCCACTATCTCTCATCTTCTCCACTTATTCTTTCAAGGCAATCGACCTCTCCGAGCCCAACATATGCCTCTTTTGATTAGGAGGGGGATACTTTGGGTTTATGTTCAATGCATGACTCATAATTGATGGAGAGATTCTGCACATGTCAGCATGGGTCCACGGAAATGCGTCCAGATTGGACTGTAGAAAATCTATCAGTTCCCTCGTCCGGAGGTGATCCAAATGAGGTATGATTTTCAAGACCTTTGCCAGGTCATTGTTATCAATCAAAATATCCACAGTTGCTTCACTAAGTGTCGCCTTTTTGCATCTCGAATCTTCATCCTCTTTGGGAACTATGCCTTTGGACAGGTAATCGGGAGACTCCTACTGCAATGTTTCCTTTACTTGTTATGCTAATACCTCCTTAATAGGAGAAGAAGCATTCTTGTGTTCTGCGCCGTCTCCATCGTGTAGCATCTTCCATTCAGCCAAATAGAAGGATCTTTCAGTTACATAAAAGACACCAAGATGTGATGTAAGCTTCGAATTATGCTAGGGCTAGTTGCTGATGAGCAGTCAAGTTGCTATTATCTGAGTAAGGATCCATAGGTCCCAACATGGCCTACAGCGGCTCAACTGGTACCTAACTTTGTGCACCACGGTATGTCTATTTATCTCTTACCCAGGGAAATCAATCATCATCGATGCAGTTAATAGCAGATCGGTATTGCAAAGGTTCGCTAAGTTCTTCAAGGAGTGAACCGCAAGACATTTGTCTTTCATCATGTCACACAAGTGAAATGTAGCTTTGTAGTGTTAGGATCCTTAGCCGCTTTCTGGTAACCCGTCATTAAGAACCATTGTTGCTAAGATCATCTGAGTCATCTTCGTAATAGTGCCCGGGATGCTCCATATCAATGTCATTCGAGATTCCGCCGGTTGAGCAGGTTTAAATCATGTAAACTAGATGATCACTACTCGTTCAGGAACGTCAGTTGCATTGGTGAGGACACCATTGGAACCTTAAAAAGGAGAATGTCTAGAAGTATTCTTTTTCACACATGCCATGGTTAACAAGTCGAAATTGTTCAGGAACTCCCCATATTTAACATCAGCGAATAGGGGTCATGTCTTTAGGAAGAATTCCAACCATTTCCATTTAGCTGTTGATATTATCGGACTAAGCGCAGAATCTTGGTTGTTAAGCCTTGGAAATTTGCGCTGCGGCATGAGTTCGACCATTAATTTTGTTCAAATTTAGGTTGTACCCGAAATATTTTTTTTTTCTTCAAAAACAACCCTATCTCGGGCCGATTGTAGGAGTCCAGAAATGGCTAGTGATACAGGTTGGTATATGTGGAAGAGTTGGTGTAGAATTTCCTTCAAATCGGGGTGGATTGGTTAAGGAGACCGTTAGCTGGTAGGTTCGGATCACCTTTTTAGGTTCGGACCGGGTAGTGATAGTGCCGTTGTGTCAGTTCAAAGGAGTGTTATCAACAACATTCAGGCCTTCAATACGGTTCGGTCCAGCATCATCATTTCGGTTCGGTGCATCACATCTGGTTCAGGTCAGATAGTCCCTTCTGGACCAGTTTAGATCCGAACCGAGCCCCCTCGACCTAGTGACTACAATCTCCTGTTGATCTTCGTTTGCATCATTCTCTCGAGAAGTTTGTGGTTCCTTTACTTTTCTTGGAGCCATGAGATCTGATTCTTTTGAGATCAGTAAATCTTTAAAAACAAAGGAAATGCGGACTAACTTCATCGGACTTGAAAATCCAAACAGTAGAACGATAATCCAGAATGTTGAGAATTCAAATTTCTCAGTGAAAGCATCTAAATTTTAGACCAAAATATGGCATTGACACCCAATTGACTAGGATTTGTGGAGAATAATAATCTAAAAACATAGAAAATAAAGTAGTGACACTAGATTTATAGTGCTTCAGCGTAAACGAGCCTACATTCACTTCATACTTCATAATTTCTCCATTCATCCAGAAATTACAACTACAATGAATATAATCGCTCAATCACTCGAATACAATGAATAATTCTCTCTCCGAATTCGTTGATTTGGTTGGATAAAACGTGGATATCCGTTGTTGAGGTACAACCATGGCACATACAAAACAAGAAAATGCCAAAAGTCCTTGAAAAATGCCCCCATATCATGTATTTATTGATGTTTTGACTGAGCTGGTCGGATGCCACGTGGCTCCCATCCCTTGAATCTCGGATTTGGATGTGTTAAGGTATAGACTACGCATCAGGTTAGTGAGTACGTGGGTGATAACCTCCCCGATATTTCAGGCGTTATAATAGGTCTTCCTCTGTTCGGTGGAGCAGCAGGCAATAGGCGGCTTGGATAAGGGGCACTCCGATTCGATCCGATCCGAAAGGGGGATTCGATCCGATCCGATCCGAAAAGGAGGACAATGACATTTGCATGTACAATTCATGGTTTCCAACCTTCTATCACTCCATCAAAGTGATCGCCAATCAATGTAAGTTCATACTCAAGTCCCTGGCTTTGGGTAGCCTGGTCACAACGCAGGCTAACAATAGCATAGCGATGGAGATCTAGTATTCTTTTGTAAGCACGACGATGGAGACCTTTCCATGAGGGTACTATAGGAGGTATCTTTATATGTTGGTCTTATAACTACATATATATGATTTATCAGGGTAATCTATTTAGGAGTAGATGGATATGACTTACACGTAAATCTAAAGGTGTAATGTGCAATAAATCCAAATAACTTAATAAAAGTCGCCCCGTGATAGAAGGTATATGTAGTGTTATTATATAAAGTATAATTTGTCTATTTACCGAACTTTTGTTCTGATCCCCTCCTCATAACAAATCCACAAGTTAGACATGTGTCATAGATTTTACAACTTAGAGACACTTGTTAGACAGTGTTATTATGGTCATATTTACCTACTATTATATTTTATTTGTTATGTTATGATACATTTTGTTATGAGCTCTTATATATTTATCTTTTCCTTTCTACATGATACCAGACAAACCAAGGACTTGGATTTTAACATTTGGATAAAAATTTAGACTCGTTGAAATTTGGGTTGTTACACCTCTTTTTTAGCAAGCTTAGCACTTAGATGCAAATAAAAGAGAATTTGTATACACACAAGTCAAATCTCGCTTTTGTGTAGTTAGGCATGTACTCAATAAGGAAGATTAGACACAGTAATAGAATTAGCAACGAGGGAATAAACATGTTAAGTAAGTAGAATTTATCTAACGTAAGCATATCAAGTCATGAATGAATTTAATTTCGAATAAATAAATGATGCGGCAATACAATTATCATATGTGCCTAATAATCATATGAATATAAATAGACATGCAACGTCATCAATCAACTTACATAAGCAAAACAATGACAATTACAGAAAATAACATCCATACTTATCCTAGCATGCAGGATACTAACCTAGCTAATAAGATATATCAAATATTAAATTCAAATCATATATGACTCAACAATTTGATTGCCATTCCAAAAATAGAGAATATTGATCTGGAATCTCTTCTCAACGAATCGGGCATGACTCAAGTGATATCATACGGTTCCCAATTTGTATGGCAACCTATCGATGAAAATCATCAACATCTATTCCCACACCCATTTTGGAATCTCGGAAATTATTTGATTCACCTCTATTCAGCTATCGCTAGCTGGCATCGCATTTATTAATGAAATTAATGCACCCCTTTTCACAATGCCAGAAAGAAACAACAACTCTTCAATATGAAACCAAGTATGTCAGTCAAGTTTGTACAACCTCTCCTCGAGTTACATAATCGTAACCAATAACAAACACTAGCGGCGTTCACTAAAAAAATCACTTCTGAATTGGTACGTCTCCAACTTGGCACACGCGAACAATTGCATTTTCTATACATGCCTGTAGGAAATCTCATACACATAGGAGGCCAAGAATTTCAACCATTGCTACTAGCAAAGGTTGAGACACTTCTTGGTGAAGCAACATAAACAATGACTATAACCTTTGCTAATAAATAGTGTTATCGCCATCGGCTCTGAATCGGGAGTCGAGTACTTCTTATGCAGTTTTGGTTATCGATTATAACACGATAACCTTCAATTCAGAAATAAATAGGACTTAAGACACTCACACAACCAAGTGAGTAACATTGGCCTCTCGTTCCTTCTCAAAACGGGAAATCAACACACTCATGGTCAACTCTAATTTCCAAACTATTCAAACTCTTGTAGGACCCATAAGGACATCTACTTGAGATGACATTACCCAACCACTCCATCTTTCCCAATGAAAATTTAAATCCCAAAAAACGACTGCAAAATATTCTGACTCATAGGTTGGTCTGAGAAACCTAACCAATCAGTTACGATCAGAACAACGAGTGAGTTGATGTAATCGGCATACACTAACCAACTACTCACAATCGGTAAAATACCTTCGGGATTCCTAATTGAAAAGAACATCCATAACTAGATCGATACATAACTCAAATCAAACATGGTGGCAATTTAGTTAGCTCTTCGAATGTTCAGATACTCTCGAGCTACAAGCTCCAATGACGGCACGTTACTAGAGAACTGTTACCGCCCGCTATCGTCCAATCATAAGCGATTCGCCTACTAAAGATCTAAGTCTCAATCCACTATCGCTAAATCGTAGATGACTCACTACTAAAGAGTTTGTCCTGGCCCACTATCATCACTAACAACCACTCATTACCTTCGATGTTCCGTATACTACTTGTAATTGAGCTGCAAGACTTAAATATTATGTCCAGTTAAGATCAACATCTAAAAAGAAAACAATTTAGCAAGATTGCAACCATGACTCAATGAAATTTAAGTTTTGACGAATCATTTATACTACCAAGCATAGATTAAATATGTCATAATACTCTCCCAACTCGAGGCACAAAATTAATTGCTATGAATGTTGTAGTTACTCGTAGTATTATGTAATGGTGACCAAAAAGGGGATATTGCACACATATATTATCTAACTCGGCTCTTAACATGGTAAGTCACAATCAAGAGGTACAACTAATTATCATGAGTCCCAATACCGTTCCACCAATCTAACTACAAGATCAGATGAAATAATGAAATCTCGACATCAAACTAAAACACGTATAAAACATCACTAATGGAAATATATATCGAGTGGTGGCGTCACTTCCTTCCTCTTTCATCGAGGGAGCACTTGACGAAATGGAAACAACGATCAATTCATGTCTCCAAGATTTTTCGCAACAAGAAAATTCAGACTTTTATACTGGACGCAAGCTCAAACATTGTGAGCCTACTCGATCGACTCCACAAAACCATCATGCCCTCAGAATAAAATAATCGCCCTCTGATTTGATCACTCAACCCGATCACAAAATCAATACTTTAGAGTGAAAAAAGAATGGATGACCATGCTTGAAAGCACATCAAATTCGGTCACACATTCCAATAGAAACACATTGCCTAAATCGGCAAACTTCTCATTGACTCATAAAAATCAATACAAACCTCTTCGAAGCGAACCATGAACTAGTCAAGCAAATCGATTTCGGAAATCCAAAACGGTAACGACTCTCGACCAATTCAGGCCTGATACTAGAGTTTTTTAAGGAGATAAACTCCTAATTCGTTCGACATCCACTCCAAAACATCAAAGAAAAACTGTGGGAACCTAAACAACTCCCGCACCATAACAGTCGATTCCGATCCAAGAAACGATATGCCATATGGACACGTAAGTATCCACACAATAAGGCATTGCCAACTTGCCACACTTAAACACCACAACTAATTTGAAATATTAGGTCATTCCAAATGATGGGTTGTGCCATTACCAAAAACAAAAGTTGTAAGTCGACGCTAGTAGTTATCAACTCTTCTTGATTCCCAACTTCAGAGACAGAGTAATTAGAAATATTTCTCGTTCACTAGATCATCCAAGATTAGTGTTTAGAACGATCATTGCTAATAGAATAAACTATTCCACTGGCACTCGTGCACAAAACAACCTATACTATATATACTACAGATAGTGTACAGATTTGAAAACCGTAATATATACAAATACATACTCTCCTATATATTTAACGCTCAAATTCAGTACTACTTAGGTTAAAAAAAGCAAACTAAGCTTTGATAACAAATGTTACGACCCGTTATACACCACTGTGCTCATAGCTAAAAATTTACCATGTATAAGCACCTGATCGATGTAAAGTGATCATCACAGGAAGTAGAAAAGAGAAGAAGTGAATAGAAGAGAAGAGAAAGAACGTAACAAAATATAAACATACTCACAGAATCTGTCGTATATCTCATAGTGCATCAGATAACATATAATAATCAGCTCACATATATAATTAGTCGAGATAGTAACAACTACATAAACCAGATAATCAGAGCATATTGGCTCATACAGTTATAAAGAACAGTAATAGAGTTTATGCATAAGATGAATAGACCTAACCGATAAACCATCTCTAACAGAACACATAACACAATAAAGGCTCCATAGTGTGACACAATAGAATAAACAATAATGATACAAGTATAAATTTGTAAATGTCACCTCCTGCAAATCCACTTGTGCAACTCCAAATAATACCTATACCGGTCATCCGGTTTGCTAATCAACACTGTCGATGAGCACTCAAGGAAATAAGAGAGAAATAAAAGCTTAAGGTGGACAAAAGTCTGGAGTGAGCGATAAAGTAAATCTCAAAGTGCTATAGAGGTCGTAATAGTATATATGGCACAGAGCATGTGGAGAATCGTACTTGTTCGACCCTGCATTCACAGAGTTAGCATGTAACAGTCGATATATGCTACATATGATGAACATCATATAGATAGGGTGTGGTTGACGTCCAAGTACTAATGGTGATAAATAATTAAACAATCATAACATCCATCAACCATTCTCACATTCATTCATTTAGTGCGTAAAGCATATGTCTTCTAGTACTTTGTCATCAAGTCAATCAAGGCACTAGCAGGCCCCATCGCATGAGCTCCACCAAACTATCACTATGTCCCACTGCATGGACTATAGATGATAACCCTACCCAGTCCACACTGCATTGGCTCTGGGGTTCAGGCCAATTGGTTCATACCACATTGGCACTGATCTTATATTGTGCCACTCTCTCAAAGGTATACAAAAGTCATGGACATCAATAGCCCAACTGCACACATTCTTCGCAGAAGAATCCATGACTAGATTGTCACTAAAAATCACGTTTGAAGTCATCCAACAGGTGGGCTATTGCCAACGAACAACAATTCCATGAGACCTCATTGATTTCCCTTCAAGTAGTAACAAGTACATGTCATCCCATCCCCAATGATGGTTGTTACTACCAAAGTTAACTCCAAAACTAGCTGGCAATGAAGGGGTGTCGGAAGAATACAAGCATAGAAAAGTCTCCTGAAAATAGAAATCAAGCAGGATTGAACCTGAAGCCATAGAGAATGGTTGGAAAGCAGCACAAACTGACACCTTCCTGATGGGAAGAAGCTCAAAGCCTGCAAAATGCCAACAAAGCGCATCAGAAAAGATCCTTCTGGCAGGGCTTATTCGATAGGGAATTTTGTAGCGTAAGGCCACCTAAGACAGGAACTAAGGAGGATGAAGGCATGAGCTCCCCACCTAAAAACCCAGAAGAGATCATTAATATTAACCTGCTTAATACCAATACATCTGAATGCGAGGGCATCAAAGGTGCCCAAAGCAGGAGAACACGAGGACCATCTGGAACCAGCTTACAGGGAAGAAAGGCTACATTCACAAATAGCAGAAACATCACCAAAAGCCACATTCTGGAAAACCAGGCTATTGCAAAAGATCCACCAAAAGGCTATCTGGGACTCTAGCGGAGATACATGTTACCCGTACTAACATATATAGTAAAGAAACCTACAGCGGTTTTGAACCGGCAGTTATCTATGCATATCATTAAGGCAGGCACCTCTAAGTATTCACGATAAAACCGGAAGCCTACATCTGAAAGCCTACACTCAGGAGCTGCTACCAAGGATTCAAATACCATCTGAAGGCCACCACATTGACAACCCCATATTTATCCCGAAGAAGCCCCAATTGACTGGGACCCCCACTTCGAAGACTATAATTAACGCTCGGAAGACGTCCGGAAGGCAAGCGTCCGAGACCAAGAAAAAGCGACCGACAAAGGCCCCTACAGTCCAAATAGCCTTAGAGCGGAAGAGGCCCCAAATTCTCTATAAATATTAGCTTAAGAGCTAAATGGAGAGGGGTCTTTCTTTTTTGGATTTTCTATTTTCTTTTCTTGTACTCCTGTTTTTTCAAAGGTCTAATACAGAGAGGAAATGGAGAATTTCTTCCACTTTGTTCATGTACTCCAAATCAACGAATAATAAGAAGGGAATCTACGAGTAGAATATGGTTCTTTGAGTTCAATATATCATTTGTGGTTATCGCCATTGCAATTTATTGTTTGTTTTCCAAATAGACATAGACCCTAGTCCAATCCTCCCTACAGATCGGAGAAAAATCTCTTTCCCCAAGTTTGGTCCCATCTTGATCCACTCCTGTTGACCCATCTCCAGTGTTAACGAAAAATATCATTAACATTTTGGCGCTAGAAGGAGGGCTGCTTGAACCTTCGCTCTGGTGGTTAATCCTACCACATATCTACCTGAGCTGTTCCATCCCGGATTGGACTAAAGCTTTGAAGAAGCAAAGTTATGGGTAAGAGGTTCTGGCAAAATCCCTCAGAATCTCGAATGGATGAATCAGAAATCATGGACCCAGGAGTAAAAGAAGAACTAAAGCTGAGAGTAAAATCCTTATGCGTAATGAAGCAGAGGAGGGAAATGAAACAATATGCTCAAGATATTGAAAATTACAACTATTTCCACATAGGGAAATCCCTACCTCCTCCTTCAAATGACTCTACATCAAAGGGTATTAGCACTTTCTCCCACTTAAAGAAAGCACTCCTCGGGCAGGTTAGGGGAATGACACTTCAACGGGAAATAATGGACGATTTCAACCACTTCGCCAACAAATGGTCCAAAGGGATAACATCTCAATTTCAGTATGTTCTGGGAGAAAAGAACAAAAGTGTAGGCACCACAGCTAGACTGGGTCACAAAAGGATTAAACCACAGCAGCAAGAAGGAGGACGTATGCCAAGGGTACCCAAGGAATGCTACCTCACCAGTTCGATGGAGAACATTTACTTCCTAACCAAACACGAACTCAACTATTGGCCATTCACGAAGAAAAATCCCAAATACAAATGGAAAACAGGATGGCCTTGCTGCTATAACCACATGATGAATAGACACGAGACTAATCACTGTAGAATCCTTGGGGAAACCAACGTTAGATTCATCAGGCAAGGCGAGTCACGAGAATTTATGAAAGAACCGAAGTGAATTCGGCAAAAATCCTTAATAAAAAAGATTATTAAACATGTTCAAGGGTATGGAAAACCCTCCTCTCGGAATTTAAAAGGAAACCCAAAAGGGGTCAGACAATAAACGGATTAAATCTCTCGTAATCGCCAAATTGGTTAGGACGAGGCATCCCCCAAAGGGGATGACATGTTAGTCTTTATCCATGCCCAAATCAGAGGGGGCAGGGTTAAAGCATCAAAAGGGTAAGCCTCCGTTTCACACCAGAAATGGTCGTAACGGTGCATCTA
Source organism: Allium sativum (assembly GCA_030737875.1). Classification (NCBI taxonomy): domain Eukaryota; kingdom Viridiplantae; phylum Streptophyta; class Magnoliopsida; order Asparagales; family Amaryllidaceae; genus Allium; species Allium sativum. Next base: position 537,192,833 of record CM060913.1, on the reverse strand, counting down.
ACCTTAGCACGCCCTGCCTCTGCTCGTAGAAGAGTACGCCCTGCCTCTGCTAGAACTAAGCACATCCTACCTCTGCTTGCAGAAGAGCACGTCCTACCTCTGCTTATGTTCTACATTACCTTTTGAAGGGAGCGCAAACCCCTATAATAACCTACAATGGTCAGGATAGGGCACCCCTTGGGGGGTTGGCTTATAAGCCTCTATCAGTTCCTACGATGGTCAATATAGAGTATCAAAAGAGTAAACCTTAGTTCTATGCTTACGATGGCCCCTTCTAAGTTTATAAGACCATATCATCGCCTACGATGGTCAGGATAAGGCGCCTCCTGGAGGGAGGCCGGGTAAGTCTTTGGGCCCGGCTTGTGGATAAGCTAGCCAAGTGCACCGGATGCACATGCCCAGAGAGTGGCCAAAAAAACATGTACATCCTCTGCTTTGACATCAAAAGCCCAGGAAGTGGCTCAGGAAGCACGTACATCTCCGCTTTACAAGTCAGATCCAAAAGGAATGCCAAAACTATAAATGTCGGAGGAGGTTCCCGTCTTCTATATATTAATACCCGAATCTGGGTTAATTCGGCTCTTTACAAATGCAGAAGGGTGTTCTGGTCTTCTACATATTAATACCTGAATCTAGGTTAATTCGGCTCTTCACAAATGCAGGAGGAGGTTCCGGTCTTCTACATATTAATACCCGAATCTGGGTTGATTAAGCTCTTCACAAATGCCAGAGGGGGTTCCGGTCTTCTACATATTAATACCCGAATCTAGGTTGAATCGGCTTCTCAACAAAGTCCTGAAACGAGCCCCCGACCTTAGATCTTAATACCTAAACCTGAGATGATCCTGAAGTAAATCACAACCAGATGTGGGTTTCCAGCTTCATCACGACTACCCCAAACTTGAAAAGAGTCCGACTCTTGAATCCAAACAAGAAGGAATTGCTCGCCCTCCCGGAAATTCGAGTAGGGCTCAAAATTACGCTTTCGTTACTACCAAGGATGAGCTTATGATCCTCTCGAGGAAGTGTCTTTAAACTATACGTTCATTAGTTTGCTTTTCAACATATTAGTTTCTTGGATAACCCTGAAAATGACATCATATCGTAACACCAGTTCGGGGAAGAGTTGGGGAAAAGATCCCAAACATTTCTGATAGCATCCTATAACTGGGACTATACCCGTTTTCTAAGCGATCTTTTATTAGGAGTTTCCCAAGGATAATCGTTACATAAAGAATTTTTTTACTAACACTTAGCACAAGTAGATTTCCACTCATTACAACACTGTGGGTTATAGTAACATTATTTCTGACAAAAGCGATACATCATATAAATCACGCAACACACTAACATCCCCACCAGAAGTTACGACAAAACCATTACACAAACATAGTCACCGTTTTGAAAAAGTTCACATCACAAACATACAAAAAGAATCTTCATTCTGAATCAGGGTTTTGCAAAGCAATTTTTAAAGAAGCGCAATCCTCTTTAGGTTTCTTCATCTCATCCTCCAACCTATTGATTCGTTGGTAAAATCTACCTACCACCGCATCTGAGCTCTCAGAGGATTTTGTTGCTAACTTATGTCGCAAATTGCAAATAATTTCATCTTCCCCTTTTAGTTGACTTTCCAAATAGGATACTTGTTCCTTGATATTTGTGACTACTATCTTATGGAGATAATACTTTTTTTGTAGCCCAACAGAGAGGCAACACCAAAAATATCTTTGTAACCAACAGCGTTCGAATTTTCCTCTCTAAATTATGAAAAGGGGGTCTGGAACAAGTCCTCCTAACAACAGACAAGATGAAATATCATAGACGTCAATACCAAGTATATGCAAATTACATCATACATCCTAGGGAAAAACAATCACATGACCATTATCAGTTCATACACACCATAGATACCACATCCACACTAACATATTACTATGACACCATAAGCCATCAAGTATAGCGAAACTAATACAATTCACGGACAGATCAGAAGAAAATGTGTACTTAATACAATAACATTCAAAACCCTTGTTAAAATTGTTTTCACTGGACCAAACTGCTTGAGAATTCCCCTTCCGCCTTAATTTCAAAATGTAGAGTCTAAAAGCCTAAATGTAACTAACATCTTTGGAGAAGAGGAGAACTGTTAAAATATGTGAAGACTACTAATTAATGAAATTCAAGGAGAAGGATAGCACTTTGAAAGAGAAAGTCGTAACTATATGACATCAACATCGAATCGGTTGGCGGTCCCTTTCTTCTTGAATTCTAAAGAACCACCCTCTTTAGAGGGCACCTCCTTTGATGCTAGATAGGATGTTCCATCACCCTTTCCGGACCCGTCTGGCTGACCCATGTGACCTTCCGTTTCCCCTTCTGTTGTGTTTCCCTCCTCCACTTCTTCATCGTAATCTTCAGAAAATTCATCAGTAAACAAAAGCAACGTGGGATCTATCTTGTTCATTGGAGGAAATATATTCTTCCGTCTCACTTGCTCGATTTCTCTAGAACTCTATCTCGGACGGAGGGATCAATTGAAGAAAAGTTAAATTCCAAAAGCTTTTCATAATTGTTCGAAAAAGCAAGGATAATGTCATCTTCGTAGTACTCTGTGGCTATATTGTTAAGTTGGACATTCAAAAAATTTGAAATTCTATCACCGGCCTCGTAAATGATTCTTTTTTCAGTGGAGAGCTAAGTGTTTATCTTGTCTACCTCGACAACATATTCAATCTCCACCTCTGATTTCTCTGAGTTAAGGTCCTCAATCCGCTTTGTCAACTCCTTTTTAGCCTTAATCTCCTCATGTAATGAGATCGTCAACTCCTTGCATTCATTATCTCCCTTCGTATTCTCCCGCAACAAAGCATTCGCCGTATCCGATAACAACCTATTCTCCGCGCTTAGAGTGTTGACCTCAACCACTGAGATTTAAGCTAGTCTCGGGGAGACGTACCAAGTCTTCATTATCTAAAGAAGAGGGATAGGCTAAACCTCTCAAAAAAATGAATGTATATATAATACCTAAAGGTAATCCCTGATTTGTTGCCTGTGGAGATCTTCCGAGTCCAAAGAGGCAGGAGCTGAGGTAATATTAGCAACTTCGGGAGATGAATGAGCCAGTTTTACAAGCCTATCAAAATCTGAGGTTGACGAAGGAAGTACGGAAGGGGAAACAGGCTGAGAGGACGAAGGTGCCAGGTAGTCATGCCTTCCCTACTTATCTCACCAAAAGCTTCGAAGGGGACAGGGTTGCTCGTGGACTTACCTTTCGAAGAGACTTCAAGGGAGATATCAACGTCAACTACCTGTTTATCAGCTATAGTAGACGAATCAAAAGTCTGCCTTGCTTTTGGTGTAAAAGTAGTATCTCCTGAAGAATCAATTGACTTGTCAAACTTAGACTTCTTCAATGGAGGATCAATGGCGGATTGTGTAAGCTTCTTCATGGTCTGTACACTAGACCGGCTTTAGGCGGCAAGGGTAGATATGTCTTAAGAGGTTGAAGATCCTAAACAAAAAGAAGGATGAATTAGAGAATGCAACAACCAGAAAACAAGAGAAAGGATGAAAGATGTTTCCGAGACAAATGAATGAATCTCATGCTAATCACCTGGAAGGATAGGAGAGCCTGCATTAAACGAGTCGGAACCCAACAATAATCCCTTAGGACCAAAAAATTGGATGGGAGTTTGCCCCAATATCTTTTGTCCAGGAGAGAGCAAACCATATTCGTGAAGTCTATCGATGGTCAAGAGAATGAACGGCACAAATACCTCATTGGTGCATAAAAGATGGCGTCGACCACTAAAGCTTCTTCCGGAGTTAAAATCACATCTTTGGAGGAGGGTTCTGTGATTAGGGGAAGGTTCAAGTAAATAAAAACCACAATTATAAGACATTTACTTTCTAAAAGCAAGAATCCTACCGTCGTCAATAAATTGTCCTGATATACCGGAGGGGCATTTTATAAGAAAGTATTGATCCTCCTATGGCCTAGTTTTGTTAATACTATCAGTAACCAGCCTCTTTACAGGGTTAGCCCTCCATATCGGCGATTTCGAAGTCTTAGAGAACCGGACCATGTGGCGAATGAGTTTAGGCCTTAAAGATCCCTGACCCGAAGCAAGCAATAGATCCTCCAAGCACAAATGGGTTGCGTTTGTATTAGGTGAAAGTTGAATAAGATCAACTTTCAAGTCGACCAGAATCTTGTATAGAAAGGGGTAAAGGGAAGAAAGACTCCATGTCAGATATGAATGGTCGAATATGCAAAGAACCCTTCTGGAGGATTCTTGAGGAAATTTTGAGAAGCAGCTATCATTGCATTTATATCAACTATACCAAAGTTATCCAATATGGTATCCACATAACGTTGAGAAAGATTAAGGATGGCTTGGGCACGAATGCCTTCTTAAGACAGGAGGCCTTGGAATCTTTGATCTTCTCCTTAGTAGGGCTTTTGTAAGACACGAATCTACTAGGTAACATCATTCGATAACAATGCAATTAGTATACATAACACGATCAAACATTAATGAGTACCATTATGTCTTGTTTAACACAAAAGTCAACTAGACAAAAAACTGAATCAAATCAAAATAGGGGGTATTAGGAGGATCATATCTTTTGTACTTTAACTAACGTACGATTAAGCCAAACATAATCACCCCTAAACCTGGATAAACTAACACAGTCGATGAAGGAAAATCAACAATAATGATATAGAAACCATTTCATTTTTTGGCAACAGCATAGAATTTTAATTTGTAAGAAATAGTTTCCCCCGTACCTTGTGGGGTGCCTTACATTTTCCTAAACGGTACAGCCTGTGAAGCGAGCAATGATTAATATTGAACAATAAGCGCGATGGAAGTAAGATTGATACCTAAACTTATTTTATGATCAACATAATCCTAACTAGCTTTCCTGTCATTTTTGACACGTAATTAGGGTTGCGGTACATATAAGAAGTAAGGATACCCACAAATAATCGGGTTTGAATCTTCAAAAGGAAAATTTTGAGCAGATTCTTACAGGAGCAGTAATCTTGTTCAAGGATTTAATTTGCAATTAAAGGACGTAAACGAGGGAGAAATAGGATTTATGTTCAAATTTCAAGATCAATATGAGCCGTACAGACGAAAATCAAACAACGCATCTGGTCGAGGGAGATCAAAAGATCCTGAAGTGACACTTCGAAAAAGACAAAAAAGATTGACTTGAAAAGTCGAAAACACCCCTTCACTAGGGAGGGAAAATGTTACTACTAAAATTAACTCCAAATCTAGCTGGCAATGAAGTGGTGTCGGAACAATACAAGCATAGAAAAGTCTCCTGAAAATAGAAAGCCAAGCAATGGATTGAACCGAAAGCCAGAGAGAGTGGTTGAAAGAAGCACAAACCAATACCTTCCCAAAGGGAAGAAGCTCAAAGCCTGCAAAATACCAACAAAGCGCATCCGACAAGATCCTTCCGACAGGACTTATTCGATAGGAAATTCTGTAGGGAAAGGCCATCTAAGACAGGAACTAAGGAGGATGAAGGCATGAGCTCCCCACCTGAAAAGCCGGAAGAGATCATTAATATTAACCTGATTAACGCTAATACATCTAAAGGCGAGGGCATCAAAGGTGCCCAAACCAGGAGAACGCGAGGACTATTCGGAACCAGCTTCAGGAGCACATGTCGTACAGATGCCGAAAGGCTACATTCAAAAATAGCAGAAACATCACCGGAAGCTACCTTCCGCAAAACCAGGCTATTGCAAAAGATCCACAAAAAGGCTAACCGGGACTCTAGCAGAGATACAGCTTACCCGTACTAACCTACTTAGTACAGAAACCTACAACGGTTTCGAACCGGCAGTTATCTACGTACATCATGAGGGCAAGCTCCTCTAAGTATTCATGATAAATCCGGAAGCCTACATCCGAAAGCTTACATCCGAGAGCCTACACTCAGAAGCAGCTACCAAGGATTCAAATACCATCCAAAGCCCACCACATCGACAATCCCATATTTATCCCAATGAAGCCCCAATTGACCGGGACCCCCACTTCGAAGACTATAATTAGCACCCCGAAGACGGACGAAAGGCAAGTGTCCGAGTCCAAGGAAAAAGCGATCGACAAAGGCCCCTATAGGCCCAATAACCCAAGAGAGGAAGAGGTCCCAAATTCCCTATAAATAGGACCTTAAGAGCTAGATGGAGAAGGGTCTTTTTTTGGGATTTTTCCATTTTCTTTTCTTGTACTCTTGTTTTTTCAAAGGTTTAATACAGAGAGGAAATGGAGAATTTCTTCCACTTTGTCCAAATCAACGATTAATAAGAAGGGAATTTACGAGTAGAACATGGCTCTGTGAGTTCAACATATCATTTCTGATTATCACTATTGCATTTTGTTATTTGTTTTCTAGATAGACATAGACCCTCATCCAATCCTCCCCGCAGATCAGAGAAAAAATCGCTTTCCCCAAGTTTGGTCCCCTCCTGGTCCGTTGTTGACCCGTCTTCGGTGTTAACGAAAAATATCATTAACAATGGTCACTACATTTGACTTTATGTCGCCATGTATACATCTAAAAAAAAAAAGCTATCCATCGCAATTGTCTTGCTCTCCATCCTGGAATCATTGTCATTTAGTTATGAATTACTGCATAGGAGCACATCTGCTCATCTTAAGCTAAAGCCACTGATCAAAGAGCCATCATGTCGAAATATTTATCAACGGATCATCATATCCTGGTCCTTGAAATCGCGCCATTGTCCATGTCAAATTGGACAAATTAGCCAAAAAAAATAGTTATCGATATCAACCACTTCATAGTAATCGATAAAGACTACTCGGACCACTTATATAACCAAAATTGATTGAATACGCATACAGGGAAAACATTCAACATTCATTGTAAAATCTAGCTAGTCGCCAAGACCATCCTTCATCTTTAAACTAGCCATTAAGCTCCAATGTCGCTCCATCTTCAAACCCGTTGCCAAGCTCCGATGTTGCTATGTGGTTAGATCCATCCATGCATCTCTAAAGCTTCTTCGATAATTTATCCCATTTGCTCGAGTCCATCATTCTTCTACACTCAGTTAATATACATCAAATTGTACATTTGATCTATAGGCACTACAAACCCTAGAGAATAAGATTTACCCTAATACTAGATCGCCTATGAACAACGTTTTAAGCTAAATTAAGAAAACAATATATGTAACACCCCGTATTTTTAAGATAACAAAATAAGAATAACTTAATTAAATAACGAGAATTATGTAAAACGGACTGCGCCATTGCGCCCATCTCGGAATTCTGGTCAAGATAGACACGTGGTTTGCGTAAAACAGACATCATATGAGGAAGTTATTAAGCCTAGAAGTTTGTATACGCACAAGAGAAATATATATATAGATATATACAAACAAATTAAAATTTAAAATAAAGAATAAAATAAGGATTGCAAGTAATAAATACATGCACTAAAAAAAAATGTAATGCATGCATTGAAAGAAAGAAATGATTGGTTGCATGCAATGTAAATATGTTGCTTGCACTGATTTGCAAACATAATGCATTAACATTAAAAGAAAAAGATTCATGCAATGGTTTAATTTAAGTATTGTAACTAACATGAACAAGAGAAGTAAGGAGAGAACAATAATTATCATTGTTCTAAGACTTATTAACAAAAGACTTCATAGCTCAGTTGACTAAGACATTGGATTTGTAACATAGAGGTCGGGGGTTCGAACTCTGACGGTGGCATAATTTTTATCTTTGTTTTAGAGAGGGCCAACAAAACATGCAAATATATGTACGTATACAAATTCAAAATTTGAAAGGATAAGAACGTACATATAAGGAAATAAAGAAAATATACGTATATATATGAGAATATATATATATACGCATAAATATTTGTATACAAAAGATAAAATTCAAGATAAGGCTACAGTTAATGAAATATGGCAAGAATCAAATAACGGTGCAACATCGTTTGAATTTTGAAAATAAAACAAAAATTTTGCGTGTATATATATATATATATATATATATATATATGCATAAAATGATCGGTAGAGGAATTGTATACATATAAGAATTTTTCATGTGAATAAAACAGTTAAATAAATTCCAGAAATTCAAAAGTTCAAAAATCAAATTTCTACGCAAAAACAATTCAAACATTCAAAATTCAAATTTCCGCGCCAAAATAGCTTGCGGGACCCAATGCTGACTCAGGACTGCGTGTACGATAAGATTTACCTAGATTCATTTGTGAACCTGGAATATTTACTTAATTGGGTTCAATGCTGACTCAGCGCTAGGTGTACGGTAAGGTCTTGAGCACCTATAGATAAGACCCTAGACCTAACCCTAAACATTATAATTTGGCGGCTGCGCTGGAGCTCTACCATAACTCCCTCTCTCCCTCTTCTCAAATCTATTCTGAAATTAAAATGTTAGCCTAAGAGGATTATGAATTCAGATTTGGAAGAGGGAATCACCGTTAATAAAAAGATTATTGAATCTTGAAAGAAAGGTAAACCTCTAAGAACCGTTTCGTTTAAATTATTTCTCTTTCCCTTCTCTTTTCATGAAATAATATATCCATGGTCGTTAGGTCATGCATCAAATTAAAGGGAAAAGGAAAAGCATGGATGATATAACGGATCAGATCCAAAATTTGGGGAAAGCTTAAAGGTGAGTGGGTTTAAGCTATCGCCTTTAGATAATGTTATGACTATCGTTTAGCATTCCCTTTTTTAATAAAATTTGAAATGGCCAGTTTGATTATAAGTTACTGTTGTAACGAATTGAAATGTTTATATGAATATGTCGAGAAATTCCTATGTTGAATTTGCTAAGTTATTGAATGTTTACATGTTGGAGAAAATAAACTTGTTAGGATATGAATAGCCAATTCAGTGGTTGTAATTACACGCTTTACTTGGGACATATTATTGATTGAATGACATATTAAAATAATTACCCGATTGAATGTTTACATGTCGTAGTAGAATTAAATATATGTTGAAAATGACATGCGACAAAACATAGACAAAAATTGGACCACATGTAAATTAGATTACTGTAAACTATATTATAGTAAAAAGGATAATATGTCTAAAATTTTCATGTAATGAACATAACATATATTATGTGTTGAGATTTTAATTTGGAAGCGCAATTTGATATGAACATAAGTGATTCAATGAAAATGAATATGCCTAGGATTATAATTAGTAATTGTAAATACACTTATGGCATGAGGTTAGGTTCCATTAGTGGCGGAAGTCTGCCCGGACCCGACCGGCATATCCAGCAGCCACTAATGTTGAACCTAATGTGAGAGGCCTAAGTGCAAGAATTAACAAATGTGCTAAGACACGAGGTTAAGTCAGCTTGTGGTAGAAGTCTGCCCGGACCCATCCGGCAAATCCAGCATCCACAAGTGTAGGCTTAATGTGAGAGGTCTGGTGCTTATATATATAAATAAATATATGTATATAAAAAGATATGAATAAATGCAAGGATGGTAATTAAATGCTTAACTCAAAAAATAAGAAAGGAAGGGATGTAATGAACTGAGTTAGTGTGATAAGAGGGAAAAGTGATGTATTTCCCTAAATGACTTATTTCTGAAAACCTTGTTGCAAGTAAGCCACAATAAATATAGAAAAGTAAAGAAATTACTTGCTACCACGGATTTAGATGGGAAAACATTATGAAAATAAATCATTGATTCCTTCTATCAAACTGATAAGGTGCATGTAACGACCCATATTTTTGACCGTTCAAATCGACAATAAACCACACATGTCGACCTAAACAAATCGCAAATGCAGGTAGTTATTGGGAAAAAGAAGAAAAAGAAAGAAAGAAGGAAAAATAAAATCACAGAATCTCACAGCGGAAGGACAACATATAATAAATAAATAGCAGTTAAAGCAGTTGAAATATATACATTGGTTATAACATTCAAATGAATATCAGAGTTACACATATACAGATGTACATAATAAGCAGCGGAAAAATAATGCAGCGGATAAACATATGTATAGATAATAGATATACCAAATCTTCGTCTTCGATCTCCAAAGCACAGTCATCTTCGGTAACTGCAACGTCTGCTGACCCGAGCGTATTGCATAAAAAGGAAAACACAACAAACACTCGGATCAGCACTAAATCATTCTCATATTAGTCAAATTAAAAGATGAAATAACATCAGTGTCATGGGTACAGTAACTCAAGAGATGTTACGGGATTTTCCATCTCTCAAGGATCCGTTAAATTAATACATACATAATATATTACGCTATTATGATAGTGTCTATCCAGTAAAGTATAAATACTGAAAATAGCGTAAGCGGGATTACCATATTACCCTTACGCCGTTTATAGGCACCAACAGTCTATACAGTACCGTAAATTCACCGTACTGGTGTTATCAGAGGGCACTCCATAGAAGGTAATGCTAAATCAAAATCGTATGGGGCTCGATATGGATATATATGACAAGGCACTCGAGGCCATGCCCAGGGTAGGATTCTACCAATTGCACTCCCGGACCGGTGGTAACGCATAGCAGCCACTACCGCCCACCTCGGAACACACTCCCAAAGTCATAAATGGGCCCAAATCATCATCATCACAGTCATATAAATAGCATCGAAGAAGTGTGCCCGATCAAAGGCGCTAACCTCAATTAGTCACGGTATAGCTCCTGTTTTAGTCATTTCAATTCTGACCCGAAGGTCAGGGCTATTTCGTCCTCGATCATCTTCTTCGATTCAATAATCGCTTTCAAGTCATCATACTCATTCTGGATACGTCATAACGTTCACAGTTGTCAAAGTGGTATCGACACTGACAGAGAGTATGCCTTATGTCGACTCCGGTCTCTTTAACAACCAACGCTTACAAATTTCACATCGGTTGGTTCTTTTATATTTGATAAAGGTTCGCTTTCATATCAAAATATCATCTTCTGTTTCGAACCCAATTTATATTCAACGAATAAAATTTTCATATCGACATATCATAATCATACCCACCGATTTTATTCTAAAACTAGAATATATTTCATATCATTATATTATAATCATATAATATTTCAAACGACTTATACTCAAATAGAATAAAATTTATATCAAAGATTTCAAATGATCACGGATTCTTATCTCAACTCCGTTTGAACCAGCGGTTCAAACTCAAGCATTTCAATTCGGAAGAAATTTAAAATTCCAAAAATACTTGTAAACTATATGTTTATATATAATAATAATAATAATAAATAAATAAATTTTATATAAATAAATATATAGGTATATATATAAGATATAATAATAATAAATAAATAAATAAATAAATTTTATATAAATAAATATATAGATATATATATATAAGATATAATAATTAAAATAAATCAGAAATTTAAATATTATATATATATATACTTAAAATAAGGTTTACTAGAAACTTTTGAAAATGAATTATAAGGAAAATTATTTAAATACAATAGCATTAAGTAAAGGTAATTAATAGATTTAAGCAAGAATAATTATTTGGAATCAAATGCATAAATATTTTTAAAATAAATTTCTCCAATCAAAATCTTTCTTCCTTCCAAATTTCAATACTTGAATCTATCCTCCGGTCTCAATGGAGTTCATTAAATTCCATATCTCTTTTCAATCCCGTTCAAACAACTATTTGATTTCAAGAGTTCAAATATATATTTGAGCTGAGTTAAAACAACCCAAATACCCTTGATTTCCAAATTTCCCAAAAACTTATATTCCATAAGAATTTATTTCCTTGTAATCCGAACTCTTAATTTGAAGAGATTTAAATCATACTCAAATCCCAATTTAAATATTCCCCTTTGTTTGGAAAAATCCTTTAACTCTTTTTAATCAACATCCCAGTTCAGAATCTTCAAAGATTTGAATTATCGAGTATCGGCACATTTCTTTTAAATGAAATTCTATCAAATAAAATTTCAAATATTAAAAATCATTTAACCAACCGATGTCTGTATATAATTATCTATCCAATGGCCAAGTGATTTTAAATTTAATTTCTCGATATTTCAGGGATGGATCTATCACTTCAATCCAAATCAGGGTCACAGAGATTTATCATTTCACTCCGTGTTCTTAATTCATTTTATCGATAAATCCCGGGTTCATTAGATGCCCGCAACATCAAGGGTAAGTGGGATTTATCGTCAAAATCAACATACATTACAATATACTGAATAAGGAGCATAAAAATGTCACTATAAATTCAGTAATAAATTTCAACCAACATCCATCACAACCATTTCATTCAACTGATCAGCATTAAACTGTTTCAGGATTTTTACAAGGGTTCAAATTCAACTAGAAATTTAAATTAAATTAAATAACAAAACAATTACTTAAATTGCATGTTAACACACTAGCATGTTAAATTTGAACCACACATCAACAATCCAACCCAACCATGCAACCAAACTTACTTCAAAATTTAATTCAATAAATATGGGAATTATTCAGTATTTCGTGAGCGAAGAATCACTCACCTTTGGGTCCTTAATGGATCGGACGTCCAAAAGAAGCCCAAAATTTGACAGTCTCTAAACACAGCAAGGTTAGTGCCAAAACGTCCGCAATTCCGCCACGATCCCAACGCAACAAACCGCGTCCAAATCCGAGTTAATATGAAGAAGTTATCAGCATTTAACCATTTGGATTTAAATATATATAAAATTAAATAAAATAATTCCTCACCCATTTACGACTCGCCACGTCATCTCCTCCCTCCCGCTCTTTTCCTCTCTGTTCCGCTACAGTAAAACCAACGTGAAAAGGACCCAAACCTGCTCTACTTTGACCAACAAATACGACCAAACTCGACCACTATCGGAGCCAAGACCACCTCCAACCGGAAGCCCACTGAAATCCGCGTCCATCCCTGGTCACGACCCCATCTCCGGTCGCCCCGTTCGCGCGCCATCGTCGGTCAAGGGTTGCGGTTTTCGAACCCTAAAGCATCGATTTCCGGTGAAATACACGACCATAAGTTGAACGAATACCACCGTTGAACTTGTATCGTCCTCCTCTACAAAACCCATAAGTTAATTTCTCCGATTAAACTCCGAATCAAAAACCCCCAATTTTTTTTTATAGGTTCGAAAATCAAAGACTTTGACCATGATTTCCGGCAAGACCGAGCGCTGCATGTCTAAATAAATAGCACCAGAAGCTTCGTACTGTCGAGAGCTTCAGTTTGATATATAATTCGATATAGTTTGAGGAGATTTGAATTTGAAGCTGTGTATTTTATTTTGAAAACTATGGTTTGAATCTTCGTTCTCTGCCATTAGAGATAGAGTCGGTGGAGGAAATATACGTATGTTGAAAAATGGCTGAGTGAGGTGGATAAGAGGCTTTACTTATATATATATAGGAGGCCCAATTATTGGAACAAACAATTATCCATTTACAATGCTCTCGTTCACATTTTCTCTCCTACGATCAAACGGTAAGTCGGATTGTAACGCAAATTGAAATCTTATAATAATTCACCGTTCCGGTTCTGATGGCGCCAGTTTCGTCGAATTCCGAGACAGTCGCCAGAACAGTTAATTTCACAGTTAATTAAATAAATAAAATATTCAAAATTCAATTAACTGTTTTAATTCAAATTAAATACCAAAAAGAAATTTCCATTTTAAATCCAATAAAACTCAAATGAATTAAATAAATAAATTTCACACATTTAACTCTAAATTTTGATTATTTGAATTTTTGATTTGAATTTAAATTTCCCAACTTAAAATTCTCCATTTATCTAATTAAATTCCCATTATAAACTAAATAACTCAAATTTATTAATTAAATAAAATATAACTTTTCAATTTGCACAACTTCTAAAGATAAGCTAAATTTAAACTCTATTTATACTCCATTCAAATAATCATCATCATTATAATCGACAAAATTTGATTATATCCCAGATTATTCTATTTATTTAATTTAAATCAAAATTTAGATATACTGAAAAATTATGGGATGTTACATCCTCCCCCACTTAAAAATCTTTTCGTCCTCGAAAAGAGAACGAAACGATATTAAGCACATATCTATTTCAAATCCATACTTAAAATAGTATTTACAAAATAAGTATGTAGTTGTAGAACCCACAAATTTTTCTAACTTCCGAAATCACGAAAAATTTCGGCAGCATCTCCCCTGTACGGAGAGCCCTGGGAAAAATCCCGATACATATATCAATCCAAATATACATCTCATCAACGATGAGGCATCCCTGTACCAGGGGAAACACAAAACAAAACCACCAAACTTATATACCGCAAGTACGTACCTTCTTTAGCGTTTATTTTACGGTTTTTATTTACCTTTGCATTTTGCATTTAGCGCAAGCGAGCTCCAAGGCGTAGTGCGACTTCTTTGCACCTGCTACAACTCACACACGCATAAGAATTCAACATATAAATAATACATAGCAACAGTACACAATTTACACAACATATAATCAACCATTTCAACTACAAATCCAAAATATTCATCACAGGCCAGCGAACAAACAAGGTTTATCTCCCACTAAAATTTGGACTCTGACTGAAGCACACTAGGAAAAATTTGTAGCTTAAGCTTCAGGCTTTCCGAATTGCCCGGATTCATCGAATTCGGATAATTTATTCAAAAGTTATGGCAGTTTTAGCGAAGGCGAACGCTTCAGCCTAGGCAAATGAAGTTGCAGATCTGAATTGTTCAACCCAGGTTTTACCCCTTTAAATCTCAAAATTTCACCCAGCATATTTAGGAAAAGTTTTAGTTCAGATTCTGGCCTTTCCGAATTGTACTCGCACGTTAAAATCCGATGTTTCGTTTGGGAATTATGGTCAAAACAACATGGGTATTCAGTTCAGATTTTTATTTTTCTGCACATACAACTATGACTAAAACTTGCATTTCAGCTTTGTAAACATAGGAATTCGACATGGCTTTATGAACGAAAGTTTTAGCTAAGTTCCTAAGGTTTCCAAAAAGTCCGGAATCATTAGATTCCGATCAGCCTATCAAAAGTTATGATCAAATTAGTTTCAGCTTATCGAACACTTCATATTTTTACCTAACGCCAATCTATTTCACTTGAAGTTTAAATTTCCGATTTCAAAGCCTAAGCTAAGTTTAGCGATCCGGAATGGATTATCCATCCATTATGTTCTAAATATAGTTTCCCTTAATTTCTTAAATACATTCATATTCTGTTCATTTATATTAAGTAAATTTTATTCCAGGCATTTATGTTCTATCATTGCCGAATCTTATTTAAGCTCATACTCAACTCATCAACTTCATTTCAAGCGTTAATTCCGGATTAACCTTTGAATTTATTCTAACTTTTACTACGAATTGAATCATATTCAATTCTTAACTCATTTACTTGAATCAACTTACCAAAGATTTATAACTCGTTTCTTCCTAAGTTCTAAATTCTCAAATTCCTCAAGCTTGCTTCTATATATTTTTCCAAGTTTCTTCGACTTAATTGAATTCACTTGGTTCCCATTCCTTTGGTATTCAAATTTTATAAATTAAACTTCAGTTTATAATTTCTAACACCTTATTTCATATCGATTTCAAGTAAAATTTGTTTTTTCCCATCTAGTTAACTTCAACTCTATATCCCTGGTTAAGGTCAGTCATGATTTATATAAACCATTCTATTTTATTGACCCCAAAATTTTTTATTTACCTACTTACCATAAATCTTTAGTATGGATCGAGTTTCACTTCCTCAACCCAACTATCTATATAACTCTAAATCGACCTATTAAATTTCCTAAGTCGATTTCTTTATATTAAACCCATCCAACTCAAATCAAGTTTTTATTTATATCTCACTTGTTTTGGCACTTCTACTCATAACTCGAGCGTTAGTTCCCAAATTGTTATTATTTGATTTCCTAAGTTACTCGATTCCTCTACTCAAGTTAGGTTGTACTCCACTCAACCAAAGTATTTACATCCCATACATAAGAGCTCATTTCTCTCAAATTTAAATTTGTCGGCAAATCATATTTTTATAACAACTTAAGTTCCTTTCAACTCTTTCTCGGCCTGACTTAAAATACCCAAGTCATGAGTTGTTATTTCTTTTATTCACACTTCCAAAATTCCCAATTTAAATTTATCGACGGTTCACATTTCATCAATCAGCATAATTTCTTCAACTCTTTCTTAATGTACTTATTAGTTACATAAGCCATGAGTGGTCATTTTGATTACACAACCAAAACTTCCCATTTACTTTAGTTGTCTTTAATTGAATTCTATTTCACGACTAATTTCAAATTCTCTATCACTTCTATCAACCAAACCTGGAATTTTATTTGAACTTAATTATCGCTCCTGCTTAAGTATTACAATGACCATATCTCCTCTTAACACTTAAGTCCATTTCATGATTTTCAAAGTCAAAATTCCAATGAATCGAATACTAAAACTTAAATCATTATCATTAGTTAAGACAGCTCAAAGTGTTTGACTCCGGGTTTTCAAATCAAGTTAAAATAACATATGTACATATACTATTCTATAGAAAATCATACCATATACAAATTTTTAAATCCAAATCTTTAATTAACAAAGAACCTAAAATTTTAAATTCTAGTTAAATTTAAATTCAACCTTCAAATATAATACATTTATTAATACCCTTTTTAAAACTTTATACCATATGGAGTGAAATCCAAAATCCTTTGTCAAAATCAATTGTAATAGCCATTGGGTGGTCTCTCCCCCACTCAAACTCTTCAGAATAAACATCGATAATGCGTGCACTCATTACCGAAGTCATTGCTGAGGTCCAAGAAGGGATTTCACACTCATTTCATTTAAAATCTCTTAAAGACCATATCCTTTTCAATCATACTTATAATACGATATTACTTCCAAAATTCGACAGAACTATTTCATAAGTACCCCAGGATCAAGTTTTTAAGTTCCATTCTATTTTATCGCAAACCGTTTGCAACCGCTTAGATTTAAAAATATCATTTCATTTCAAATATTTTCTAAATCCCTTAAAAATTTTCCTTATTAAATTCATTATCGAATCAACCATAATAGGTAATAACTTAATTTTATTACCTTCCCATGACCAATACATATACACTTAAAACAACCAATATACATATAATACATATATATAATATAATCGAAAACCATATTATGTCGATTCATTCTATTCGATTATTTAGGAACTCCTATCGATTGTATGGCGTCCCATATATCGACCAGAATCCATAAGTAATCAACAGAACAAGACAACACAATATAAAACCATTTTATATCAAAACACAAGTACGCTCTCTCATATATCTCTCGAACTCATTCTAGGGCGTTTCTAACCCCATCTCTAATGAGTTTATTCCCAACAGAGCCAAGGTTATCGCTAACCATTGCTCTGATACCAACTGTAACGACCCATATTTTTGACCGTTCAAATCGACAATAAACCACACATGTCGACCTAAACAAATCGCAAATGCAGGTAGTTATTGGGAAAAAGAAGAAAAAGAAAGAAAGAAGGAAAAATAAAATCACAGAATCTCACAGCGGAAGGACAACATATAATAAATAAATAGCAGTTAAAGCAGTTGAAATATATACATTGGTTATAACATTCAAATGAATATCAGAGTTACACATATACAGATGTACATAATAAGCAGCGGAAAAATAATGCAGCGGATAAACATATGTATAGATAATAGATATACCAAATCTTCGTCTTCGATCTCCAAAGCACAGTCATCTTCGGTAACTGCAACGTCTGCTGACCCGAGCGTATTGCATAAAAAGGAAAACACAACAAACACTCGGATCAGCACTAAATCATTCTCATATTAGTCAAATTAAAAGATGAAATAACATCAGTGTCATGGGTACAGTAACTCAAGAGATGTTACGGGATTTTCCATCTCTCAAGGATCCGTTAAATTAATACATACATAATATATTACGCTATTATGATAGTGTCTATCCAGTAAAGTATAAATACTGAAAATAGCATAAGCGGGATTACCATATTACCCTTACGCCGTTTATAGGCACCAACAGTCTATACAGTACCGTAAATTCACCGTACTGGTGTTATCAGAGGGCACTCCATAGAAGGTAATGCTAAATCAAAATCGTATGGGGCTCGATATGGATATATATGACAAGGCACTCGAGGCCATGCCCAGGGTAGGATTCTACCAATTGCACTCCCGGACCGGTGGTAACGCATAGCAGCCACTACCGCCCACCTCGGAACACACTCCCAAAGTCATAAATGGGCCCAAATCATCATCATCACAGTCATATAAATAGCATCGAAGAAGTGTGCCCGATCAAAGGCGCTAACCTCAATTAGTCACGGTATAGCTCCTGTTTTAGTCATTTCAATTCTGACCCGAAGGTCAGGGCTATTTCGTCCTCGATCATCTTCTTCGATTCAATAATCGCTTTCAAGTCATCATACTCATTCTGGATACGTCATAACGTTCACAGTTGTCAAAGTGGTATCGACACTGACAGAGAGTATGCCTTATGTCGACTCCGGTCTCTTTAACAACCAACGCTTACAAATTTCACATCGGTTGGTTCTTTTATATTTGATAAAGGTTCGCTTTCATATCAAAATATCATCTTCTGTTTCGAACCCAATTTATATTCAACGAATAAAATTTTCATATCGACATATCATAATCATACCCACCGATTTTATTCTAAAACTAGAATATATTTCATATCATTATATTATAATCATATAATATTTCAAACGACTTATACTCAAATAGAATAAAATTTATATCAAAGATTTCAAATGATCACGGATTCTTATCTCAACTCCGTTTGAACCAGCGGTTCAAACTCAAGCATTTCAATTCGGAAGAAATTTAAAATTCCAAAAATACTTGTAAACTATATGTTTATATATAATAATAATAATAATAAATAAATAAATTTTATATAAATAAATATATAGGTATATATATAAGATATAATAATAATAAATAAATAAATAAATAAATTTTATATAAATAAATATATAGATATATATATATATAAGATATAATAATTAAAATAAATCAGAAATTTAAATATTATATATATATACTTAAAATAAGGTTTACTAGAAACTTTTGAAAATGAATTATAAGGAAAATTATTTAAATACAATAGCATTAAGTAAAGGTAATTAATAGATTTAAGCAAGAATAATCATTTGGAATCAAATGCATAAATATTTTTAAAATAAATTTCTCCAATCAAAATCTTTCTTCCTTCCAAATTTCAATACTTGAATCTATCCTCCGGTCTCAATGGAGTTCATTAAATTCCATATCTCTTTTCAATCCCGTTCAAACAACTATTTGATTTCAAGAGTTCAAATATATATTTGAGCTGAGTTAAAACAACCCAAATACCCTTGATTTCCAAATTTCCCAAAAACTTATATTCCATAAGAATTTATTTCCTTGTAATCCGAACTCTTAATTTGAAGAGATTTAAATCATACTCAAATCCCAATTTAAATATTCCCCTTTGTTTGGAAAAATCCTTTAACTCTTTTTAATCAACATCCCAGTTCAGAATCTTCAAAGATTTGAATTATCGAGTATCGGCACATTTCTTTTAAATGAAATTCTATCAAATAAAATTTCAAATATTAAAAATCATTTAACCAACCGATGTCTGTATATAATTATCTATCCAATGGCCAAGTGATTTTAAATTTAATTTCTCGATATTTCAGGGATGGATCTATCACTTCAATCCAAATCAGGGTCACAGAGATTTATCATTTCACTCCGTGTTCTTAATTCATTTTATCGATAAATCCCGGGTTCATTAGATGCCCGCAACATCAAGGGTAAATGGGATTTATCGTCAAAATCAACATACATTACAATATACTGAATAAGGAGCATAAAAATGTCACTATAAATTCAGTAATAAATTTCAACCAACATCCATCACAACCATTTCATTCAACTGATCAGCATTAAATTGTTTCAGGATTTTTACAAGGGTTCAAATTCAACTAGAAATTTAAATTAAATTAAATAACAAAACAATTACTTAAATTGCATGTTAACACACTAGCATGTTAAATTTGAACCACACATCAACAATCCAACCCAACCATGCAACCAAACTTACTTCAAAATTTAATTCAATAAATATGGGAATTATTCAGTATTTCGTGAGCGAAGAATCACTCACCTTTGGGTCCTTAATGGATCGGACGTCCAAAAGAAGCCCAAAATTTGACAGTCTCTAAACACAGCAAGGTTAGTGCCAAAACGTCCGCAATTCCGCCACGATCCCAACGCAACAAACCGCGTCCAAATCCGAGTTAATATGAAGAAGTTATCAGCATTTAACCATTTGGATTTAAATATATATAAAATTAAATAAAATAATTCCTCACCCATTTACGACTCGCCACGTCATCTCCTCCCTCCCGCTCTTTTCCTCTCTGTTCCGCTACAGTAAAACCAACGTGAAAAGGACCCAAACCTGCTCTACTTTGACCAACAAATACGACCAAACTCGACCACTATCGGAGCCAAGACCACCTCCAACCGGAAGCCCACTGAAATCCGCGTCCATCCCTGGTCACGACCCCATCTCCGGTCGCCCCGTTCGCGCGCCATCGTCGGTCAAGGGTTGCGGTTTTCGAACCCTAAAGCATCGATTTCCGGTGAAATACACGACCATAAGTTGAACGAATACCACCGTTGAACTTGTATCGTCCTCCTCTACAAAACCCATAAGTTAATTTCTCCGATTAAACTCCGAATCAAAAACCCCCAATTTTTTTTATAGGTTCGAAAATCAAAGACTTTGACCATGATTTCCGGCAAGACCGAGCGCTGCATGTCTAAATAAATAGCACCAGAAGCTTCGTACTGTCGAGAGCTTCAGTTTGATATATAATTCGATATAGTTTGAGGAGATTTGAATTTGAAGCTGTGTATTTTATTTTGAAAACTAGGGTTTGAATCTTCGTTCTCTGCCATTAGAGATAGAGTCGGTTGAGGAAATATACGTATGTTGAAAAATGGCTGAGTGAGGTGGATAAGAGGCTTTACTTATATATATATAGGAGGCCCAATTATTGGAACAAACAATTATCCATTTACAATGCTCTCGTTCACATTTTCTCTCCTACGATCAAACGGTAAGTCGGATTGTAACGCAAATTGAAATCTTATAATAATTCACCGTTCCGGTTCTGATGGCGCCAGTTTCGTCGAATTCCGAGACAGTCGCCAGAACAGTTAAT
The DNA here is from genome assembly GCA_030737875.1 of Allium sativum. Classification (NCBI taxonomy): domain Eukaryota; kingdom Viridiplantae; phylum Streptophyta; class Magnoliopsida; order Asparagales; family Amaryllidaceae; genus Allium; species Allium sativum. The sequence goes on along the minus strand of CM060913.1, from coordinate 537,171,459 downwards.
TTCACAGTTAATTAAATAAATAAAATATTCAAAATTCAATTAACTGTTTTAATTCAAATTAAATACCAAAAAGAAATTTCCATTTTAAATCCAATAAAACTCAAATGAATTAAATAAATAAATTTCACACATTTAACTCTAAATTTTGATTATTTGAATTTTTGATTTGAATTTAAATTTCCCAACTTAAAATTCTCCATTTATCTAATTAAATTCCCATTATAAACTAAATAACTCAAATTTATTAATTAAATAAAATATAACTTTTCAATTTGCACAACTTCTAAAGATAAGCTAAATTTAAACTCTATTTATACTCCATTCAAATAATCATCATCATTATAATCGACAAAATTTGATTATATCCCAGATTATTCTATTTATTTAATTTAAATCAAAATTTAGATATACTGAAAAATTATGGGATGTTACAGTGCATGAAGCGTTTTCCTTAATATAATAAGGAACATATATTACAGAGAATGAAGAATAATGGTTTACAACATTAAATGGTTTAAAAGGGGAATGATAATAACCTATTATAAATATAACATTAATGAAAATGTTGCATAATAGGTAGACTTGTCGTAGGGACAAGTGAATATTATAACTTAGGTTATAATAAACTAGTATGGGAATAGGATAACTGGTGAATTAAGTTAAGTGACACTTAAATGTAAATTAAGTAATCAGAAAAGGGGAAAACCTAAATCCAGTTAAGAAAAGGGGGGAAATATATTGTACTTAATTATAAATTAAGTAGTCCGGGAGTCTGAAACCCGTTGGTAAGAATAACATGTTTAGACTTGTCTTGGGGACAAAGGGAAATTATAACATAGGTTATAATAAATGGGTAGAGAAACTTATTAATGGGCCTTAGTTAATAGAACTAAGTTAATAAGTAGACAACGATAAGTCGTATTGACGACGTAAAGTGGAAATATGATTAAATGAGAGAGGATGTCGAAAATTTATGAAATTAAATAAGTTATATGAAATCATAAATGGTAAGTGACATGTTAACTGGAAACATGTGAATTAGATATACTTAATTACATATTAAGTAAAACATGTTATTGAAATCAAACAAGAATATAAAAGGGATTGTGGATCACAGACCTTGGGCCACAATCTAGAGAATAACATGTTGTAAGCTTATTAATAAAATTAAATGAATTAAGTTGTATGATTGAAATTAATAAGTAAGAGAAACTTGGTAATTTGAACAAGAATTCAATATGAATTGGAATAACCAAGTTAACCGGAAACCTGGTGAGGTGAGACTAGCGCATGAAAGAATGTTTAGACATAGGGTCTAACAACATGCTAAAGTAAGGCCTTAGACCAATCCGTACGGTTGAGGGTGAATAACCCAACAGGGTAGATCATGAAGGTGTTATAAGGAACGAGGGGAGTGCACATTCATATGATTGTTTGACGGCTCCATAGGACTGGAAGGTTAAGCACGCATCTTCCGGGGACGAAGGGTACTCTTGGTATTCCTCTATGAGTGGCAGATGATCCGCCTGTACTCACAGAGGTTAGGTCTACGTAGTTGAACCAATGAGTATGCCTTGATTGCAATAATAAGGGGCAATCAAAAGACTAAGATGGGCCAGCGTGATTCGGAGAGACCAATAAGTGCCCTGTGATAGCAACTCATCGTCTACCTACCATCTTCAGTCAGTACGTAAAGCGGAAAGGAGGAGAACTCCAAAAGACCATATACTTTGCTATCTAGTTATGGGTGAGGTTGGCCAACAGGTTTGAAGGGCATAGGGGGCCGGGGTTAAGTTCTCACACTTGATATTCTTGGGTGCCTTTCATTAGTTGAGGGAGGGGGCTTGTGGGACCGTAGCCACTGTAAAAGCACACCTTAGCATCTGCAATCGACAGATATCTAAAAGCTCCCAATCGAGTTCCGTGTTTCTTGATTAGCCCTGCCACAGGACTGGGGCGCACATATAGAGAACATGTGCAGTAGACATCAAGAACGATTGATGATACGTACGTGGGAAAGTCTAGGTACACTCATGTCGCTCTGGGTGGTGTATCATAAGAATCGAGGGCATTATTCGAGGATGAAACCTAATTCGATCGAATGGGTCAAAGATGGCAATCCGAACGCTTACGTAATATGGAAGTAGTGGTCCTTTGCGGATGTAGCGTTGACATATATCCAGAAATCCGTATGACATTCAGGCATAGGATTAGGGACCACTATATTCCTGCGATGATGCGGTGGAGACCGTGCGAGTGGGGTACCATGGGGTGTATCTCAATATTGAGAGATAACTACATATATTGTATTAGGTTAATTCACTGGGAAGTAAATGAGTACGACGTGTGTGTAAGCCTTGAGTGCTGTTAACCCAAGTAACCTAATAAATAAGAAAATATGATTGAACGGTATATGTAAGATTATCCAAAGTGTATAGTTTAAATCCGGTCACCAGAACTTGTGTTCTGACCCCCTCCTCATAAAACACTCGCAGGTTAGATGGTGGCAGAGACATGATAGATTTGGATACTGGTTAGCAGCATTAATAATACGGTAAGGCTATGTTTTGATTATACTATATTTTATCCTTTCCACTGTGAGATATTTTCCTGAGCTCTGACATGTTTTATGTCTCTGTCTTTTCTGCAGGATACCAGAGCAAACCAATCCAAGTTCCGATAGATTGTAATTTTGAAAAAAAATTCGGTCTGTCGAAATTGGGGTTGCCACATATGGTATCAGAGCTTAGGTTTAGAATCCTATATAAATAGTGAGTGAATGTATTTATATTTTTAAAAATATATAAATATATTATATATATACCTAGATCCATTGAGGAACCCACTAAATAAAAAGAGTATAATATGGTATGGAATGGGATGTTTGTTTTGTACACTAAAGGAATGAATAAGGAAATTTGAGACCCTTAGGAAGTTTGGTTGGGAAGTGTACAATATACTTTGTATGGAAGGATAATAAATCCCATGTGATTAGTATTTTGGAAAATGTTGAACAGAGAAAAATGGATTAGGAATATATATATATATATATATATATATATATATATATATATATATATATATAGTTTAGAGAATTGACCTTGGGAAGTGTCTAGGATAGCCTAGAAAAATTGGAAACCCGCTTTGAGTCTAACCCCATTATTAACTTTTAAGAACTTAAGATTATAAAAGTTTAGGGAAAAAAAGGTTTATTGTGTTTTCATGTTTTAATCTTAAAAGTTATAGTTTTAAATTATGTAAAGAAGTACATATTGAGTTTTAAAGTAAAATTCTCTCAGTAAAAGGTGCATATTATAGAGCATGCATAGCTCGCTAGTTTTTCAATTATATTTCATACAAGAATTTTTAATCAAGAAAGTTTTGAAGTCTCTATTCTTTTGGATAAAAAAATTTAAAAGAAAATTTTGTTGGGTGGACAAAATAAGTTGTAGAAAATGAGAATAGAGTGGATGTTGGCACCTTGTTGTAAGAGACTGAACTGACCTTGAAACACCTCACCTCCATTAAGGTCACTCACAAGGGGAATGCCTTAATTTTGGTAGAGGTTTATAAGTAAAAGCCACAGATAAACTCAAGACAGATATAAATACACATATTTTAAACAGCGGAAACCAAACAGACATTTATTTCATCAATACGTGTTCCAACAAAACACTTCCATATTTGTCTCAAAATACTTCCATCATTACAACCTCATAACTGTCTTGATTATTAAAGAAGCAAAAAACATAAATAAAGTGACAAAAATCCCCATAGTGATATCCAAAGCCATAATCCAAGCAAAAGAGACCCAAATCATACATCTACGGTCTTGGAGCTTGTAAAGAGCCTGACTGAGCTGAGCTGTTTCCTCCCTGTGGACCTGGGGGAGGGGGGAAACGAAAGTAAAGAAGATGAAAAGAAAATAGAGTCAGACATAAAGCCTGAGCAAATCTAGTAACTCTTCAGTATGTGAATAAGAAAAGGGCATGATAGATATAAACTGAAAATAGGAAAGTGTCACAAGCTAAGGAAGTGTCGAATGTACTATCGCACCCATGCTATATCTCTGTACCAACTTGAGCTTATTTTAACTGGCACCCCATGGTGAGGGTGAAGTGATCCCCATTCTTATTAAAAGATCGTCTCCTACTCGCGTTAACATGTGTCACACGGCCCCTAAGAATTGTAGATACCTATGCTGATCCCACCATGTGGTGTATCAAGACCCATGGTGGCGGCCCCGACACAAATTCTAAAAGGCATAGGTTATACTACTGGTATCCCCAGTGCCTTGATTATCTGCTCTGGAGTGTGTGCACGCTCGCACCCCGTTAGACCTACACTGTGCACCCACCGTCGTCGTTTGACCGCTTACAATCAACCCAGTAATCGTGCCCCACCATACCTAGTTTCAGGGTATGCTGAAACGGGTCCCTCGTTACCAGGATTTGCTAGTCAAACATGTTAAGTGGTTAAGTGTCTGTATTAACCTAACCCCACCCATCAATTCTTGTTAACATGTTGAATTTGGTTAAGTGTTATAGTTGACTTAACCCTACCATCTGTCCTTAGCCTCCTAGGAGCACCTGACCACTCACATTAGACAGGTATTGCTATGGTTACTGGATATGCCGGTCGGTTCCGGGCAGGTTTACACTGTAGCTCAGTCTAACCTCGGGTCATTATTGGGCTCAATGCTTAACCACCAAGTTGGATAGGTATTGTTGTGACTACTGGACAGCCGGGCGGGTCCGGGCAGGTTTACATCACAACTCAATACAACCTCGGGTTAAGCATATCGTGTTTTCTAAATTTACATATTTTATTACTTCTCAATTATATGTAAATGTCATATCTTTTATTCTAGGGTATATCAATTCATACCACTTAAATGTCATTGTCGTTGGCATGTGCCAACCATGCCAACATATATTTTTCATGTTTTACACCCAACGTTATAGCCCCCGTTTGTTCGCAACATTGTAACGTGTGTTGGGCTTGTTACAATTCAGCCCAACTTTATAAACGTGAGAAAAAGGGGAAATCAAGAAAATGTAATACATAAAGGTGTGTGGCGCATGAACTTGCAATTTAGCGATTCAACTAACAAATAATATGGGTTATGTGAACTTGCATTCAAATCAAAGTATAACTAAGTAGGTGACATATGAAATGGCATAGTTTAGGCTAATACAAACTTGTGTTTAAACATGTTGAACTTGGCATAATGTCAACCACAAAACTAGCATGTTGTATATTCACCAAAATGTCCAATTTTAACATCTAATCACATAGCCTATTTCAACATGAACTTGCATAGTTTATGAAACCCAAACGATACTTAACATAGATCCAATTATACTTGCAAATAAACATGAACTTGCATAGTTTATGAAACCCAAACGATACTTAACATAGATCCAATTATTCTTGCAAATAAACATAAGAATAATATCATAAGTTTTGGGTCATGTAGGAATAAAAGGTTTCAAATCTAGAACATGTTTACATAAGCCTTAATTTAGACTTAGTGAATGTATATAACCCATGCCATAGGCATAAACATAAAGGGATCAAATTCTAGTTTTTGCCACAAACTTGCAAGTGCCATTATTTTCATATACAATTGTTCAATAGGCTTGCACCAATCAATTTATGCCACAAACATCAATACACAAGTCATGATAGAACCATAACAATACACAGAATTTATATGATAACACAATTCTATTTTCATTTACATCGAATCACATCACAGTTTTTATTCAGATTCTGATAGGTCACTATACTTACAACGAATGCAGAATCTTGAATTCTGGATTCTGAATTCTGAAATTGAGATGCGCTCCTTTGGGTAGACTAATGTTGCGTTGGTTAATTTTGATTAAACTTTAATCTTCTTCTTAATTTGATTCGTCTCTTAGGCTTTTCTCACTTGACGGCTATGCTCAATTCCTCCTTGGCAGCATGGCGACTCCTTTCTTATTTTTTTGTGTGAATTTTCAGTTGAGACTTAGGGTGTATTTATAGATTTTTAAATTGTTTTGAGCCGTCAGATGAAGACAGGAGGAATCTAGGCCATGCAAAGTTCAAAGAGCCAATCACGAGGTGACACGTCAGCCCTAGTGACAAACAGAGCCACAGAAATTCGAGCCAGAGCCAGACCTAGCCAGGCAGGTCGACTGGCAGGTCGACACCCAGGTCGACACTATGGTCGACCTGGGGAGGCCAGGTCAACACTATGGTCGACCTAGTCTTTGGGCGGGAATTTTCCCGCCCAGCCCACTTTGAACCTGAAATTTGAATTTCGAATTTTAAACTGAGCTGTTTGAATTTAAATTTTATTCTGAAACTTCCGAAGGCCTTAACTCCTTCATACGGAGTCCGTTTCGTGCAAACTTGGACTCTATCTCAAGCAGAATTCCGAGACGAACGCAATGGCGTAACCCATTTCCCTTAATTCTTTTATTTAGAAATAATTACACTTTAGTTTGTGAAGCTTAACGTTATAGAATTCACGGGGTGTTACATTCTCCCCCTAAAAAGGATTTCGTCCCCGAAATCCTCAAGTTAGGAAGAATGTATATCCTACCATCCAACAGTCCATCTACTCAACCAACAAACACAGGCATCCACTGTCCTTAAAAGACTTCTAATGCTTCATGATCATATGCATAGTGTGTGTACATGTCCTTATCTAATGCAGAAATCAGGCGGTCTACTGATTCAGTTGACCTCCTTAATGTGAATCATGTAAGTGTCATGAATCCATTATGTATGCAAAAAAAAAATTCCTACTCATAATTCTACATGAGTGAACAACTATTCATACAAATGCGACGACCATATGACAGCATATCAAGTTTCAACCATATACAAATGAGAATACATATATGCATATGCAATATGAAGTGACTGAGCCGATCTATAACCTAGGGTGTGTGTGTATATGCATCCACGAACAACCACTAGCAACCATTTGCATCCATTATCCATAACATGTTTTCAAATACATGTTTGCATCCATTTGTTTTCTACCTAAGGAGTTAGGAAAAGGACCGAGGAGATATACCTAAAAAGATAGATAAAGCATAACTTAAGGAAAAAGAGAGATCAAAGATGTACCCTCAAAAAGAAGAGGGTAGGCAGCACGTATTCTGTCCTCAGTTTCCCAAGTCACGTCTTCCTCGGCATCGCTCCATTGAACTTTAACGAGTTTGACTTCGCGATTGCGTAGCTTTTTCGATTCAGTTCCTAAGATGCGGGTTGGAACTCCCCTTACAGTTGCTTCACGTTCCACTTCGGCTTCTTCTAGAATGCTAGGTTCCACCACTTCCGCAAACTCATGCAAACACTTCCGGAGGTGAGAAACATGAAAGACTTTGTGAACTCTGGCCAGTCTCTCGGGTAGCTCTAATCTATAGGTCATCTTTCCAACCTTCTCGATGATAGGAAATTGTCCTACAAATCTTGGTGCTAGCTTTCCTGCGGACCCAAAGCGAACGACGTTCCTTAAATGAGATACCTTAAGGAAAACCCTGTCCCCAACCTTAAACTCAAGGTTGGTCCTTCTTTTGTCGGCGTAAGATTTCTGTCCGTCTTGGGCAGTCTTTATTCTCCTACGTATCAAGTCCACTTTCCCCGAAGTCTCTCAAATCATGTCTCGCCCAAGTATAAGCTTATCTGTAGACTCCCACCAACAAGTTGGTGATTTGCACGGTCTTCCTTACAAGGCTTCGAAGGGTGCCATACCGATGGTAGCTTGATAGCTGTTGTTGTAGGCAAATTCCACTAAAGGAAGGTGATCCTCCCACGTCCCTCCAAAGTCAAGAACGCAAAGTCTTAAAAGATCCTCTAAAACTCTATTCACCCTTTTCGTCTGGCCATCGGTTTGGGGGTGATAGGCCGTGCTCAAACATAACTGTGTGCCTACAGCTTCTTGCAGACTCCACCAAAACTCACTTGTGAAGATGGGGTCTCGGTCACTAATAATGCTGGAGGGTATTCCATGGAGTCGAACTATTTCCTTGAGATAAAGAGATGCTCGAGATGAGGCAGTCCTTTTACTTTTGATAGGTATGAAGTGGGCGCTTTTAGTAAGCCTATTCATTATTACCCAAATACTAGTATTGCCTCTTCTTGACCTAGGTAGTCCGTCAATGAAGTCCATTGAAATGCTCTCCCACTTCCACTGTGTGACCTCTAAAGGATGAAGTAGTCCTCCAGGATTCTTCTGTTCCGCCTTGACCCGTTGGCAGGTCAAGCACTTAGAAACGAAATCTGCCACGTCTTGTTTCATGCCGTTCCAAAAGAAAGTCCTTTTTATATCCTTGTACATCTTATCACCGCCAGGTGTATAGTCATCTTGGAATGATGCACTTCCTCGAGAACCTTCTTTGTCAACTCCCTTGCTTGTGGGACGCATAACCTTCCATCTCGCCTCAGCCAACCCTTATCATCGATGGCATATCTATTGAGGTGACTAGAAGTCTCACCCAAAATAAGTCTATCAATCACATCAACAAGTTGAGGGTCTTCACGTTGTGCAGCCCCTATTGAGTCCAAGAGAGTAGGGCGTACTTCGAGAGATGCTAACAAACCCGGTACAAAATCCGAGGAGGGCCTAAAGTTAAAACTGGCTATATACTCCAGGCTTTGCCTTTCCACAAAGAGAGGGCTTAAGGTCAGTTTCTTTCGGCTCAACGCGTCTGCTACTACGTTGCCTTTGCCGGGAGTATAGGAAATTTCAAAGTCATACGAGGCAAGAAACTCCATCCATCTTTGCTGCCTCAAGTTAAGATCCTTCTGTGAGAAGAGATATTTCAACGATTCATGGTCAGTGTGTAATTCGAACCTCTCACCTAGGAGATAATGGCGCCAAGTCTTAAGCGCAAAGACGATGGCGGCTAACTCAAGATCGTGGGTTGGGTAGTTCTTTTCATGAACTTTCAATTGTCTTCCTCCATAAGCTACTACCCTTCCTTCTTGCATTAGAACAACGCCTAGTCCCGTTCCACATGCATCTGTGTATACTGTGAACATTTTTCTTCCATCTGGCAGAGTTAGAATTGGGGCTGTTGTAAGAGCCCTTTTTAATCGTTGGACAGCAAACTCGCAGTCCAAATCCCAAGTGGACGCCAGATTCTTCTTTGTTGGCCTTGTGAGTGGGGCTGAGAATTTTGCGAAATCCTTAATAAACTTTCAGTAAAAACCGGCTAGCCCAAGAAAGATTCGAACTTCAGTTGCATTTCTTGGTGTCTTCCAATCTTGCACTGCCACCACTTTCGCGGGGTCCACAGCCAACCCTTCTTTGGACACTATATGCCCCAGAAATCTTACCTCCTTTCTCCAAAAGTGGCACTTCGAGAATTTGGCGTTTAGCTGATGTGAACGGAGAGTTTCCATGATTTCTTTCAGATGCTGAGCATGCTCTTCCTCATTCTTTGAGAAGATTAAGATATCGTCTACGAAGACAACCACAAATTTGTTGAGGAATTCTCTGAACACCCTGCTCATTAGGTCTACGAAATAAGCGGGTGCGTTTGTCAAGCCGAAAGGAATGACAAGCCACTCGAAGAAACCGTCTGGGGTTCTGAACGCCGTTTTATCAATGCTATCTTCAGCTACTCTTAGCTGATGGAACCCAGTTGCCAGATCAAGTTAGGAGAAGACTGTCGCACCTACAAGCTGATCAAACAAATCGTCGATTCGGGGAAGAGGGTGCCTATTTTTCTTGGTCAATTTGTTTAACTCCCTATAGTAGACGCAAAGGCGAAGCAAACCGTCTGCTTTGGTTGCGAACACCACTCGACCACCCCATTCCTAAATGCTCCGTCTAATGAACCCTTTTTCGAGAAGTTCTTTAACCTGCTTACTGAGCTCCTTTCTCTCCTTTGGAGCCATGTGTCTGACAGGTAAAGCTACAGGCTTTGCATTATCCACAAGATATATGCGGAAGTCTATTTCCCGCCTCGGAGGTAAGCCTTTCACCTCCTCAAAGACATCCGGATATTCCCAGACTACTCTAACCGATTGCAAATTCTCATCAGAGGCATCAAGCGAGTCTAGATAACTAAGCATAACAACATTCAAGGGATTACAAGAAATTTCTAGAGTGTTACCAAGCCGAGTCAAGAGCCTAACTACTCTTTCCTCACAGTTAAGAATGGCACTATTACTGGATAACCAGTCCATGCCTAAGATCAAACCATATCCCGAGAAGGCCAAAACAAAGGCATTACAACTAAACTCAACGCTGAGAATAGAGATTTTCAAACCCAAACAAACCATTGACAAGTAAGCGGAGCCCCCAATTGGATTTGAAACTACTAAGGGATCTTCTACCATACTAGTGTCTAGATGCAGAGATTCTACTAAGGTAGATGAAATAAAAGAGTGTGATGCGCCAGAGTCAAAAAAGTGTAAGAACTAGATGATCATAAAGATAGACTACACTTTCTACATAAATATTACTACCTCGTTCCTGCTGAGGTACCACTAGCGCATGAACCTGGCCCCCTGAAGTGGATCCGGCTTTCTGTCCTTGCCCCTTCTTCTTTGGGCAGTCCTTAGCTTGGTGCCCAATCTCTCCACAATGGAAGCAACCACCCATCTTCGCCTTCCTTTTTCGGCAGTCTTTTGATATATGTCCCACAATGCCACAGAAATTGCACCTTCTCTTCTCACGGGGTTTATTATTCTTCCCTCCTTTCTTGAAGTCTGTTTTCTTTGCTTGTAGACCCTCTTTCTTCTCTTCCACCTTAGTTTCTTTCTTGCCGTGGTCTTCCTCGTGTAGCAACGCCATGTCCACCAAGCTTTCATAAGTCGCTCCCGTGGATACATGGGTCATAGCAAGGCTGTATAGAGGCTCATTCAAACCCTTGACGAAGCGAAGTGCCTTCTTGTGTTGGGTGTTTACTAAGTCTAGCCCAAATCTGGCCAGCTGATTAAACTGATTAACGTACTCCCTGATTGTCATACTTCCCTGTTTCAGAGTTAGAAACTTCTCCATTTGCAGGCTTCTTTCAGCTTGGGAGAGGAATTTCATCTCAAACCTTGTCCTGAAGTCTTCCCATGTTTCCACCACCCTCTGAGCATTGGTAACTTCCCACCAATAGGAAGCTTCATCCTTAGGCAACCATACCGCTAGTTGTATCTTTTGCCTGTCATCAACTCCGAAGATGACAAACAGATCCTTAGTCTCCTTTAGCCAGTTTCTTGCCCATACAAAGGATTCTGTCCTATAAAAGTCTTTTCCGCCCACAGCCTTGAAGTCTCTACATATTTTTACGAAGGCATTTCCTCGAGGAGGTGGAGGAGGAGGAGGAACCGCGACCACTGGAGGAGGGATGTCTGCTGGGCCTGCGCCATTAGCCCTTGCTTCTAAGTACCTCCTAAACCAGCCGGGAATCGGCACTCCTTCCGGGAGGTTAAGGTCTCCAGACATGCTGAAACAGAAAGGAAAAATTCAAAACGAAGGATAGAGAGAGATAGATAGGGCACATGGCTTTGGGGGATTTTGTCTTTTTATAAATATAACACTTTTTCCTGAAAAAATGCTTCTTTAAATTTTCTTTTTGAAAACAATTTCAAAAACTTTTATCTTATCTGGTAAACCTATGCTCTGATACCAAGTGAAACACCCCACCTCCATTAAGGTCACTCACAAGGGGAATGCCTTAATTTTGGTGGAGGTTTATAAGTAAAAGCCACAGATAAACTCAAGACAAATATAAATACACATATTTTAAACAGCGGAAACCAAACAAACTTTTATTTCATCAATACGTATTCCAACAAAACATTTCCATATTTGTCCCAAAATACTTCCATCATTACAACCTCATAACTATCTTGATTATTAAAGAAGCATAAAACATAAATAAAGTGACAAAAATCCCCATAGTGATATCCAAAGCCATAATCCGAGCAAAAGAGATCCAAATCATACATCTACGGTCTTGGAGCTTGTAAAGAGCCTGACTGAGCTGAGCAGTTTCCTCCCTGTGGACCTGGGGGGGGGTACGAAAGAAAAGAAGACGAAAAAATAGAGTCAGACATAAAGCCTGAGCAAATCTAGTAACTCTTCAGTATGTGAATAAGAAAAGGGCATGATAAATATAAACTGAAAATAGGAAAGTGTCACAAGCTAAGGAAGTGTCGAATGTACTATCGCACCCATGCTATAATTTTGCACCTACTTGAGCTTATTTTAACTGGCACCCCATGGTGAGGGTGAAGTGATCCCCATTCTTATTAAAAGATCGGCTCCTACTCGCGTTAACATGTGTCATACGACCCCCAAGAATTGTAGATACCTATGCTGGTCCCACCATGGGGTGTTTCAAGACCCATGGTGGCGGCCTCGACACAAATTCTAGAAGGCATAGGTTATACTACTGGTGTCCCCAGTGCCCTGGTTGTCTGCTCCGGAGTGTGTGCACGCCCGCACCCCGTTAGACCTACACTGTGCACCCACCGCCGTTGTTTGACCGCTTACAATCAGCCCAGTAATCGTGCCCCACCCTGCCTAGTTTCAGGGTACCGTTGATACCTGTAACACCCCACACCCGCTACGGTCACTCACTAAGGGAATGCCATAACATCGGTGGAGTATTTTAAGTGAATATAGAACAGAAAAATTACAACAAGACAGATATAAGTAATACTTGAGAATTTAAAACATCATTTCATTTCAGCGGAAAGTAAAACATGTTTGGTTACACCAAAACCATAAATAAGAGTCAAGTACATAATATCCATCCTGATAAAAACGAAAGTACATAATCCCACTACATAACCTAATAGCCATAATAGAAAAGATAAACTGAGCTTTACATCTACGGTCCAAGCTCCAAAAGATAGATAAAGCAGTCTGATCAAAGCCCACTAGTGCTAGGCCCACTCTGAAAACCTGAGGGTTGGGAAAAAAAGATAAAGAAACAACGGGGTCAGACATAAGCCTGAGTGAGTCCTATAACCCTAACAATACAATCATTAAAATAATTAGGGTATGATATAAACAAGGTACGGTACCTCTGGGGATAATGACTACACTAAGTAGCCAACTAAACACAGGATGTACTAAGATAACCGAAAAGACGCATTTATCCACCCAAGGATAATTACTGGATTACACCACCCTAGATCTACCCACCCAAGGGTAATTCCTACACTGCACCACACCAGTCATTCCTAACTTAAAGGTTGATCCCACCCAAGGACTTATAAAATTAACTTAATAGTTCTCGCGTACCCCTAGGTGACTAAGTAGACGCCTCGGGGCCCTACAATCCACTAGGTGTACACAATACTCCCCATTCGATCGGCTCCCTAACGTAGATACCCGTGCTGGCCCCACCGTGGGGTGTACCATTCCCCAACGTGGCAACCTGATAAAACTAACGGTGCACAGCTTATATCTACACGATGCAACAACGTCTTATTTACCAGCCCGGGTCCACACACGCATATGAAACCCGTTGGTCATGCGTTGCCACCGCTAACCCATTTTGGCCTCTTATAGTCAAGCCCAATATGCGTGTCCCGTCACTCGACTAGAGTCGAGCCCACTAAGATACGTTTGGGATATTGGTTGAAATGGGCCCCCACAAGCTACCACCTAAGCTTGTTATTTTATCTAGTGTATCCCACTTAACCCCTTTTTTAATCATGCCCACCTACATGTTAAGGTTTGGTTAAGTCATCTAATCATATATCAATTGGCACTTAAGGCACCCACTAGATTTCCACATGCCACCCAAAGCACTTACTTAACCCTTTACCCATGTTTAATTACAGGTTCCTCTTTGGTTAAGTATTCTAATCGTATTTTCTATTGCCACCCAAGGCAACCCACTAGATTTCCACATGCCACCCAAGGAACCCACTTAACCCCTCATGTCCCTCTACATGCTAATATGGTTAAGTGTTTCTTAATTAATTAAGATCATGACCTCATAAAGACCTCTCACATTAGACCATCTTTTATGACTGCTGGATATGCCGGTTGGTTCCGGGCAGACTTCTGTCATAAAAAGGTCTAACCTCGTGTCTTTACTTTAATCACGTATTTAATTTATGACTAAGACCTCTCACATTGGGCCAATCATTTGTAGCTGTTGGATGGCCGGTCGGTTCCGGGCAGACTTCCGCTACAAAAGGGTCCAACCTCGTGTCTTAGTTGATTAATTACACCTAATTAATCACCCCCCTAATCTGAATTAATTATGCCTAATTAATTACACATTTTTAAGAATATGGGTAGACCTAACTAAATAGGTAAATTCCCAATTCCATAGTATGGGTAGACCTAACTTAATAGGTAAATTCCCAACTCCATAATATGGGTAGACCTAACTTAATAGGTAAATTCCCAATTACGTCCATTTAATTTGTGGTATGATTAATCATACCCATTTCACATCATTTTATTAACATGCATATTAACCCCATCGTTCCCCACGTAGTTCGTTCTCATAACACGACATAATAAAGGGAAGATTCATCACAAAGGTCATGGGTTTAGCCAACATAGCATGTAACTTTATCATGGGTTCAAAAGGTGTCAACTTGCATATATGAACATACATTAAACCCAACTAGTATTTAAACCAAACTTGCATTATGCATATCATAAAAGAGACAACTTGCATATGAACTTGCACATAAACTTGCATATGAACTTGCATCATAACTTGCATATGAACTTGCATCATAACTTGCATATGAACATGTATCATAACTTGCATATGAACTTGCATCATAACTTGCATATGAACTTGCATCATAACTTGCATATGAACTTGCATCATAACTTGCATATGAACTTGCATCATAACTTGCATATGAACATGTGTCATAACTTGCATAACATGCCATACTTAGAGACAAACTTGCATATATTATGCATATCATAAAAAGAGACAAACTTGCATAAAACCAAACACTTAGCATGCATAAAACCAAATACTTAGCATGCATAAAACCACATACATAGCATGCATAAAACCAAATACTTAGCATGCATAAAACCAAATACATAACTTGCATAACATGTTACATATAGACTTGCATATAATCTCTTATATAGCTTGCATAACGTGTTACATATGAATCAATGTTCAACATAGTGTTTTGCATCATAAAACATAGCATTAAACTTGCATATAGCACACAACATACACTATACTAAACTTGCATAAACACATTGATTCCACAAACATAGCCATATCTTATCATAATCAATTTAACAATTGATTGTTAAGTCTATAGAAACTCACC
The DNA here is from genome assembly GCA_030737875.1 of Allium sativum. Lineage (NCBI taxonomy): Eukaryota > Viridiplantae > Streptophyta > Magnoliopsida > Asparagales > Amaryllidaceae > Allium > Allium sativum. The sequence continues at coordinate 537,156,174 of CM060913.1, read as the reverse complement.
ACTAAACTCCAATAAGCAAACCCTTGCCACAAATCACCCAAAATCTCTAGCCTTGAACATAAAGCTTGCAACTTGATGATGAATGCAAGCCAATGATCACTCATACAACTCAAAGATGCTTGTATGCACATGAAAGCCTTCATAGAAATAGTTTAGAAATAGGATGGAGGCTAGGGTTTTGAGTGGAGGCCATGATCATAGAAAATTTTGGCATAGTTTAGTTAGGAGATAGGATTATGACCATTTAGGGCTAGCTTAGGGTCTTATTTATAGGATTAGGCAAGTGTTTTAGGCCATTAGATTAACCCTAAATTAGATTAGGACCCTTAGATTTCGGAACCTTCCAGAAACCAGCCCTAAGACCAAGCCCAAACCCCAAACTGGTGCACCAGGCCAGCCAGAAAGCTGTGCAGGTTTCTGGCTCGACACGGGCGCACTTCCCAAGTGCGCCATTGTAAAAATGTGTTGGCGCACTTCACAAGTGCGCCAGTGCATTTTTGTGTTGGCGCACTTCACAAGTGCGCCAGTGCATTCTGGCTAGTTTTTCGGTTTTTCTGCCTAACTTCGTTCGTCCATATCTTCTTCATACGGACTCCGATTTTTGAAAACTCAGACTCTATTTCGTGTATTTTTCCGAGACGAACGCAATGGTGCAACTCGTTTCCCCTAATTCCCACATTTGGGATTAGTTATTCTTTAATTTGTGAATTTTAGCATTAACCGAAATTCGGGGTGTTACATTCTTCCCTCCTTAAAGGATATCGTCCCCGAAATCTCTAAGCTAAGGAGAATGCATATCCTACCATCCAAACAACCATATACTCAATCCATCAAACACGGGCATCCATTGTCCTTAAAACAGTTTCTAATGATGTATGAGCATATGCAAAAAGTGTGTGTATATGTTCCCTATCTAATGTATGAACATATGCAAACCATGATAGTGCCATGCATCCATTATGTATGCGAGAGAACCCTATCGACACATACAATATCTACATGAGTGCACAATCATTCACCAAAATGCATCATCCATATGATAACACAATCATTATACATCCATAAATATAGCTTCCTACACACAATTTTATGCAGTATGCCATATGAAGTGATTGAGCCGATCTAGTGTCTAGAGTGTGTGTATATGCATCCACGAGCAACCACTAGCAACCACTTGCATCCACACGCGTCCATCAAACATAACATGTCTCAAACACATGTTTCAACCATAGATTTACCCTATCTAAAGGTCATAGGTACTAGAGAGAGGATATACTAAAGATAAGATAAGTACTAGACAAGCGATAAAGGAGAAGTTAAAAGACATACTCTCAAAAAGAAATGGGTACAAAGAACGCATCTTCGCTTCCGTCTCCCAAGTAGCATTGCTTTCGTCATCTCCCCATTGCACTTTAACTAGCTGAACGTCTCTGTTCCTCAACTTCCTAGTTTCTGACCCAAGGATGCGAGTAGGAACTCGTCGAATCGTCGCATCACGCTCTACCTCTACATCTCTAAGCAAGCTCGGCTCTACCACCTCTGCGGTCTCATGTAAGCACTTCCTCAAATGTGATACATGGAATACATCATGAACACCACTAAGTCTGTCGAGCAACTCCACCCTATATGCCATCCATCCAATCCTTTCCTTAACAGGAAACGGCCCAACAAACCTCGGTGCTAACTTCCCAACGGACCCAAAGCGAACAACATTTCTCAACGGAGATACTTTGACAAAAACCATGTCCCCAACCTCAAACTCAAGATCCGTCCTTCTCCGATCCGCATAAGATTCCTGTCTATCTTGCGCTGCCTTCATCCTTCTTCGAATCAAATCAATCTTCTCTGAAGTCTCTCTAACCATATCTGGCCCAAGCAAGATCTTATCCGTAGATTCCCACCAACATGTAGGAGATCGACAAGGCCTTCCCTAAAGAGCTTCGGAAGGTGCCATGCCAATACTAGACTGAAAGCTGTTATTGTATGCGAACTCCACCAAAGGAAGATGTTCTTCCCATGTACCTCCAAAATCCAAGATACAAAGCCTCAAGAGATCTTCTAAGATACGGTTCACCCTCTCGGTCTGACCGTCCGTCTGAGGATGATATGCGGTGCTCAAACACAACTGAGTCCATACCGCCTCTTGCAAACTTCTCCAAAACTCACTAGTGAAGATAGGATCTCGATCACTCACAATGCTGGATGGTACGCCATGCAATCTAACAATCTCTCTAACATAGACTGAAGCAAGCCATGGAGCGGTCCTCTTACTCTTCACGGGTATAAAATGGGCACTCTTGGTAAGTCTGTCTACCACAACCCAAATTCCCGTATTGCCCTTCCTCGATCTCGGTAACCCATCGATGAAATCCATCGAGACACTATCCCACTTCCATTGCGGAACTTCCAATGGGTGTAGCAACCCACCGGGTTTCCTTTGCTCCGCTTTAACTTGTTGGCACACTAAGCATCTAGCCACATACTCGGCCACATCTTTCTTCATACCGGCCCAGAAGAAAAACTCTCTTCATGTCTTGGTACATTTTGTCTCCACCGGGATGAATAGTCATTCTTTAACGATGTGCATCATCCAAAATAGCCTTCTTCAAACCCTCATCTTGCGGTACACAAAGTCTACCGTCTCTATGCAACCATCCCCTATCATCTATGGTGTATCTACCCAAATGGCTGGACGACTCCCCCCTTATAAGCTTCTTTACCAACTCAACCAACTGTGGGTCGTCTCGCTGAGCCTCGCCAATCCGCCCCAAAAGAGTAGGCCTAACCTCCAAGGAGGCTAGCAAACCGGGTACAAAGTCAACGGAAGGTCTAAAGTCAAACATAGAATTAAACTCCAAGCTTCGCCATTCCACAAACAATGGACTCAAAGACAGCCTTTTTCTCCTTAAGGCGTCTTCCACCACGTTACCCTTGCCAGGGGTATACGCTATCTCAAACTCATAGGATGCTAAGAATTCCATCCACCTTTGTTGTCTTAAGACAATGCGCTCAAAGAGTCTCCAACACTTCCCTAAGATGTAGGGCATGCTTTTCTCCACTTCTAGAGAAAATCAGGATATTCTCCCATGCAAAATCGTTACAACTATCCATCTCTCACGCAGACCACCCTAGTCGAACTCGACATCCCCCAAATGCAAGCCCCAAAGGCCTAAACCAATATCAGACAAACACCCAAGGGATACCTCCTTCGAATTCAGACGACCTACGTGAGATGATACTAGTAAAACGGCTAAATAATTAAGCCCTTGTCCAACTCTGGATGTCCTTGCCAGTCTCGCTCCAAAACCACTGTTTATCCCATAACGGGCTTTGCTCAACCTATTGAGCACATGCGAAAAATTATTTCGCTCCTAGAAAAGACCAAGATGTCATCCACCAAGATCATCACGAACTTATTTAGGTACTCCCTGAACACCCTTCTCATCAAATCAACAAAGTATGCGGAGGCGTTCGTCTAACCAAATGGCATCACCAGCCACTCATAAAACCATCCGGAGTCCTAAAGGCAATCTTCTCTATACTATCCTCAGCCACTCTCAACTGACGAAACCCCGTGGCTGAGTCCAACTTGCGAAAATACTGAGGCGCCAACCAACTGATCAAAGAGATCATCAATCCTCGGTAATGGGTGTCTATTCTTCTTTGTGAGTTTATTTAGTTCTCTTTAGCCTACACAAAGTCTGAGGGACCCATCCGCCTTCGTAGCAAAAACTACTGGAGCACCCCACTCCGATATACTTTGTCTTATGGACCCCTTCTCAAGCAACTCCCCTACTTGCTTATGGAGTTCCTTCCTCTCGCGAGGAGCCATGTGGCGCACTGGTAAAGATACAGGTTTAGCATTGTCTACCAGATATATTCGAAAGTCAATCTCCCGCTCCGGAGGTAAGCCCTTCACCTCCTCAAACACATCCGAGTATTCCCGGACCACTCTAACAGATCGCAAACTCTCGACCGACGTGTCAAGCGATTCTAGATAACTTAGCATAACAGATTCCATGGGATTACAAGAGATCTCGAGAGTGTTACCCAAGCGGGTCATAAGCCTAACAACTCTCCCTTCAAAATCAAGAACGGCACCCCTACTGGATAACCAGTCCATGCCCAAACTAACCCATAGCCCATGAAGCCCAAAAAGCATCACATCTAAACTCAACGCTAAGTATAGAAACTTTCAAACCCAAACACATCATGGAGCCCCAATTGGGTTTGAAACAACTAAGGGATCATCTACCAAACTGGTGTCTAAGTGCAATGACTCAACTAACAATGATGAGATAAACGAACTCGATGCGTCAGAATCTAATAAAGTTCAAACCGGATAATAAAGAAATCCAAATTCCAACCTAGACGGTCCTATCCCCATCTGGTACACTAGCCGCGAGGGAATACAACTACCCTCCAGGAGATTCCATACCTTGCCCATGCCCCTTTGGACAATCCTAATACGGTGTCCCATTCCTCCAAAAGGATAACTACTCGCCTTCTTCTTCCCATTCTCCACTCGTAACCTCCCACCAATGAGGTTTCATCCTTCATTAACCAAACAACTATTTGAGCCTTCCTCCCATCGTCTATCCAATAGATACCTACCAGTCCTCCTCCTTCTTGAACCAACTTCTAATCCGACTAATGTCTAAGTCCCTTGAAGTGGTTTTCCGTTCTTATCTATCTTAGAAAGGTCATCTATACGCGGAGGGGAAACTCAAAACGAGAGAGGAAGAGATTCAAAACGGAGAATTCGAAAGATATAGATATGGCTATTGGGGATTATGCTTTTCTTTCAAAAACTTTTCTCTTAAAAGACAGGTTTTTGAAAATACTCCTTTCAAAAATATTCTTAGAAAATAGTTTTTCTAAAATTTTTATCTGTTCTGGTAACCTTAAGCTCTGATACCACGTGTAACACCCCACACCCGCTACGGTCACTCACTAAGGGAATGCCATAACATCGGTGGAGTATTTTAAGTGAATATAGAACAGAAAAATTACAACAAGACAGATATAAGTAATACTTGAGAATTTAAAACATCATTTCATTTCAGCGGAAAGTAAAACATGTTTGGTTACACCAAAACCATAAATAAGAGTCAAGTACATAATATCCATCCTGATAAAAACGAAAGTACATAATCCCACTACATAACCTAATAGCCATAATAGAAAAGATAAACTGAGCTTTACATCCACGGTCCAAGCTCCAAAAGATAGATAAAGCAGTCTGATCAAAGCCCACTAGTGCTAGGCCCACTCTGAAAACCTGAGGGTTGGGAAAAAAAGATAAAGAAACAACGGGGTCAGACATAAGCCTGAGTGAGTCCTATAACCCTAACAATACAATCATTAAAATAATTAGGGTATGATATAAACAAGGTACGGTACCTCTGGGGATAATGACTACACTAAGTAGCCAACTAAACACAGGATGTACTAAGATAACCGAAAAGACGCATTTATCCACCCAAGGATAATTACTGGATTACACCACCCTAGATCTACCCACCCAAGGGTAATTCCTACACTACACCACACCAGTCATTCCTAACTTAAAGGTTGATCCCACCCAAGGACTTATAAAATTAACTTAATAGTTCTCGCGTACCCCTAGGTGACTAAGTAGACGCCTCGGGGCCCTACAATCCACTAGGTGTACACACTACTCCCCATTCGATCGGCTCCCTAACGTAGATACCCGTGCTGGCCCCACCGTGGGGTGTACCATTCCCCAACGTGGCAACCTGATAAAACTAACGGTGCACAGCTTATATCTACATGATGCAACAACGTCTTATTTACCAGCCCGGGTCCACACACGCATATGAAACCCGTTGGTCATGCGTTGCCACCGCTAACCCATTTTGGCCTCTTATAGTCAAGCCCAATATGCGTGTCCCGTCACTCGACTAGAGTCGAGCCCACTATGATACGTTTGGGATATTGGTTGAAATGGGCCCCCACAAGCTACCACCTAAGCTTGTTATTTTATCTAGTGTATCCCACTTAACCCCTTTTTTAATCATGCCCACCTACATGTTAAGGTTTGGTTAAGTCATCTAATCATATATCAATTGCCACTTAAGGCACCCACTAGATTTCCACATGCCACCCAAAGCACTTACTTAACCCTTTACCCATGTTTAATTACATGTTCCTCTTTGGTTAAGTATTCTAATCGTATTTTCTATTGCCACCCAAGGCAACCCACTAGATTTCCACATGCCACCCAAGGCACCCACTTAACCCCTCATGTCCCTCTACATGCTAATATGGTTAAGTGTTTCTTAATTAATTAAGATCATGACCTCATAAAGACCTCTCACATTAGACCATCTTTTATGACTGCTGGATATGCCGGTTGGTTCCGGGCAGACTTCTGTCATAAAAAGGTCTAACCTCATGTCTTTACTTTAATCACGTATTTAATTTATGACTAAGACCTCTCACATTGGGCCAATCATTTGTAGCTGCTGGATGGCCGGTCGGTTCCGGGCAGACTTCCGCTACAAAAGGGTCCAACCTCGTGTCTTAGTTGATTAATTACACCTAATTAATCACCCCTCCTAATCTGAATTAATTATGCCTAATTAATTACACATTTTTAAGAATATGGGTAGACCTAACTCAATAGGTAAATTCCCAATTCCATAGTATGGGTAGACCTAACTTAATAGGTAAATTCCCAACTCCATAATATGGGTAGACCTAACTTAATAGGTAAATTCCCAATTACGTCCATTTAATTTGTGGTATGATTAATCATACCCATTTCACATCATTTTATTAACATGCATATTAACCCCATCGTTCCCCACGTAGTTCGTTCTCATAACACGACATAATAAAGGGAAGATTCATCACAAAGGTCATGGGTTTAGCCAACATAGCATGTAACTTTATCATGGGTTCAAAAGGTGTCAACTTGCATATATGAACATACATTAAACCCAACTAGTATTTAACCCAAACTTGCATTATGCATATCATAAAAGAGACAACTTGCGTATGAACTTGCACATAAACTTGCATATGAACTTGCACATAAACTTGCATATGAACTTGCATCATAACTTGCATATGAACTTGCATCATAACTTGCATATGAACATGTATCATAACTTGCATATGAACTTGCATCATAACTTGCATATGAACTTGCATCATAACTTGCATATGAACTTGCATCATAACTTGCATATGAACTTGCATCATAACTTGCATATGAACATGTGTCATAACTTGCATAACATGCCATACTTAGAGACAAACTTGCATATATTATGCATATCATAAAAAGAGACAAACTTGCATAAAACCAAACACTTAGCATGCATAAAACCAAATACTTAGCATGCATAAAACCACATACATAGCATGCATAAAACCAAATACTTAGCATGCATAAAACCAAATACATAACTTGCATAACATGTTACATATAGACTTGCATATAATCTCTTATATAGCTTGCATAACGGGTTACATATGAATCAATGTTCAACATAGTGTTTTGCATCATAAAACATAGCATTAAACTTGCATATAGCACACAACATACACTATACTAAACTTGCATAAACACATTGATTCCACAAACATAGCCATATCTTATCATAATCAATTTAACAATTGATTGTTAAGTCTATAGAAACTCACCACTAAACTCCAATAAGCAAACCCTTGCCACAAATCACCCAAAATCTCTAGCCTTGAACATAAAGCTTGCAACTTGATGATGAATGCAAGCCAATGATCACTCATACAACTCAAAGATTCTTGTATGCACATGAAAGCCTTCATAGAAATAGTTTAGAAATAGGATGGAGGCTAGGGTTTTGAGTGGAGGCCATGATCATAGAAAATTTTGGCATAGTTTAGTTAGGAGATAGGATTATGACCATTTAGGGCTAGCTTAGGGTCTTATTTATAGGATTAGGCAAGTGTTTTAGGCCATTAGATTAACCCTAAATTAGATTAGGACCCTTAGATTTCGGAACCTTCCAGAAACCAGCCCTAAGACCAAGCCCAAACCCCAAACTGGTGCACCAGGCCAGCCAGAAAGCTGTGCAGGTTTCTGGCTCGACACGGGCGCACTTCCCAAGTGCGCCATTGTAAAAATGTGTTGGCGCACTTCACAAGTGCGCCAGTGCATTTTTGTGTTGGCGCACTTCACAAGTGCGCCAGTGCATTCTGGCTAGTTTTTCGGTTTTTCTGCCTAACTTCGTTCGTCCATATCTTCTTCATACGGACTCCGATTTTTGAAAACTCAGACTCTATTTCGTGTATTTTTCCGAGACGAACGCAATGGTGCAACTCGTTTCCCCTAATTCCCACATTTGGGATTAGTTATTCTTTAATTTGTGAATTTTAGCATTAACCGAAATTCGGGGTGTTACATTCTTCCCTCCTTAAAGGATATCGTCCCCGAAATCTCTAAGCTAAGGAGAATGCATATCCTACCATCCAAACAACCATATACTCAATCCATCAAACACGGGCATCCATTGTCCTTAAAACAGTTTCTAATGATGTATGAGCATATGCAAAAAGTGTGTGTATATGTTCCCTATCTAATGTATGAACATATGCAAACCATGATAGTGCCATGCATCCATTATGTATGCGAGAGAACCCTATCGACACATACAATATCTACATGAGTGCACAATCATTCACCAAAATGCATCATCCATATGATAACACAATCATTATACATCCATAAATATAGCTTCCTACACACAATTTTATGCAGTATGCCATATGAAGTGATTGAGCCGATCTAGTGTCTAGAGTGTGTGTATATGCATCCACGAGCAACCACTAGCAACCACTTGCATCCACACGCGTCCATCAAACATAACATGTCTCAAACACATGTTTCAACCATAGATTTACCCTATCTAAAGGTCATAGGTACTAGAGAGAGGATATACTAAAGATAAGATAAGTACTAGACAAGCGATAAAGGAGAAGTTAAAAGACATACTCTCAAAAAGAAATGGGTACAAAGAACGCATCTTCGCTTCCGTCTCCCAAGTAGCATTGCTTTCGTCATCTCCCCATTGCACTTTAACTAGCTGAACGTCTCTGTTCCTCAACTTCCTAGTTTCTGACCCAAGGATGCGAGTAGGAGCTCGTCGAATCGTCGCATCACGCTCTACCTCTACATCTCTAAGCAAGCTCGGCTCTACCACCTCTGCGGTCTCATGTAAGCACTTCCTCAAATGTGATACATGGAATACATCATGAACACCACTAAGTCTGTCGAGCAACTCCACCCTATATGCCATCCATCCAATCCTTTCCTTAACAGGAAACGGCCCAACAAACCTCGGTGCTAACTTCCCAACGGACCCAAAGCGAACAACATTTCTCAACGGAGATACTTTGACAAAAACCATGTCCCCAACCTCAAACTCAAGATCCGTCCTTCTCCGATCCGCATAAGATTTCTGTCTATCTTGCGCTGCCTTCATCCTTCTTCGAATCAAATCAATCTTCTCTGAAGTCTCTCTAACCATATCTGGCCCAAGCAAGATCTTATCCGTAGATTCCCACCAACATGTAGGAGATCGACAAGGCCTTCCCTAAAGAGCTTCGGAAGGTGCCATGCCAATACTAGACTGAAAGATGTTATTGTATGCGAACTCCACCAAAGGAAGATGTTCTTCCCATGTACCTCCAAAATCCAAGATACAAAGCCTCAAGAGATCTTCTAAGATACGGTTCACCCTCTCGGTCTGACCGTCCGTCTGAGGATGATATGCGGTGCTCAAACACAACTGAGTCCATACCGCCTCTTGCAAACTTCTCCAAAACTCACTAGTGAAGATAGGATCTCGATCACTCACAATGCTGGATGGTACGCCATGCAATCTAACAATCTCTCTAACATAGACTGAAGCAAGCCATGGAGCGGTCCTCTTACTCTTCACGGGTATAAAATGGGCACTCTTGGTAAGTCTGTCTACCACAGCCCAAATTCCCGTATTGCCCTTCCTCGATCTCGGTAACCCATCGATGAAATCCATCGAGACACTATCCCACTTCCATTGCGGAACTTCCAATGGGTGTAGCAACCCACCGGGTTTCCTTTGCTTCGCTTTAACTTGTTGGCACACTAAGCATCTAGCCACATACTCGGCCACATCTTTCTTCATACCGGCCCAGAAGAAAAACTCTCTTCATGTCTTGGTACATTTTGTCTCCACCGGGATGAATAGTCATTCTTTAACGATGTGTATCATCCAAAATAGCCTTCTTCAAACCCTCATCTTGCGGTACACAAAGTCTACCGTCTCTATGCAACCATCCCCTATCATCTATGGTGTATCTACCCAAATGGCTGGACGACTCCCCCCTTATAAGCTTCTTTACCAACTCAACCAACTGTGGGTCGTCTCGCTGAGCCTCGCCAATCCGCCCCAAAAGAGTAGGCCTAACCTCCAAGGAGGCTAGCAAACCGGGTACAAAGTCAACGGAAGGTCTAAAGTCAAACATAGAATTAAACTCCAAGCTTCGCCATTCCACAAACAATGGACTCAAAGACAGCCTTTTTCTCCTTAAGGCGTCTTCCACCACGTTACCCTTGCCAGGGGTATACGCTATCTCAAACTCATAGGATGCTAAGAATTCCATCCACCTTTGTTGTCTTAAGACAATGCGCTCAAAGAGTCTCCAACACTTCCCTAAGATGTAGGGCATGCTTTTCTCCACTTCTAGAGAAAATCAGGATATTCTCCCATGCAAAATCGTTACAACTATCCATCTCTCACGCAGACCACCCTAATCGAACTCGACATCCCCCAAATGCAAGCCCCAAAGGCCTAAACCAATATCAGACAAACACCCAAGGGATACCTCCTTCGAATTCAGACGACCTACGTGAGATGATACTAGTAAAACGGCTAAATAATTAAGCCCTTGTCCAACTCTGGATGTCCTTGCCAGTCTCGCTCCAAAACCACCGTTTATCCCATAACGGGCTTTGCTCAACCTATTGAGCACATGCGAAAACTTATTTCGCTCCTAGAAAAGACCAAGATGTCATCCACCAAGATCATCACGAACTTATTTAGGTACTCCCTGAACACCCTTCTCATCAAATCAACAAAGTATGCGGAGGCGTTCGTCTAACCAAATGGCATCACCAGCCACTCATAAAACCATCCGGAGTCCTAAAGGCAATCTTCTCTATACTATCCTCAGCCACTCTCAACTGACGAAACCCCGTGGCTGAGTCCAACTTGCGAAAATACTGAGGCGCCAACCAACTGATCAAAGAGATCATCAATCCTCGGTAATGGGTGTCTATTCTTCTTTGTGAGTTTATTTAGTTCTCTTTAGCCTACACAAAGTCTGAGGGACCCATCCGCCTTCGTAGCAAAAACTACTGGAGCACCCCACTCCGATATACTTTGTCTTATGGACCCCTTCTCAAGCAACTCCCCTACTTGCTTATGGAGTTCCTTCCTCTCGCGAGGAGCCATGTGGCGCACTGGTAAAGATACAGGTTTAGCATTGTCTACCAGATATATTCGAAAGTCAATCTCCCGCTCCAGAGGTAAGCCCTTCACCTCCTCAAACACATCCGAGTATTCCCGGACCACTCTAACAGATCGCAAACTCTCGACCGACGTGTCAAGCGATTCTAGATAACTTAGCATAACAGATTCCATGGGATTACAAGAGATCTCGAGAGTGTTACCCAAGCGGGTCATAAGCCTAACAACTCTCCCTTCAAAATCAAGAACGGCACCCCTACTGGATAACCAGTCCATGCCCAAACTAACCCATAGCCCATGAAGCCCAAAAAGCATCACATCTAAACTCAACGCTAAGTATAGAAACTTTCAAACCCAAACACATCATGGAGCCCCAATTGGGTTTGAAACAACTAAGGGATCATCTACCAAACTGGTGTCTAAGTGCAATGACTCAACTAACAATGATGAGATAAACGAACTCGATGCGTCAGAATCTAATAAAGTTCAAACCGGATAATAAAGAAATCCAAATTCCAACCTAGACGGTCCTATCCCCATCTGGTACACTAGCCGCGAGGGAATACAACTACCCTCCAGGAGATTCCATACCTTGCCCATGCCCCTTTGGACAATCCTAATACGGTGTCCCATTCCTCCAAAAGGATAACTACTCGCCTTCTTCTTCCCATTCTCCACTCGTAACCTCCCACCAATGAGGTTTCATCCTTCATTAACCAAACAACTATTTGAGCCTTCCTCCCATCGTCTATCCAATAGATACCTACCAGTCCTCCTCCTTCTTGAACCAACTTCTAATCCGACTAATGTCTAAGTCCCTTGAAGTGGTTTTCCGTTCTTATCTATCTTAGAAAGGTCATCTATACGCGGAGGGGAAACTCAAAACGAGAGAGGAAGAGATTCAAAACGGAGAATTCGAAAGATATAGATATGGCTATTGGGGATTATGCTTTTCTTTCAAAAACTTTTCTCTTAAAAGACAGGTTTTTGAAAATACTCCTTTCAAAAATATTCTTAGAAAATAGTTTTTCTAAAATTTTTATCTGTTCTGGTAACCTTAAGCTCTGATACCACGTGTAACAACCCACACCCGCTACGGTCACTCACTAAGGGAATGCCATAACATCGGTGGAGTATTTTAAGTGAATATAGAACAGAAAAATTACAACAAGACAGATATAAGTAATACTTGAGAATTTAAAACATCATTTCATTTCAGCGGAAAGTAAAACATGTTTGGTTACACCAAAACCATAAATAAGAGTCAAGTACATAATATCCATCCTGATAAAAACGAAAGTACATAATCCCACTACATAACCTAATAGCCATAATAGAAAAGATAAACTGAGCTTTACATCCACGGTCCAAGCTCCAAAAGATAGATAAAGCAGTCTGATCAAAGCCCACTAGTGCTAGGCCCACTCTGAAAACCTGAGGGTTGGGAAAAAAAGATAAAGAAACAACGGGGTCAGACATAAGCCTGAGTGAGTCCTATAACCCTAACAATACAATCATTAAAATAATTAGGGTATGATATAAACAAGGTACGGTACCTCTGGGGATAATGACTACACTAAGTAGCCAACTAAACACAGGATGTACTAAGATAACCGAAAAGACGCATTTATCCACCCAAGGATAATTACTGGATTACACCACCCTAGATCTACCCACCCAAGGGTAATTCCTACACTACACCACACCAGTCATTCCTAACTTAAAGGTTGATCCCACCCAAGGACTTATAAAATTAACTTAATAGTTCTCGCGTACCCCTAGGTGACTAAGTAGACGCCTCGGGGCCCTACAATCCACTAGGTGTACACACTACTCCCCATTCGATCGGCTCCCTAACGTAGATACCCGTGCTGGCCCCACCGTGGGGTGTACCATTCCCCAACGTGGCAACCTGATAAAACTAACGGTGCACAGCTTATATCTACACGATGCAACAACGTCTTATTTACCAGCCCGGGTCCACACACGCATATGAAACCCGTTGGTCATGCGTTGCCACCGCTAACCCATTTTGGCCTCTTATAGTCAAGCCCAATATGCGTGTCCCGTCACTCGACTAGAGTCGAGCCCACTATGATACGTTTGGGATATTGGTTGAAATGGGCCCCCACAAGCTACCACCTAAGCTTGTTATTTTATCTAGTGTATCCCACTTAACCCCTTTTTTAATCATGCCCACCTACATGTTAAGGTTTGGTTAAGTCATCTAATCATATATCAATTGCCACTTAAGGCACCCACTAGATTTCCACATGCCACCCAAAGCACTTACTTAACCCTTTACCCATGTTTAATTACATGTTCCTCTTTGGTTAAGTATTCTAATCGTATTTTCTATTGCCACCCAAGGCAACCCACTAGATTTCCACATGCCACCCAAGGCACCCACTTAACCCCTCATGTCCCTCTACATGCTAATATGGTTAAGTGTTTCTTAATTAATTAAGATCATGACCTCATAAAGACCTCTCACATTAGACCATCTTTTATGACTGCTGGATATGCCGGTTGGTTCCGGGCAGACTTCTGTCATAAAAAGGTCTAACCTCGTGTCTTTACTTTAATCACGTATTTAATTTATGACTAAGACCTCTCACATTTGGCCAATCATTTGTAGCTGCTGGATGGCCGGTCGGTTCCGGGCAGACTTCCGCTACAAAAGGGTCCAACCTCGTGTCTTAGTTGATTAATTACACCTAATTAATCACCCCTCCTAATCTGAATTAATTATGCCTAATTAATTACACATTTTTAAGAATATGGGTAGACCTAACTCAATAGGTAAATTCCCAATTCCATAGTATGGGTAGACCTAACTTAATAGGTAAATTCCCAACTCCATAATATGGGTAGACCTAACTTAATAGGTAAATTCCCAATTACGTCCATTTAATTTGTGGTATGATTAATCATACCCATTTCACATCATTTTATTAACATGCATATTAACCCCATCGTTCCCCACGTAGTTCGTTCTCATAACACGACATAATAAAGGGAAGATTCATCACAAAGGTCATGGGTTTAGCCAACATAGCATGTAACTTTATCATGGGTTCAAAAGGTGTCAACTTGCATATATGAACATACATTAAACCCAACTAGTATTTAACCCAAACTTGCATTATGCATATCATAAAAGAGACAACTTGCATATGAACTTGCACATAAACTTGCATATGAACTTGCATCATAACTTGCATATGAACTTGCATCATAACTTGCATATGAACATGTATCATAACTTGCATATGAACTTGCATCATAACTTGCATATGAACTTGCATCATAACTTGCATATGAACTTGCATCATAACTTGCATATGAACTTGCATCATAACTTGCATATGAACTTGCATCATAACTTGCATATGAACATGTGTCATAACTTGCATAACATGCCATACTTAGAGACAAACTTGCATATATTATGCATATCATAAAAAGAGACAAACTTGCATAAAACCAAACACTTAGCATGCATAAAACCAAATACTTAGCATGCATAAAACCACATACATAGCATGCATAAAACCAAATACTTAGCATGCATAAAACCAAATACATAACTTGCATAACATGTTACATATAGACTTGCATATAATCTCCCATATAGCTTGCATAACGGGTTACATATGAATCAATGTTCAACATAGTGTTTTGCATCATAAAACATAGCATTAAACTTGCATATAGCACACAACATACACTATCCTAAACTTGCATAAACACATTGATTCCACAAACATAGCCATATCTTATCATAATCAATTTAACAATTGATTGTTAAGTCTATAGAAACTCACCACTAAACTCCAATAAGCAAACCCTTGCCACAAATCACCCAAAAACTCTAGCCTTGAACATAAAGCTTGCAACTTGATGATGAATGCAAGCCAATGATCACTCATATAACTCAAAGATGCTTGTATGCACATGAAAGCCTTCATAGAAATAGTTTAGAAATAGGATGGAGGGTAGGGTTTTGAGTGGAGGCCATGATCATAGAAAATTTTGGCATAGTTTAGTTAGGAGATAGGATTATGACCATTTAGGGCTAGCTTAGGGTCTTATTTATAGGATTAGGCAAGTGTTTTAGGCCATTAGATTAACCCTAAATTAGATTAGGACCCTTAGATTTCGGAACCTTCCAGAAACCAGCCCTAAGACCAAGACCAAACCCCAAACTGGTGCACCAGGCCAGCCAGAAAGCTGTGCAGGTTTCTGGCTCGACACGGGCGCACTTCCCAAGTGCGCCAGTGTAAAAATGTGTTGGCGCACTTCACAAGTGCGCCAGTGCATTTTTGTGTTGGCGCACTTCACAAGTGCGCCAGTGCATTCTGGCTAGTTTTTCGGTTTTTCTGCCTAACTTCGTTCGTCCATATCTTCTTCATACGGACTCCGATTTTCGAAAACTCAGACTCTATTTCGCGTATTTTTCCGAGACGAACGCAATGGTGCAACCCGTTTCCCCTAATTCCCACATCTGGGATTAGTTATTCTTTAATTTGTGAATTTTAGCATTAACTGAAATTCGGGGTGTTACAATACCTAACTTGGGTTACTGCTGAAACGGTTCCCTCGTTACCAGGATTTTATAGTCAAACATGTCAAGCGGTTAAGTGTCTGTATTAACCTAACCCCACCCATCAATTCTTGTTAACATGTTGAATTTGGTTAAGTGTTATAGTTGACTTAACACTACCATCTGTCCTTAGCCTCTTAGGAGCACCTGACCACTCACATTAGACAGGTATTGTTACGGTTACTGGATATGTCGGACGGTTCCGGGTAGATTTACACCGTAGCTCAGTCTAACCTCGGGTCATTATTGGGCTCACTGCTTAACCACCCACATTGGATAGGTATTGTTGTGACTACTGCAGAGTCGGGCGGGTCCGGGCAGGTTTACATCCCAACTCAATCCAAGCTCGGGTTAAGCATATCATGTTTTCTAAATTTACATATTTTATTACTTCTCAATTATATGTAAATGTCATATCTTTTATTCTTGGGTATTTCAATTCATACCGCTTAAATGTCATTGTCGTTGGCATGTGCCAACCATGCCAAAATATATTTTTCATGTTTTACACCCAACGTTATTGCCCCCGTTTGTTCGCAACATTGTAACGTGTGTTGGGCTTGTTACAATTCAGCCCAACTTTATAAACGTGAGAAAAAGGGGAAGTCAAGAACATGTAATACATAAAGGTGTGTGGCGCATGAACTTGCAATTTAGCGATTCAACTAACATATAATATGGGTTATGTGAACTTGCATTCAAATCAAAGTATAACTAAGTAGGTGACATATGAAATGGCATAGTTTAGGCTAATACAAACTTGTGTTTAAACATGTTGAACTTGGCATAACGTCAACCACAAAACTAGCATGTTGTATATTCACCAAAATGTCCAATTTTAACATCTAATCACATAGCCTATTTCAACATGAACTTGCATAGTTTATGAAACCCAAACGATACTTAACATAGATCCAATTATACTTGCAAATAAACATGAACATGCATAGTTTATGAAACCCAAACGATACTTAACATAGATCCAATTATTCTTGCAAATAAACATAAGAATGATATCATAGGTTTTGGGTCATGTAGGCATAAATGGTTTCAAATCTAGAACATGTTTACATAAGCCTTAATTTAGACTTAGTGAATGTGTATAGCCCATGCCATAGGCATAAACATAAAGGGATCAAATTCTAGTTTTTGCCACAAACTTGCAAGTGCCATTGTTTTCATATACAATTGTTTAATAGGCTTGCACCAATCAATTTATGCCACAAACATCAATATACAAGTCATGATAGAACCACTACAATACACAGAATTTATACAATAACACAATTCTATTTTCATTTACATCGAATCACATCACAGTTTTTATTCATATTCTGAAAGGTCACTATACTTACAACGAATGCAGAATATTGAATTCTGGATTCTGAATTCTGAAATTGAGATGCGCTCCTTTGGGTAGACTAACGTTGCGTTGGTTAATTTTGATTAAACTTTAATCTTCATCTTAATTTGATACGTCTCTTAGGCTTTTCTCTCTTGACGGCTATGCTCAATTCCTCCTTGGCAGCATGACGACTCCTTTCTTATTTTTTTTGTGTGAATTTTCAGTTGAGACTTAGGGTGTATTTATAGATTTTTAAATTGTTTTGAGCCGTCAGATGAAGACAGGAGCAATCTAGGCCATGCAAAGTTCAAAGAGCCAATCAAGAGGTGACACGTCAGCCTTAGTGACACACAGAGCCACAGAAATTCGAGCCAGAGCCAGACCCAGCCAGGCAGGTCGACCAGGCAGGTCGACTGGCAGGTCGACACCCAGGTCGACCTGGAGAGGCCAGGTCGACACTATGGTCGACCTGGTCTCTGGGCGGGAATTTTCCCGCCTAGCCCAGTTTGAACCTGAAATTCGAATTTCGAATTTTAACTGAGCTGTTTGAATTTAAATTTTATTCTATAACTTCTGAAGGCCATAACTCTTTCATACGGAGTCCGTTTCGCGCAAACTCGGACTCTATCTCAAGCAGAATTCCGAGACGAACGCAATGGCGTAACCCATTTCCCTTAATTATTTTATTTAGAATTAATAACACTTTAATTTGTGAATCTTAATGTTATAGAATTCACGGGATGTTACAGACCTTATAGGTAAGAACAAGTCATAAACCCGATTTAGGAAAATAGTTGTCCGTATCTACTCCAGTTTTGCGATTTGAAAATAAATAAATTGCAAGATAAGACGAAAAAGAAAAGCTACAACAAAGAAAATTTTCTTATGTGTGATGTGTTTGGATAGGAAAATAGGAAATCTTTATACATTGTTTCATTAAATCAAAGTATGGATGGAAAATGGTATATAAAAGAAAAACAGAAGGTGTGAAATTTTTCATTTTCCACCTTTTGTAACATAATAAATCAAATTTAGAAAATTAGATTTTTCTAAAATTCGAAAAATAAAGTTGGTTGGTAGGATTTGGATGCAAAAATTGGATGAACTATGCTCTTACTCAGTAAGAGTGTGAGAAAATTTGGATGAAAAAGCATTCTGATTTTCAAAATATTGCATTCATGTAGAACTGCAAGCATATCTAGGATGTGAGCATCATATTTTAAAAAGGATTTTTGAGAAATTTGCACACACATAGGAGGTACTGCTTAGGCATACATGCATTATTTTGTTGTGTTTCACTTTGCACAAGTGCACAAAGTTTGCTATAAATGGATGCACACATGTACTATGCGAGGGGTTAATTGATTTTACCCTTATTAAATTTCGGGGACAAAATTTTCTAAGGGTGGAAGAATGTAACACCCCGTATTTTAAGATAATAAAATAATAATAACTTAATTAAATAATGAGAATTATGTAAAACGGACTGCACCATTGCATTCGTCTCGGAATTCTAGTCAAGATAGACATCTGGTTTTGGTAAAACGGACATCATATGAAAAAGCTATTAAGCCTAGAAGTTTGTATACGCATAAGATAGATATATGTATATAAACAAATTAAAATGTAAAATAAAGAATAAAATAAGGATTGCATGTAATAAATACATGCATTGAAAAAAAATGTAATGCTTACATTGAAAGAAAGAAAGGATTGGTTGCATGCAATTTAAATATGTTGCATGCACTGATTTGCAAACATAATGCATTAACATTAAAAGAAAAAGATTCATGCAATGGTTTAATTTAAGTATTGTAACTAACATGAAAAAGAGAAGTAAGGAGAGAACAATAATTATAATTGTTCTAAGACTTATTAAAAAAAGACTTCATAACCCAGTTGGTTAAGGCATTGGATTTTAACATAGAGGTCGGGGGTCCGAATCCCGGCGGTGGCATAATTTTTATCTTTGTTTTAGAGAGGGCAAACTGAACATGCAAATGTATGTACTTATACAAATTCAAATTTTGAAAGGATAAGAATGTACATATAAGGAAATAAAGAAAATATATGTATATATATGAGAATATATATATATATATATATGCATAAATATATGTATACAAAAGATAAAACTCAAGATAAGTCTACAGTTAATGAAATATGGCAAGAATAAAATAACGGTGCAACATCGTTTGAATTTTGAAAATAAAACGAAAATTGTGCATATATATACACACGCGTAAAATGGTCGGTAGAGGAATTGTATACATATAAGAATATTTCATGTGAATAAAACAGTTAAATAAATTCCAGAAATTTAAAAGTTCAAAAATCAAATTTCTGCCCCAAAACAATTCAAACATTCGAAATTCAAATTTCAGCGCCAAATCAGCTTGCGAGACCCAATGCTGATTCAACACTGCCTGTACGATAAGATTTGGTTAGATTCATTTGTCAACCTGGACCATTTTCTTATCTAGGTTTAATGCTGACTCAGCGCTACGTGTACGATAAGGTCTTGAGCACCTATAGATAAGACCCTAGACCTAACCCTAAACATCATAATTCGGCGGTTGCGCTGGAGCTCTGCCATGGCTCCCTATCTCTCTCTCTTCTCAAATCTGTTCTGAAATTAAAATATTAGCCTAGGAGGATTATGAATTCAGATCTCGAAGAGGGAATCAACGATAAAAGAAAGATTATCGAATCATGAAAGCAAGGTAAACCTCTAAGAACCAATCTATTTAAATTATTTCTCTTTCCCTTCTCTTTTCATGAAATAATAAATCCATGGTCATTAGGTCATGAATCAAATTTAAGGGAAAAGGAAAAGCATGGATGATATAACGGATCAGATCCAAATTTGGGGAAAGCTTAAAGGTGAGTGGGTTTAAGTTATAACCTTTAGATAATGTTATGACTATCGTTTAGCATTCCTCTTTTTAATAAATTTTGAAATGGCCAGTTTAATTATAAATTGCTGTTGTAATGAATTGAAATGTTGATATGAATATGTCAGGAAATTCCTATGTTGAATTGGCTAAGTTATTGAATGTTTGCATATTGGAAAAAATAAACTTGTTAGGATATGAATAGCCAATTCAGTGATTGTACTTACATGCTTTACTTGGGACATATTATTGATTGAACGACATGTTAAAATAATTACCCGATTGAATGTTTACATGTTCTAGTAGAACTAAAAATATGTTGTTAATGACATGCGACAAAATATAGGCAAAAACTGGACCATATGTAAATTAGATTACTGTAACTATATTACAGTAAAAAGGATAATTCGTCTAAAATTTTCATGTAATGAGCATAACATATATTATGTTTTGATATTTAGTTTGGAAGCGCAATTTGATATGAACATAACTGATTAAATGAAAATGAATATGCCTTGGATTACAATTAGAAATTGTAAATACACTTATGGCCCGAGGTTAGGTTGCATTAGTGGCGGAAGTCTGCCCAGACCCGACCGGCATATCCAGCAGCCACTAATGTTGAACCTAATGTGAGAGGCCTAAGTGCAAGAATTAACAACATGTGCTAAGACACGAGGTTAAGTCAGCTTGTGGTTGAAGTCTTCCCGGACCCGCTCGGCAAATCTAGCATCCATAAGTGTAGGCTTAATGTGAGAGGTCTAGTGCTTATATATAAATAAATATATGTATATAACAAGATATGAATAAATGGCAAGGATGGTAATTAAATGTCTAACTCAGAAAATAAGAAAGGAAGGGATGTAATGAACTGAGTTAGTGTGATAAGCGGAAAAGTGATGTATTTCCCTAAATGGCTTATTTATGAAAACGTTGTTGCAAGTAAGCCACAATAAATATAGAAAAGTAAAGAAATTACTTGCTACCATGGATTTAGATGGGAAAACGTTATGAAAATAAATCATTGATTCCTTCTATCAAGCTGATAAGGTGCATGAAGTATTTTCCTTAATATAATAAGGAACATATATTACAGAGAATGAAGAATAATGGTTTACAACAGTAAATGGTTTAAAAGGGGAATGATAATAACCTATTATAAATATAACATTAATGAAAATGTTGTATAATAGGTAGACTTGTCCTAGGGACAAGTGAATATTATAACTTAGGTTATAATAAACTAGTAAGGGAATCAGATACCTGGTGAATTAAGTTAAGTGACCTTAATTGTAAATTAAGTAATTAGAAAGGGGTAAACCTAAAACCAGTTAAGAAAAGGGGAAAAATATATTGTACTTAATTATAAATTAAGTAGTCTCGGAGTATGAAACCCGTTGGTAAGAATAACATGTTTAGACTTGTCCTAGGGACAAGGAGAAATTATAACATAGGTTATAATAAATGGGTAGAGAAACTTATTAATGGGACTTAGTTAATAGGACTAAGTTAATAAGTAAACAATGATAAGTCGTATTGACGACATAAAGTGGAATTATGATTAAATGAGAGAGGATGAGGAAAACTTATGAAATGAAATAAGTTATATATAATCATAAATGGTAAGTAACATGTTGATTGGAAACATGTGAATTAGATATACTTAATTACATATTAAGTAAAACATATTATTGAAACCAAACAAGAATATAAAAGGGATTGTGGATCACAAACCTTGGCCCACAATCTAGAGAATAACATGTTGTAAGCTTATTAATAAACTTAAATGAATTAAGTTGTATGACTGAAATTAATAAGCAAGAGAAACTTGGTAATTTGAATAAGAATTCAATTTTAATTGGAATAACCAAGTTAACTGGAAACCTGGTGAGGTGAGGCAAGCGCGTAATAGAATGTTTAGACATAGGGTCTAACAACATGCTAAAGTAAGGCGCTTAGACCAGTCCGTACGGTTGATTGTGAATAATCCAACAGGTTATATCATCAGGTGTTATAAGGCACGAGGGGAGCACACATTCATCTGATTGTTTGACGGCTCCATAGGACTGGAAGGGGAAGCACGCGGCTTCCGAGGACGTAGGGTGCTCTTGGTATTCCTCTATGAGTGGCAGATGATCTGCCTATACTCACAGAGGTTAGGTCTGCGTAGGTGAACCAATGAGTATGCCTTGATTGCAATAATAAGGGGCAATCAAAAGACTAAGATGGACCAGTGTGATTCAGCGAGACCAGTTAGTGCCCTGTGATAGCAACTCATCGTCTACTTACCATCTTTAGTCAGTACGTAAAGCGGAAAGGCGGGAACTGCAAAAGACCATATACTTTGCTATCTAGTTACGGGTGAGGTTGGCCAATAGGTTTGAAGGGCATAGGGGGCCGGGGTTAAGTTCTCATTCTTGATATTCTTGGGTGCCTTTCATTAGTTGAGGGAGGGGTCTTATGGGAACATAGCCACTGTAAAAGCAGACCTTAGCATCTGCAATCGGTAGATATCTAAAAGCTCCTGATCGGGTTCTGTATTTCTTGATTAGCCCTGCCACGGGACTCGGGCGCACATATAGAGAACATGTGCAATAGACATCGAGAACGATTGATGATACGTATGTGGAAAAGTCAAGGTACACTCATGTTGCTCTGGGTGGTGTATCATAAGACTAGAGGGCAATATTCGAGGATGGAACCTAACTCGATCGAATGGTTCAAAGATGGCAGTCCGAACGCTTATGTAATATAGAAGTAGTGGTTCTTTGCTGACGTAGCGTTGACATATATACAGGAATCCGTACGACATTCGGGCATAGGATTGGGGACCGCTATGTTCCTGCAATGATACGGTGGAGACCGTGCGAGTGGGGTACCATGGGGTGTATCTTAATATTGAGAGATAGATACATATACTGTATCAGGTTCTTTAGGAAGTAAATGGGTACGACGTGTGTGTAAGCCTTGAGTGCTGCTATCCCAAGTAACCTAATAAATAAGAAAATATGATTGAACGGTATATGTAATTTTATCCAAAGTGTATAGTTTAAATCCAGTCACCAGAACTTTTGTTCTGACCCCCTCCTCATAACACACTCGCAGGTTAGATTGTGGCAGAGACATGATAGATTTGGATACTGGTTAGGCAGTATTAATAATACAATAAGGCTATGTTTTGATTATACTATATTTTATCCTTTTCGCTGTGAGATATTTTTCTAAGCTTTGACATGTTTTATGTCTCTGTCTTTTCTGCAGTATACCAAAGAAAACCAATCCGAGTTTTGATAGATTGGAATTTTGCAAAAAATTCGGTCTATCGAAATTGGGGTTGTCACAATATAACCATACAACCAATAGTCATTCAAGTTCCTAAACTATCACACAAGCATCCTTAATAATAGTAATTATCTAAATAGAACATATATATAGCAATTGTAATGAAATAAGTTTTCAAATAATCTAAGTCTAGTAGTGTGGTCAAAATAACGCATAAATAGGAAAATAGCGCATAATAGCATGCAACCAGTAAAAAATGTGAAAATTAGGCTAAATCTACATAAATCACTATATAATCATTTTACTTTTTATTTACAAGATTCAATTATCCTAATATTACATTTTGTAAATGAATATCAATTTAAAATGTCAAATCTATACAGTGAGAGATACATCACTGACCTGAGTCTAATCAGCCCAAGCAGGCTCTGAAGCATAGAGCTTGTCAATACGAGTCCAACGAAAGAAACCGTGTCCAGTTGCGACCTCGCACACAAAAGTTATAAAAGATACAAGTTTCATAATCTACTTAAACCACTATATAATCATTTTACTTGTTATTTACAGGATTCAATTATCCTAATATTACATTTTATAATTAAAAATCAATTTAAAACGTCAAATCTATGTTGTGAGATATATCACTGACCTGGGCTTAATCAGCCCAAGCAAGCTCTGAAGCATAGAGCATGTCAATACGAGTCCAACGGAAGAAACCTTGTCTAGTTGCGACCTCGCACACAAAAGTTATAAAAGATACAAGTTTTAAGACAATAAAATAATTACCTTAATATTAATTAATTTACTAATCACCTTTCTTAGCGCTAATTCATCTTCTCCATCATGCACACTACAAGCAACTCCAAACCCACTTCTTCCACTTCTCTCTCCTCAGTTGCTAGCTCGTCTTACAGCGATATTTCGAACTGACAAATCTGACATTCTTATGTTCACGAGCTCATCACTCTCAAGCACAAATGGAAGGGTTCGACATCCTCCTCTGGTTTGCATCCAAAAATGTCGTGTGCATCCCCTTATTATCGCGATTTTTCTCGATGGATTGGACATTGGTTCGACGACATAAGAAGGTGCTAGATGCAAAGAGAAACACTATTACCACCTCCATTCTGTGAATCGTTTCCTAAATCTCCAATTGCATCCAACCCTAACTTGCTATGACCAAGTCATCTTCTGATATTGGCTGCGGTAGTCGATCTCGAGCACATGGGACTAAAGCTCTCTTCGATTTGGACTTAACAATATTTATTTCTTGATTTTTAGTGGCTTAAATCTCTCAATTTTCATTTTTGAATCAAAGATAATGAAGGAGGATATGTTTATTTAAGCTACAGGTAGAAAACAATGGAACAGAAGATGAATAGTGCATAGCCAATATCATTCAAGGCTTTTGGATAATTTTATATTTAATTCGCAAATAAGGCCCAAAACCCACAATCTCCCATCAACACTTGCCGCCTGCCATCACTATATAAAATCATCCTTTGAAAATAATAAGATTAGTCTCGAGGCCTAAATCGATCGTATGTGAAAGTTAGCCTTTAAAGCCCAAATTGCATTGTCAGTTTCTTACAGAAATTGATGCATGTTTAATTCATACATGGTCGATCTGTACATCTGATCGCTATGAAACTTGACGGCATGCATCAACTTTCCAGGATGATTTCAAAAATATAATATTCATCGAAATCTGACACTATACATCTGGGACGACTATCTACGCATATTCTGAAATTCATTTGACCACGAACCAATCTGAATTCAAAATATAACGATCCATATATGTAACAACCTGCATTTTACATATCCAATGATTGTAAAATATTTTTATTTAATTACCGAGGGTCGGATCATTCTCATATTTTTTGTATGTTGGTTAAGGGGATGTGAGACATGTCCATAATTTTTAACCGTTTTATTTCTAAACATTTTTCCTTTGTCAGTTTTGTAAAGGGGATAACTTCAAGTGCTGAGATCGATTTCATTGGAAAGGAAATGGTGTTTACAATTCCATAGATTGGTCATATTAAAGATTTAGTTCAGCAGTTTGGGAGGAATCGCTATTTTTGTGTTATACAATTTCTGGATAGTATAACTAATCATTAGTGGGATGATTTGGTGTGGATCATTAGTGGGCTAGTTAGAGGCTATAAATAGGGGGTTAGGGACTAGGAGAAGGGGTTATTTTCTTAATATCTCATTTGATTGGAGTTTGTGATTCCCCTAGTCAAATCAAATACATCTCTCCACTATTAAAATCTTAGAGCTACATAAGAATATTGAAGATTCAGATCAAGGAAGGCTAGATCTACATCAAGAGAGAGTATATAGCATCAAATTGAGAGAGTGGAAGATCGTTCTTCGCTATCCGGATAAGTTGTTTTCAAGCTATTTTGAAGAGTTGGAGAGTGATAAGCATCTCTCACGCGGATTCAATCAAGCATATGGGTTTTCATCATTTCAAGTTGTATTCATTTAGATCTACATCATGGTATCTATATTTCATTCGAATCACAATAGGATCTAATCTTGCAACTTAAATCGGCAAATTTCATGTTTTAATTCTATTTTTATTCAAGTTAGATCCATTTACTGGTTCTTTTAATTGTTTAATCATGATTGAAGGATTATATGTAATTGTATGATGATAATCGTTGTTTAGTGTTGTTGATTGTTGCCTGTATTTGTTGTCGGCTTGTTGGTTGAAATCAAGATGGTTTCGATCGAGTTTGGCAAAGTTTTTGATGGATTAGAAACTATGAATCAGGCATAGTCAAGAAGGTATGAATCGGGTGAGTTTTGGCATAGATCAGGTGAGATTTGGATGGGTCGGAAGGTTTCTGGACACGATAGCATTTGGCAAACGCTGTAGGAAGCATGGATCGGAAGTGCTATAGACCGAAAAGTTGATGGATCGAAAGGGTGATGGGTCGGATGGATTCTGGACATGATAACATTTACCAAACGCTGAAAAAGCTATGGACCGGATAAGTGATGAACCGGAAGGCATGTTGATGGGTCGGAAGTATTGACAGCGTTTCTGAAACGTTGTGGATCATGGATCGGAAATGCTATGATTTATAAGGCATATTGGCGGACCAGAAGGCATACTGATGGACCGGAAGCATTGACAACATTTCTAAAACACTATGGAAAGCAAAGAGAAATGCCGTAAATCTAAGATTGAGCCTATGGGTCTGAAATGATCTAGGGGATATAATAGTATTTCTGAAACGCTGTAAAAGGCTGAATGAAACATTGTGAAAGGATGAAACACTATGAAAGGCTGAATGCTGTGAAATGCAGTATCAACCAAATAAAGTGTTTATTTGGGTCAACGATGGTCATGGATTCAAAGTGAATTCAAGGAGGAATGATTGAGGTGTTGCGAAGAGTTCATTGATTGTCGTAATGCAACGAATGTTTAGACAACTCAAGATGATTTGAGCTCGTGGATAATGGCTGCTCAAGATGATTTGAGCTTGTTAATGGACATTGATGATGATGACTAGAGATATCGAGGGCCGAATAATTATCGTGGTCGTAGGTTCTGCGGGATCAAAGAAAAGGTATAATAGGGATGCCTAAAATAATAGATGATTAGTCGACTACCCTGGGTAGCGATGAAAGGCTAGATACGTTGCAATGAAAGGCATATGGAGTTTTTTCTGGAGCCCGGGTTTACCATTAGTCCTTGACTGACGACATGATGTTGAGCCAGTCATACGATTAACAATGGTTTCAAGTCAGGATTGGTGATATCTAGAGTCATAGATGATGATTGCTTTACTTGTTTCATCTTGTGTAGATTTTACGACGTCGAAGGAGATATCTCTTGAGTGCTAGTCTGATGTTGGTTTAGGCCTTTGGGGCTTGTGCTTGGGGAATGTCGTTATCGATTAGGATGGGCTATGCTTGATAACTAATTGCCATGAATGTATTGTTTGTTTTCCTATTATGATTGTTTGTAAAGGCTATCACTATATGATGTGGAGAAGACAGGTTTGGGTTCTTCTGTGTTGATGTTGGTAGATTAGTTGATTAATCTACATATTATCATATACTTTATTGATGATGTTAGATTGTTGTTTTATCGCACATTAAGATTGTTTTCTGGCTCAAGGTTTTATGTTTCCTCTTATTACCTTTGGTTGTTCATCCATGTGTCGGATGGGAAAACTGAGTAGCAGGTGACAGGTTGTTGATCTTGATGAGGACGATGCTGCTGAGCAATGACGAGATGGAGACTTACATATTAGTTTTGTATTATCTACTATTTGTTGTTTTCCTACTGCTATGTTGATGTATTCTCCGAGTGACTTGTAGTGTGGCACTTGGTACATACTCTTAATAGTGTAATTTAATGTTGTATGGATATTTCATGGTGATTTGAAAAGTTTAAGATTCTGCTCAATTTTGCTTCGCTATTATTTCATGTTTTATATATTATATTTTAGCCTTGCGCTGTGAGTTATACGTCAGATTTTGCTTGTGTTATCTTACCTTGATGATCGTTCATAGCTGCCTGACACACTTTCCAGCGCAAAATTCCTCTTGTTAAGTGCGGGAGTTATGGGCCATAATCACAATACACTTTCTCTCCATATAACGAATATTCCGAGCTCAATAGAACTGATCCCAAGTCCTGATTCTATAGTTTATGAAAATTTCCATTTTGGAACTGTCAATTAGATAAGTAAAGATTAATATTTAAATAAAATGTCTAAATATCCAACTATTAAAAATGTGGGTTGCTACACATGGTATCGATTACAAGCATCTATAAAAAACCATATGTTTTATGAATGTCTACATAAGACTTCCTCGCAGAGTAGTTAGGATGGTTGTGGTAAGCTTCATTCACAAAGTTCCAAAACATTTCATGGCTGGCAACCATGTCTGTATGCAACATAATGTCATGTCTTCAATCAACATCAGTATATGCTTTCACAAGTGCAGGTAACTATGAAGAAGTCCATTTAATGTCTAACATTTTTTTTGAAGTTTAAGTATACTGTTATCAAGAATGAGGGAAATTATTTATAAGCAGTGGTGTGCAAATAGCAACAATAAAGTGTCATCATAACAAATAGTGAAAGATTTGTTATCAATAACATAATCAGCATTACTACATGTAATGATACTATAAAAATAGCATAATCACCAATAACAACACAATATCTGCGCAACACCATGTATTGGCAATACAACAATACCATATATATAGTAGGTATGACAATGATAATACAGTACTGTACGAGGATAAAACAACAACATCAACAACAATACCATAACGGAAACAACTACAATCAGTCTACATATCATCAAAGTCAATATCATCAAGAACTGCTATGTCATCATCAACATCTCCTTAAGGCCTAGGACTTAGCGCTCCTCATCATCAGTAGTAAGATTGTCAATACAAGCTATCAAACCATTCATACTGCGTTGATGCTCGTCGTATATATCCTGTCTCAACCCCAACTGCATCTGGAATAAATCTTCGTTGGAAAAAGCAGCTAGATCTAGGTGTTGAGTAACCTCTATGCAAAGAATATCGACATATCTATCACCGCCCGTAATTATAAGAGTACCCACCATACTACCATAATCTACTGCCTGGGATCGAAGTGCAAGATAATATAACTGTGTTCTCTGAGTTAAGCATGGAAGCATCGGAGGAACAATACAAGGTCTGATAGTTGAGGATCCAACCAAATCAATGTATTCAACATGAATTATATGAGCCATATGCGATGAAGTGTAAAATCTACGTTGAAATGCTACATAATTTGAACTAGTAATGATGAAGTAACTAGCAGCCACAACTCATGATCTCGAGCATTATCGAAAGCATCACTCTAATACACCATCAAGCAAAGTGTATCTGGTAGTGGATCATCAAGCCTGAAATCCCCATCTCATATCTGCCTCCAACAAAGTTCCCCATAGAACTAGTAACAATTACCGGTGGGCGGAGATGACATCCAAGGAAAATGTCTCGTCGAAAGCAATGCAGCATGAACCATTCTCTTATAGGTCAAATAAGTAGAGCCTTTATAAGGATGCCAAATAAAGCTCTCCTATGTGGTATATAACTCGATTTGATTACGAGCAACTGCAAATATGCAGCGTACTGACCTCCTTGCACAAGTCTTCGGCTCTCATGAGCCCACGTCTTGACTCGAGGAAAGTATTAGGACAAAGCAACATCCATTGTCAGATATCTCACAATTCGGAAGTACTCGCAATACCAGTATTGTAAAACTTGCTAAATACCTGTAATAAACATGTATTTCTCCCTAATAACACACTGATGATTTAAAGAGGGATACGATATGCTAGTATTAGGGTCCCCTAATCATATACAACTGGACGATCAAATGTCAAATCTGCAACTGCTGGTACATGCCTAGTTGGTATTGTGTTTAATAGGTTTGAAAGAAATAAGTTTCCCATCAGACATAGAATAAAGAGTCGTGCTATCTCTAACTGTTTCTTTTCTTCGCCTTGTGTGGTGGTTAAACTTAGGATTGTCTGTATAATATAACTAACTCACAGTTGTAACCCGGGAATCAATCCATCATGGAAGGCAAAATAATGCGGTATGAATGATAAATTGTTAGAGAGTTGATAATGCTTATCGTAAGGTAATGTCTCCCCCAATCATATAGAAAGTCCTGTAGGCAGAGTAATGTAACGATACACATTTTGCCCAACCTTAATCGATCAATTAAAATCGTTCTAAACCTGCATACGTTAATTCTGGGCATACAACACATTAGAATAATAACAACAGGCTTTTATAAACATTATAATAATGTTACATCAGAGTACAGAATATCAAAGTACATCGATAAATAAAATACAATGGAAGACTTATTACAATAAATTAATACAATACACAGCGGAAGACTTTCTATACTCTGGACACAGCTTTAGGCTTTGATCCAGAATCTTGCTCAAGAGATAAACATCTACAAAAAGCTACTCGACTGCCCGTGTGGAAAAGAGGGCACCCGAGTTTGCAAGTGAAACAAACTACAGGTCAGTCATGGGACTGGTATGAGAAATCTAACCTAACTAATCTAATTGTAGGGTTAATCACAGGACCACGCCGCTAACGCGGAACGGGTTCACTCCATTGGATTACCAGTGCATAAAATAAAGTAAATCGTTAAACAACGCAATGCTTTTTAGAAAAACGAAACCATTATAAGACTCAAGTCTCATCACACAATGCAACGCAAACCGGAGGATAGAGTTTTACCTTATAATGGTCAAAAATGCTTGATACGATAAAAACGGATTTGATATTACTATTAGCATATATATGTTTTCAAAAACAATTTCAATCATAATGTATCAATCATAGACGGCATGGGTACCATATATCATGTCGCCATACTAGTTCTACAATCAAAACCGCATGGTGTCATATTGGAAATTGGGTTTCCATCATGAGTCGAGGCTAGGGATCGTCCTCTCCGATTCAAGACACTCTAGAAAATGCCTCAGGACTCGGACGTTGGCGAGCCATTGGATGCAGTAAGGCCGGTCCACACCTACGTTAATGGATTGGCAATTCCTGAACACACGCTTCCCGGTCCTTTTGGACCTTTAATATGACCACTTCCGGCCAATAAGTCCGAGGTACCCCATAATCCGTCATCCACATAAGTATAAAATTCAGGTCTAGTAGGTCACTTACACCACTCTAACTAAAAAGAAACGTGCGCACTCCCTACGGTCCATATCCCGTTTTTGACTCATACCGGGGTGTGAGGCTCGCGAAGTCACGCTATACACAAGCTACTCCTAAACAGGCTATGCTTTGATCATCAACCACAAGGCCTGCTTTTCAACAAAAGCCTTGATCGTCTGCATCTTAGCATGCCATATTGTCAATCCATACCATACCATTGATTCCTACCAATATATAACCTCTAAGCTCGTACGTCTTAGAGAAGGGTGTAAAACACCAAACAGATATATATTTAGCAGAGATCAACAAATACAGCACAAAGGAATACAACGTCAGACATACCATCCATTTACACGTCTGTTCTAGGTCTGAATGAAACCGAAGGAACCTTATTCCTCGCATATCCAAACAATCAACAAATACGTCCGGACGACTAACACTGCAGCCCCTTCAGGGTAGCTACTCCAATCATGGGCGTCAGTAATCCTCATCCATTCGATGTGAAGATCGTCGGTCTTCAATCACCATCTTCAAATCTTCGACTTAAATCATTGTAGTAATTATTTGAAATGAGTTAAGCTCGGTCTTTTCAAATAATCCTCAAATACTTATCATTTTAATCATTTCATATTGCTCAAATCTATTTATAACGATTTATCACTATTTTTATTTATATAAAAATAGCTAAATTAATTTAATGGCGCTTCGGATCGATCGGCGGCCCTGGCGCTGTTTTCCCAAAGTTTGATTTACACATATCTCGAAAACTAACCGTTGGATTTTGACGAGATTTATATTGTTGGAAAGATCTTCCCAAGGCGGTCCTAATAGTTCCAATTTTGGGAAAATCTGACGGTCGGATCTTTCGGTATAACCATTTAAAGTTACGATTTCAAAATGCGAACTACCGCGCGTGTTTCGTTTAAATTTATTTTATATTTATATAAATATAAATATAAACCATTCGGCTAATCTGCTAACGCGTTTAACTCTACATACAAAATAATATTTAACTTTGCATAAAAATTCTAATGTATGTATATACCACAAAAATGATTCTCACCTTCGTTGAAAGTTCTAGTTTATTTTTGGCGAGTCCTTCAAAATAAAATCATGTTTAAATCCTAAAACATGAACATTTCTATTATTCTTTACCTAGCATTAAAAGTGTAGCTTTTTAATGTAAACGTTTTTTATTCCTATTATTTTTATTGCATATGAAATGTCAATAAAAGTGTAACTTTTACTTCTAGTCTTTTTATCGCATCAAAAATAATGATAAAAATATAATCTTTATTTCTACTCTTTTTATCGCATCTAAAATGATGATAAAAATGTAACATTAATTTCTATTCTTTTTATCTAATCTTTTATTTACACCTAAGTTGTAAATATAAATGTAACTTTTATTTCTATGTTTTTATTTACATCTAAACTGTAAATAAAAATGTAACATTCAATTCTATACTTTTATTTGCATCTTAAATGTCAAATAAAATATAACATTCAGTTCTATGTGTTTATCTATATCTAACATGTAAATAAAAATGTACCCTTTTAAATCTATATTTTTATCTACATCTAACTTGCAAATAAAAATGTACTTTTCTATTCATGTTTTTATCTACATTATGAAATGCAAATAAAAATGTACTTTTTAAATATATGTGTTTATTTACAACTAAAATGTAAATACAAGAGTCACTTTGATTTCTATGTTTTTATTTACATCTAAAATGTAAATAAAAATGTAACTTTCAATTTTAAATCCAAATTGAATATTCTATCTATTACCATATTAAAATAATATTATTTCCAAAATATTAATTTTGAAATTAGCTCTTTTAATATTCATTATAAAATGGATAAAATAAATCGATAAATACGTTCGGGTTAAAATGGCGTTGCTATTTAAAACAGATTAAATAGCCCAATTCATTATCTTTTTCATTTATATTTTATACTGGGACAGACCTCCCACATTAAGCCTACGACATGTGGATGTTGGATATGTCGGTTGGTTCCGGGTAGACTTATCCCACAAGTTGGGCTTAACCTCGTGTCAAGGCCCGTTTCGTATTTGCGCACTTAGACCCCTCACATTAGGCCCAACATTTGTGGCTGCTGGATATGCTGGTTGGTTCTGGGCAGACTTCCACCACAAATGTAACATAACCTCGTGTCCAAATACAATTGTAATTTATAATTATAATTATTTCATTGGGAAATATTATTTTAAAACATCTTTTATTTTAAAATATCTTAATTTTAAAATATCTCCTATTTTAAATATAACTTATTAAAATATTCTACATAATAGAAATATGATATTTTTATTTAATTGTAAAAAATACTTTGCTTCCAAATATCCTAACTTACATTTCAATTTTTAGTAAAAATTGAACTTTCCATATTATAATAATATAATAATAAAAATCTTTTCAAAATGTTCAATTCTGCAATCTATCTTTTTATTTTAACATATGACAATTAAAAATGTAATCTTTTAACTTCCTTTTTATGGTAACTTTTTAACAATAAAGATATAATCTTTTTAATTGTCAATATCAAAACCATCATTTAATTATCTAATTGAATATTAGATTAAGATATTCTTTTAATCCTAGATTGGAATGAGACCCAACAATTTTCATATAATTTAGTTACATGGATTTCAAACAGTGCATTAATTCCATAATAATGACAAAACATTCAAATAACAGCCAAAATGCAATTTACAAATAAACACAAGGGTGATGTGTAGTCAAATATCAACCCAAGACCCGTGTGGGGTTTCAACCAATACAAATTCGAATAATATATTATTAATTGTGCTTTTGGACGATGTGTGAAAACTTATCGTCCAATCAATATAAACAAGTCAGGAAACTTGTTGTGGCAGTGTAAACATGTTTTTGGAAAATTAAAAAGTAATAACATTATTATAACATGCTACATGATTCCAATTCCAAATATTTCACCATACAACATCCAAATCAACATTTATCCAACAAACAACAATTCCAACCCGGATAATTAATTTAAATTTATTTATAAAATAAATAACTATTCAGAAATTTGAGTGAGATAAAAGTTCTCACATTAAAATATGATTTCTAATGCTTCAATATTTTTATGTTTAATCATCCTAACATGTCAAAAAAAGAAGAAGATATTCTTATCATAACATATCATTTTCTAATTAAAATAATATTCTTTTATTTCCACTCTTTTTATTGTACAATTTGACAATAAAAATATAATCATTTTGTATTCATCTTTAATTATAAAAATGTAAACTTTTCTACTCTTTTATCACATTATATAAAATGTAATCTTTCTATTCTTTTAAATGACAGAAGTGAACATTTTTATCTCATTCTAATTAAATGACAAGAATGAATGTTTATTCCATTCTTTTTAAATTTGACAAA
The DNA here is from genome assembly GCA_030737875.1 of Allium sativum. Taxonomy (NCBI): domain Eukaryota; kingdom Viridiplantae; phylum Streptophyta; class Magnoliopsida; order Asparagales; family Amaryllidaceae; genus Allium; species Allium sativum. The sequence continues at coordinate 537,121,368 of CM060913.1, read as the reverse complement.
CTTGATTTAGATCTAATCTTATAATTAACATAAATGTTAATTATCACAATATGATAACAAATGACAAATAAAGAATAATTTATTAATATACAAATTTTCTATGTATTTCAATGACAAATGAGTATTTATTTATGAACAATTTACCAAGTATATTTATGACAAATAAATGAATATTTATTTGTAAACAATTTACCATGTATATTAATGACAAATAAATGAATATTTATTTGTAAACAATTTACCATGTATATTAATGACAAATAAATGAATATTTATTTGTAAACAATTTACCATGTATATTGTTTACAAATAAATGAAGACTTTCTATACTCTGGACATAGCTTTAGGCTTCGATCCAGAATCCTGCTCAGGAGATAAATATCTGCAAAAAGCTACTCGACTGCCCGTGTGGAAAAGAGGGCACCCGAGTTTGCAAGTGAAACAAACTACAGGTCAGTCATAGGACTGGTATGAGAAATCTAACCTAACTAATCTAATAATAGGGTTAATCACAGGACCACGCTGCTAACGCGGAACGGGTTTACTCCATTGGATTGCCAATGCATAAATAAAGTAAATCGTTAAACAACGCAATGCTTTTTAGAAAAATGAAACCATTATTATGATGTTTATAAAAGTCTGCTATTATTGTTCTAATGTGTTGTATGCCCAGAGTTAATGTATGCGGGTTTTGAATGATTTTAATCGATCTAGCGATCGATTAAGGTCGGGCAAAATGCATATCGGTACAGGTAATGTCAAAACGGCTGAAGCCTAGCTATCCAAACTCAATATAAAACGTTTGGATGGTCTTCCACCAATAGGAGGCCAACACACCATTCAACTGAACATCCAAATTTAAAAGGTTTGTTATACCTAAAAAAAATTATTTTGCTATTAAATGAAGCTATTTTAAAGTGTGAAATAATCTGATGATAATTAAGTGAACACATTGTAATGAAATCATCAACTCTCATTCTACCGAGAAATGTATGTATAATGCTTTATGTATCATAACTGCAAACCAATGCATATATAAGAATAATGCTTGGCAAAAGCCACACTTTCCATCTTGGCGTACCTAATTATAAATGGGTCGATACTTAACTTTCTAATCTAAAAAAAAGTAACTATTATTGGTAAATAAAAATTCAACAACTTACAGGATCTTCGATGTGCGTGATTATGTGTTCCTTGTCATTGAGAGGTACATGGAAATTGCTCACTAGTTTGTTTCTTCCTAAATTATGATTGATATTCGGATCTAGCTGTGGTTCCTGTGTTGATTCATGAGATTTTTGATTCACGACAACAAAGAAATGAAGATCAATCGAAGAGTTAGTTGGTATATTTATTTGTTTGTTAACTGTGTTAGAATTTGTCAAAATATATCCTCATATATCATAACACAAACACAAACATATAAGCATATATATATATATATATATATATATTAATAAGCACAACAACTATTACAGGATTTGTTTAACCCCAACTAGTCGACTGGTTATAAAACTAACCGTCGAATGGTAGGATGAAAACAGCCCAGTAATGGCTACTTGTGTGAATATTCAAGTGTATGTATATATATATGTACGTTTTCATTTATAACTAGTTGACTGGTGAATTTTTGACTAGTCGACTAATCCGATTATAACGGTCATTTTTATGAACAAACATCTTCTTTCATGAATGGTTTCTATCCATTTCTGAATGGAAATGGTTGCTTCTTTTCATTAGGATTTTTAGTGGAAGGTTACTACTCTTCAACTATTATTTATACATCAAAAAGTTCATATCCAAATTACTAATTAACCGATTCTTCTACTATTTTCTGATCTTAATTTCTGAATAGTCTTGCATTTCTAAAAGCTCTATAAGTATTCAAGTTTCTTTTGAATCATTGAATTTATTTCATATCTCATGAGTCAATAAGCATTTTCCTTCCTTCAATTTTCACATATACATTAAATATTTAAGGATAAGATTATAGGAAGAGTGTACTCAAACTGTTGGCAAATCAGTGTTACTTAGAACATAATCAGAAGTCAATCCCTTGTTGTATTGTTGAAGTCCTGTTTGGGTTGCTCAGGCGTGGTGTTGAAGTCCTGTTCAGTCTGCTCAGGTGTAAAATGCCATTGTTGGTGCCCAGGTGTGTTGTTAACCTTTTCCTCCGGGTGAAGTGAGGGTGTTGCTATTATAAAACCAGAAGAAATCTAGGACCAGACGTTGGACGGTGCTCCGAACCAGCATAAAATTTCGGGTGTCTTTCACTTTACTCTACTGCATTTACATATTGCTTATCTTTGTTATTGATATATTAAGTTCATAAATTTTTACTTACGCAACTATTGCACTAACTTAATACATATGTAACAACCCGGAATTTCTGAACCAATTTAAATTTTTGTTTTAGATATTTTAATGGATTTTGAATATTTAAAATTATTTATTTTAAATAATAACGACTAAAAATTTATTTAAATCAAAGTTAGAAAATATATATTTAATTTAATTATAAAACGAGCCTGAAATGGCATGGTAGTTTGAAAAAAATTCGATTTTAAATTTCAATTGAATGTATAGAATTCAGAATAAATAGGATTTCAGGAAATCTAGAAACATTTGAATCTGTTCAATTGTATCTTTCTAAGAATGTGAAAAATTGAGATTTCATAATATAAACTGAAAGTTATGTCCAGATTAAAATTCAAAATAGTCGCTATGGAATTTACATATATTTTAATACAATATATAGCCCTTAAAAATAGCCATTTTGCAAACGACCTCCGTTTTCAACGAAACCATTTTTATTGGATCCGGAATATCAAATTATTATTAGGTTTCAAATTTCATGATTTTTGGATTTGATATGTGAGCGTATTAAATTTAAATGTGTTTCGTCAATTAAGTTTGAATTTAATCGACCAAAAAATGGCCAATTTTCAAACGGTCTCCAAATTCGACGAAATTAGTTTTGTTAGGACCGTATCATCAAAACATAGCTAGATTTAGTTTTCTGTAATTTTTGGAGTTAATATATTTCCCTGGTAAATTAAAATGTACGTTAAATTCAATATTGACCGTAATATTAATTTATATTTTAATTTTGATAAAAAATGATTGAAACAATCGAATTGGCTTACGAAACATATCCCATTATGTCCATAATGGGGTTATTAAGCTAGGGGCAACAGTCATTAGGTTTGATTTGGAGACTTAATGAAAAAGTGAATATTAAGCTCACATCCCTAAAAGCAAACTTAATTAGGCTTACATTCTTGTCATGTTTCAAATTAGAACCCGCCCCTATTTTTGTCTCCGCCTCCTACATTTCAGGGACTTCCGCTCCCGTCCATTATTCACTTCCGCCTTCTTCAATTTCTTGTAGAAAAAAATGAGGCCCTAATTAAAAAAAATTTCTAAAATCTGGAAATATTGTCAGAAGCTCTCGACCAAAAAAAAAAGTTGCATACTTGTATGCAACTATTACGAATAGTTGCATACATATATGAAACTATTTGAATACACATGCATATATTTGTACACGACTATTGAATTATTGCATATACGTATGTAGTTTTTTTGTATAAATGCATAGGTGTATTCAGATATGCCAAAATATATGCAAAAGTGAAAAAATTGAACGTATGTATGCAGGGTTTAAATCAGTGCATCAGAATATGCATGTATTTACAATATGTGCATACATGTATGCATTTACACTGCAGTTTTGACGCAGAATTGAAATAAATGCATACATGTATGCAACTAATTAAATTATATGCATCTTCTGATGCATTTTACTACATTTCGTTGTTTTTTTTTGTAATTTTTGATTTTGACGTTGTTTTTGATATATTTTTTGTTCTGGTTTTTTACGATTAATTATTTTAATTAATTACAAATTTAAGTGATTTTTTTATATTTTATTTTTATTTTTTTGTTGATTTTTTGAAAAATAAGGACTAAATTTACAATAAGTTTATGACCGGACCTGAGCCTAATTTAAAATGTTAATAGGGACCTGTAAAAACGCACCCAATGAAAAATTTATTTTTTGGAATTAAAAATAATAAATGATATAATGGGTCAACCCTCTCCTTTATCTCTCCATCGTTCAAAATTGAGAAAAAATAAGAAAAAACCCCCATCATTCTCCCTCCAGAACCGCTGTACCCCATCGCCAATGCCGGCCGCCGCCCCTCTAGCTTCCCCTCGCACCGTCGGACCCCACCTCCGGTCCACCACCTCAAAAACCGCCGCCTTCTTCAAAAAATCCCCAAACCCTACAAAAATCGCCATCGCCGCCACCCCTGGCCCCACAATCTCCGCCGCACCCCCGCCACCAACAGCACCCCACGCCGCCAACCCCCCTCAGCCCCAGTCCGATCGTGGGTTCCCCTTTTGCCAAAAATCCAATTTTTATCATTTTCAGCGTTTGCAAATAACCCCCTGACCTTTCCATCTCAATATCTTCCAATCCGAGTGCTTCTGGCCAAAACTCCACAGTGCTAAAGTCAATGAGCACGATTTACTCTTCGATTTGAGTATATGGATGTCATATTTTGGATTGCTGAGTTGTTCAGAAAACGCGTCTAAAGTCTGTTGTCCAAATACTGTCTTTTCGCAAATTCTGGCAAATTGGAGCATTTTCGGAAGAAAGGCTACTAGGCGAAAGTTATCCGGAATGGCGTGTTTAAGCTAGAAAAAAAGACCGTGTGAACATTAGAGCTCATTTGCAAATTCTGGAACAAGAACAGTAAATCAGAGCGTTAGAAAACAACGGCGAAGTGGATCCCAATGTGAGAACACCTTCTCACTCAAACTATTTTACAGTTAAATATATCCTAGGTTGTAGACGGGACTTAGTAGCTCCTGACACTATTTATTATACAAACCATGGATGATTGTTTAACATTGTTGTTGTGTACATGTGATGTATGAAATCCATATAAATAAAATATATGGTAATTGACTAAGTCTGATTCCAATTCAGGAATAACGAAAATTTTAAAATAACGAAAATTTTAAAATAATATTCAGTAAAGGATTAAAATGTGAATTTGATGTCCGATTTTAGATGGACATGAAAATATTGAAGTATGTGAAGGCGTGTTGATTAGATATGCGCCATTTTAGCACGAACGATATTTGTATCGATTTTATTCATTTTTATGATGAATATCGAAAAGGAAATGATTTAAAAATTTAATATTTTGAAAATATTATCATTTAAATATTATAGTGATAAGGAGTATTCAATTTTGATTTAAAATTGAAATGAAAGAGGGAATCTTTTTTAAAACGAATTTATAAAATACGTTTTAAACGAAATATTGTGTGTGTGTGTGTGTATATATATTAATGGCTTGAATAGAATGCGCCGCACTGTGACCATTCGCAAATTTCAACCATTTATTTCGAATTGACATTACGGGAGATGCGACCTTCGGATTCTCCTAAAACCAAAACCATTGGGTTTGTAAAAAAAATAGCTTTCCAATGAATATAAGAGATTTGAAATCTAACGGTTGGATTTGGAATTATATCCAAATCAAATTTGCAAAAGGTCGCTATGTATGCAGTTCAGTGGCTTTATTGGAAACCGACTATACGGGCCTCGATAAAATTATTGAAAATATTAATAATTTGTGTAAATTCATAATAAATGATTTGGAAAAAATTTGGATGAAAAATTCCACATTTGTAAAGATAAAAATATTTTTTTTTTATCAAAATGAACTAGTTATTAACTAGAATGTTTTTAAATAAATAAATTGGATTTGTGAATGGTTTTAATCTAACCAGAATTTTTCCAATGTATGAGTTGGAATGGATTTGAATAGAAATCATCTCTGCGAGATTTCGATATTGGATTCCGTGACTATACGGTTATTGTGGAGGAATTTGGAAGATAGATATATATCGTTATTTCCCATATGTATGTGTTGGTTTCAGAACTCATACATTGGAATAAAATTTCTGTTTAGAGCCTTATATTTAATATCAAAGTGGATTTTGGGTTTATCGTGAATGGTGTCTTCAGTAACACTATTCTTAAACCCTACATGAATAGAATAAATCTTTTAATTAAGATTATTAGAGTTTCCAGTTATATTTAGTAATTGGAATAAAATGGAATGTGAATTGGGTTTATTCTGAACTATGTTTTTAACGACATTCGTTCTTTAACCCGATTTACAGTGAAATGTGATTTGGAATATATAAATATTTTATTAAGATTTAATGGAAAATTTTCCAAAGTAAAATTTTCCAACTTATTATATTAAATTGGAATTGAATGGAATTCGATTTGGTAATAATCGAAGTGAGCTTCTGTGGACGAAGACTGTTAATATGTATGGAATTTAAAAGGCTTTGTTGTTATTACATTTATATTATTGGTTGGATACGGAAATTTATATTGATTATATATATATATTGATCTGTTTTCCAAAGATTCCATGGTTAATGGAATGTGATTTTGGGTTTACCGTGAGCTGTGTTTTAAACGACACTGGTTCTTTAACCCAGTTAAAGATACATTACATGTCTAACATTCTATTTCGAACCGTATTGTTGATCTCTGCTAAATATATATCTGTTTGGTGGCGGAGAATTTATTCTCTTGCTTAACACCCTTCTCTGAGACGTATGAGCTTAGATGTTATATATTGGTAGAAATCAGTGGTACAGTGCTGATTGTCGATGTGGCATGTTTGTGTTTCCAAAGTTAAATCATAATTAAATAATGATTGTTGGAAGAATAATACTAATTGAAGTTTTAATGAATCTTTAATTAGATTGAAATGAGAATGTGATAATTTAAATTATCAAATTTGGGAAATGATCGAGAATGGAGTGCCACCAGTTTTACTCCAGGCGATATTTGAATCTTTAATTAGATTTGAACGTGAAATGGTAATTAATTTTACCAATAACACCAGGGTGTTAGATATGGGGTACTACCAGTTTTGCTTCATGGGATGAATAGGTTGGAATTGGGATTAATATAATAAATGATTACTTCGATAAGGCTCGATAATCCCGACTAGCTTTATAAACCTTAATTTGGTTTAGAAGTGTGAAAAGATAAAATGAAATCTTTTGAAATGGATATCCAAAGGAAGATTAAAGAATTTATCTTTGATAAAATTAATGGGAACCTTTCCCCAATAATGTGAATATTTGAATAAAAGAATATTCTGGATTGGAATTAGGCGTATGATGTGTTTTCATAGCACTTGATTGTTGATTATAAGATATTCCGAAACACTGGGTTTCTCCCATTCTGAATAACTGATAAGACAATTAAAAGTCAACGATGATGATGGTGGTTGAAGACCGGAGATCTTCACATCGTTTGGATGATTACTGATGTCTTGATTGGGCTATACACCCAAGACAAGGTAATAAGTGGTGATCGTCCAAACTTGTTTGGAGATCAACTGGATATGCGAGAACCTCTCTCCTATATTGGACATATGGGACGAGGAATAAGGTGCCTCCAATTTCGTTCAGACCTAGAACGGACTTGTAAATGGATGGTATGTCTGACATTGTATTCCTTTATACCGTACTAGTTGATCTCTGCTAAATATATATCTATTTGGTAGTGGAGAATTTATTCTCTTGCTTAACAACCTTCTCTGAGATATACGAGCTTAGAGGTTATATATTGGTGGAAATCAGTGCTATGGTATGGATTGTCAGTGTGGCATGCTGAGATGCAAATGATCATGGCTTTTGTTGAAAAGCAAAGTCTTGTGGTTGATGATCAAAGCCCGGCTTTAATTATCATATCTTTGTTTATGGCGTTAATTCACGAGCCTCACACCTCGGTATGAGTCAGAAACGGGATAAGGGACCCAAGGAGGACATGATGTTTCCTTCTAGCTAGGAGTGGTGTCATGGTATGGATCCCATACATTTTTACTTATGTGGATGATGGATTGCGAGGCGCCTCGGATAGTGAGTCCCTAGTGTCTCAGAGATAGGTCTGTTAGGACCGGGAAATATGTGTTCAGGAATAACTAATCGTCAAAAGTAAGAGAGCATCTGCCTTAGAGGATCCAGGGGATGGCCAGCGTCCAAGCCTTGGGTCATCTTGCTAGAGGTGATCTGAATCGGTAAGGAATATATATCTTGCCTTGACTCATGATGGAAACCCAATTTCCAATACGGCATTCTTTGGTTTTAGTTGTAGAACTAGTATGGTGACATGATATATGGTACCCATGCCGTCTATGATTGATACATTTATATTGAAGTTGTTTTTGACACTATGCACTTATAGTAATATCAAAATGATTTGTTTTAAACATACCAAGCATGTTTGGCTATTATAAGGGAAAACTCTATCCTCCGCCTTGCGTTGCATTGTGTGAATGGACCTGAGTCTTATAATAGCATCATTTTCCAAAAAAAAGAACTGCATTGTTTTATTTTAAACTAAGATTCATGTGGAGTAAACCCGTTCCCTGTTACACGGCATGGTCCCATGATTTCCAAACTTTTAAAGTAAAGATTTAATAACTATTTTAGTTCTCACACTAGTCCCATGACTGACTCAGAGTTTATTGTTTTAACCTAAACTCTAGGTGCCCATATTTTGCACATGGGCAGCTAGTAGTTTTGGTTTTCGCAGATACTTCTTTTTCACAGGATCTTGGATTACAGCTGGAGCTATGTTTGGAAAGCTTTGTACCCGCATATCTCTTTCAGTTTTTCAGTTGTTATTTCCTGCTGTACATTATACTCGTGTATTATTTTCCACTGCTTTGTAATTTAAATCTCTGATATTATTTTCCGCTGTAATATTTATTCATACTCTGATATATTCTTGTACTCTGATGTGAATTATTGTAATAGCAATGAAATGTTCTATTGTTTATGTTCTGATGAGTCGTGTTCTAAAAGCAATCCGGGCTTTCTCGTAAGGGGAATTCCGGGTCGTTTCAATATATCACATTATCTAAGCTTCCACATATTCATATCAATCCATATTAGTCGATCCTACTCTAGCACTCTTTTTCATTTCGTATCAGAGTCTGGGATTCTAGAGATCATAACAAACTCCTAGAATAAATGGCGACAAAGAAATCTAGTGAAGGCATTAGAAAGTGGAAGATCAACAAAGAAGGATTAAAGAATGAAGGAAGCAAACATATCGTGGCTAAAGTCGGATCACAATCGGTATGTGTAGATTCATTATATAAATGTCTTTTGTTAGACCATGAAAAATTATTAAAAGATTTTAAAACTTTGGGTAAAATTAATACAGTCATTTCAGCTAAGTCAAAAGATTGTAAGCAAGAAAATTCAAAATTAAAAGAGGAAAATATTTTTTAGTAAAACAAACTAAATATTTTGAAAACCTTTGAATAGTTTATTTTTCAAAAGGATTTCCTTCAAAAATAAAACGAGCGGCTAATAGATAAAAATAATGATCTTTGAAGGGAAATCGATGTCTTACAAATAAAAATGCATCTTTAGAAAATTCTTAAATAATTCTAACTCTGTAATTTTGTCTCTTGAAAAAGAGAATAAAGCTTTAACTGAAAAGAATTTAGAACTATCTAAAGAATAAGAAATTTTAAAAGTTACTAATAATATTTTATAAAAATAAATATTTGAATCAAAAGAAAATTTTGAAAAATTACAATCTTCTTTAGAGAATTCAGAATCTCATATTCTTGGTCTGGAAAATAAGAATGGTACTTTAAGATGAAAGAATTCTGAATTAAGTAAGGAAATTTGTGATTTAAAAAATAATTAAATTTCTTTTGAAAATTTCAATCGCGACTTTGGAATCAAATTTGAAAAATGTACAAGTTAGTTCGCAAAATTTAATAAAGATATGTCTAAAGAGACACAAAATTTTGACACAAATGGTGACACAATTGATTTGGACCATTGGATCACCCCATGAATTAAACCTCTCCATATAAAGACAAAAAGATCCAACGGCTGAGGCTCTGTGTTTCCCTATTTGTGTCTAATTTTGTGTTCAAATAGCCGATATCTAGATCACGACCTTTACATGACAAAAGTATCTTAGGATATAATAAAACTAATCATAGAAATAGTACTATTTATGTCTTTATGTATAATAAAAATATTACTGCTAGTACTAAAGCACTAGTAAGTTCAATGTTAGATCCAAAATTCGCTCTAACACCTAAACTAGCAAAGATTATAGTAAGATGAAAACTAAAGCGAAGAAAACACACAATTTATAGTGGTTCGGCGTTAATTAGCCTACGTCCACTTTTCTTTTTTGATTGATATCTTGAAAGCGAGAACAACAATGATTTTCACTCAAATCTCACTCATTTCATACATTGATTCACTCAATTTTCTTTTTCTTTTTTTATGACTTGAAAGATGATTGTAGGCTGAATAAATTGGTGGAATTTAGGTTATAAAGGAGTTTCAATATTGAAAATGCAAAAAGATCCTTTCAAATGCCTCTTGATGGTGTATTTATAGGTGGGAAAAGCTTCTGAAACCAGATCGGTTCTTATCCATGTGGCGTCCATCCCATCACTTTCGGGTTCGGATAGGTTCTGATGATAACAACACATCTGGTTAGTGGCAATTGTGGGTAAAACGTGTACATAACCGCCCTGATTCTTTAGGAGAACGTGGAGTGAAGCAACTGAAATTCTGGGTTTGGATCGGATAAGCTGATGACTGGGGGTTCGGATCGGCTTCTTCTCCTCCAATCCGGTCAGTGTTGCGTTCTTTCCTTTATAGCATTTGAAAAAGGTAGGTTGTGCACGACTTATGCAGGATCTATAATATGGCTATGCGGAATATGATAACAAACTTTAAATGCAGTAAAGTAAAGTAAAGTAGAGTAACGACACCAGGATTTTTATACTGGTTCGGACCTCCAGTCCTACGTCCAGTCCCGAAGCTCCTCTTCGGCTTTTCACTAAACAACACCCTCGCTTCACCCGGAGGAACAGGTTCACAACTACTTGATTTACGGGCTACAAGTTTACCCACTTGATTTCACGGGCCACAAGCTTACCCACTTGATTTTACGGGCTACAAGCTTACCCACACATGACTATTACAAGAGTTTGACTTCTGATTGTGTTCTTCTTTCAACACTGATTTGTCAACGATTGAGTACACCCTTCCTATAATCTTATCCTCAAATATATATTGATGTTTGCAAAGATTTGGAAGTGGATTATCGAGTTGAATCACAAGTATGTTAAATATGCTTGGAGATTCAAACGATAATTGAATGCTTTTGAGTGCTTTTATAATGATAAGAATAATACAATATAGACAAGAGAATGGAGAGAAATTTCGGTGATTTGAATGAATGAAAATCGATGTATTTATAATAATCGAGAAGATGTAATTGTTGGTGAAAAGTTACTCTCAAAAGAAGTGATTATTCTTGAGAAGAAATGGATGTAACTCTTCAAGAAAGGAGATGACTTTTCACAAAATTTCAAAAAGCTGTTGACCTATAAAAATTTATAGGTCGACATGTTTTTAGCCGTTGTAATTTAAAAACCTGTTGACCTATAAAAAAATATAGGTCGACCTCTTTTCGACCGTTATATTTTGAAAACCTGTTGACCTATAAAAAAAGTGTAGGTCGACATGTTTTTGATGATATGCATAAAAAAAGGTCTTATAAGTAATTTTTGAAAGCCAAAAAGAAGTATGATTATTTGAGGATAGATTTTAACATTTATGACTCTAAATAATCAACTTCTAACCTATGAAGGCATCTCGTCTTCTTTTTGTCGATGTAGAAGCTTCTTCTTGTCATAAATCAAAATAATCCATGAAGCTTTGACTCAACATTCTCCCCCTTTTTTATTGATGACAACTTGGATTAATCCGTTATCTCTCCTTGTATATATGCTCCCCCTGTATATAAGCTCCCCCTGAATTGTATATAATCTGCACAACAGTCGTTAGTAATATTTTCTCCCCCTTTGTCATCGACAAAAAGGGTGTCCAGAAGAACTGCATAAGGCTAGCATTATAATAAGTAAATTGTTCTGCATATTACAAACCAAAACAAACACACCAGAAGTACTAGATAGTGGCATAATTACATACATCAGTCATAATTAAGTTTTTGAAGATAAAGAGATAAAAACGTAAAGACTATTGTGATGGCCAGTCCGAATCACTATCTTCTTCTTCGTCTTTGTTTCCTTCCTCCTCTTGTTCCTTATTGTTTCCGTCATCATCGTCCTTCTCAATATCGTCATGAGCTCCTTCTTCAATATGCGACATTCCACGACCACGATTATGTTGGGTACTTGCTCCAGAACTAGTACCTTCTTCCGTCGAGGACCATGTAAAAGTAGGAGGCATAGGACGTTTTCGGGGATCTTGTGCAAGTGTTGCTGAAAATGAGGCACAGGAGATTGCTTCCCAAATTGTTCCGAAGAAAGACTTTAATTTATTGAACCGCTTATCAAGTTTAGTGTCCAAGCGGTCAAGCTTATTATCGGTTTGTTTCAGTCTTGCTTCGAGTAAAAATTGATTACGTGCAATTTGTTCAAGAGTTTCTTTAGTTGAAGAAGTAGGTGGTGGAATTGTTACGTCTTCAGGCCTTTGCCTAGGGATTTGTGAAGAAGAAGTCTCCGGAGGACCTAGTTCGACATATTGCTCAAAAGGAATAATGGTAAAACACGGATCGGGTAGCTTCATCCTCTTTTTGGACGCTTTATCAATACATTTTGGTATTGAAATTTTGGACGCGGGGGATCTTATTCCACAGTCCATGAGGCAACGCATAATATACTCGTTATAAAACAGATGTGGCCTAGAGCGTTTGTTTACCATTGAAATTTCGTCAAAAATCATCTCAATCCAATTTACCTTGATATACCCAAAGATAGCGTACAATGCCTTAAAATTTTCTCTGTAAACAGCATCAAAATTTCCAGTTCTTGGAAGTAGAGAATGCGTGATACAAAGATGAAGAATTCTAGCCGAGGGTCTCAAATTGACTCCTTTGGTACTTGACTTATGGTCTTCAATGAATAAGTGACTATGTTTATCACAAATATGAAAAGGGCAGAAATCAGTAGAGAATTGTATACCATCATTGTGAGATCGTAGAATTTCTGCCATTCTATCTTTAGAAAGAAAAATGTGTTGTCCACATATTACTGACCATAAGCAATCTTCTGAGTTGTGGGGTTTAAATTTCTCTAAGTTGAGATTAGCGTAGAATAGCTTTATCAAAATGTGACTAATCTCAACATTGTTGTGTTCAAAAGAAAGAAGAGATTCAATGCCTGCTCGGTTTGATATCTCTCGAACTTCGTAGTAGACAAAATCAGAGAAATTGATGAAAGATCCATGGTGAATTGTATAGTCTTTCATTTTGTTCCACCTTTTCACCGCTAGTGGATCCATAAGCCATTGTTTGTTTTGAGAATCAATGGGTTGGATTGGTGTTTGAGAGGATGAAGTTTTTGATTTCTTTTGCTTAGGAGCCATTTTAGAGTTTAGAGAAATTGAAATTCCTTTTGAGGGTAGGATTGAGAGAATTAGGAGTAAGAATAAATAATATTTTAATGAAAGGTTGTGAGGATTTAAAAAGTGAATCAACGTGTCTAACGCAAAGGGAAACAGCAATTCCCGATACCGGTCGACAGGAAAGTTTGGGGCGGTCGACAGGAATTAGTTCTGGAAGAATATATACAACCTTTTGTATGTTGACCGGTCGACAGGTAGTATATGGGGCGGTCGACAGGTAAAGGTTCTGGAAAATTATAAACATATAATTTTATCATGATCGATCGACAGGGAGTTTATGGGCGGTCGACAGGTAAGAGTTCTGGAAAATTATAAACATATAATTTTATCGTGACCAGTCGACAGGGAGTATGTGGGGCGGTCGACAGGTTAATTCTCTGGTTGAAAAATAAAAACAAAAGGGTTGTACCAGTCGACATCATAGAACTGGGCGGTCGACAGGTGCTGAATACTTTTGTTTTTCTGGTTTGTTGAGATGAAATGAACACTATATATAAAAAATATTTTATTCAAAGCAATATGAATTCAAAAACAGATACTTTAAATACAAATTTATTTTCAGAAAATTTAAACGATATAAAAAATTATCTTCTTGGTTCCCAAGGATTCTTTGGTTCCCAAGGATTGTATTTTCCACTTACTCCTTCATTGTTGTTGTAATTCCTATCCCATGAGTTTGGAGTTCGCGAAGATGATGGTATAGGTATTGGCTCATGTACGTTAAGCCTGTCAGAGCTGCAGAAAAGAGAGGCTAGTCGTTCGAGATACGTCAAACGAGAAGTCGTCAATTTTTGCTCATAGAACATTTGCTGCTGATAATAATGCATTTCGTCGATCTTTTCTTTTGTTCGTGGAGAGCAAAACAAAACTTTCTTGCTTTTCTTAGAAGTTGGTGTGGTTCCTGGTGTTCGAGAAGGTGGATGAAATCCAGGTGGATGTTCTGGTGTTTTCGGGGAGTTGTATTCCGTTGGTTCGGAACTCGTGATTGAAATATGGGAGTTTTCAGCACATTTTTCACAAATGTGTGCCATGAATTTAAAAGGTTAAAGGAGATTTTGAGAGAGTGATTGTCTGAGAGCACTAAAAAATGCAAACGTATATATAGAGAAAGAGTTTTCTATTTTTAGAAAAAGAAAAGATGGTTTATTTTTAACCGTAGAAAAATTCTCTTTTCTATATAGTAAAAAGAAAAGAAATTGGTTTCCAAAAAAAAATGTGAACTCTTGTTATAAATTAAAAATATTAGCCTTCGAGTTCTCTTCTTGAAACCAAGCCTAGCTCTCTACGTAACTTGACAAAACTTGATTCTAGTAGAGGCTTTGTAAATATATCAGCTAGTTGATTGTCTGTGCTTACATATTCTAATTTTATATTTCTTTTCTCAATATTATCTCTAAGAAAATGATGTCGGATGTCAATATGTTTAGTTCTTGAGTGGTTAACCGGATTTTTGGATAAGTTTATCTCACTTGTGTTATCACAATATATAACAGAATTTGACAAGTTCATATTGAAGTCTTTAAGTGTTTGTTGCATATATATAACTTGTGTACATGCTAAAGCTGCTGAGATATACTCTGCCTCACATGTCGAGAGTGAAACACAATTTTTTTTCTTACTAAACCAAGAGACAAGTGATTTTCCAATGAAATGGCACGTACCACTTGTACTCTTTCTATCCGTTCGTGATCCTCCGAAATCAGCATCACTATATGATACTAATTCGAATGCATAGTCCTTAGGATAGAAAAGACCGAAATCTTTGGTGTTATTAAGATACCGAATAATTCGTTTTACTGCTCGTAGATGCGATTCCTTAGGATTAGCTTGAAAACGTGCACACAAACCAACACTCATCATAATGTCAGGACGACTAGCTGTTAAATATAGGAGAGAATCTATCATACTACGATACGTATTTTGGTCTATACTCTTTCCACTTTCATCTTTTTCGAGATGACTAGTTGTACTAATCGGAGTTGGTTTTCTGGAAGTATTTTCAAGACCAAATCTTTTAATAAGATTTTCACAATATTTTTCTTGATTTATAAAAATACCATTCGGAAGTTGTTTAATTTGAAGACCAAGAAAGTATGATAACTCTCCCATATGTGACATTTCAAATTCTTTGGTCATGATATTTGCAAACTCTTTACAAAGTTTCTCATTTGTTGATCCAAAGATTATGTCGTCCACGTATATTTGAATAACAAGTATATCTTTGTGCGAATGTTTAATAAATAATGTTTGATCAACCTTTCCTATTTGAAATCCAGAATCAATTAGATAACTTCGTAGTCGTTCATACCAAGCACGTGGTGCTTGTTTTAGACCGTACAAAGCCTTCTTAAGCTTGAACACATGATCTGGATGTTTTTCATGTTTAAATAAAGGTGGTTGTTCAACATATACTTTTTCTTTTATAAATCCGTTTAAAAATGCACTCTTGACATCCATCTGATATAATTTAAAGTTATGGTGACAAGCAAATGATAGAAGAATTCTAATTGCTTCTAGTCTAGCGACAGGTGCAAAAGTTTCTTCATAATCGATACCCTCTTCTTGATTATATCCTTGTGCTACTAACCGTGCTTTGTTTCGAATTATGTTTCCTTGTTCATCAGCCTTGTTTTTGTAAACCCATTTAGTTCCTATAACCGATTGATCGGTTGGCCTTGGAACAAGTTCCCATACATTATTGCATTCAAACTGATTTAGTTCTTCTTGCATCGCAAAAATCCAATATTCATCGGTAGCAGCTTCTTTAGGATTCTTAGGTTCGATATTAGAAATAAATGCAACATGTCCCATTTGGTTAAGTTGACTTCTTCTTCTTATTTGAGATGATACTTCACCAATTATATTTTGAACTGGATGATCTCTTAGAATTCTTGGAGGAGATCTAAATCTTGGTGGAGAAGGTATTACATCAATTTGCGGGCTATCATCAACTATTTCTGAGTCAGAGTCATTATTTGTGATGATAGGGTTATTAGTAACTATGGTTTCTTCGTCATCTGATATTATATGAGATGGTTTAAAGAATTCATCAAAGGAAACGTGAAGTGATTCTTTAATAGATTTGGTTCTCTTATTGAATATACGATAGGCCTTGCTTCTTTTCGAATATCCGACAAATATACCTTCATCGGATTTTGGATCAAATTTTCCAAGATGGTCTTTCGTATTTAAAATAAAGCACTTAGAACCAAAAACTTTGAAATATGAGATATTTGGTTTTCTTTGATTAAATAACTCATATGATGTATTTTTAGTCAGAGGTCGAATAGATACACGATTCAAAACATAACATGCAGTTGCAACAGCTTCTGCCCAGAAATGTTTTGGTATAGTGGATCCATTTAATAATGTTCTTGCACATTCTTGTAGTGTCCGATTTTTCCGTTCTACAACTCCATTTTGTTGTGGAGTTCGAGGAAACGAAAAATTATGATTGATACCTTTCTTTGTACAAAGATGTTCAAATTCATTATTTTCGAACTCTCCGCCATGATCACTTCTAATATTTTTAACCTTAAGTCCTTTTAATTTTTGAATTCTTTTGACGAAGGATTTGAAATGATGAAAAGTGTCACTTTTATTTTTTAAGAAAATAACCCATGTATAACGAGAATAATCATCAACAATTACAAACACATATTTATTATGATTTATTGACTGAACCTGTGTTGGTCCAAATAAATCCATATGTAATAATTCAAGTGGTTGTAATGTTGATATGATTTTCTTGGATTTGAAGGAAGATTTAGTCAATTTTCCTAATTGACATGCATCACAAATATTATTAACCGAAAAGCTCATTTTGGGGAGACCTTTAACAAGATCATTTTTGGCTAGCTTGTCAATAGTTTTGAAGTTTATGTGACAGAAACGTTTGTGCCATAGCCATGGATCATTATCATTTGCTACAAGACACATATCTGAATTATGATTAATATTCATATTCAGAATATAAATGTTTCTATCTCTATTTCCTTCAAAAGCTATATTTCGATCTTTATCTAGTATACTACATTTATTATCTGAAAAGGAAATAGTAAAACCTTTGTCGCACAATTGACTAATACTTAATAAATTATGTTTCAAATTCTTAACTAGCATGACATTTGTGATAAGAGGTAAGTTAGATGTACCATAATTGCTCACATCGCCTTTGCCGATGATATAGCCTTTTGAATTATCTCCAAAAGTGACTGAGCCACCATCCGAATAAGTAATATTTGTTAATAAGCTTTTGTCTCCAGTCATATGCTTTGAGCAACCACTGTCCAATATCCACTTTCCTCTTTTCTTAAGTGGGACCTCATCCTCTGTTGCCATAAAACATACATTTGCTTGTTCATTATCTGAGTCGCTTTCACTTTCGGATGAAGATGAATCTGAATCATCCCAAGTTACTGAGAATGCCCGTTTATTTGAC
Source organism: Allium sativum (assembly GCA_030737875.1). NCBI lineage: Eukaryota > Viridiplantae > Streptophyta > Magnoliopsida > Asparagales > Amaryllidaceae > Allium > Allium sativum. Next base: position 537,103,391 of record CM060913.1, on the reverse strand, counting down.
TTGTCCGTTTTGTGTTTGAACTTGTCATTTTCTGTCTTCTTCTTTTGTTCTGACAATCATTTTGCATATGTCCTTTCTTATGACATTTAAAGCATTCTACATTCGATGATGATGGTCTGTTTGATCCGAACTTTTTCTTGTTGTATCGACTAGCTCTTCGTTGCTTTAAGAATTTTTTGAATCTTTTTGCAATGAATGCTAGATCCTCATCTTCATAATCTGAAATATCTTCATCATCATGAAAAGCTACATTTTTCTTTTCTTCTTTTTGTTCTTTTCGAGCCTGTAAGTTAGCTTCATAGGACAAAAGATTTCCTATCAATTCATCTGGCTTCATGGTGGAAAGATCATTAGCTTTTTCTATGGCTAATACTTTTCCTTCCCATTCATTAGTCAGTGAATGTAGGACTGTTGAAACTACATCGAAGTCAGAATATTTTTGTCCTAACCCGATAAGAGCATGATGAATAGTTTGAAACCTTGAATACATCTCATTGATTGTTTCATTTGGCTTCATTTTGAAATTTTGAAATTGACTTTTCAACAAAGCTATTTTTGCTTGTTTAACCTTGTTAGTACCTTCATGAGTGGTCTTTAGTGTTTTCCAAATTTGATAGGCAGTGGTACAGATACTAACACGGTTATACTCATTTTGGTCTAATGCACAAAACAACATATTCATTGCTTTTGCATTTACAGTAGCTGCTGTTTTCTCAGCAGGAGTCCATTCTACATACTCAGTAGTTGGATTTATTATCTCTTTCTGAGTAGCATTCCAAGCATCATAGCTAGTTAATTGCATATAAAAAGTCATACGTGTTGCCCAATAACTATAGTTTAGGCCATTAAAGAAAGGAGGTCTTTGTGTCGATTGACCTTCTGTGTAAGTGGTGTTACTTGTACTTGCGTTATTTGCCATATTACTAGAATATATCAAATAACTGTGTTACGGTTATATGATGACCTTGCTCTGATACCAATTGAAAAAGGTCGGTTGTGCACGACTTATGCAGGATCTATAATATGGCTATGCGGAATATGATAACAAACTTTAAATGCAGTAAAGTAAAGTAAAGTAGAGTAACGACACCAGGATTTTTATACTGGTTCGGACCTCCAGTCCTACGTCCAGTCCCGAAGCTCCTCTTCGGCTTTTCACTAAACAACACCCTCGCTTCACCCGGAGGAACAGGTTCACAACTACTTGATTTACGGGCTACAAGTTTACCCACTTGATTTCACGGGCCACAAGCTTACCCACTTGATTTTACGGGCTACAAGCTTACCCACACATGACAATTACAAGAGTTTGACTTCTGATTGTGTTCTTCTTTCAACACTGATTTGTCAACGATTGAGTACACCCTTCCTATAATCTTATCCTCAAATATATATTGATGTTTGCAAAGATTTGGAAGTGGATTATGGAGTTGAATCACAAGTATGTTAAATATGCTTGGAGAATCAAACGATAATTGAATGCTTTTGAGTGCTTTTAGAATTCTAAGAATAATACAATATAGACAAGAGAATGGAGAGAAATTTCGGTGATTTGAATGAATGAAAATCGATGTATTTATAATAATCGAGAAGATGTAATTGTTGGTGAAAAGTTGCTCTCAAAAGAAGTGATTATTCTTGAGAAGAAATGGATGTAACTCTTCAAGAAAGGAGATGACTTTTCACAAAATTTCAAAAAGCTGTTGACCTATAAAAATTTATAGGTCAACATGTTTTTAGCCGTTGTAATTTAAAAACCTGTTGACCTATAAAAAAATATAGGTCGACCTCTTTTCGACCGTTATATTTTGAAAACCTGTTGACCTATAAAAAAAGTGTAGGTCGACATGTTTTTGATGATATGCATAAAAAAGGTCTTATAAGTAATTTTTGAAAGCCAAAAAGAAGTATGATTATTTGAGGATAGATTTTAACATTTATGACTCTAAATAATCAACTTCTAACCCATGAAGGCATCTCGTCTTCTTTTTGTCGATGTAGAAGCTTCTTCTTGTCATAAATCAAAATAATCCATGAAGCTTTGACTCAACAGCATTGTGTCGGTTTGTCTCTGCCCCAGGAAGCCCGATCCGATCCGATTCCCTAGCATGATTTTCTCCATAATTTGATCTTCTAGCTTTGTGTAGCCTAATTCACAAAGTAGGCTTACATTTTGCCCCCTCAAGGGATGCTTCTATCGAAGATGGAGCGTACCTTGACATCGTCTGTTCATTGGTCTTTGGATTCGAATCGTTAAATAGTCATTTCCGTTCATTTATAGGGACGTGTTGCTTCTTAAAAACCGGGTCTCTTGTGATCTATATATACGTCATGACGCATATGAATTTTCTTTTTCATTTTTAAATAAATTTATGAACTCTTCTTGATTTCCAACGGTTCATCTAGGTAACCTTTTTCTTTATTTTTGCTTGAATTCAATTCAATTTATATGCCAAGAAAAATGTGCATAATCCCATTCGGTTCGGACTCCAACTCGTACGGCTTTTCATCTTTTCTTGCTTATCACTGGGTTGACAGGCCATAATGCATTTGTGGGCCTGTATCCCGGTCCGAGTGGGAAAAGAGGCTAGGAATACGATTGGTCAAGATAAACCTATGTAAACCCGCTGCCATCCTCCTTTTTCTTCTTCCTTTGTCATTGTTCTTTTCTGATAAACATTCAATGAAACCCTAGCTTCCAAAAAACTCCAAAACTCTCTCATTATTCTTCAAATTAAACACGCTGGTAGGTTTATAATCTTGATTATCTTAAAATAGTCGATTTCAGTTTTGATTTGGGATCAACTTTGAGCGATTTGGTCATGGCCTCTGCTCGGCTTCGACGCCGTGGTTCCCTCTCTCGTCGCCGTCGTCGTTGGTGGTTCTGCCACCTCCTCGAGGCGTTGGGGAAGGGATTTGGCATGGTAAGAAATATATACGTCCATGAGGGTTTCATTGCGACTAATTCCTTAAAAATAAACGGTTTTCCTGAGGGAAATTGGTTCGGTGTTAGTTAAGTGGAGTAGAGGATGGAGAGTGAGAAGAGGAAAGGAGGCTAGAGCTTGGGATCGGTTCAGGTGAAGAGGCATGGGAGTGGAGATGGAAATCAGTTTCAACTGACTGGATCGGGTCGGATTAGAAAGCAAGGAGGGGGGACATAGATCGCTTAACCGGGTCGGGTTGGAATGAGAACTAAGGAGATGAAGCAGCACGGCTATTCAAATCAATCCGATCCTCTCTGAAAGCTACTTCCGATCCGATCTGGTTTTTGCTCGATAGGCATGAATATTTACTGCAGACCATAACAAGGCTCCCCCCAATCCGATCCCAACATTTACATCCGAACCGAACCGAATCAGTTCAGCTTAATACACAAGAATATTTTCAACTGGCTAAATCAATATTTGACATAATCTTCATCTTGATGGACAGTTAGGATAGCGCCTTACGAACATAACAAACATCAAGAACTATTCTGAAACATCATTACTCCTTTGAATCTTTACATCACGCTCTCATGTGTTTACTTTGCATCTTTGGTACACGTAGCACACACCTTAGTTCACATATACACCCGGGGGGATGCGGGCTATCTTACTCTATCTTATGTTATTGCTTCTTCAGTAATCTAGTGATCATGGCCGAGAGACGTTCATCTAGGTTAGCAAAGAAGATAGAAGTTGCGGAAACTTCTGAGAAATTTGCTCTTGATGACATATCTTCTTCCTCAGACCCTGAATGGGACGATGAGGGCCCAGATTATGAAGTAGGAGCGCATAATAGTGAAACACCTTCCGATAGTGAAGTTTCTCTGGGCGATGAAGAGGAAGGAGGGATAGGAGATAATCGAGCTCCTGATGAGTTTGAGTCTGCCATTATATTGGAGTTACCCAAAGATTCTGTTGAATCGACGATTGATGACGACAGACTTGTTTGAATATGTTTAAAGCACGGGATACTGAAAAGAGATACCCCGGTGCCTACTTTTGATGACGTCCACTTTTTTTGTAATTTCAAGCATCGGACTCAAGAGACTCCTTCCTTCTCCTATTTTTAATCAGTCCCAAAGAGGAAAATTATTTCAGCTCCATTTAGCAACAAGGCCGGCGATTCTAAGCTCGAATGGTTTTATATCGGGCAACAGCCGGGGTGCGCCAGGAGATGGACCAAATCAAGTAAAGCATCGATTTTATAGATCTCACTTTTGAATGTTCATGCCAACGCATTAACCTGCTTTCTCTTTTATTCGCAGTTGATAACCCAAAAAAATATATCGGATCAATTGTACTTTGATCGGTTGCATCGGCTTCTCAATGGCGATTAAAAGTTTCTAACCATCGACGAAGTTCTTAAGGATGAGTATCCCCATCATCACGGGTTACTATCCATTACCTGTAGCACAGGTCATGGGTCGGGTCCTTATGTACACATACTCCCAGTGGACATTATTCCTGAAATGGGCGAGGGCTCGAAAAGTCCAACAATACCTCTTCGGACTTCACCTTCTCCATCTTCAACTCAGGACGACGAGTTAGCCAACATAGCCGAAAAGCACAGAGAAGGGTATACCGTCCCTGATGATATTATTTCTCCTGAGAAGTCAACATCCCCTAAAGAGGTGCCAACAGATGCTTCTCAAGGAGATGTCCCTACTACCGACAATTCCACATTTCAGGGTTTAGGAGATCTCCCCCACCTGAAACCATCTATACTTCAGAGGACTTTGGCACAAATCCTTTAATTTTCACTTCTTCAGAGGAGACTACTCCCGTGAAAGCCAAAGAGCCCACTCGCGCTGGCCTGGCTTCGGACTCGGGTTTGTTGGGGGGGAACACCACTTAGGATGCACCCAACACAATAACACCACACTTCACAGCACTCACTTCTTATGTGAACACTGATTCTGAATTCCACTTACATTGTTGCGCAGTCACAATGTCTCGCCCCTACTACTACGTCAGAAAAATACGCATGTCTAGACCTCCTTCCGATGTCGAGCATGATCACCGTGAAAGCCGGTGTAGAGATGACAGAAGGCCTCATGATTCTTATTGGCCACATACCTCGTGCTCTTGCTCCCCCGTCCGGTCGGATCCAGACCGATATAAAAGCTATCATAGTCGTCAAGGAGAAGACACATCGCATCCCAAAGACCGAACTTCTCCTCAAGACAAACACAGTCGGGAAAAAAGTCCACCGAAACATACCGATTCACGAGACAAACATAAGGTTTCTGAGAAGCGATCTGGAAAGGGTGATACAACCATCGTGCCTAGTAAGCGTAGAGACACTGAGCTAACATACTGCAAACCTCCACCACTGGATGCTGAGTCCAAAGTTAAGCTGGCATATCTGGGGAAGCAGTTCCCAGATCATTATTTTGAAAATCTGAATTTTTTACCTGCCCTTGAGCCTATTTCCTCAAAGTGGGCAGATGAGGCTAAAGCAAAGATTGACGCAGTCGAGAAGCAATACTCGGAGATGTTCAAGTATTCATGCAATCTCTCCAGAATCATTTGGACTTTAATTACAGACGTTAATTCGATGAAAAAGACTGTTGATGCCAATGAAAAGGCCTTGAAAAATTTGGAGAAGGACCTTGAGGACACACAGACTCAACTTGTCATCGCTCAACGAGATGCTAACAACTTCAAACAGCAATTTGAGGAGTTACAGAAGCGTTATCATGACTTGCTTGAATCTCATAGTCAAGAGCGTTTGGAGTTGAAGAAACAAGCGGAAGACGCTAAGTCGGACATTGTCAAAATGCAACTGGATTACAATACTCTTGAGCAAGAAAAAGCTGAGTTAGCGAGAAAAAATGCTGAACTGGAGAAACGAAACGCTGACTTGGAGTCCAAGTTAATGGGAGCCGAGAATAGAGCTGCCTAGCTGAGGGGAATGTGGAAAATGTCATTAAGTCTGCTGAAGAGACCCATAAACTGCTATCAGAGGCTCGGGAAGAAGTGCACGGTTTTGGATAATTACTGATTGAATTCTTCGCGCACATAATTCATCGCCGAAACATCTCCTGGATTGAAGACTATCCAACTACCTTATTTCACGTATGGAGTTAAATCATCGAATGGGAGAAAGAGGAACTTAAGGTAGACTTTGTTGATGAAGATAATTATCTGAGAGATGATGAGCCGGCACGCCTGGCCGAGGGGCGTTGTAACGACCCGCCATTTTGATCGTGCCGAATCGACAAAACATATCAACTCGAAACGTCCAAAACAACAGATTGTTATTAGCTTTGGGGTAAACAGAATAAATCACAGAATCACAGATCACAGATATAGAGCAATATAATATCTCGCAGCGGAAAAATACAAAATACAATGGTAGTTCATGAAGCTACTAAATAAATTTACATCAGAGTTTACATAAATGATGCAGCGGAAGACTTAAACAATAAATTTCAGATACATAAATAAATGATAATAATTTGAAATAGAAACGACAGAAATAGCTGGATGACTGGACCAACAGAACATGTAGATATAGATGAGCAATCCAATATAAACTCCAACTCCGAAAGTGAATCTCAAAAGCTGTAATACTCGATCTGACCCGAGCAATAATGCAAACAAAACAACTCGGATCAGGACTAACATTCTCATGGAAGTAAATCAATTCAAATGAAATGTTCGATGAAATGCAATCAGTAACTTAGAGGATGTTTGGGATCACCATCTTCTAAGGATCCGTCAAACTAATACTATATAGTATAATACGCTATATACAATAGTGTCTATCAGTAAAGTAAAATATCAAAATAGCGTAAGAGGGATTACCATGATTACCCTTACACCGTTTATATATTCCCATAGTATATACAGTACCGTAATTCCTCCGTAAACTGGAGGTTGATCAGAGGGCACTCCATATAAAACAGTACAAAACAAAGTCGTAGTGGGCTCGTATAAGACATGTGACAAGGCACGCAAGGAATGCCAGGGTGGATTCACCGTTTGCAGAGCCGGACTGGTGGTAACGCATAGTAGCAACTACCGCCCACCTCGATACACACTCCCATAATCAAAAGGGCCCAAATCAAATCTCAACAGTAATAGAATAATATCGAAGAAGTGTGCTCGATAAGAGGTATGACCTCACTTGGTTCGTGCATAGCTCCTGTTTTAGCCACATCAAGCTGACTCAAGGTAGTCAGGGTCTCGTAATTAATATGAAATGAAAATGGAGTCGTTCGCCAAATCATTCCCTTCATTCTGGAACTCCACCGCGTACACAGTTGTCAAAGTGGTTTTCGGTATTGGCAGAGAGTATGACAATAGCCAATCCCGGTCTCTTTAACAACCAATCGTTTACATCTTTCACACCGTGGTCGTTATTTTATAAATCACTTTATAAAATAGTTTATACAAATTCTCATATTCGAATTTGAATTTAAAATTAAATATCTAACTTCGAATATATTAAATTTTGAAAACAACCCATTTTTGTCGATTAATGAAATTCGACACTTAGGTTGTAACGACCTGCCATTTTGACCGTGCCGAATCGACAAAACATGTCAACTCGAATCGTCCAAAACAACAAATTGTCATTAGCTTCTGAGGTAAATAGAATAAATCACAGAATCACATATCACAGACACAGATACAGAGCAATATAATATCTCACAGCGGAAAATTTAGAATACAATAGTAGTTTATGAAGCTTTACATCAGAGCTTACATAAATAATTCAGCGGAAGACTAATACAGTAAATGAAAGACAACTACAAAAAACAGAAATGATGAGCCGGCACGCCTGGCCGAGGGGCGTCGCCTCATTGTCGCTGCTATGAAGGAGGAGAAGCGGATGGCCAAACAAAAGAACATCCCTGAGGCTGGTTCTTCTTCCGCTACCGCTGAAACTACTGAAGTCGAGGGATATGATCCCGAGAATTCGGGGATTCCTCAGGCATCTCTTTTATCTCCTATACCCGAATCAACGTCAGAGACGGTAGTCACTCCAATTGAGAAACCATCGGAAGGTATTTCTACATTTTCACCTCAATTCATCAAGGTCGTCTCCACTTTTCACTACATAATTGGGCAATCGATGGAGGATCCTTTATTTTCTCCTGAGTTAATAATTGTTGCTTCTCATTCTGTAGGTGTTGAACCGACCGAGAAGACTGACATGCACAGGGAACCACCACTGGGGAAAAATCCGTGGAAAAGACTCAAGGAGAACATGATAAGGCTATCATTATAGAGTCAGGATGGGGAGATGAACTGTCTAAGGCCGACACTTCTCATGATGAAGAGATGATAGATGCCTTGAAAGACGATGGTCGTAGCGAGGGGCATGAAGAAGACCCTGATGTGGCTATAATTGGGGATTCAAAAAGTGCTGATGACATCACTTTGGCTGAAATGAAAGCTTAACAAGACAAACGTATGCAGCTAAAAGTTGAAGACTTGAACCCCAAAAGCCTTAAACCCCTTGCAGTGGTAGATCCTGGATCAAGGTTAGTCGTTAAGCTTTCAATAGGTCTATTATAGAAGAGCTTGCTAAAAAATCTTCTCTTGATTCCAATGTTCCGACTCCTGGTAAAAAATCAACCGATTCTAGCACTTCGACTGCAGAGAAGAAAAGGCCGAAGTGCATTATGACTAATGCTGAAAAGGAGGCTAGGGCTACTCATAATGCTGCCAAAAAATCCAAGTCCGCTCCAAAGCCCAAGTGACGGAGTGCTTTGTTTTATTTTGGCATTTAATTGGTCCGCAATTCTTGCAGCGAGTGCGACCCTCGCATCCTTTGCTTGATTTCCCTATACAAACTCACGTGTTTGTAAATAATAATAATAATAATTTATTACCTACAATGTCTGATAGTTGTTAGTTTAGTACTTAAGTAAAAATGCAAAGCATGTCATATTACAATTATATAATGAAGTCATTATTGAGGGGAATATGCGTACACATATATGCTCCCAGTAATTCTTGGATAACTGAGCAAGAATTATTCAAGATTGATTAAATTCAAAATTCAGTCGCCCCTAATTCTCCGACGGGGCCATATTCCTTTCATCATTGATGCCTATTCTTTCTAGCATCTTTATACTCTCCTGTCTCATAATCAGGTTAGAGTATCGTTGAGGTGGTCTCTCATCTGGGTGCACCTTCACGCCTTAAGGGACATCGTCTTCCCGTCCTTTATACTCTCTCTCTCTCTCTCTCAATTCTTGAGTGTTAGAGTTAAGAATGTTGTCTTCCCATTCTTTTATGTGCTTTTTTTTGCAAACGATCATTTTATTTGTTCCTGCACATAGGTCATCTTCAACTTTCCAAATCTAATTTAGTATTTCGTGTTTCATGGTCATGATAGAATAATTGTTGAAGATATAAATAATGTAGAAAAGTAAATGACACGCGATATTTTTATAGTAGTTCAGCTAAGTCGTAGCCTACATCCACTTCATAATCCTTTGTTCATATAAACAGACTTCTTAAGGCAAGTCATGCCTTTTTACATAGCTTATAAAAACAAATGGGATGACATTTCATATCTAGCTCAGATATCGTCGTAAGTGCTGAGCGTTCCAGGCTCTGGGAATCTCCTTACCATCCATGGTCGTTAGCTTGAATGCTCATGTATCAAGCTTCCGTTGGATGGTGTATGGCCCTTCCCATTTTGGACCCAATTGGGTTGAAGGCGGGAAGACTCGTTTCAGTACTAGGTCTCCTGATTCAAAAGTTTTGAAGCGAACTTTCCGGTCATAATAACGTGCTACTTGATGTCGATGTCTCGAGGCACGCAAGTCGACTTCATCACTTTTTTCTTCAATCATATCAAGAGATTCTAGGAGGAGTGCTTTATTTGTCATTGGGTCATAATACGCAACTCGATGAGAAGGGACTTCTAATTCTACCGGGACCACTACTTCTGACCCAAAGGAAAGTGAATAGGAAGTATGGCCGGTAGCCGTCTTAAAGGTTGTCCTATAGGCCCATGGAGCTAATGGCAACTCGTCTACCCATCTAGCTTTGGCCTGCTCCAACCGCTTCTTCAGAATTGATTTAGTGACCTTGTTTATGGCTTCGACCTGGCCATTTGACCGCGGGTGAGCTACTGCAGTGTATCGTTTGTCAATCTTGTATTTCTGGCAGAAGTTTCTGAACTCGATTCTGTCAATCTGCGTCCCATTATCAGTTATGATGGTCTTCGGTATTCCAAATCGACAAATAATGTTTCTGACCACAAAACTGATCACCTTCCTCGCCGTGATGGTTGTTAAAGGTTCAGCTTCCACCCAGTCTGATCTCCACATGGCAATAGGTAACACTCCAATATCCGTACTGTAATACTTTCTTTGCTAGGGTTTGGCCCCCAGTGTGATCTCCACACTCACCTTCATGTACTTCTTGCAGTACACATTTAATGTCGTCATGTGCGATACACCGTAATAGGGGCATTGAAAACCCTTGGCGATAAAGGACGTCGTCCTGTAAAATGTATCTTGCAGCCTTGCGTCTTACAGCTCGTCTTTCGCTTTTTTTCAACGGGAGGGTTCCATTCTTGAGAAAATTCTTAATTGATGTCATCTAGGATTCTCTCTCTGGATCAACTTCCAAGGCTAGCTCTGCTTCCATTAGGTCGAAACTCGGTGATTGCAACACCTCTATCGGAACCATTTCAGTTTCTTTATGATTATCAGAACTTGCTAGCTTCGCCAGTCGATCTGCTTTCTGATTTTCCGCTCTTGGAATGTATGTTATGCTATAATGCTCCAAACCTCCCAACAACTCCTTTACCTTTTTGAGATAAGTAATGAGTCGAGGTCCTTTAGCAGTAAATTCTTCCCGAACTTGGCATACAACTGTCTTGGAATCGCAATATATATCTAGTGTCTTCACTCCCAATTCTTTGGTGAGTTTCAGCCTGGCAATCAGGGCTTCATACTCGGAATCGTTGTTAGTAGCAGCAAACTCTAATCAATGCATAGTAAATGGATCGCCCTTCAGGAGTTATTAAAACAACTCCGGCGCTGGACTTTCGATCGTTCTTGGCTCCGTCCGTATATAGTTTCCATGGACTAAGCTCTAACTTTTGATCCAAAGTAACTACCATGTCATCCACCGTTTCCTCTTCGGGAATTGTAAATTTAGCTATAAAGTTAGCCAACGCATGCCCCCTTATTGATCTTCGTGGCTGAAAGTTCAAATCAAATTGACTCAGCTCAATATTCCATTTAAGTAATCGCCCCGATGCTTCGGGTTTCAGCAACACTTGTCTCAAAGGTTGATCGGTATATACAATTATTGGGTGTGCCTGAAAATAATGGCGAAGTTTGCGGGAAGCAATCAGGAGGCTATAAGCAAGCATCTCTATCTTCGAATAATTACGTTCTGCAGTGGCTAGTTTTTTGCTTACGTAATATACAGTTTTTTGGACTTTATCCTCTTCACGTACTAATGTCGTGCTGACGGCGTGAGATGATACCGCAAAGAAGACGAACAAATCCTCATGTTCCACAGGCTTTGATAATATTGGAGGCTTTTTTAAGAAGTCTAATAGATTCTGGAACGCCTCCACATAGTCTGGAGTAAACTCAAAATTTCGCTTTCCCCGTTTTATGAGATCGAAGAAAGGTACACATCTATCTGAACCTTTGGAAATAAACCTACTTAATGCAGCAACTTTTCGGCCAAGCTTTGAACGTCTTTGATACTGCGTGGTTCTTCAATGTCCCTTATTGCTGCTATTTGGTTACGATTTATCTCAATTCCTCGAGAATTCACAATAAAACCCATGAATTTTCCAGATGCGACCCCAAACGAACATTTTAGGAGGTTTAACTTCATCCCATACCTTCGAAGAATATTAAACATTTCAGTTAAGTCCCTTGTATGATTGGAAGACTATTTAGACTTCACAAGCATGTCATCTACGTAAACCTCCACGGTTTTCCCGATTTGATTGTAAAACATGCGTTTGACTAGGCGTTGATACGTGGCTCCTGCATTCTTTAACCCAAAGGGCATTACCACGTAACAATATAACCCAAAGTCTGTGATAAAGCTTGTATGCTCTTGACCTAGTATGTGCATAGGAATTTGATTGTACCCGGAATAGGTGTCCATAAATGATAAAAGCTCAAGTCCGGCCATCGAATCTACTAGTTGATCAATTCTGGGGAGAGGAAAGCTATCCTTCGGGCAAGCCTTGTTCAAATCAGAAAAGTCGATACATGTTCGCCACTTCCCGTTTGACTTTTTGACCAGGACAGGATTCGATATCCAGTCAGAATATTTTGAATCCTTAATGAATCCATTATCTTTTAATTTCTCTACTTCTTTTAAAGCCGCTGACCGCTCTAGGCCTAACATCTGTTTCTTCTGCTTGACTGGTGGGTGCTTTGGATTAATACACAAAGAGTGGCTCATGATGGTAGGCGAAATCCCATGCATGTCAACGTGAGTCCAGGCAAACACATCCAGATTTGCCTTTAAGAAATCAGCCAATTCCCTCGCTCGAACTAGATCTAGTTGTGAGCCGATCTTTAGTACTTTTGTTGAATCTGTTTCATCAATAGGTATATCTATTGTTATTTCGTTGGGAGTTACCTTCCTATCCCCGGGTTCTCTATCCTCTCTGGGATCTATATCCTCGAGTACGCCTTAGGGCGACTCTCTTGGGGCAGGACCCCTTAATTGCTATGATGAGTTCTCCTTTGGAGGGGCGGAATCGTCTTTAGCTTCTATATTCAACTGCTTCATTAACATCTTTAACTCCATCATGTAACAAGCTCGTCCCGTAGATTGATCGCCCCTCATCACCCCAATTCCCGAGTCAGTCGGGAATTTAAGCAGCAAGCACCAAGGTGCAATACATGCCCAAAACTCGGCAAGGGCCGGTCAGCCTAGGAAGGCATTGTAGGGCGACTCCACATCCAAAACTACAAATGGCAGGATCCTTACTCTCTGGCGATCTCCCTGCCCTAATGTGACTGGTAATTCCACAAAACCCATCGGAGCTGTAGATGCTCCGTTGCAGCCACATATCCATCCTTCGTATGGCTTTAAATCTTTTGCTTCGAGTCTCATTTGTTCGAAAGCTTTCTTGAAGAGGATATTGACCGAGCTCCCATTGTCCACTAACACTTTACGGACTAAAGTAGGGCCAATTGTTGTGGTAATCACTAGTGGATCGTCGGTTGGAGATTGAACTCCGGAATCATCTCTATTGCGGAATACGACGTCGTTTAACATCGTTTTTTGTTGTTTTACTGGAATAACATCTTCGAGGCTACTGCATTCTCCTACCTCAAAATGCTTGGCGGCGTTGACGTACTGGTCCATTGCTTTAAAACTACGACCAACTAAGTGAGGTCCGCCTATAATAGTATTAATGACGATCCCCTTAACTTTTTGTTGGGCTTTGGGTTTTGAAGTAGGCTGGTTTTGGTCCGGGGCTTGTACCCCTTGCCCCCTGTCCCTTAGGGCGACTTATACTCGTCTAACTTCCCCTCTCGCAGCAATCTTTCGAAAATATCTCTCAAATGATGGCATTCATTGGTGGAATGACCGTGGGTTCCATGAAACAAGCAAAACTTTCCTGTTGCAATTTCTTTCTCAGTGGAGTCTCTGGGTGGTGGTTTTTTGTACTGCAATATGCTATATGTATCTAAATAAATATTCTCCAAGGTATCATTTAATGGCGTATAATTTTCAAAAGTCTGGAGTCTAGGTCTTTTACTAGAGCTATTCCCTCGGTTTCTGTTCCTTCTATTGCCGTTCCCATTTCTGTTGCTATTACCCCCACTCTGGTTGCCAACATTTACTTCCACCTTCCCTGAACTGTCACCAGATTGTTTTACAAAAACGTTACTCTATACACCTTCCCTCGAGGCCCCTTCGGACTTTCTCTTCCGATTTTTCTTGGCTTCTTCTCGCCCTAAGCAGATATTAGCTTTTTCATAGAACAATTCTCTAGCAGGAGGCAGTTTCCCAGACAAGTAATCCCCGAACTCTATGTAAGGATCTACCCCTTCTATCAAGGCCATCAGGATAGTGGGCTCATGGGGATCACTAACTTCGGTGATGGCCAGGTTGAAGCAATCCAAATATGACTTCAAAGATTCTCCTGGGGCCTGTTTAATCCATGACAATTCTATGACGCTCTTGGACTTTCGAGCATGAAGTCGAAACTGATTGATGAAGCGCTCACTCAATTCTGTGAAATTTGATATCGACCGTGGGGGGGGCGGGGGGGGGGGAGGGGTCGGGTGAACCACATTAACGCTACGTCTTCAAGATAAATTGGAAAAGATTTGCATTTTATGACCTCTAGGCCTGCTGCCGCATTCATGAACCATGCATACCTCATCAGATGTTGCCCTGGGTCTGTTCTTCCTGAATATCGATCCATCTGAAGCAGTTGAATTGCCGAGGGAACTGGAAATCTAGTATGTCATCTGTGAAGGGGGTATGACTTCGCTCAATGCCCCAATCTTCATTAGTATACCGCCATCTTTCGGACATAGTCTGGCGCATCATTGCCCATACATCGGCATTTGTTAATGTCTACACAGGATCTCTAGGTCTGATGTTTGGATTACCCCAGGGTTCCTGATCAGGGGATAACCTCCTGTTTATAGCGGCAGCTACTCTATGTTGCTCTCTGTGCTCCGGGTCAATCTCAGGAGGTAGAGGTTGGAGAAGCTGCTGCTGCGTAGGGTTGGTAATATTAGGATCCCTAGGTAGGACGTGGGATCCGCGCATGGGTAGCAACATAGGTTGTTGCATGCTTGGGTCATCAGGGCCCAATACACGAGCGGCGTCTTCTCGGGATCCAAAAGTCAACTGATCGAGGTTCTGAGGTCGTTCAAGCGGCCTTCTCTCGCGAGGGCATCCCTTGTCCGAAGAAGACGAATCATTTGTAGCAAGGCAGCGTGTTGGGGAAGGAGTTTTCTTCCTCTGGAGCTCCTGTAGTTCTCTACCCATAGTGATCATGTTTTCCTGCATGCGAAGTCTGTCGCGCCTTTGGGCTTCCAATGCTTCTTTAGTGCTCTGCAGCATGTCAAGGAAACGTGAGAAATCTCCCTGGGTAATGGGTGCAGATGGATCAGGCTGAACATCGGCCATCGTGGCTGGAATCGGAGCGTTGGAGGGAGCTTGAGTAGAAGTTCCAGCTTTATTCTGGTTCGGATCAGATCGGTTCGCAGTGGCCCGGCTGGGGCGGTTCAGATGGAGAGAGTGAGTGCCCTCGACCTCATTAGACCGGATCGGATCGGTGCCTTCCATCCGGTTCGGATCGGTGCCTTCCATCTGGTTCGGATCCTCCTGGTCGGAGTGATCTGCTCCAGAGTTATGAGCGCGTGACCTCGTTAACACGATGGCTTGCTGATCTTCTCTAGTATCATTTCCCCTAGCGCCTTGCACTTCTTTTCCTTTGGTCTTAGCCATGATACTCGATTCTTCAACAGTTAGTCAACAAGTACTTAAAGATGTCATAGACAGAGGATTAACTTCTTTGAACTTGAAAGCCCAAATAGTAGAATGATAATCCCAAAAAGGCTGAGAATTCGAAAAAATTCTCAGTGAAAGCACCAAAATGTTAATCCAAAATTGGCTCTAATACCCAAACTAGCAAAGATTATAATAAGATGAAAACTAAAGCGAAGAAAACACATAATTTATAGTGGTTCGGCGTTAATTAGCCTACGTCCACTTTTCTTCTTTTTTGATTGATATCTTGAAAGCGAGAACAACAATGATTTTCACTCAAATCTCACTCATTTCATACATTGATTCACATAATTTTCTTTTTCTTTTTTATGACTTGAAAGTTTATTGTAGGATGAATAAGTTGGTGGAATTCGAGTTACAAAGTAGTTTCAATACTGAAAATGCCAAAAGATCCTTTTAAATGCCACTTGATGGTGTATTTATAGGTGGGAAAATCTTCTGAAACCAGATCGGTTCGAATCCACGTGGCGTCCAACCCATCACTTTCGGGTTCGGATGGGTTCTGACGATGATAGCACATCTGGCTAGTGGCAATTGTGGGTAGAACGTGTACATAACCGCCCCGATTCTTAAAGAGAACGTGGAGTGAAGCAACTGAAATTCTGGGTTCAGATCGGATAAGCTGATGACTGGGGGTTCGGATCAGCTTCTTCTCCTCCAATCCGGTCAGTGTTGCGTTCTTTCCTTTATAGCATTGTGTCGGTTTGTCTCTGCCCCAGGAAGCCCGATCTGATTGCCTGGCATGATTTTCTACATAATTTGATCTTCTAGCTTTGTGTAACCTAATTCACAAAGTAGGCTAACATTCAAGATCCAGTTTTTATAGAAATTCAAATACTTCTGTGACCAAACATATTTATAATAAATCTAGAAGTACGAAAGGAAATACCAATAGATGTTATTTAAGTTTTTAGATTCCTGTAAATTGGAAAAAAAAAGAAAAATATATCACTGACTAATTTCATTTAGTAGTTAATAATAATAAAAATTATTTTTAAAGGTTCCATTAAACCCTCTTGGGTATGGTTACCTTCCGTCTAATCCTTAGTCTATAAAAGTGGGTACCAAAGTATGTATATATACAGGGTAGAATATATATTTTTTGTCATAATTCATATTTATACATGTAAGACTTAATCTATATTCGTCCAAGATATTGACTATGGCATAATACAATATTAAATGGTAATATATTATCGTTTCTATGCTATCGTATGGTAATATCGATGCTTGTTTAAAGATTGAAATAAAATTAATCACAAGTCATGCATAAATAATCAGTTCATGTATGCTTTAATTTTCTTATAATTTAATCCATGAACTATGCACAAACTCCTTATTAGTTATCACATTGTTTTCATCGATAACAAAATTAGAAAGAGAGTAATATGCTTTTCATTTGGTAAAATTAATTTAGAGCTTTTATGAGACTTATAGTAGATAGTCCTCTATGGTTTCTGAACTCTCTTTATTTTGGCTTAGGAACATTCAATAGCATGTACTTATGAACTCTCTTTATTTATCATTTTATTTGATCTTTTTAATCGGTAACAAATAGGGAGAAAATGGTAAGTACACTAATAATTTGCTACAGGAAAGCCATAATCATGTACTGAGGGGGAGATAAGATAATATACAACATACATTCAGGAGGAGAAATATTTTTTTATAAGAGATTGCAAGAAGTTGTCACCAATCAAAAAAGCGGGAGAATGTTGATTCATGAGATTTTTGATTCACGACAACGAAGAAATGAAGATCAATCAAAGAGTTAGTTGGTATATTTATTTGTGTACTAATTGTGTTAGAATTTGTCAAATCCATCCTTATATATCATAACACAAACACAATTATATAAGCGCGCGAGCACACACACACACACACACACACACACATATATATATATATATTAATAAGAACAACAACCATTACTGGAGTTGTTTACCCCTAACCAGTCGACTGGTAGGATGAAAACAACCCAGTAATGGCTATTTATGTGCATATTCAAATATATTTACAAAAATATATATTATATATATATATGTTTTCATTTCTAACCAGTTGACTGGTGAATTTTTGACCAGTCGACTGATCCGACTATAATGGTGATTTTTATGAACACACATCTTCTTTCATGAAAAATTTCTATCCATTTCTGAATTGAAATGGCTACTTCTTTTCATCAGGATTTTTCATGAAAGGTTACAACTCTTCAACTATTTTTATACGTCAAAAACTTCATGTCAAAATTACCGAATTAATCGATTCTTCTTCTATTATCTGATCTTAATTTCTGAATAGTCTTGCATTCTGAAAGCTCTCTAAATATTCAAATTGTTTTTGAATCATTGAATTTATTTCATATATCTTGATTTAATAAGCATTTTCCTTCCTTCAATCTTCACATACACATTGAATATTTGATGATATGATTATAGTAAGTGTGTACTCAAACTGTTGGCTAATCAGTGTTACTTAGAACACAATCAGAATTCAAAACTCTTGTTGTATTGTTGAAGTCATGTTCGGGTTGCTCAGGCATGGTGTTGAAGTCCTGTTCGGTTTTCTCAGACTTGAAATCCCGTTGTTAATGCGCGGGTGTGTTGTTAACCGATTCCTCTGGGTGAAGTGAGGGAATTACTGGTGAAAAACAATAAAAAGTCTGGGACTAGATGTAGGATGGTGCTCCGAACCAGTATAAAACTTCCTGGTGTCATTTACGTTACTTTTTTGCATTTATATGTTGCTTATCTTTGATATTGATATATTAAGTTCACTAAATTTTTACTTGCGTAACTATTGCATAAATTTAATATACATCACATTGCCTAAGCTTCCTCATATTCGTATCAATCCATATTAGTCGATCTTACTCTAGTCCTCTTTTTCATCCCATTTAGCTCATCATCATCTAGCTACATGTCATCTGATGGGAGGTGCGAGGTTTTCTTCTTGAGCTGTTACATTTCATGAACTATGACTTTTACTGCCTCAGACTGCTCTTCAATCTTCTCTCATGTTTTTTTAATATATTTTTTTGCTGCTGAATTGCTAGAAGAACAGAGGAAGGAGAAGGGAAGAAGTTGTGTGAGGGAGGGGGAGGCTATATGCTGCATATTTATAGTTGACAATAGTAGGTAAACATAGCCAGCATTTATGAAGCCGGCTATGTTTATGCTATGGATAATGATTCACACCGTGGTGTGGATTACGATCCAACGACTCTAGATCGTAATCCACACCGGCTTCCTTTTCTAGCTTAATAAAATCACGCTAAGAAAGCACAACCACCCAAGATTGGGATTATTTTGTTTTATTCCATCAGGGTAGGTTGTTAGTTATCTGAGGTGGATTAGACCTCGACCAACTCACCCAATGGTCTAACATCCTCGAAATAATAGAATAGCTAGTACTAAGTTTATACCACTGATATAAGCTAAATATTTACAATAATAAGTTAATGAATGTCTCCAACAATCAAGAACATGACCTTTAGGTCTAGATGGAGAGGACTACCTCTACCCACAATATGCAAAGTTATGATATGTTAGTATACATTGTTGGAAATGCAATAATAATAACAATCTTGTTTCCAAGTTAGTACCTATAGATAAATGTTGAAAATCCATCGAATGTAGAGAAAGCCTCTCCAAGTTTAGCCTTATACTCCTGCCACCAAAGCATGTAATAAGGGACTACCCATCATAACGGGTTGGCTAGGTTAATAAGCTTAGTGAAGAGGAAAATGCTAGAAGGAAGAAAAAAAATATCCCCTAAGTAGTGATTCCATGGATCGAACCTGCCCCGTCTCAAGAAAATGCCATCACTACACCACTTAGCCGACAAAATCAACGATCAAGATGAATAGTTCTAACTCATTTCTATAGCATTAAAGTCTTCTTCTTCCTTAGGTTGCCTTTTCTGGGTAGGTTGCCCAATTTGATTGCCTCATGAGCCTTGCCCTAGGGTCGGGCCTACATGTAATGATAACATAAAAGCTTGGCTATACACACACGCATTTGAACAATGACAAATTCTTTTAGATTTTATTCAAATAATCACTACTAAGTTTAACAATATCAGGGGCACATAGATCAATCCTTTTTTTAATAATTAGAGATAGAAAACTTAATAAAAGTGCCCTTAAAAGGCATCCTTAAAAGATATTAGAGGCTGTATTTAATTTGCAACGACCCCTATAAAAGCTGCTGCCATGTAAGACAATGCAAATATTAAATGCAAACAATGCCGCCTGATATACACATAAATGTGTATATTTTATCCGCTTATTTATCTTATTTTCCCTTTAACATAATTGATACTTTGTATTTATAGCTGTATTTTCAGATTGTTGACAAAAAGCATGGTTTAGAGCATTTGATGGATAAAAGCATGAACAATTTGCTTAAAAAAGAGTGAAGTTTAAAATTGCTAAAGCTTGAAGAGTCTAAAGCTTGAAGAACGGTTGCAATTATATTTCAGTTAAGAAGATTTGGCTCAATAAAGACTCAAACTGCATTCACATTAGCTCATTTGGAGGGCCTCTTACTCATGTTGCGTTCACACTAGCCTATCTGCTAGACCACTCACTCTAAAGCTGCGTTCACACTGGCTTATGTGTTATTTGGGTTATTTCTTTAGTCCCACATTATGTAATTAGCTAGCTAGCCTTTGTCATATCAGCTATAAATACCTTGTATCTCATTCATTGTAAAAGACATTGGGTTTTATTCTGTAATTCTCTTCTTGGAATAAAATCATTCTTCTTCCTCTTTTCTATTTAGTTTTAGTTTTATTTATGTTCTTGTTATTTAATTTCTGTTTTTCTTCTTCTTTAGCTATGTCTAGCTAATCCCCTTTGATTAGGGGGTGATGACGCTGATAGTATGATTCAATATGAATCACATAGCCAAAAGATGAGGACTGTATACATGTAGATCTGGATCTGAATTAAGGGTTAGATCTGAACCTTCATATTTTGTGTCGTTTAAGAGCTATGCTCCTTCACAGGATATATTCGTGTTCGATCTAACGTTTATCAGATCTAGATCTAATTTTAGGGTTTTAGAAATTAATTAGTGAATCTGTCCTGATAGTCTATGGTTGTAGAGCTAAGCTCCTGCATAGGCTATACTTGTCGTTATTTACATATTTGTTTCTAAAGACCTATTATCGTTGATTCATGTTTGTGACAGAAACATGTATTAGATCTGGTTAATCTTTTGGCTATTGATGATTATGAATCTGATCTATGTCATTATCCCCTAATTGCTTTCACTTATTGTTAAAACTCTCTTTTATTTAATTTCTGCTATTTTCTTTGTTGTCCACCAATCAAAAGTTAGGGATAACTAGATTGGATTTAGTAATTAAAATAATTTGGTCCCAGAGTTCGACACCCTCTACAACAATCCTTATTGTTTAGGAAAGACGAACGAATTTTACAGTTGTTTACAATTGTTTAATTTGTTCGCAAACAAATTTTGGACCCTCTCCACCACGTTTTCACCTCCTGATATCCACCATCACGCAGTACACTCCTCACATCACAAACCCCCACCAATTCAAACCATCCTGCGCCGAAAAAAAAAAAATAGAACCGCAAGCCATCCTACTGCAAATCCGCAGCAAGATCCTCCTACAGCAATATCCACACGTTCACCTTCCAACCAATACAAACCTGCATCTATAACCAGCGACTGAAAACAGTTACTGACCATTCACGAAACTCCCACCAGATTTCGCTTTCACACAACTTCTCGCCACTTCTCTGACCATACTCAACCACCTTAGCCCTCTGACCAACTATCTCCACGCAAATTACACAACTGCATACCCATCTAACATACACAATCTCACCATCTAAAGCATCATACCATCACCGCCACATTAACACAGCAAGCTTCATCATCCCATCCACCAAAAATCTTCTCCACAGACCAATAAAAATACCACTTCTTCTTGTCAAATTCCCTCAGCACATCAAATACACCATTCACCCTCCACGCACAGTCAGTTCTCCCGGACCATCATCTCCTTTCTTCACTATTCAACATTCATCTTCATAAATTCACCTCCCCTGCCAAATACCCGAACCATAATCCGAACTGTCAACGCTCCACACACCTCGCCGAACTCCCCAATCGGAAATCACCAAACTCACCGGTCATCTGACCTCCTCAAATCATCTGATCGCCACCCGTAATCATCGGATTCAGCTCGAAACACCAGAAATCGAGAGCCACCAGAACAGTTTTTTTTTAGAGGATCGGTCAATTTTTTTTTTTTTTTGGATCTGAAATTATATTAGAAACAGGGTGGGTGAATCTATTTTTAAGTGGGTCGGTGTCTATTTGCTTTTAAAAAGTGTTGTAGTTTCTTTTGGACAATCGATCCTGTGGGCTTCTACGGGCCTTTGTCTAGCCTGGTTTAAGTTCTGTATTTTATTTTCTTAAGTATAGGTAGTTGCCTTATTATTAGTTTGTTTTTGTACTTGTTTGGATTTTATTCTGTTTTTTTTTCTTTCTCCTTTTCTATTAAAAAAAAAAGAAAACAAATTGTCTTTCTTTTGTTTAATTAGGGTTAGTTTTGTTTTGTTTTCATTTTCACTTATTTTATTTTTAGTTTCATTCTAATTTTCATAAAAAAAAAAAAAAAAACCGAAAGCAGGTACGGTGGAAATTAGAAAAAAAATTTCGGGCTCCTAGCCCGAACCCGTGCCGCAGCGCAGTCAAGCAAATAATAGGAGGCGACAACAATAAAAGACAGCGGACTATTCAGTGTTCGAGCGGTTGCACACCAAGTGGGGTGTGAACGCGCTAGCGCGACTCAACTGCACTGGACGGACTGCCGATCAAGGTGAGTATTTTCTAACTCTACAGGGACCGCTGCTGCAAATAAAAAAAATAGAGACATTGCTTGTAAAACTCTTCTGCAGGGCATCGGCTTGCTTGTAAAATTTCTTTTATTTATTTTTGCAATTGCCTGTTCTGTGACTGTTCTGAGACTGTTCATTCTGTGATTGAAAAAAAATAAATAAAAAAAAATAAAAAAAATATTTGCATTCATCTTAGCTTTGTTTTTATTTTCTAAGGACTTCATTATATTTTGACAATTTGGTTTAGTTCTAACGGACTATTTCTCGGTGTCTAGACTACGGCAGAGTAATAACTGTTTATAAATATTACGGTGATTCGTAAATATTATATCGGTTGTTCCTCTGAAGGTACTTAAACCTTCGGCTGCATTGCTAGGGTGATTCCTGGTGCACCGATAACTCATGTCCGTTAACTGGCTGAGAAGTCTTTTGTTGAAATAAATCAAACCGTCATTATATAATTCTAGAAATTGTAAATTGCATTAGGTTCATTTAAAAAAAAAAAATCGCTCAAATTTGTTTTTCTCGTCTTCCCTTGTTCTTTTCGCTAGTGCATGCGTAGTTGGATCCGTGATCCTTCTACTAATCGTTTAGTCCGAACAAACACCCCTTTCACCATGGCCGAAGAAACTCCCCCTCGAACTCTTATGGATAGGTACTTTCCCGAGCGAGTTTCTATTCCTTCCTGCATCATATTGCCCGCCCCAACGGGTAACCATTTTGAAATTCATTCGAATCACATAAATACTCTTCCAAAATTTGGCAATCTTGAACGTGATGATCCTTATATTTTCTTGACCAAATTTGAACAAGTTTGTGCAACCATGAAATTTCAACAATTAAGTGATGATGGAATCAAACTTAGGTTAATTCCATTTGCACTTACCGATTATGCTGAGAAATGGTTGTATAGCTTGCCTTCAAATACGATTGGAACTTGGGGTGAATTTGTAAACATTTTTCTAAAGAAATTTTACCCTCTGGAAAAAACATCTAAAATTCGAAATGAAATCGTCAATTTTCGTCAATTTGGGGGTGAATCCTTTGCAAAATATTTTGAAAGATTCAAAGAGCTTCTAGTCAAATGTCCACATCATAATTTCGAAAAATGGACTCTTTGTCAAATTTTATACGATGGACTAGAAAATAACTCTCGAACTATGCTCGAATCAATGTGCCAAGGAAATTTTCTAGCCCAACATCACGATGCCGCTTGGAAATTTCTCGAAGATTTAGCCGAAAAATCAGCTCAATGGGAAAGATCTAATGAGAAATCAATTTATTCCCGATCAAACGCTCATTCGGTAGGATCCTCAACGGCTTTAGAAGCGAAAATAGACGCAATGTTAACCAAATTTGATAATGTCCTTTCATCAACTCAAGCAAACCAAGTTCAAGCGTCTCAGCCCTCATGTTACAAATGTAACGATCCTAACCACATTGCTGACCAATGCCCACATTCGTTAGAACAACTCAACGCATTTAATAAAGTTAGGAACGATCCATTCTCCCCAACTTACAATCCAGGTTGGAGAAACCATCCTAACTTCTCTTGGGCCCAAAACAATGCAACTACGAATTTGGTTCGACCTCCTTTTCAACCATTTTCGAATAATACCTTGAATCCTCCCTTTCAAGAAAGTCAATTCCAAAATCCTGCGCCAACCCCTCAAAATCAAGCGCAACAATCTTTTGTTCCCCAAGTTGATAAACGATTGACATCACTGGAGAAAACTCTCGAAGAATTGGGTAAAGCAACAACTCAAAATATCAAATCAAATACCAATCTTCAAAACTTACTGACTTCACACATGCAAACCACGACTCAACAAATGAGTGAACTTCAAAAACAAATGTCTCAACTTAACACTAGATTAAGTGAAAGGGAAAAGGGTACGTTTCCAAGTCCACCCATCCAAAACCCTAGAGGACAGACTTCAAACCCTAACCAAATTCACATCATTCAAGACTCGAACGTTAGTCAATTGAATGCTGTCACAACTCTTAGATCTGGCAAGAAGATTGACAACCATGTGGTCGACCCAAACGATTTACCAGACGATATTCAAAACCCAACAGAAAATTCGACCATCTCGGATCAAAACATCGAGCCCAATTCTGATCAGGCCCATCCTCAAACTCAAGTAGCCCAACCTACCGAGTTGTCTGCTCCATTTCCTCATAGACTCCGACCTAGAAAAAAGACGGACCAGGTAGAAAAGATCCTTGAAATATTTAAGCAAGTTAAAGTGAACATTCCTCTTTTAGATATTATACAACAAGTTCCACAGTACGCGAAATTTCTAAAAGATATGTGCACCCAGAAACGTCATACACATGTACCTAAGAAAGTGTTTCTAGCAGCAACTCTAAGCGAAGTCTTGTCCCAATCAATGCCAGTGAAATACAAAGATCCTGGCTGCCCCACAATATCATGTACTATTGGACAAGAAAATCGATAGATGCCTGCTAGACTTAGGTGCTAGTGTCAACTTGCTTCCATATTCCGTCTATCGCCAATTAGGGCTAGGAGAATTGAAACCCACCAAGGTTACCCTTCAGCTTGCTGACCGTTCAATTAAGAAACCTGTGGGCGAAATCGAGGATGTGTTGATCAAAATTGGCGAATTCATCTTTCCAGTTGATTTTATTGTCTTAGAAACTCAACAGGTTAGCAATCCTGCAAACCAAATCCCTTTGATTCTAGGACGACCCTTCTTAGCAACCTCTAATGCTCTCATCAACTGTAGAAATGGGTCTATGAAACTTTCTTTTGGTAACATGACTGTCGAGCTAAATATCTTCAGAACTGAAAACTCTCCTAACTCTTATGTGAACCAGTTTTCTGAAATCCATGCTGTCCACGATAATGGATCTGAGCTCGACCATCTGAATAACGAAATTGAATCGAATTACGAAACCTTATTTCAAGATATTCCCGAAAATGTCTCTGATTCGATTCCTGTCGAGCCTCTCACAAATGAGCCTATTCCTCAACCAATTTCTTCGGTTGAGTCATCCCCAAAATCTGAACTCAAAGTGTTGCCCAGTCATCTTAAGTATGCTTACTTAGGAGAAAATGAAACTTTTCCAGTCATTATCGCTTCTGACCTTACTTTAGAGCAGGAACAATTGCTCCTTCCCATCCTTAAGAAAAATAAGGAGGCAATTGGCTGGTCCATGGCTGATATTAAGGGGATTAGTCCTTCGATAGTCCAACATCGAATCCACCTTATAGATGATGCCAAACCCACTCGTGATCCCCAACGTCGACTAAACCCTATCATGAAAGAAGCAGTTCGTGCTGAAATCCTTAAATGCCTTGACAATGGAATCATCTACCCGATTTCTGATAGTCAATGGGTTAGTCCGATTCATGTCGTACCTAAGAAATCAGGGATTACCGTGATCCAAAATGAAGCTAACGAGCTTATCCCAACCCGCACCCAGACTGGTTGGCGTGTTTGCATTGACTATAGGAAACTTAATGCTGCAACACGTAAGGATCATTTCCCTCTGCCATTTATCGATCAAATGTTAGAACGACTAGCGGGTCATGAGTACTACTGTTTCCTTAATGGGTACTCGGGCTATAATCAAATCCCTATCGCTCCTGAGGACCAAGAGAAAACCACTTTCACTTGTCCGTTTGGTACATTTGCGTACCGACGTATGCCTTTTGGTCTCTGTAATGCACCTGCAACCTTTCAGAGGTGCATGATTAGCATTTTTTCTGATATGATCGAGCGATTTTTGGAAGTGTTCATGGATGATTTTTCCATATTTGGTGATTCTCACTCTGAGTGTTTACGTCATCTCGATCTTGTTCTTAATCGCTGTAAAGAGAAACACTTAACGCTTAATTGGGAAAAGTGTCACTTCATGGTTAAACATGGCATTGTTTTGGGACATGTCATCTCTAACAAAGGAATTGAAGTTGACAAAGCCAAAATTGAAGTTATCTCTAATCTTCCCATTCCCAAATCTGTTAAGGACATCCGATCCTTTTTAGGTCATGCTGGCTTCTATCGTCGCTTCATAAAGGATTTCAGCAAAATCACTCGACCTCTGACTAACCTTCTTGGTAAGGATGTTCCTTTCGACTTCAATTCCGAGTGCATTTCATCTTTTGAGCATCTTAAAAATGAACTTGTCTCTGCTCCTATCATTTGCTCTCCCAACTGGACGATGCCTTTTGAAATCATGTGCGATGCCTCGAATTTCGCTGTTGGCGCTGTCTTAGGACAACGTATCGATAAGATTCTTCACGTCATTTACTATGCGAGTAAGACTTTGAACGATGCTCAAATCAACTATACGACCACTGAAAAAGAACTTTTAGCAGTTGTTTTCGCTCTAGAAAAATTCAGGCCTTATCTAGTTGGCTCACACATCACGGTTTATACCGATCATTCCGCACTTAGGTACCTTTTCTCTAAAAAGGATGCTAAGGCTCGTCTCATTCGTTGGATCCTTCTACTTCAAGAATTTGACCTTACCATTAAGGATAAAAAAGGATCCGACAACGTTATTGCGGACCACTTGTCTCGTCTTCCAAATGCCCCATCTTCTTCTCTTCCGATCAACGAGAATTTCCCTGATGAACAGCTGTTTTCTCTATCCACTGATCCTTGGTTTGCTGACATTGTCAACTACTTAGTCACTAAGCAGACCCCTTCTTTTTGGTCTAAGCAGGATAAACACAAATTCTTTTCCCAAGTGAAACATTTTTATTGGGACGACCCCTACCTTTTCAAGTATTGTCCCGATCAAATCATTCGAAGATGTGTTCCTGACACTGAAACTCACAGTGTCCTCTCTTTCTGTCATGACCAAGCCTGTGGTGGTCACTTCGGTCCCAAAAAGACAGCCGAAAAGGTTCTCCAATCGTGTTTCTACTGGCCCACCCTTTTCAAAGACGCATACGAATTTTGCAAAACTTGTGATCGATGTCAATTCTTAGGGAAAATTTCTAAACGGAATATGATGCCCCTAAACCCCATTCTAGAGGTCGAAATTTTTGATGTGTGGGGTATAGACTTCATGGGACCCTTCCCTAATTCTTTTGGGAACATTTACATTCTCTTGGCTGTTGACTATGTTTCTAAATGGGTAGAAGCTGTACCATGCAAAACAAACGATAACAAGGTTGTTGTGCGCTTCTTGAACGAAAACATCTTTTCTAGGTTTGGCACACCTCGCACAATAATCAGTGATAATGGTACACACTTCTGTAATCGTTCTTTTGAAGCTCTCATGAGAAAGTATTCGATAACCCACAAGTTATCTACTCCTTACCATCCTCAAACTTGTGGGCAGGTTGAAGTATCGAATAAGCAGATTAAACAAATTCTTGAGAAAACTGTGAATCGAAATCGCAAAGATTGGTCCCAAAAGTTAACCGATGCTCTTTGGGCTTACCGCACCGCTTTCAAAACAAACTTGGGTATGTCCCCTTATCGGTTGATTTTTGGTAAACCATGTCACTTGCCAGTTGAATTAGAACATAGGGCGTTATGGGCAATAAAAACTTTAAATCTTGATTTAGAGAAAGCAGGTGAACATAGGAAGCTTCAACTTAATGAACTTGATGAAATTCGAAATGATGCCTATGAAAATGAACGAATTTACAAGGACAGAACAAAAGTTTTTCATGATAAATCAATTTTACGTAAAACTTTCATGCCAGGTCAAAAAGTTCTGTTGTATGACTCAAAACTGCATTTATTTCCGGGTAAGCTAAAATCTAGATGGACAGGACCTTACACTGTACGGGCCGTTTTTCCGTATGGTGCGGTAGAAATTGAGAATCCAACTGATGGATCATCCTTTAAGGTCAATGGTCAACGCCTTAAACCTTACTTGGAACCAATACCCAACCAAGAGGAAGAGCTCATGGTCCTCCATGAGCCACATTACATTCGGTAAGACGCACTAACCCTCTTTTGTACATATGTAAATATTCTCTTATTTGTTTTTCCCTTTCACTAAGATATGTCTGATTCAGACTGTGAGGACACAGTCGCATTCAAGTGTGGGGGGAATTTACATTACATCAGCAATCAAATTTTATGAAGTAGGTCATTCATTGAACAAGGATTAACTTAAATTCATAAATAACACCCTGGTTCTTGTTTGATAAGTTGAATTGTTGGGTGCTGGGAATGAACATTATTTATTCATTGAATCGTAACGTGTCTTTTTAAGATGCTAGCTTGAGACTGTGCAGACGTTAGTCGTGTTCTGGAGTAAGCGTGTCAACCTTTGTTATACATGTTAGAATGTGCAAGTAAAAATAATCAAAAAAAAAAAAAAAAAATCAAAAAAAAAAAATCATGAAATAAAAGGATTTTGCACCTACATTTGTTGGATTTTCTGAGTTTGTTTTCATGCATAATATTTTCTTTTCCACTCAAATTTTCAAAATCGTAAGTTCTAAAATCCACTTGGCCCAATTAAGGAGAAATGACTCATTGTAGCGTTCTTCTTCGATACCCCACATTATTCAAACCCAAGTTTTAGTCGATTTACATCCATGTTTTGACGAAGTTTATCTTATATTGGTATACTCAAGAACCTTTGTTTAAAGGTCAAAAACGTCACTTTTTATACCAATATTACACCACCCACTCCGTACTTGTTTTAAGGTAGGTTAACCATATACCACATCTTATTTTATATGGGTTATCTATCTTACGAAACTTTGCTTATCTTTCCTTTCAGCTTTTTGTATAACAACAATCCAGACTTGTGTGTTGAATTAAGGTTATAGAAGTAGAGTAACTAGGGCACAAAACTTTCCTTTCATGAAGTGTTGGTTTAGTAGAGGAGGAGTCAAATGAAATAATGTACGGTATCATTCCATTCCATCTCCACTCATCATTCATCATGCAAAAGAAAAAAAATGAAGAAAATAAGAAAAAAAAAGGGAAAAGAAAAAAGAAAAAAAAAAGAAAAAAAAAATGAAATAAAGAGAGAGTCTCTCAGAATAAAATAGTCATTCATCATTCTTGACTATAAAGCATTCAGTTCCATTCCATCCACATCCATTATACCGTACTTGGAAGTGAGGATTGTAGTAGAGGAGATGAAAGGAAATAAAAATGTTCATATGTGCCTTAGTATTACTTTATCTTTTGTAGCTTGAAGTTCAACTAATACACTTGCCCTCTTATCTATAACATTTTTAGAACTTACAAAATTTTCCTTCATCTATGCATAACTCACATCCAATACATTACAGTTACATTAGTGCAAAATTATTCAAAAAAAAAAAGGGGTCAAATAAATGATTGGGTGTACATTGTCGATGTGTAGAACTTTGGTTGACACCACGCTCTTAACCTTCAAGACAATTACAGTGTTATCAAGGAATTACGATTCAGCTTGAAAATTTTTATTCATTTTTGCACCAACAATGGGATGGACAATTTGGGACTAAACCGTTATTATTGAAGTTAGGTGAAATCCTTGGAATGTGAAAGACCTTAAATATGTTGTTTGATTAATCCGCGTACATAAGACGCTTTGGATTTTGTGGGTAGTATCCGCTGAAAACCCTCACGAGACAACACTCGTCCTACTGGGGACACCCAGAGGTTTAACGGCTTGTTGCATACGCTAAATGCAATTGTGTTTCCTACGAAAGTGTGACATATCTTAGTTTAGTTTATTCGAGGACGAATAAAAAGATAAGTGTGGGGGTATTTGATATACACATAAATGTGTATATTTTATCCGCTTATTTATCTTATTTTCCCTTTAACATAATTGATACTTTGTATTTATAGCTGTATTTTCAGATTGTTGACAACAAGCATGGTTTAGAGCATTTGATGGATAAAAGCATGAAGAATTTGCTTAAAAAAGAGTGAAGTTTAAAATTGCTAAAGCTTGAAGAGTCTAAAGCTTGAAGAACGGTTGCAATTATATTTCAGTTAAGAAGATTTAGCTCAATAAAGACTCAAACTGCATTCACATTAGCTCATTTGGAGGGCCTCTTACTCATGTTGCGTTCACACTAGCCTATCTGCTAGACCACTCACTCTAAAGCTGCGTTCACACTGGCTTATGTGTTATTTGGGTTATTTCTTTAGTCCCACATTATGTAATTAGCTAGCTAGCCTTTGTCATATCAGCTATAAATACCTTGTATCTCATTCATTGTAAAAGACATTGGGTTTTATTCTGTAATTCTCTTCTTGGAATAAAATCATTCTTCTTCCTCTTTTCTATTTAGTTTTAGTTTTATTTATGATCTTGTTATTTAATTTCTGTTTTTCTTCTTCTTTAGCTATGTCTAGCTAATCCCCTTTGATTAGGGGGTGATGACGCTGATAGTATGATTCAATATGAATCACATAGCCAAAAGATGAGGACTGTATACATGTAGATCTGGATCTGAATTAAGGGTTAGATCTGAACCTTCATATTTTGTGTCGTTTAAGAGCTATGCTCCTTCACAGGATATATTCGTGTTCGATCTAACGTTTATCAGATCTAGATCTAATTTTAGGGTTTTAGAAATTAATTAGTGAATCTGTCCTGATAGTCTATGGTTGTAGAGCTAAGCTCCTGCATAGGCTATACTTGTCGTTATTTACATATTTGTTTCTAAAGACCTATTATCGTTGATTCATGTTTGTGACAGAAACATGTATTAGATCTGGTTAATCTTTTGGCTATTGATGATTATGAATCTGATCTATGTCATTATCCCCTAATTGCTTTCACTTATTGTTAAAACTCTCTTTTATTTAATTTCTGCTATTTTCTTTGTTGTCCACCAATCAAAAGTTAGGGATAACTTGATTGGATTTATTAATTAAAATAATTTGGTCCCAGAGTTCGACACCCTCTACAACAATCCTTGTTGTTTAGGAAAGACGAACGAATTTTACAGTTGTTTACAATTGTTTAATTTGTTCGCAAACACCGCCTCTTTTAAAAACAGTAGAGGCCAATAAACACGTCATATTTCATGCAGCTGAAATGAAATTAGACAAAAGAAAGGAGGCGTAAATATCAGCCCCTATTAATATAAACAGGTACCAAAAAACTGCCATTTCTACAATACATATACAGCAACAGCCATTTCTGCAATACATAGTTTCAATGTTAAAATTATTAAACTCACTTGCAGCAAAGTGTTAAATACATATTTACAATCTAACTCTCAATAATGTACTGAAGATTAGCAAAAAATTTTTATCAAATACCAAAGATACGTACTGAATTGTCTTTCTTAAGGAGTAGCATGGTAGAACGTTTCCAGTTGTAGCAAAACAACACTGATCTCCTATGTAAACCATTGGCAAAGTTTTTTAAACAAATAACAACCGTATCATATTTTGTACTCTCTGATGCTTTATCTTTGCTTGCTCCAATACCTATACTCTCTGTCAATCTGTATCTGCAGGCACATAAAATACCACTGTTAGGACTTTTTCCTTCAGTATTTATGACGCATATATTAATAAGTTGCAAAGTTCAGTCAATTTTTTAACAAACTAAATTTCATTTTTTTCTCAAAGGAGACAAAACATAGCCAAGAAGCTAATATAGACTTGGGCAATGTATATAACACGTCACGACCAACAAATTGATGAAGCATTAATTAGAAAAATTAGAAAATGGCCTCGGTTTTGAATAACAGTAGCACAAATGTAGCAACACGTAAGACTTCACACAGTAAAAAGGGTTCATCCTATATAAATATAATTCACTTCATTTATCTCAAAATAAGACGAAGCAACCAAAAGAAACTCAATAGACCAAAGGAAGGGCATTCGACTAGAGGTGGTTAAGGAGGACAGTCATTGGCTTGAACGTACTCAGGAGCTCTGAAATTAGAATGGTAGAGCGAATATTCAAGTTTGAGACATATAAGTTCGCATAAGTAGGACCCATGAAAAAACAACAAAGTACATATGAATTGCAAAATGAAAGCATGTGTGAATTACAAAGGTGAAAGCACGCAAAGGGAAAAATGACAATTGACATTTTTTCTACCAAGCCAACATTTAACATGCCTCTAACTACAACCCATTTTTTCTTTCAGCAAAGGTAGCCATCTTATCCTATGAATTTAATTCTATGCAATTGTGGGCACAAAATGACAAAACAACACACAACATGCTAACTGCAAATGAAGCCAACATGCTCAATATATATGTACCACAAAGTACATAACAATACATGACATGCTCAATCGCATGGACCCAACGATTGCCTCTCAACCAAATGCTAATAGACCAATACTTAATGAAGCAACAATTGAGAAAAGATTAATGCAACCTATACTGAAAAGGCAAGGACATTTTTAAATCATTCATAGATGAGTCCGTGTGACAACACCAGATCGCTGGAGAGTTAACTGCATGCATTAATAAATACACAGAGCCGTCAATTAAGAGGTGCAGGAATCAACAACATATATAAGCTGCAATTAACATTGAAGCAATCTAGAGCAACTTGGATCATGTTAAAGGGTAATAGCTGCGTTGCTAGCTAATTGTAGATGTGAACCAGAATAACTGTCAGGGAATCATGTCCTTTAAATCTGAGAAGAAGATTATAATAGAAGCTCAAAAGATTGCGATGGAAAGATTTCTTAGTTAAAAAAAATAAGATGTTGATCTTGGAAAGTAGAAAAAAAGTGTTAGTCTGCATGTGGAAGTGGCCAAGGCTAGAAGAAAGATAGAAATTATGCTTTATAAATAGTTCAAGAAGTTTCATTTAGATTAAGGTATGTTGAAGGCCTAATTCGTGGGCGAGAAAGAGATTACAAAAGCTTAGGCAAAATCCATCGTTGAATAAGAAGAAACTATAAAGTATTGGGATCAAATCATTGCCGAATAGGTCTAGGAAATAATCTTATAAAAAAAAGACTACCATAAGCTTTTACCTTTCCACAGACTAAAAGGAGTATATAAAGTTATAAACCATAAAGATGACTTCAACCAAAAGATAGATAATTAAGATGCTGATACTCTAAACTTCTATGTCAATTCTCTGATGAATAAAGGAAGCTTAAACTAGCTAGGCCCCAAGTTCCCATGTACACTTGCTATAGACTACAAAGAGGTCATGACCTGTATTGTTATTTCTGGATATGCCGAGGATGGAACAATGGAGCCTTCTTAGATGAGGAGACCAGAGAAGCACTCACGATTCGCCTGAAAACTGTCATGATTAAGAGGGAACAAGGTGCCATTATTGTTGCTGCAGCTTAAGCTTTGGCCAAAGATGGATTATCACTTAAGCCTTTACATCAGTAAGAACAAATAAAGAAGTGATACAAAGGCAATGTTTCATCTAAATGTCTTGTTAAAAATGGATAACGTATAACGGCTTTGCAACTCTCCAAACTCTAAAACAAGCATAAATGCTTAAATGTAACAAGCTTAATCGTTGATGAACACCAATGGTAAAACAATTGTGAACAGGCTTGAACTTGAATTGACGTAATTACATTATGTATAAAATTAAATTGTAAACAAGTTTAAACAAACAGCTAAAAATAGTATGTACCAATTTTCAGCAGCATAATTATTCCTCGGGGGCACGACTTGCGGCGTAAGTTCAACCCCACTTAGCATTGATGTAAACTCTCCACTTTGATTATTTCTCTGATGGAAGCCTTGTTGTGAAAAATCTGTCTTGCAGAGCATTGATGTAAACTCTCCAACTAGATACACCATTTGTGGGTAGAAAGGAGGACGATATGATTGAGGGTAGTATAACTAGCTAGATGATGATGAAAACTGACCTGGGTTGAAATGGGGGTGTGGCATATGCGGTTGTGCAGTTTCTATATTTTGAGAAGTTGACTTTTTCCATGGGATTGATTGAAGTTGAATAGTAGAAAACCATGGTGGTTGTTGAGTAGGAGGTTGTTGTGATTGATGATCTGTAGATGAGCAACGTTGGGATGCTGGCACTGGTGACACGAAATCTGATGACTGACATTGTGAAGATAGAACCCTAAGCTTTAACTCTTCTGTCTCCTTATTCTGCTTTTCACACATATGTTGCATCTTTAAATATTTTGACTCTAAAGACGCATATTCTCGTCCTTTGCATGATTTACGAATCGACGATACTGGTTGAGTCTGTTGTACCTAAGGTACCATGCTCGAAGTCACAAGATCACCATAACAACGAACTCTATTTCCAATCTCATGCTCCATCACTGCTACATAAGCCTTCAGCCTCAGTTCCGGAGTCTCTTCACCATGGGTGGCTATAAGTTGGTTTAATTCATGTGATATTCTAGTCTGCATTTTTTATTTTCCAAATGAGTATGATTCAATGTAAAATACTATAAACTAAGTAAATCACTGAATGTACAATAAATGTTAAATGTAGACTGAGCATTGAACATCAAGTGTTATCAAATAGTCAATGCAAAAAAAAATACACATTTTTTCCTAAAGCTTTGCTCGATCAACAAGTTCACCCAAGTTTTGTTTAATGACTACCAAAGTACTGCAGACTTTGCTACTACAAAGACTTAGTCACAAACCCAAGTTTTGCTTAATCGACAAGTTCATATATAGCTTTGAAATAATACTGAAATTCATATAGTCTACCAAATAAGGATTTTTTTTATGTTGTAAGTGGAGCTTCTCAAAATATGACCATGGCAGCAGGATCTTCTACAACACCACATACAAACTCCAAAAACTAACAACCCAAAAATATCAACGATAGTCATATAAGACCAAACGTCGACACTTACAACCAAAACGCAAGATGAATACCTATTACACTTACCCAAAAAACACTAGAAAAAACCCCATTACTAGAAACCAAAGCTACAACACCAAAAATGACCATTACTCAAGGCAAACACAACCATCAAAACTCCCGGAAGCAAACACCTGGGTTTATTTTATAGCAGTTATCAATATTAATCCACTCAACATACAAGGTTCTAATTTGTAACATGGGTTTACTTTCTTTCAAATTGGAATATAACTATGCCATTAATAAGACGGTGATATTGCAACTACCTCCCTTATTACGAACAACAACGTATACACAACAAATAGTAGAGTCGAAGTCATATCAAACTAAGGTTCATTCATATGCAACAAGCATGGTACATGACTAAGGTTGATATTTTAAGTAACCTAGTTATTGACCCCAACAGAGCCAGAGAACCCAATTATGCACCCACTAATGACTGTTTGGCAGTCATTAAACATCAAATTTAGCCAATGATGCATATGAATATAATATATATATAGTATAATATAAGTTTCAAAATGTAAATAAAATATTGCCACTTGATCTGATCCAATGTCTACCCAAGTTCGATGTTTGTCCCTTCTTTTTTGATGCAACTCGTATACTTCAATAGGATCAGGTTCACGACCATATTTTTCCTTCTATTAAGACAAAAAATAACAATAATTATACAATGTATATCTAATCCAACACAAAATATAAGTACATGAAATTCAAGAAGTAGTTGATCATGTATAAGTCATAGTGTAGATTGTACACTTGCTTCCTTTGGAAATTTTTAGTGTTTGCATGTTTCATGCTTGTTTATGTTTGCAAATGTAAGGTACATACAAAAATTTAAAAGCAAGAAAACTTGCTCATGCAACTACTTTTTTAAAGCAAAGGACTAAAGTATTTCAGCTCAGCCAAAATATTGATGAACCAATATATATGTAAATGTGGAAACATGGTAATTTTATGTTCAACTTCTCTAAATGTTTTTAATGGTATGTAAGTGGAGACAGTGGATGATTTTCATGAGTATTATTACTATGTAAATCAGCTAGGATGTGATTATAAAATCATGAGGCTATAGTGAAACCCAAATAAAGTGATATATGCATGAAATGTGAAACTTGAAACTCAGAACCGAACCAGTAAACTTAGAAACTGAAATGAAGTGATGTATCATATTTATAAAAAAAATAAAAAATGAATGTCATGACTCAGAACAAAGAAAACCAAAATAAAGTGGTGTCAAAGTTGACATGGCCCAGACCCAAAACTCAAAAACTGGAAAAAGGAATCCATGTTCGATGAGCAACATTAGAAAAAGCAAGTCTAAATTCAAATATAATGGGCTGTAATTAGCTTATGACCCTTTTAAAATACACCCGATACTTTTTTTAACAGGGTACTTGCTTTATTAAAAAGAAACCAAAGATTATATACATATATACTTGCTTTAAATATAACCATCGACAACTTATTAATATGGCCCAAACCCATATTGTAGCAAGGCGAACAAAATTTCTTTACACGCCTTTGTGACACCCTACGTCCGTTAATGTCACTCACTAAGAGAATGCATTAAGTTTCGTGAAGAGTTATAGATAACAAAAACAGAAACATTACAAGACAAATATAAAATAGTAGCAGAATTAAAAACTTTTATTAATCATAAAGCATAACTTCGTGGTTCAAAACATCAAGAGTCAGAAAATACATAAACCCAGTACAACATCTTAAACATATCTATCTTGTACTTAAAATATCAAAGTACAGTAATAAAAGAAATATAATTCCCCAAACAAAAAAATAGCCATAGTATATAGGATAAGAGCTCGAGCAATACATCTATGCAGCTCCAAGCAAGATGAAAGAAGAATCCTGATCAAGCTTGAGTATTCCCACCCTAAGAACCTGGGGGGAAACAAAATAATAGAAGAGGAAACAAAATGGGTTAGACATAAAGCTTGGCAAGTCCAATTACTTTTAACATATAAATAAGTAAAAATATCATGACATGCATATAAAGTGGATAAGAGAGATAGCATCATAATAGGAAAGTATGAAAGGTAACCAGGAAAAACATGATGGAGTATACTACGCTTATCAAATGATTTCTCTGCACCAACACTAGTGTCTTATTAACAAGATTATCCCCAACAAGTATAAGATGGTAGACTTAGGTGTACTTCTAGTGAGAGGTTTCACCCCATATAATCAAGAAGTAGCCCAACATACTAAAGTTACCCCTAAGGGTATTAATGGGCACCTCAATATACCGGAGTCTAGATGTACCCTAGTTACTACCCTAATCGATCGGCTCCCTACTCTGTAGATAACCTGTGCTTGCCCCCACAGTAGGATGTATCACTCCCTAAAGTGGCAACCCTTCATTTTCAGAATGTGCACAACCATATCTACGGGTGTCACGGCGTCTAAACCTCCTCTCCCGGACCCATGCCACACATGACCCCATCGGAATGCGCCGCCCACACCATCCCCCACGTTTGGATCTCTTACAATTAGCCTATCACTTGTGGATGCTGGATATGTCGGTCTTCATGGAACTCCATTTTCATGAAGATGGACTATCTCATGAACGTTAAGACGATATAAACTCCCAGCTTTTCCTTCCCACAAACAGAGGACTTAAGGCCATCCTCTTCCTACTAAGTGCGTCTGCTACCACATTACCCTTGCCAGGGGTATAAGCAATCTCGAAGTCATAAGATGTTAGGAACTCCATCCACCTTTGTTGCCTTAAATTAAGATCCTTCTACGAGAACAAGTACTTGAGAGATTTATGATCATTGTACAACTCGAACTTCTCTCCAAGAAAATAATGATGCCACGTCTTAAGCGCGAATACTATGGCAGCTTGCTCTAAGTCATGGGTACGGTAATTCTTCTCATGAACCCTTAGCTGTCTATCCCCATAACATACTACCCTTCCTTTTTGCATCAGAACCGCACCAAGCCCTGTACCACATGCATCAGTGTAAACTTTGAACACTTTGTTTCCATCGGGCAAGGTCAAGACTGGGGCTGTTGTCAGAGCCCTCTTCAATCGCCGGAAAGAAACACCACAATCTATATGTAACGGCTGGGGTTTTTTGCTCGGACCCGATCGATCGTTAGATCAACTAAGACCGTTCAAAACCCGAATACGTTAACTTTGGGAATACAACAACATTACGACAACAACAACAGACTTTTATAAACATCATAATAATGTTACATCAGAGTATAGAACATATCAGAGTACATCGAATAAAATTACAGCGGAAGATAAATTAAAGTATTTTAATACATTGCAGCGGAAACAATAAAATAGATACAGCGGAAGACAACTATGCTCTGGACACAGCTTTAAGCTTCGATCCAGAATCTTGCTCAAAATATCTGCAAAATAAGCTACTCGACTGCCCGTGTAGAAAAGAGGGCACCCGAGTTTGCAAGTGAAACGAACTACATGCCAGTCATGGGACTGGTGTGAGAATTCTTAACTAATTTAACTAATAGTAATAAAGCAAATCCGAGGGTCACGCCGTTAACGCGGAACGAGTTTTATTCCAATGGATTGCCGGTGCATAAAATAAAGTGAATCGTCAAAACAACGCAATGCTTTTTAGGAAAAATGAAACCATTATAAGACTCAAGTCCCATCACACAATGCAACGCAAACCGGAGGATAGAGTTTTACCTTATAATGGTCAAAAATGCTTGATACGTTAAAAACGGATTTGATATTATTATTAGTGTGTATATGTTTCAAAAAAAAACACTTCAATCATAATGTATCAATCATAGACGGCATAGTACCCCATCCTACTATGTCGCCATACTAGTTCTACAATCAAAACCGCATGGTGTGGTATTGGAAATTGAGTTTCCATCATGAGTCAAGGCTAGGGAGGAGCTCCTTACCGATTCGAAACACTCTAGCTAATGCCTCAGGATTCCCCGTAGTGAACCCTTGGATCCTGAAGGGCCGGTCCGTACATACGATTTTGCGGATTGGCAATTCCTGAACACACGTTTCCCGGTCCTATAGGACCTAACATCCGAGGCGCCTCATTCCATCATCCACATAAGTAAAATGTCGGGGCGTGTAAAACCCAAACACCACTTCTAGCTAGAAAGAAACGTGTTGCTCTCCCTACGTTCTCTTCTCCCGTTTTAGACTCCAACCGGGTTGTGAGGCTCGTGAAGCTACGTAATACACAAAGCTATGCTTATTCAAGCTGTGCTTTGATCATCAACCACAAGGCCTGCTTTTCAACAAAAGCCTTGATCATTTGCATCTAAGCATGCCACATTGTCAATCCATACCATACCATTGATTCCTACCAATATATAACCTCTAAGCTCGTAGATCTTAGAGAAGGGTGTTAAACACCAAACAGATATATATTTAGCAGAGATCAACGAATACCGTATAAAGGAATACAACGTCAGACATACAATCCATTTACAAGTCCGTTCTCGGTCTGAACGAAACCGAAGGCACCTTATTCATCGCGTATCCGAACAATCAACAAGTAGTCTGGACGACCAACATTGTAGCCCCTTCAAGGCAGCTACTCCAATCATGGGCGTCAATGGTAACTCATCCATTCGATGTGAAGATCGTCGGTCTTCAATCTCCGTCTTCAACTCTTCGACTTAGATCGACGAATAATCATTTGAAATGAGATTGAACTCGGACTTTTCAAATGATCATTGTATATATATAATTTAAAATCATTTCTTATCATTAATATTTATTTATAACGATTAATCTCTATTTTTATTTATATAAAAATAATTGAATTTTATTTAACAACACTTCATGTCAATAGGCGACCTTGGCGTTGTTTTCACCCAAATTTGTTTTACAAGTTTCTCTAAATCCAACCATTGGAATTTAACACAATTCATATCATTGGAAAGGTCTTCCCAAGGCGAACCAAACGGTTTTAATTTTGGGAAAATCTGATGGTCGGATATTTCGGTATAACTATTTAAAGTTACGATTGTCGAATCGCGAACTACCGCGCGCGATTCGTTTAATTATAATTTACATATATATACTTATATATAATTCCGTCATCCATTTCATTTCACTATATTTTGTTAACATCGAATATCCCTATTTGTGTATATAATATCGAGGTATAACATGGCACACAATAATGTTTATTTTATTTTAATTCACATACATATGCTATATCCAACAATGCATTTTTTCTTCTTTCATCTTTCAATTTACACCAAATGTATATTTGGTTTCATTATTCCTTTTTAATGAAAACCCATTCCTTAAAATGTAAATTTCTAATCCTTTTGTTTACATAAAAAAAATGTAAATTTCTATTCCTATTTTATTTACATTGAGAAATGTAAACTTATATTTCAATATATTATTATATTGAAAATGTAACTTTTATTTCATATTCTATTTATATTGGAAAATGTGAATTCCTAATCATTATTTTATTTCTTCTATTTACATTGAAAAATGTAAATTCTTTTATTTACATATAAAAAAAAAATATAATTTCTATTTCATCCTTATTTACATTGGAAAAAAAATGAAAGTTTCTATATTTCTCTAATTACATATAAAAATGTAACTTCCTATTTTTCTTTTATTTACATTGAGAAATGTAACTTCTTTTTACCGCCTCTAAAAAGACGATAAAAATATATAATAATTATTCTATTCTTTTATCACATCTAAAGTGACGATAAAAATATACATTTCATTTCTACTCTTTTCATCGCATCTAAAATGACGATAAAAAAACATTTTAATTTCATTATTTTTATTCACATTAAAAATCTAAACTTTTCTTTTTAATATAATCTACATTAAAATGTGACTTTTCTTTTTAATATAATCTACGTTGCATTAAATAATTTTGCAATGTCAAAATCTAATCTTTTCATTAGATAAAAATGTAATTTTCTTACTTTAAATCTTAATTACATGAAAATGAAATTTTCTTACTTTAAATCTTAATTACATGAAAATATATACTTTATCTTCTTTAAATTAATTACATAAAAATGTAATTTTCCTCCTTTATCTTAATTTACATGATAAATGTAAAATTTTCACTTTTAATCTAATTCACATGGAAATTGACTTAATTACATAAAAATGAATTTTTTATGTTCTTTAACTTAATTACATAAAAATATAATTTTCTTCTAATTCTTATTTACATTAAGAAAAATGTAACTTTTCTAATTCCCTACTTCTTTTTATTGCATATAAATGGTCAATAAAGATGTAATCTTTATTTCTATACTTTTTGTTCTGATTTACAATTCCTAACAAAAATGTTCCTTTTTATTCTAATTTAGATTTCCTAACAAAATGTCCTTTATATTTTAGTTTACATTTTGAATGTAATTTTCCTTTTCATTGCTTACTTACCTAAAAAGTAAATTTTCCTCTTTCATTGTTTATTTACATAAAAATGTAAATTTCCTTTCTAATTTACTTTATTGAAAATCTATTTACATTAAAAAGGTAAATATCATATCTAAATTATTTTTATTGAAAATCTATTTACATAAAAATGT
This sequence comes from Allium sativum, assembly GCA_030737875.1. Lineage (NCBI taxonomy): Eukaryota > Viridiplantae > Streptophyta > Magnoliopsida > Asparagales > Amaryllidaceae > Allium > Allium sativum. The sequence goes on along the minus strand of CM060913.1, from coordinate 537,061,715 downwards.
AAATATCACTTCTTTATTCTTGTAATGAAAATCTAAGTTTCCACTTTTAATTACATAAAAATGTAATTTTATCTTTCTATATATCTAATTACATATAAATGTATTTTTCTTACTTTTTAATTTGCAATGTAAATTTTAATACTTTAATTACACATAAAAATGTAATTTTAATTACTATGCAAATTCTTCCCCTTTAATTACATATAAAAATGTAATTATATTTTACATGCAAAAAAACTTATTCTTTAATTACATTTAAAAATGTGATGTAAATCTTTAATCTTTAATTTCATATAGCAATGCAATTTTATTTTTAATGAAAAAATCTTATCTTTTTAATTACATAAAAATGTAATTTTTATTGCGGTGTCAATCATGTTCATTTCTAATTTAACACATAACGGTGCAAATATTGTCATTTCCAATTTAACACATAACGTTGTAAATAATGTCATTTCTAATTTAACACATAACGGTGCAAATATTCATTTTCTAATTTACACATGACGGTGTAAGTATTCATTTTCTAATTAACACATGACGGTGTAAAATGACACTTATATTCTAACACAAAAATGTTATTTTCATACTAGTGTGACATCTTAACAAAAATGATATTTTTATACTAATGTGACATTTTTAACAAAAATGTAACTTTATTCCTAATGCAACATTTTACACTAAAAATGTTAATTCTTTTAAATGCAACATTTTTAACAAAAGTGAACCTTTATTCCTTATGCAATATTTTATAAGATAAAAATGTTACTTTTCTATGCTAATATTTCATATAATAAAAATGATCTTTTTCTAGTGCTAACATCTTAAATTGGGTTTTTCCCGATTTGATAAAAATGTTACTTTTGTCTAATCTTTCAATGTAAACAAAAATGTCATTTTTGTCTTCATTCTTTTAAAGTAAACAATATGCTAATTTTTCTTCAATCCCTTTTAATGATCAAAATGTAATCTTTGTTTTTAATGAACAAAATGTATTTTTGTTTAAACTCTTTTTAATGTATAAAATATACATTTCCAAATCATTCTCTTCTAATGTATAAAAATATACATTTCCAATTCATTTTCTTCTAATGTATAAAAATATACATTTCCAATTCATTCTCTTCTAATGTATAAAAATATACATTTCCAATTCATTCTCTTTTAATGTATAAAAATATACATTTCCAATTCATTCTCTTTTAATGTATAAAAATATACATTTCTAATTCATTCTCTTCTAATGTATAAAAAAATATACATTTCCAATTCATTCTCTTTTAATGTATAAAAATATACATTTCTAATTCATTCTCTTTTAACGTATAAAAATATACATTTCCAATTCATTCTCTTTTAAGGTGACAAAATGAATGTTTTCTAATTCATTTCTCTAAAGTGACAAAAATGAATGAATTTACTTCATTCCTTTCAAAGTGACAAAATGAATGAATTCTTTCTATAATCCTATTTTCACAAAAATGTTATTTTTATTTCTATAATCATTCTTCCACAAAAATGTGATTTTTATTTCTGTAATCATTCCTTCACAAAAATGTGATTTTTATTTCTATAGTCATCCCTTCACAAAAATGTGATTTCATTGTTAATATTCTTGATCAAAATGATAGTATTGTTTTGTCGATAATTCTATTTCGACAAAACACTAAAAATCATATTCTTATGTTAATATTATTGATCTAACCAATTATGATATTCCTATGTCAACATTGCTGATCTAACAAAATATGAGCATCGCAAATCAATCACAACAACAAACAAATTTCAATCCACAAATCACAGATCTGATTTTTTCACATACATATATCGATTTCAAATAATAATTAAATTAATTATTAAAAGAGAAATGTCACCGATGGTTTTAGTTTTGATCAGTTCAGATCTAAAAATTTGGTCAAAATTCAACTTGCTTAGAATCAGGTCTAGTTATTCTCATTGCGAAGATCCCGGTCTCACGATCCTGGCGCACCTGAAATCGTTCAAATCCGAGTCCGTACGAGCAAGAAATGGTTAAATTAAGATTGGTAAAAATTGAATTTAATTAATTAATTATTTAAAAGGGAAAATACCCTTTCTTCCTCTTCGTCGTTCAAGGCCGTTCCTTTCATCTTTTTGAACCCATTGTGTTCGAAACTAGGTCTCCCATTTTCGATTAAATCTTGAAGTTAGACAACGATCAAGTGGCACCACGTCGAAGAGGGAGGAGGGGGAAGCACGGCGCCCTAGGTGAGGGGAGATGCGGTGGGGCCATGGGGGTGCGGCGGGGCTATTTATGGCGCGGGTTTGGAGGTGAAATCCGGGCAAATTACTCAATTAAACTCCATCATATCCGTATAGAATTAAAGCTCTCGAAAATCTCTTCAATATTGTCAAAAGAATCATTCGAGTTCATTGAGAGGATTGGGAGAATTTGAGGGGAAAAGAATTGCGCATTCTAGGCCATTGAACCAGGGGCGGCGGCTGCATGTAGATTAGGTTTTAGGAATTTTCTAATTAGCCTATTATTTATATTATTTAATTAGTTAATTACCCAATTAAGGCCCGATTTGCAACTTTGTCCAATTTCAGCCTAACGACTATCGTACCTACCCATTAACCCCTATTCCGGACTCATCTAGCTATGTCCCGCAGGCCCAAGCGACTGTCTTGACCCAGTTTTCTTTATTTTAATATATTTTCTTTTATTTTTAATTCAACCATACGAATAAATTCACCGGGGCCACAAATTAACTCCAAAAATTTCCGAAAAATTTATTTAGCCATGTTTTGATGCAGCGAACCTAGAAAAATTAATTTTGTTCAATTCTGAGCCCATTTGAAAAATGGCGTTTTTTAAGTCGATTAAAATTGACCGAAATTGACAAAACACAAATCTTTTTGCCACAGTCACAAATTAATTCTAAAAATTATGAAAAATTAAACTTAGCAACAATTTGACATTCCGAATCCAATAAAAGTGGTTTCGTCGAAAATAGAGGTCGTTTGAAATATGGCTATTTTTAAGGCGTATATATTAAATATTTAAAATACATTTTTAAACAAATAATTTCCAAAACCCGAAATATATAAGTGTTTATACTTTTTAAATGCAGAAACGTCATTCTGAACTCAATGGAAATGGTTTCGAGTCCAAATTCCTTCGTATGCAAAAAGTAGCATTTTTGACCTTTATATATTGTATATATAAATTTCATAGCGACCTTCTAAATTTTAAACTGGGCATAACGTTTGATTCCTACTATGAAATTTCAATTTTTCAGATTCGTTAGAAAGATATTTTTAAATAGATTCTAATATTTTTGGTTTCACTAAAATCCGTTAAATTTTGCATCGTATACGGTCAGTCAAAGTTCTAGTTTGACTTTTCAAACTAATGCGCTATTTCTAGCTCCTTTTATAATTAAAATTAATTTATTCATTCTAACTTCGATTTAAATAAATTTTTAATCATTATTATTTTAAATATCAAAACCCATTAAAATTAGTTAAAATAAAATTTTAAATTTACCCCAAAATTCAGGGTTGTTACACTATATCCCATGAAAACGTCATATTCTTCTTTGTCAGCCTGGTGAGCGGGGATGATATTTTACAAAGTACTTAATGTACTTCCTGTAGTAGTCTGCCAATTCAAGAAAGCTTCTCATTTTCGTTGCATTCTTAGGGATTTACCAATCTTGAACTGCAATTACCATTGAGGGATCTACTATTATCCCATTTACAGACCACATGCCCTAGAAATCTCACCTCTCTTCTCCAAAAATGGCATTTGGAGAATTTCGCCTTAAGCTGATGCACACGCAGAGTTTTCAAAACCTCTCTTAAATGTTGGGCATGCTCTTCCTTGCTCTTTGAGAAGATCAAGATATCATCAACAAAGACCACGACGAACTTATTTAGAAACTCCCGAAACACCCTACTCATAAGATCAACAAAGTAGGCGGGTGCATTCATCAACCCACAAGGCATAATGAGCCATTCAAAGAGACCATCTGGAATCCTAAAAGCGGTCTTATCTATACTGTCCTCGACCACCCTCAACTGATGAAATCTCATAGCTAAATCTAACTGAGAGAAAATTGATGCCCCAGTGAGTTGGTCAAACAGATCATCTATCCTTGGGAGTGGCTGCCTATTCTTCTTTGTGAGTTTGTTCAATTCTCTATAATCCACACATAAGCGAAGCGTACCATCCGCCTTAGTTGCGAATACCAGTGGAGCACCCCATTCAGATATGCTTTGCCTAATAAACCCTTTCTCAAATAGCTCCCTTACTTGCTTACTAAGATCCCTCCTTTCTCTTGGAGCCATATGGCGCACATGTAATGCAACTGGCTTTGCATTGTCTACCAAGTATATACGAAAGTCGATCTCGTGTCTTGGAGGTAAGCCCCAAACACCCTCAAAAACATCAAAATACTCACAGACTACTGGCACAGATTGCAGATCATTGATAGATGCATCCAGAGACTCTAGGAAACTAAGCATGACAGACCCCTTAGGGTCACAGGAAATCTCGAGAGTCCTCCCATGGAAAGTCAAAAGTCTAACGACCCTCCTCTCACAATCTAGAATGACACCATAGCTGGCTAGCCAATTCATCCCTTGAATCAAACCATAGCCCATAAAACCGAGCACATAATCGTCACACCCAAACTCGACGCCTAACACAGATATTCTCAAACCCCCGACAAATCGTGGACAAATGAGCCAAACAACTAATGGGGTTTGAGACAACAATGGGATCCACAACCATACCAGTATTAAGGTGTAAAGACTCAACTATAGAATCATATATAAATAAATGCGAAGCGCCAGAATCAAAAAGAGTTCTAATAGGGTGGTTGAAAGAGAAATCAAACCTTCCATGGAAACTTTCCTACCTCGATCTGGAGCATTGATCGCGAGAGCATGCACTTGCCCTTCATAAGTTCCTACTCTTTGACCTTGTCCTTGCTTCTTCGGGCACTCCTTTGAAAAGTGTCCAACCTCTCCACAACTGAAGCAAGCATTCTTCCTTCTTTTGCAATCCTTTATCAAACGACCCTCACGTCCGCAATTATGGAACTTCCTATTATCCTTAGCCTTGTCATTCTTTTCACCTTTCTTTTATTGTTGTTTTTGTTGTCCCTTCTTTGGCCATACTTTCTTGTTTTGTGTTTTCTCAACCTTAACTTCTTTCTTGTCAGCTTTATCTTCTTCATGCATCAAGTCCATATCAACGAACCTTTCAAAAGTTGCTCCCATTGGAATATGAGATGAAACTAACCCTTGGAGGGGTTAATTCAGTCCTCTAGCAAACTGCAAAGCTTTCTTATGCGGAGTATCCACTAGCTCCAACCCAAATCTCGGTAGTTGGTTGAACTTGTTAACATACTCTTTGACAGTCGTGCGTCCTTTCTTGAGTGCTAAGAACCTTCCCATTTTCATGCTTTTCTTAGCTTGAGAAAGAAACTCCATTTCAAACCTTTGCCGAAAATCATCCCAAGTCTCCACTGGATGACCTGCTTGGATCACTTCCCACCAGAACGAAGCTTCATCTTTCAGTAGCCAAGCGGCTAACTGAATCTTCCTACGATCGTCCACTTTGAAAATTCCAAATAAATCCTCCATCTCTTTGAGCCAATTCCTTGCTTCTACGAATGTCTCAATTCCACGGAATGGCTTTCCTCCCATAGCATAGAAATCTTTGCAGATTTTAGAGAAATTATCTGCACGCGGGGGAGGAGGAGGAACGATGGGTGCAACTGGGGAAGGAACTTCTGCTTGACCATCGGCAGGCGCAGTTGCCTCTAGATACCTACCGAACCAGCCGAGTATTATAATGCCTTCGGGAATATTAGGTTCCCCAGACATGCTGAAAAGAAAAGGAAAGGGATTCGGACAAAGGATCGAAAGATATTACCTACGGCTTTCGAGAATATGTTTTTCAAAATAGACTTTTCCTTTTGAAAATGCTTTCTTTTAAAACCTTTTATTATTTTTTCTGAAAATAGTTTTCAAAATCTTTTATCCAATCTGGTAACCTTCAGCTTTGATACCAAGTGTGACACCCCACTTCCGTTAATGTCACTCATTAAGATAATGCATTGAGTTTTGTGAAGCGCTATAGGTAAACTGAAACATTACAAGACAGATATAAAATATCAGCGGAATTAAAACTTTTATTAATCATAAAGCATAACTTTGTGGTTCAAAACATCATGAGTCTGAAAATACATAAACCCAGTACGTCATCTTAAACAATTATGTCTTGTACTTAAAATATCGGAGTATAGTAATAAAAGAAATATAATTCCCAAAACAAAAAACAAAGCCATAGTAGAAAGGATAAGAGCTCGAGCAGTAAATCTATGCGGCTCCAAGCAAGATGAAAGCAGAATCCTGATTAAGATTGAGTATTCCCACCCTGAGAACCTTGAGGGGAAACGAAAGGAAAAAGTAGGAAACAAAATGGGTTAGACATAAAGTTTGGCGAGTCCAGTTACTTTTAGCATATAAATAAGTAAAAGTATCAAGATAGGCATATAAAGTGGACAAGAGAGAAAACATCATAATAGGAAGGTATGACAAGGTAAACAAGACAAACATGGTGGAGTATACTACACTTCTCTAATGATTTCTCTGCACCAACACTAGTGTCTTATTAACAAGATGATCCCCAACAACTATAAGATGGTAGACTTAGGTGTACTTCCAGTGAGAGTTTTTCACCCCATACAATCAACAAGTAGCCCAACATACCGGAGTTACCCCTAAGGGTATTAATGGGCTCCCCAACATACTGGAGTCTAGATGTACCCAAATTACTACTCTAATCGATCGGCTCCCTACTCCGTAGATACCCTATACTGGCCCCCACAGTATGGTGTATCACTCCGTAAAGTGGCAACCCTTCATTTTTAGGATGTGCACAACAATATCTATAGGTATCACGATGTCTAAACCTTCTCTGCCAATCCCATGTACGCACATGAACCCGTCGGAATGCACCTCACACACCATCCCCCACGTTTGGATCTCTTACAATTAGCCTAGTAAGCATGCCCCGACTCCGACCTAGTTCAAAGTACTCGTTTGATACCTATATATGGGATATTGACCGAAACGGGTCCCACACACAAGATGATACAAGCTTCCCTTTACGTTTGCATCCCCACTAGGTTTTCCATAGGTTATGCCATACTAGGGTAAAAGATTGCATAAACCCAAAGGTTAAGTTTGTGGGCCTATATATATATATTACCCACCCACTGGTTCATACAAGTTTACTTAACCCCTAGTCAATTTATACGTTAATCCCTATGGATTCAAGTAGGTTAAGTATTCCAATTCATTACCATATTCATTTATGGTTATAGTGTGCTAGACCACCCAAACTAAGCCTATCACTTGTGGATGCTGGATATGTCGGTCGGTTCCGGGCAGACTTCTTCACAAGTCGGACTTAACCTAATGTCTTAGCACGTCTCGCGTTTATGCACTTAGACCCCTCACATTAGATTCACCACTTGTGGTCACTGGATATGCCGGTCAGTTCCGGGTAGACTTCCACCACAAGTGTAATCTAACCTCGTGTCTAAGCACGGTTACAGTTTCTAATTACTATAATTCAAGGCATTTAAATTATTAACCAATTATTCCTATGTCGTTATAGGTTTTCATGCCCCTTTTCCAAGTTACGTTCATAATGAACCATATGCCACTAATTTAGATCTTTAATCCCAAGTTGATTTTTGTCCCCAAATTCACGTTCATATATTTCATCCAAGTTATGCCTATAATTCTAATTACAAGTTATGCCCCAACTTTATCGTTTTCCCCTCGTTCCCAATTTAACGCGTTTGCATATTTCAACGACATGCCTAGGCTCGAAGGTGGCCTGGCTATAAAAAAATAAATAGGGAAATGATAGTGGGAAGAGGACAGGAATGATCATACTAACAAGGTGGACATATAATGCTAGAAATAGGCATAAACATATAGTGGCATAATTACAAGATAGTCATATAGGGACAAATCTGATGAACATGTGAAAATAGAATTAATTCTAACATAATAAGGACATCATAAACATGCATGATGGGATTTACACAATGAATATCCAACTAGTAACAGATCCGATCTAGCCACAAACATAATAGGAACAGGCATGAGGTGATCTCAATAGTGAATTAGATCTATAAACAACGACAGATCTGACATGATAAATAGGTATTGGTTTAGATCTAGTTTCATAGTCATGTCAGAATAACTTGGATAAACAGGTTATAATAGATCTGAACACATAGTCACAGGCATAGATCCAAATTATAGTCATGTCAGTATTTACTTTTTAATTATATAAATCAAAAATTAACATAGACTCACAGTGTTTTGATCTAGAAAAATAGAAAGGTTGCAGATGTTGAATCACAGATCTCTAAACTCTAGTTGATTGCTGAAGACGAAAAGGTTTGATTCAATCTGGGCAGAGACAACATCTAGTCCTCCATTATTTTTAGTGTGGAGAAACGAGAGAAATGAGGTATTATATATCCTAAAGCCAACAAACCCGGTTAAGAAAGGAGTCCACATTCAGCCAGAATAATCTGCCCAGATATGTCGCGGGGGGGTCGACCCCCCACTTATGGGGTCGACCCATGGGTCGACACCCTCGTTGAGGGGTCGACCCAGGGGTCGACGCCCCAGGGTAAGAGATTTCCGGCTCACTTTTATTTCAATTTTTGAACTGATTTTTGAATTCTGGATTTAATTATATATATATATATTTCTCTTATGTGTATACAAACTTCGAACCTTAATAACTTCTTCATATGGTGTCCGTTTTACACAAACCAGGTGTCTATTTTGACCAGAATTCCAAGATGAACGCAATGGCGCAGTCTGTTTCCCTTAATTCTGAATATTAAATTAATTATTCTTTAATTTGTCATCTTTTAATGTTGTTAAAATTACGGGGTGTTACAGCTTTTAATTTGGATAAACATTCAAGGATACACTGGATATCAATTAATTGAATAAAACATATAACCGAATTAAAATATTTAGTTTAAAATAATATTGAATATCCAAGTTCTTATGTACAACAATTAGATTCAAAGCCTGGCCATATGTAAGAATTTACACATCACCAAGTACAAGTTCATTTATCTAATAGTAGCTAAGCAAAATTCAGTGTAGCGATACATAGTATAAATTCAACTGTATGAAATCTGTTGATGCACGATATAAATTCAATTCTATGTATGTTCATCGTAAAGCCGTTAACAAGTGCATGGCAAAAAATTAGCAGATTTGACTCTATGAGTAAGGAAAAAATATTTATTAAAACTGAAGCATCGGTACTTACATAATCAGCTATGTGTCTTACAAAGATCTTTGACCCACCAGTGTGACTAGTCTTCAACTTCTTACGGTTTGCAATGTTTCTTTCAAGTTTAACCTACAATTAATAAGACACTTCCATTTCCGTTAATAATGCAAATAAAAAAGAAACTGTAGAAAAAAATATTATGAAGAAAGAACAAGAAACATAAGACGACCTACTTTATTTTTTTCATCGTTATCCCAATAGTTAGCCATATTCCTCCGTTGTTCATTATCCACGCGATAATCTCCACATGTGAAACATGATGGTAAACCCACATATAGAGTGTAATATTTCTTTTCCAACTCGGATCTATTGTTCCTAACACTTTTAGAGAGTCTCTTCAGAAGCGTATACTTAATTATTGGCTTATGAGGAATATCTTAAGCGTTCCAAGTATTCTTCAAATGGAAAAAAGGATAAGTCAAATTATAAGTAGAATTTCAAGAAAAACATACATAGTCTATAAGTTCGTTTTAATTCCCATCTTGAAGACTAATTCAGCAATCACATTGTACATAGTAACCAGCAAACAACTTAACAAAACAACATTTCATCCGTTACATGTTTAACATATATCATGTTTACATGTCTATCAAACTTTGGACTGGCAAATAGAAGTCAACGCCTTTGCACACGAAGGTTTGCCCCTTTCCCTTCTCTTCTTTCCCACCTCGAATTTAAACTTACCTTTCTGAAAAACAAAAGATAAAGGACCTGTGCATTCACACTTCCCCCGAAAACAGACAATGGAGTCATCATATAGGTTTTAAGTGGTAGAAGACTTCATTGTCATTTCTCTCCACTCATTTTTCTTCACATTATGCCTTTGGTTTGGTTTATTTTTCACATAATATCATGAAAAATAATAATGAACCTACTCTCTTATTATATGAAGTACTTAGAGACATATAACTATATTTAGGTAGAAAGAATTAGGAGTTAGGAGGGGACAAATCATAAAATAAAAATATTGTAAAGAATCCTCCAAACATTTCAGCTAGCATATGATTTGATGTTTTGCAGATTGAGTTAGTTGAATCTTTTCATATACATGCTGAAAAATAAATTAGTTTGATATAGCTATGTTTTTAGCATACCAATGACCTAACCTAACTTAAATGCTTTTAATTTAACTCGATTAAGTACCATATTTTGACACAACTACTTGTAATACTTGATTAAAAGAATCCCAAATGTTGTAAACAGAATAAGGATTCAAAATAAAATCAACCGAAATTAACCTCTTCATTTTCCCTATAGGACCTGAAATATAGTATGAAAACATCAAATATCGATCTTTATAATTGAGCTCAGATTGTTCCAGCATTAAATCTTCGGTTTTCGGGTAAAGTTTGCTGGCTCCCATATTTTAATGAGGTTGTACACCATTTATAGCTCAACAACATGGAATCATTTTTTTTTCAACAAACTAGTTAACATTTTTTTCTGTTAATATTATTAATAAAAGAAACAAAAGTATTTAATTGCCTAGACAGATAACAAAAGTAAAGGATGACCAAATATGTCTAGAGTTGCTTGTTTCAGGTGTAAAGCAGATAATCCACTAGCATGTCACGTGTTTGTTGTCTACAATCTTTAAGTTTGACAAAGATTTTACCCTCATATCTGTGTATGTCCACCGGTGCATCCATGAGTGCATCTAATAAAAATTTCATAGATGCTCAATCAACATTTAAATGTACATGGTTTAATCTTTAAATTTAACACTTCAGATAAATATTTGAATATATATAATTGAATTATGATTTTTCATTGTGCGTGGGTATTTGCATTGAACAGTCAAAAGCTATCGGACGACAACTGCTATATTTATTGCGCAGGCAAGGATTTGATAATAACCCACTTATTCTGTTGCACGAGTTTCTTGTATTTTCGTATTCTTCTTTAATGTCCATTTTTCGTTCTTGGATATCTATACAAACATAAATTCACCTCAGTTCCGGTAAATTTAGCCTATTTGAGCCTCCATAGCTTCTGGGCTAATAATCTAAATCTGTTACCCACTAAAAATTGAGCACGTCCTATTCAACGTAATACAATTCTTAATGTCAACTTATAGCAATTAATATTCATGCTAGTCCTGGCATGGTGCTATAAGATTTTGTTATAAAATTCTAGTCCTTGCTTGGTGCTATAAGATTTATTACATGCAATTTGTATTCTAGTGTAGGATCATGTAACAAAAAATGTACATAAACTTACCTTTATGATTTTCCACAATTTCTTCACTTCTAGTCCATCAAGTGATCACCATTCCATTGGTGATAATGTATTAGATTATAGCTCCTTCCTAAACTACCTAAGAATCTAGATAACTAGGAGTCTTTAGGAATAATACATAACCCATCTTCGCTGAATTCTATGCTTCCTTTGCCCGATTTACCCCATTTGGGTTTGTTAAAGCTACGTCTGCGTCTTCTTCGTAATCCTAAAAATAGATATTGAACCGAAATACAATGAAATAGTTTCTTGTATATTCTGATCAAATTGTATTAAAAAACTTCCCTCTACCTTAAGAGCAGTTATCTTCAATCTTAAAATTGGAAACATAAATAAACTAATTATCCACATTGTTCATAATAACATATATATAATGCCTCTAAAAGACAATAGTATGTCGTAAGGTTCATTTTCAGCCGTAGCTAATCAAATTGCATCCATTGATCCCAACTACTGAATTGAGTTTAAGTGGACGACTATAGAAATCATTCAAATCAGTGTGTCATGGTGGGTGGAAACTTTGGTGACATGGAACCATTTTATAAGTCCAGCATTCGAAGTACATCAAAATTAAATAGGAAATTGTTGTTTTGAGCTATAACATATGGAGTTGATGTGCAGACCAAAAGCTTAGTCACACGAAATAACTATATTTTAAGGTAATTGACAGAAAGTAGTGGGAAAGTCAGTCATTCATTAAGTATGAATTCTTCACTTAAACAAGGCTTACGAATTTTAAACTTGGACAACTTCAACCCAAAATTAGCCAAACATCAAGAATATTTATCTCTTATATCCAACACATTGACAAAATAACATGATGTATGCGGTATAAATCCACTCACATGCAAAAAAGTCATAGAAACGTAACGGTCATGCAAGCCGAGCCAATCTATGCTAACCTCCTACTTAATTTCCAAATTTAACCATTAGTGTCCAGTTCCTAACTATACTATCAATCCTAGACTACCTGAATTAGTATAATCTCAACCTGACATTAAGGTAGCCAAAGTTCACAGAAAATAGATTAGTTGCCCTTCTATAAAATGCTTATACATAGAAAAATATGATATATGGTTATATGAATAGTGATCAAAATTAAAATTATTCATTCATGTCATTTTCTGGTATGAACATACTCATAGTTTTATTCAGATGTGAATAACATGCAATGAAGGATCTTTATGACTCTGCATTTTTTGGTGCGATTAGCATGCAACTGATAAAAGAAAAGATTATCTTAATAGGGTGTATGGCGACATGAAACAATCAATCCCTTTATCTTATGTACAATAATGAATTCATTAACTAAATAAAAGCGAAACTTGGAAAGTTAAGTTATAAAAGTAAACTATACATACATACCAGTCGTTTAAATGATCATGTGAAGATATGTTTAGCAAAGCAAGGGGAGAAGGCAAAGGGTGAAGAAGGAAAAAACACATGGCATTTTTCAAACTTATGGAATTTTCAAACGACAGTTGATCACATAATCATATGCATGCAGAAATCACAATCATGTGTATATATATACACACACACACCTTGAACATATTTTTATGACAAGTAACATTAGCAGAATAAAAATAGCGACATGTCATTGTGGTATAAAGGCCACTAATATACTTTCCTGATAGTGAAATGAGAAAAGGGAAGTTGATTATGGTTTGGCTAAAAAAACTCGTAAAAGGACAATTGCATCTTACTACATGCATATAGAGTACACATGAGTATTTGGCATTAGATCGAGTATGAATTGTGGGCAGCTGACAGAGAAAAATGACATGTACAACTTTGGAGTGGTTGAAATCAATCAAGTATTCAACCTCTGAAATCACGTATGCACATTACAACCAATAACGCAATCCACCTTACAACCCCACCAAATGTATGTTTGTCTACTTCGTCCGAACCGGAGAGCGCTTTGTATATGCCTCCCTCCTTTGACTACCTATCTTTAAAGCTCATCCTTTCATGTCTTGTGATTAAAGACGTGCTTTTCCCCAATTTCCTCCATATTTAATCAATAAAATCGCAATAGCATCCGGAGAAAGATTTGGGAGCTAACTTTTTATAAGCAATACAACTCACAAAACGAATATCAAAAGAGCAAAAAAAATTGATATCGATTATTATATAAAATTTAATATAACAATCCATAAGCATACCAATTTTTCTAGAGTTGTCATTTTCCTGTATATCATTGTCTAAATGGTCCTCTTAGTTAGAATCTGAATGTCCAGAGCTACTTATCTAAATAATTAAAAAAAGAAAACCCTGGTAGTGCTCATTGATTAAAAGTAAAATATAAGATCATGCACTTCAAACAATTTATAATTTCCAGAAATCCATCGATAGTAAAATTTCGGGTAAAATAAACTATGTCTTAAGCACTTAGCATAAGCTATGAACTAAAAACCCAATATGAGTTATGTTTTAGATATTTCTTGTAAAAATATGTTTCAGATGTTCTATGTAAGTATTAATTTAAAATGGGTGTATTCAATGTGAACTCAACATAATAAGTTTATTTTAAAAATGAGGTAAATAAAAGAATGCATGTAACTAGTGTAAAAAATATTGTCGTTATTATCCACAAAATAATAAACAACTTTTAAAATATAAACAACTTTTAAAATATACACATACACATGAATATATACACACACATTCATGCATGAAAAATGGTAATTACACAAAATCATGCACAATAAAATGAAGACAAAAGAAGAATTTCTATAACCATTTTCAACAGAACTCTAGAAAGTTTGACATAGTTTCCATAACATAAATGTAGTAAGTTTAACACAAATTTATCAAAAACATAAATACTAAATTTCATCACCACCGTCAGCCTCATAGTCATAGTCATGGTCATCGTTATGATCATCCTCTCTAGGCATGTTGTCGTCGACAGATGCAATGGTAATATTTTGTTAACATATACACCACGAACACCAGTCCTTATTTGTAGTTCTTGATTGTCTAAACTGTGATCATCAAAATTAGATGTTGAATAGTAATCATCCATATCAAATCCATCATTGCCATCTATTACATCATAAAGATCTCTATGCTTCGTTTTTACTACAACACTCCAGTCTGGCTCCTTTGGATCAACAACATAGAAAACTTGAATCGCCTGTAAAGCCAATATAAACTTATGATCATTTTGTGCCACTCGATTGAAATTCACTAAATCAAAATCATATTGGTCATTTTTCTTCCTTGAATTGCTCACCTAGTCACACTCAAACAATGCTATTTGTAACAACCCGTAATTTTAAAACATTACATAAGAGATAATTAAAGAATAATTAATTTTTAAAAGAAGAGTTAAGTGAAATGGGTTATGCCATTGCGTTCATCTCGGAATTCTGCTTGAGATAGAGTCTGAGTTTGCATAAAACGGATACCGTATGAAGGAGTTACGGACAATGGAAGTTTGGAAGAAAAATCAGAAAACAGGCCAGGTTTACTGGCGCACTTGTGAAGTGCGGCAGAAGAAAATTGCACTAGCGCACCTGGATGTGCGCCCAGGCTGAGCCAAAATCTACAGAATTCTGGAGAGTTCCATTGATGACATGTCTTTTTGGGATTGGCTGGATGACATGCGTTTTTAATCTGAGTGGTTCAGATGGTCTCTAATCTAATATAAAGGCCCCAATTCACCTAATACATCTATAAATAAACACGTAAACCTAACCCTAATCTCATTGTTATCATCCATGGCGCCTCTATGTTGTTCTAATCTAAACTAGCCTTTCTTCTCCACCAAAACAAATCAGAATAGGAGTATTCCAATTAGAAGATTAGATCTATAATTCAAAGTAGAGATTATTCTAGATCACAATTGCTACAACGACATCTAATTCTCTTTTCCAAGAATCCTATCGCTGTGAGTCTATGTTACTTTCACATATAATTGAATTAAAAAGTAATTGTGATAGGATTGTAAATTGGATCTAATGTATATGCCTGTAAATAAGATGAATCATATCAAGTTTTGTAGTTTATTATCCTTTAGATTCATACCCAATTGCTATTATCATATGCCTATCTGATCTACCTTGTCGTTATTCATTTCACATGCCTATTTATATGTTTATGCCAGTTTTGATGTTTTGATTCTCTTCCCTTCTTCTTTTCCTTTTTCTTTATGAGATTAGGCTAACTTCGAGCCTAACATATTGCGTTGAGATTTACGTATGAATAGTGCTGGAACGTTTGGGAAATATGCAAAAAAATAAGATCTGGCATAAATTGTTGAAGAATACGGAAAATTGGTTTGGGCATGATTGAGTATGACTTGTATACATGAGATTTGGCATAAATTGTTAATAACTATGAAAATGGGTTTGGGCATAATTTGGCACATGAGATTATAGAAATAATTTAGATTGGAAATTATGGGTAATTGGAATATATTATAATCCAAAGATTTGAAATTAGGACTTGAATCAAGAAAGTGATAATGAATGCCTAAGACACGAGGTTAGATTCAGATTGCGGCATAAGCCTGCCCGGAACCGCCCGGCATATCCAGCAACCGCAATTTGGTAATCTAATGTGAGAGGTCAAAGGCAGAAACTAGATGCGTAATAATGCAAAGACACAAGGTTAGATTCAGACTGCGGTATAAGCCTGCCCGGAACCGCCCGACAAATCCAGCAACCGCAGAACAGTAATCTAATGTGCGAGGTCTTACAATTACGGTTATAATGAATTAATGAACACTTAACCAAGACAAGACATGTGATTAGACATGGGGATAATAAAGGGTTAAGTGGGTAGCATATGAAACATAATAAAAGCACTTAACCAAGATGAGACATGTGATTAGATATGGGGAAAAAGAGGGGTTAAGTGGGAATTCCTAGTGGGGACCAAGCTTAGGAGGGAAGCTTGTGTCAAGTGTGTGGAGCCTTTTCAACCAGTAACCCATTTTAGTATCTATATGAGCTCGAACTAGGTCGAGGACAGGGACACGCTTACTGGGGTTGATTGTAAGAGGTCAATAAAGAGTTAGCGATGGCAGTACAAGTCTAACAGAGTCAAGTGCGTGCGTGGGTCCGAGCTGGTAGGTAACACGTTGTTGCATCGTGTAGGTATAAGCTGTGCATTTCAGTAGTATCGGGGTTGCCACCTTAGGGAGTGATACACCCTATTATGGGACCAACACAGGTATCTACGAGGTTAGGGAGCCGATCGAACGGGAAGGGTAGTGGGTACAACTAGTGGTGGGAGGAGCAAGTAGGAAACCTACGAGGGCAACTAGGAGTACATGAAGCTACCATTATTATGATTAATAGGCAGGGATCATCTCTTAATATGCAACTAGTATGTTGGTACGGTGCAGAGCATATCTTATAGTGGTTAGGAGCACAGTCTATGTTCTATCTTGCTTACCTTGTTTACCTTATCACATCTGCTTATGTTACAGTCATCTCTTATATCCAGTTTATGTTCTTATCCTATTACTTTACTAATTATATGATTAAAGTCACTATACTCGCCAGACTTATGTCTGACCCATTTTTGTTTGCCTCTTTTCTTTCTTGCCCCCCCAGGTCCTCAGGGTGGGATTAGTGAAGCTTGACTTGGATCTCTTTCTTCTTGAAGTGCTTGTAAGTGTTGAACGTAATGCTCAGCTTTATCTCTTTTTCATTATGGTTATTTGGAGTGGGATTATGGTTTTGCTTTTATGTACTCTGATAATAATCTTGTTCAAGATGGATATTGTGTACTTGGCTTTAGTATGAAGTTTTGACGTTGTAACTAAACATGTTTTGATTTTCCGCTACAATGAATAAATTTTTAATTTTTGAGTACCATTTTATATATCTGTCATGTGATGTTCTGTTCTATACTCTTATAACGCTCCATGAAAGTTAATGCATTCCCTTAGTGAGTGACATTAACGGACGTGGGTGTTACACGTGGTATCAGAGCTGAAGGTTACCAAAACAGATAAAGGATTTTGAAAACCGTTTTTTTTAAAACATGTTTTAATGAAGGTATTTTTAAGAGAAAGTTTTATTATGAAAAATATAATCCCGAAAATCCATATATCTTTCTTTCGATTCTATGTTTTAAACCTCTTCCTTTTTCCTTTCAGCATGTCAGGGGAAACCGATGTACCCGAGGGCGTACAGATACCAGGCTGGTTCAGAAGGTATCTAGAGGCAATGGCTACTGCCGCAGGCCCAGCACATGTTCCTCCTCCCCCAGCTGCAGCCGCTCCTCCTCCTCCCTATGTAGATGCTTTTTCTAAGATATGCAAAGACTTCCGTGCGATGGGCAGAAAACCATTTTATGGAACTGAGACGTTTGTTGAGGCTCGGAATTGGGTCAAGAAAGCGGAGGACTTGTTTGGTATCTTTGAGATAGACGATGGAAGGAAGGTTCAGCTAGCTGCTTGGTTGATGAAGGATGAAGCTTCTGTTTGGTGGGAAGTAACTAATGGAGGACGTGCAGTGGAGAGGTGGATGGATTTTAGACAAAGATTTGAGTTGAAATTTCTTTCACAAGCGGAGGAGAGTTTATACATGGAGAGGTTCTTGGCTTTGAAACAAGGGAGTTTGTCTATGAAGGGACAAATCTAACTAGTTAGCAAGATTTGGTATGGAATTAGTTAATACACCACATAAGAAGGATTTAAGATTTTCCAAGGGTCTGAATGAACCATTACACGGGTTGGTTATGTCTCACATTCCTATGGGGGCTACTTTCGATAATCTTGTTGATATGGCGTTGATACATGAAGAGGAGAAAGGTGCTAATGTAGATAAGGCACAGGATAAGAAAGGGGATCCAAAGAAGGCACTTCAACAACAAAAGAAGGGTGGTAAGGATAACAAGGGCTCAGAGAAAAGAAAGTGTCACAATTGTGGAATACCTGGCCATTTGAAGAAGGAATGTAGGAAGAAGAAGAGGATTGGTTGCTACCAATGTGGTGAGGCAGGGCATATGATTAAAGATTGCCCAGGGAGGCAAGGACAAGTGTAAGGACAGAGGATAGGATCTACTTCTCAAGGGAAGGTTCATGCTCTCATGGAAGCTACGCAAGAGAGAGGTAGAAATTTTCCTGTTGAAAGTTTGATTTTCCTTTTCGTTCATCCTGTACATACTTTGTTTGATTCTGGCGCTTCACGTTCATTTATATCTGCTTCTATTGTTGAGTCTCTGCACTTAGATACTAGTACAGTAGTGGATCCCGTTGTTGTCTCAAATCCTATTGGGGGTATGGCTCATCTGTGTATGTTATGTCGGGATTTGAGAATATTTGTGTATGGCGTTGAGTTCGAATGCAACGCTTATGTGCTTGGTTTCACGGGCTATGGGTTGATTCTAGGAATGGATTGGCTAGCCAGGTATGGTGCCATTCTCGACTATGAGAAGAGGGTAGTTAGAATGTTGACTAGTTTGGGAAATACACTCGATATCTCATGCGACCCTAAGGGTTCTGTTATGCTTAGCTACCTAGAATCTCTTCACACATCTATTGATGATTTGCAATATGTTCGAGTAGTCTGTGAGTATGCATACATCTTTGAGGAGGTTAGGGGTTTACCTCCAAAATGCGAGATAGACTTCTATATATACTTGGTGGACAATGCAAAGCCAGTTGCATTGCCTGTGCACCACATGGCTCCAAGAGAAAGGAGGGAGCTTAGTAAACAAGTGAAAGAGTTGCTTATGAAAGGGTTCATAAGAAGAAGTATCTCAGAGTGGGGTGCTCTAGTTATTTTTGCCACGAAGGCTGATGGTTCGTTTAGATTGTGTGTGGACTATAGGGAGCTGAATAAGCTCACGAAGAAGAACAGACACCCATTACCGAGGATAGATGATTTGTTCGATCAGTTGGCTGGTGCTTCAGTTTTCTCGCAGTTGGATTTAGCTACAGGATTTCATCAGCTAAGGGTGGTTGAGGACAACATAGATAAGACTGCATTTAGAGCTTCAGATGGTATCTTGGAATGGCTCGTCATGCCTTTTGGTTTGACGAATGCACCTATATGTTTCGTGGACTTGATGAGTAGGGTGTTTAGGGAGTTTCTAAACAAGTTCATGGTAGTCTTTGTGGATGATATCCTGATCTTCTCTAGAAGCGAGGAAGAGCATGCCTTATGTCTTAAGGAAGTCTTAGAGACACTTCGAGCACATCAACTCAAGGCTAAGTTCTCCAAATGTCACTTTTGGAGGAAGGAGGTAAATTATTAGGGCACATGGCCTCTAAAGAAGGGATAGCAGTGGATTTTGCGAAGGTGGTAGCAATCCAAGATTGGAAGATTCCTAGGAATGCAACGGAAGTAAGAAGTTTTCTTGGTTTGGCGGGCTATTATAGAAAGTTCATCAAGGACTTTGCTAAGATATCAGCCCCACTTACTCGGTTAATGAAAAAGAATTTGACCTTTTCTTGGAATGTTGACTGTGATGATGCTTTTCAACAATTGAAGGGGGCATTGACGACAGCTCCAGTTTTAGTTTTTCCTGATGGGAGTAAACCGTTCACAGTGTATACCGATGCTTGCAGGATAGGGCTTAGTGCAGTTTTGATGCAAGAGGGAAGGGTGATATGTTATGGTGGAAGGCAATTGAAGGTCGATGAGAAGAATTACCCTACCCATGACTTAGAATTAGCTTCCATATTTTATTGCGCTTAAGTCTTGACGCCATTGCTTGCTTGGTGAGAGTTTTGAGTTGTATACAGACCATAAGTCACTAAAATATTTGTTCTCTCAAAAAGATCTAAACTTAAGGCAACAGAGCTGGATGTAGTTCTTAGCATCCTACGATTTTGAGATTGCATATACCCTTGGTAAGGGTAACGTTGTAGATGACACCTTGAGTAGAAAAAAGTTGACTTTGAGTCCTTTGTTTGTCGAGCGACAGAGTTTAGAGTATATATATACCATTGACTTTAGACCTTCCATCGATTATGTACCCGGTTTATTGGCATCATTAGAGGTGTGACCTACGCTTTTGGGACAGATAGGTGTGGCATAGTGAGATGACCCACAATTGATAGAGATAGTAGACGAGCTCATAAGAGGGGAGTCTTCGAGCCATCTTAGTAGGTATACTATAGATGACAAAGGTTGGTTGCATAGGGATGGGAGACTTTGCGTATCACAAGATGAGAGTTTGAGAAGGACAATCCTTGAAGAAGCACATCGTTCTAAGATGACCATACATCACGGTGGTGACAAGATGTATAGGGACATGAAGCGAGTTTTCTTTTGGGCCAGAATGAAGAAGGATGTGGCTGAGTTTGTTTCTAGATGCTTAGTGTGCCAGCAAGTCAAGGCTGAGCAAAAGAAGCCTGGTGGTTTGCTTCGCCCTTTAGAGGTTCCACAGTGGAAATGGGAATGTGTTTCCATGGATTTCGTTGACGGGTTACCGAGGTCAAGGAAGGGTAATACGGGAATTTGGGTAGTAATAGATAGACTTACCAAGAGCGCCCATTTCATTCCCGTTAAGAGTAAAAGAACAGCGGCATGGTTAGCATCCGTTTATCTCCGAGAGATAGTTCGTCTACGCGGCATACCATCTAGTATCGTATGCGATCGAGATCCCATTTTCACTAATGAGTTTTGGAAGAGCTTGCAAGAGGCAGTAGGAACACAATTGTGTTTGAGCACCGCTTATCGCCCTCAGACGGACGGCCGAATAGAAAGAGTAAATCAGATTCTAGAAGATCTTTTGAGGTTATGCATCTTGGACTTTGGAGGGAAATGGGAAGAACACCTTTCATTGGAAGAGTTCGCCTACAACAACATCTATCAAGCTAGTATTGGCATGGAACCTTTTGAAGCTCTATATGGACGACCTTGCCGATCACCGACTTGTTGGTGGGAATCTATGGATAAGATTTTGCTAGGGCCAGAGATGATTAGAGAAACTTCGGAGAAGATAGACTTGATTCAAAGACGCATGAAGACGACGCAAGACCGACAAAAGTCATACGCTGATAAGAGACTAACCGATCTTGAGATCGATGTTGAAGACATGGTTTTTATTAAAGTATCGCTATTGAGGAATGTAGTTCATTTTGGATCTATGGGGAAATTGCACCAAGGCTCGTAGGGCCATTCCCCATTACAGAAAGAATTGGACAGATGGCCCACAAAGTGAAGTTGCCTGAGAAGCTTAGTGGTGTTCATGACGTATTTCATGTATTGCATTTGAGGAAGCGTTTACATGATACTGCGGAAGTAGTAGAGCCGAGCATGCTTAGAGAAGTAGAAGTAGAGCAAGATGCCATGGTTAGACGAGTTCCTACATGCATCCTTAGATCGGAGGTCAAGAAATTACGCAACCGATAGGTCAAGTTGGTTAAAGTTCAATTGGGAGATGATCAAGGAGACGCGACTTGGGAAACAGAAGACAAGATACGTGCTTCGTACCCTTTCCTTTTTGAGGGTATGTTCTTAACTTCTCCTTTTTCTACCGCTTTGTTTATACTTGTTCTATCGTTTAGTGTATCCTCTCGATTATATCTTTGATCTTTAGGTAGAAAATCCTATGGTTGTAAACATGTGTTTGAGACATGTTATTTGGGTGGATGAAAGTGGATGTAAGTGTTTGCTAGTGGTTACTCGTGGATGCATTTACACACATGTTATGCACTAGATCGGCTCAATCATTTTCATATTGCATATGGGTGAATGTGCTTATTTAAATTAATGGATGTATATTGAATGTGTTATTATATGGATGTTGCATTTGGATGAATGGTTGAGCACTCATTTAGAAATGATATGTATCATTAGGATTCTTTTGCATACATAATGTACGCATGGCACTATCATGATTTGCATTATGGAGGTCAACTGAATCAGTAGACCGCCTGATTTTGCATTAGGATAATAAAATATACACACACTTTGCATATGTTCATGAAAGCATTATAAATCTTTTAAGGACAATGGACGCCCGTGATTGATGGATGAGTAGATGGATGATGGATGGTAGGACATACGTTCCTTTCAGCTTTGGGATTTCGGGGAAGAAATCCTTTAAGTAACGGGGAATGTAACAACCCGTAATTTTAAAACATGACATAAGAGATAATTAAAGAATAATTAATTTTTAAAAGAAGAATTAAGTGAAACGGGTTAAGTCATTGCGTTCTTCTTGGAATTCTTCTCGAGATAGATTCCGAGTTTGTGTAAAACAGATATCGTATGAAGGAGTTACGGATGATGGAAGTTTGGTAGAAAAAAACAGAAAACAGGCCAGGATAACTGGCGCACTTGTGAAGTGCGCCAGAAGAAAATTGCACTGGCGCACCTGGGAAGTGCGCCCAGGCCGAGTCAGAATCTGTAGAATTCTGGAGAGTTCCATTGATGACGTGTCTTTTTAATCTGAGTAGTTCAGATGATCTCTAATCTAATCTAAAGGCCCTAATTCACTTAATATGTCTATAAATAAACACCTAAACCTAACCCTAATCTCATTGTTATCATCCATAGTGCCTCCATGTCGTTCTAATCTAAACTAGCCTTTCTTCTCCACCAAAACAAATCAGAATAGGAGTATTCATATTAGAAGATCAGATATACAAATCAAAGTAGATATTATTCAAGATCAGAACTGCTACAACGACATCTAATTCTCTTTTCTAAGAATCCTATCGCTGTGAGTCTATGTTACTTTCACGTATAATTGAATTAAAAAGCGGGTAACATGGGTAGCATGTGAAACATAATAAAGGGTTGCACGGGTAGCATGTGAAACATAATAAAAGCACTTAACCAAGATGAGACATGTGATTAGACATGGAGATAAAGAGGGGTTAAGTGGGAATTATAGTGGGTACCAAACTTAGGAGGGAAGCTTGTGTCAAGTGGGTGGACCCTTTTTAACCAGTAACCCATTTAGTATCTATGTGAGCTCGAGCTAGGTCGAGGACGGGACACGCTTACTAGGGTTGATTGTAAGAGGTCAATAAAGAGTTAGCGATGGCAGTGCAAGTCCAATGCAGTCATGTGCGTAGGGTCCGGGCTGGTAGGTAAGACGTTGTTGCATCGTGTAGGTATAAACTGTGCATTTCAGCAGTATCGGGGTTGCCACCTTAGGGAGTGAGTGATACACCCTATTGTGGGACTAGCACAGGTATCTACGGGGTTAGGGAGCCGATCAAATGGGAAGGGTAGTGGGTACAACTAGTGGTGGTAGGAGCAAGTGGGGCACCTATGAGGGCAACTAGGAGTACATGAAGCTACCATTATTATGATTAGTAGGGAGGGATCATCTCTTAATATGCAACTATGTTGGTACAGTGCAGAGCATATCTTATAGTGGTTAGAAGCGTAGTCTATGTTCTATCTTGCTTACCTTGTTTACCTCATCACATCTGCTTATGTTACAATCATCTCTTATATCCAGTTTATGTTCTTATCCTGTTACTTTACTAATTATATTGTTAAAGCCACTAGACTCGCTAGACTTATGTCTGACCCTTTTTTGTTTCGCCTCTTTTCTTTCTTTTCCTTCCAGGTCCTCAGGATGGGATTAGTGAAGCTTGACTTAGATCTCTTTCTTCTTGAAGTGCTTGGAAGTGTCGAAAATAATGCTCAGCTTTATCTCTTTTTCATTATGGCTATTTGGGGTGGGATTATGGTTTTGCTTTTATGTACTCTGATAATAATCTTGTTCAACATGGATATTTGTGTACTTGGCTTTAGTATGAAGTTTTGATGTTGTAACCAAACATGTTTTGCTTTTCCGCTGCAATGAATAAATTTTGAATTTTTAAGTACCATTTTATATATCTATTTTGTGATGTTCTATTCTATACTCTTATAACGCTCCATGAAAGTTAATGCATTCCCTTAGTGAGTGACATTAACGGACGTGGCGTATTACACTATTTTACATGCTCGATCATCACTTTCTCTTGGAAATCTATAATCAAGCTCATAAACATTCTTTAACATGCCATAATAGTCAACATTGCCTATAATAGGATTACAATCTCTTACGCTTGAATAACTTGATGTTTCAGCATTCACAAAGGCACCACAATTTTGATTTTTATATCTTTCATCCATCAGATAAGATCGAAACCTGTAGCCATTGATGACATACTTCTTATAATGCTTTACAGTCCTACTTGGACCATTTGCTAACCGAATTAAATCTTCAGATATTGATAAATCACCAGCATCACGAAGGTTACTTACCTAACCAAATATATAGAAATAAGCATATTATCTTATGTTATTTGAAATTCAAATTATAATCTATGACATGATTGCATATTATCGCTCATGCTATCGGAAAATAATACATACATGATTTCTAAACCAAGTAGAAAAGTCGTTGTTCCTCAAAACCTCTACTTCTCGAACAGTTTTTTGCCGATGAATTTTCTGTAACTCCTCCAATCTTTTTCTATCAAAACACAAGTTAGACTATTTAGTTTAAATTGCAAGTCATAAAATATAATTCAGTACAGGAACTAAATTGTGTGGTTAAGAAGTAAATCTAGATATTTAAAAGAATAACCTTACTCTAAATAAAGTGTTACTTCATTGTAGTTGAATAAGAAACAAGACTGACATTGTTCCCATTTTTTTCTATATCAATTCCCGTATGTTTACCCAAATGATGACCAATGTTTGCAAATATTGCCAGAAAACCAACAACATCACGAGGCAAAGAAGTATCAGCGTTGTGAACTCGTCGATTATGACGATTCTCAACGTTTGTTAAGTACATCGAACAAAAAGAAACACACTCTTCTGCAATATATCCTACCGCGATACATC
This sequence comes from Allium sativum, assembly GCA_030737875.1. Classification (NCBI taxonomy): domain Eukaryota; kingdom Viridiplantae; phylum Streptophyta; class Magnoliopsida; order Asparagales; family Amaryllidaceae; genus Allium; species Allium sativum. The sequence goes on along the minus strand of CM060913.1, from coordinate 537,036,302 downwards.
CTTCTGGATTGCTTTTGTTTCGAACATACCTCTTTGTTGTTTGTAGATACCTATAGAAAATAAATATTATTATTTACTAAAGTAATCAATAACATCTTAAATTAATATTAAAGTTTTAAAATTTGTCTTTCGATTGGATACATCCAACGATATTGAACTAGCCCTGCAATTGTTGCTTCATGAGCTAAATGGATTATTAAGTGAACAGATATGGTAAAAAATGAAGGTGGAAACATTTTCTCCATCATGCACAAGGCTAGTACAAACCTATATTTCAATTGCTCGATTGATGCAACGTGTAACTTCTTGCAACATAGTTGTCAAAATATTGAACATAACTCGAGCAATACAAGTGTGTTAGGCTTAGGTAAAACTCAACGAATTGCAAGAGGAAGCAAGTGTTGCATTAGCACATGGTGATCATGACTTTTTAAACCACATTTTTTTCATTTACATCCACACATCGAGCAATATTAGCTAAATATCCATTGGGAACACGTACGTTTTTAAGCACTTTACAAGATAATATTTTTTTTCTTCATTGGTCATGAAGAAGATCGACGGAGGTATATATGTTTTATTCCCTTCACGAATTAGTTCAATTGCTTCTCTGGTTTTTAAACTTTCAAGGTTAGCTCGAGCTTCAATTCCATTTTTTCATTTTTTTTGAAGTTCGAAGTAATGTTCCTAAAATATTTTCGCTAACATTTTTTTCAAGATCCATGACGTCGATGTTATGGTGTATTAAATGATGTTGCCAATATGGTAGACTAAAAAATATGCTCTTCTTTTTCCATGGTCCAGTAACTTTGGATTCTTTACTAGAACTCTATCTCCAACGCTTTTTCTGCCCGATATTAGGTTAAATATCAGGAATGTAAATCTCAAATCAGATAATTGTCTTAAACACTCCAATCCAGACAATGGTTTAGATGGAAGATCGGTCTCATGCTTTTCATTGAATGAACAAGCATCATATTGAAACCTATGTTTGATAGGTAAGAACTTGCGACTACCCAAAAAACTTTGCTTCTTACTGTTGGGTAAATGTATTGAATATGTTTGGTGATTGAAATGCGGACATGCAAAGCTTTCCACATATACTCCATCCCGACAAGTTTGCATATGCAGGTAAGTCATTTATAGTCCATAAAACAAATGCTCTCGTATTAAATGTTAGATTAGAGAAAGCATCATGCGCATTAACGCCAGTCTCCCACAATTCTCTTAACTCCTCGACTAAAGGCCGCATATGCACATCAATATCGTTTCCAGGCTCATGAGATCCCGGAATTAACAAAGACATAAACCTAAATGGTTGCTCCATGCACATCCAAGGAGGAAGATTGTAAACGGCCAATATGATTGGCCAAGTGCTAAGTTTATGGCCAATGCTGGAAAAAGGATTGAACCCATCGCTTGCAGTGCCCAAACGCACATTGCGAATTTGCATTACAAAATAAGGGTATGTAGAATCTAAGTGTTTCCAAGCCTTCGATTCAGCTGGATGCTTCATAACACCATCGTTAGAACATGACGAATTCCATATCATATGTTCTGTAGTATAATTCGACATATATAACCTTTTTAATCGAGGAACTAAAGGAAAATAACGAAGCATCTTAGCTAAAACTTTCTTACAACCATCCTCATCTACATCATTGACTTTATATCTTGAAGTACCACAACAAGAGCACACAGTCAAGTGTGATATATGCTTCCAAAATAGCATGCAATCATTTGGGCATGCATCTATTTTTTCATATGTTAGACCCAAATCATCAATAATTTTTTTTAGCTTGTGCAGTCAACTTTGGCAAACAACTATCATCTAGCAATATCTACTTAAATGCTTCCGAAAACATAGAAAAAGTTGCATCGCTCACATTTCATAAGCAATTAATATGGTATAACCTCACAATTGCATCTAGTTTCTTATGCTTACTATCATGGTACAAATTTTTGTTCGCTTCATCTAGCAACCTTTGAAATCTTTCTTGTTCGAAATCTTGACTCTCAATAATAGGAGGCTGGCTTGACGAACCAACACTTTGTCTAGTCAAGGGTCGCACAAATGCTTAATTGAGAAAACTACGCATCTCAGCCCCATCTTCATTTCTATCGATATATATTTCCATATTACCCGTATAGTTAATATCATTTCCTAGTTCATTGTCTTGATCCATAAAAAGCTCACCATGATGTTTCCAACAAGTTGTTCTATATAACATATCCATTTCTTGCCAAAGAAGATGACCTTCAATGGTTTTTCTTTCATTAAAATATCGATTGCAGAATTTCTTACAAGGGCATAATATTTTTTCTTTTCCTGTAGATCTAGCAAATGCATAATCCAAAAATAAATCCAATTTATATCTATATTCATCTGAACTCCGAACAAGATCTACCCAACTTTTATCCATAGTTCTAGATATTTCCTACAAAGGAATCAAGCATATGAACTGTTAGTTTAGCATTATATTTACATCACTTTTATAATAAGAATGTTTGACATGCCTAAAGGACCATATAATTATCAAAGTGTTCACAACTATAATATTTCAAATTTAACGATAGCAAAACAATTTAATTTCTTTTATATAACATTTTGTAATGTAACTTCCAAAAAAGCTAAATACTCGTACCAAATTTTAAGACTAATTAATTCATATTACAATTTGCTAATTTACTATGAAAATTCAATTTGCTAATAACATTTGCATCATTATTATGGACAATATGTGGTTTTCTTATGCTGCATTCTAGATGGAGTACACCCATTATTTTATTTTTACTTGTTTACATGGATTCAGTAGAATAATTCCATTTAAATTTGATGGTAAAAAAATTTAGGAAATCGTCGTTGTCAATTTTTGCATCAAAACTATTGTTTTGGATTTGATAAGAATATTTTTAGAGAAAATATAGTTATTACTTTTAAAGCCGCATAGCATTCTAAGTAATGAAGAAGTGTGCAAACATGTTCAAGATTATCCAAAAGCACATGATTCAAGTAAGAATTAGTCTTCATTAATTAATCACATGAATGGCCTTAATAAGCTAAACTGGAAGCAAAACCCCATTTTTACGTGAGATGCATGCTTGAGAAATTAGAAAAGGGAAACATATATGCATGCAAATCACATATAATTAAGATAAAAATAAGACAAGTATGCCACTACCAATTGTAAGATTCCTTGCATCAGGTGGAAACACCCCAAATTTGAACACCATTTAAACAACAGGCATAAGCATAAATGTCACCATTCTGATCACCTTTGACCATTGGAAATATCGATGGTTAAAAGCAAAATGTCCCCTCAACTCAGTCCTCCCCTATCTTCCACAGTTCTGCCTTCGACTAATTACATCACCAGAAAATGAATTTTCTACTCCAAACCATTCATCCTCTTACTTATGGTAATAATGTACTATACTAAAAATCGTGAATTCAGTTTTAAAAATCGTAATTTATTGTGATGAACTAGATTGTAAAGTTGATTTTCAGATTCACTCTTATAAAATATTCACAATATTATCTCTGCCCGCTGTAATTTAACAGCTGTTATCAACATGCTTGACTGGAAAACCCGAGATTATTTTAAAATATAATAAAAGAAATTTTACAATATTTTATAGTTGATGACTTTGGGTGAAAATGCACAACATTGGATTGAATGTTGACGGTAAGGGGTTCATGTTTTAATCTTAACAGAGAAGCATTTTATCATATCCAATTTACCATATCTCTTTGCATGCTTAACAAAAAGATATAAGGCCAATTTTTATTTAACCTAACAAAGATGTAAATCAGTTACTAGTAGAGTACTTTGATCAACCTCGAGTAGATGTAAAGTTATCGATTTATAGATGTTAATGGTCCTATTTTCAACAAGATAGTGTTTCAGATTTTCATGTGTTCTTCCTTCCTTATTCCTAAGCTTCTTGCATTTATGATATACATAATTCATTTTTTTAAACATGCAATAAAAATAAAATAAAAAAGCCCACTGTACATTTCAGTTTAACTCCCACTTTAACCAGCGGTAAATTGCTGACTGCTCTCTAAAATCCCAAAATCTCTAAATCCACAATGTCGACCCCCAAATCCCATAAACCTGAAAACCTGAAACTTCTGAAGTTGGACTAGGAGGAGTGAAAGAGATTGCAAAAAAAATTCAAAGAAAAAGAAAGAGTTGGATAAGCATAAATATTTCAAGGTATTGACCTATACGTATGTCCTTAAACAGAAAAAATTATAAGGATATTCGCAAAAACATGGGTTTTTCAAGGGTATGGTCGTACTCTCCAGAATCACAAAATGATCAATTGGAAAGAAAACAATAGAAAGCTGACTTAGCCACTCTTCAGGAAACTTCAAAAGAACTTACAAAACCCATTTAAGAACAAAAGCAGGAAATCAATGGTCTCTTTTTCAATCTTAGACCTAACTACTGTGAAAGACCATCAAACACGTTGTATTTTTTCTGTTTCTATCGTCAATGATGCTATGAATTAATATGAGTACACATATCCAATATGTATTGAAAAATCCTAAAAGACTACTCACGACACAAATGCAAAAACTTATGCGAATCGATTAAAATATCTCACAGACCGTGTTTGATATCCAGTTGACAGAAGGAGTTGAAGGATTCATGATAGTTTATCGACAAATAATTTGTAATTTCAGATTAATTAAAATCGAAACATTCGATTAAATCATATCCAAAAAATCGTACCGTATTTGCAATTGCTATAAACTTCTGAAATGAAGAACAGAAATCTCGATCAAAAATCAAGTGGACTAGGGTTTTGTCGTGAGATAAATTAGACAGGAGCTCGTATCGTTTGAATGGAATGAATATATTGAAGAGTATTGGGGCATATGATTTAGCCCTAGAAAAAGAATTTAGGGCAAATTTTATTTCCGCCTGTAGTGAGAAGTAGCAGCTGTTTGATATGCCTCGTTAATTTTTAAGTGTAGTGCTATGGGCACCCCAAAATACTCTTCCTAATACCACAATAAAAAAATTCATTAAATTTTGTATGCTTCCGAATACCACATTACCTTTCCATTCTAATCTCTCATTCAACCAGTATTTTTTGAACTAATCACCTAGTAAGCCATAATCTGGAAACCCTACTCAAGAATATCGATGTCTACTTCATCTTTCCTGGAAAAAAAAATCGAATTCATACCGTTTGAAGCTCTAATCCTTCATTTTCTCTTCTAGTTTGGTTAATTCAAACCTTATTCACGGCTTTTATATACTTAGGCACACATTCTTCTTTCTCGGCATTGTTGTGTCATCATTATCGTTGATCGATCGATTGAAGAACTAGGATTTCAGAATGGAACAAATGAGGAACGGGTAAGAGATAAGAGGGAAATAAAGTAACGGTAGTGTGGTATCCTCTATTTTTTACGTATGGTATTAGAAAGAGTATAGTGATAATTCTTGTAGTATTTTTTAGTTTCGGTATTATGAAGAGTATTTTGGGGTGCACTTAGCAACTCACATTTTTAATAAGCAGCTGATATAATTTTTGCCCCTAATATATTAGTATTGGAGACTCACTTTTTTTGTTTTTAATTTAGGGTCTCTAATGCAAACAAAATTGGTTGTGAATACATACTAACAGTTTATGCATAATAATATTAATCATATACTTTTTCGCTTGGTAATATTTACAATTTTACATGCTTAATTAAAAAAACAATAACGAATTTCTTCTTGTTTTCTTTGGACTTTATTAATATAACAACGCACCTTCCGACCTAAATTATAACTGGAGGACGAATGGTTTTTACCTACATTTGACCATACATTATGTTGATATTCTTCAAAATGATGTATTTTGCTCTACTCATCCGAAGCATGCTACTTTTGAGCATTAGTATGGAAAGAATTACAAAGTGGCTGAAAATTTTGAGGCTCTACAGGCTAATTAAAGGAGAAATGATTAGATGATGGTTGGCTTGGAGGCGTCTGATGATAAGGTCACGGTGATAAGATTGATCCATTACCTGGTTGAAACTGATTGAAGGATTTAAAAGCCTGTGGAGATGAATACATATCATTATAGCCGCACTCAAATGGGCTTATAGAATGATACCAAGGCGATGGCTATTGAATTGCATTGCAGTTCACACTAGTCACTTCACTGTAAAATAACGTCGAGATAAAGGCTAGATAGTTGAAACTGAATTTTCTTATCTTCGATTAAAGACTCATCAATGACCAAAAATACTTGGTTTCTAATTTTAATAGTTAGAGACTGGATTTCTATCTTTAATTAGTATACAAAACTTAAGACAGTTCAAAAATAAATTTTCAGTCTTTAGTTTAGTATATATTCTTCATAAATATATAACTGATGTTTGAATTTTTCTTTCTACTAGATCCAATGGTTTATTTCAATGATCCGAATGACAAATCCAATGTTTAAATTTTAAATGAATAATTATCAGTTTTAATATATACAATGCAGTCCACGTTCCTAAAATTAAGGTAACCACATTGTATTTCATGTACTGACTTTCACACAATAACAAATCAATTTTTACTCTTAATATTTCTCCTCCACTTCCACTTGTTCGAATTAAAATTTTATATTCCTCATAAACAATGGTTGCACTTGGAGAACAAACGATCTAATGACTTCCACTATATCTCTAGCTACAAAGTTAGTACTTTATGTGCTGGAAATCATGGTTGTGCAATCTCAACTAACTATTCCGAACCTTCTTACTTTTATAAGTGTTCAAATGTTACATGGGTGTACAAGATGGAACTTCGTATGCATGAGATGATAAGAATTGCTTATGAAATAGAGCGTTGGAAGCTGAAGTTGAAAGAATTAGTCAATTTAGCCATGCATACATGCATGAAGGGAAAAAAATTAGTAACACGGAAAATCAGGAACATGCAATTTGATTATAATAGAATTAGTTAATTTTACCGGGTCAATTTCCATCGATTTGGTTTGGACTTTAAGCTAAATCGGTTTGAAAAATAATTGATTCAATTATAAAACACAAAGTTCACTTATTAAAAATAAATCAAATTTTACTATGGTTATAAAAAATACAAATGAAAATCTTTTCAAACATGAATTTATGTTTTCAGCCTTGGAGATTAAGCAATTGAGCAAAGTAACCTCTTTGTTGTTCACTTAAACTGATTACCGATCAAATTAATTAAACCTAGTTTGATTTGAATCGGTTTGATCTTAATTTTTTATCATTTCAATTAGATTTGATATTTTTTAATCTTAAAATCAATAGAATTGGCCGAACACCCGACTAATTAAATTCTTTTAACCTGCATGGGAAACACAAAGCTTGGCCTGCATATATAACCAATTTACTTAAAATGTGTTTATTAAAGAAACTGGAATGCTTGAATAAGCTAATCATTGGTAACAAGGAATTGGACTAAATGAAAATTGCGTGACGTAAAAATTATAGCTATGCTAAATGACGTCACATTTTGTTGTGAAGTGTCAAATGCAAAACCATAACCATATAGTATATCATGATAATTATTAGTTATTGCACTAGAAGTCGTAAAAATTTAGCTAAATGAGAGAGTTCTTTGCCGTTAACGTAGATAGGAGTGGACAAGAAGGAGAAGGCAAATTCAACGAGAATTAGAATATATCCCATTGCATTTTGTTCTAACTAAAAAAACTGATTATTAAAATGCAGTGTCTTCATATTGAACTCAAAATGAGGATCTTTTGCACTAATAAAACGTGTATATATTGCCAAAGACAATTCCTAATAGTCGCAGAATACCTAGTTAACTAGCCAGTGCACTCGGTTGTTATAAGGTATTGCTTAATCAAATAACTCAAAATGGGATTCGAATCGTAGTCAATAAATTTCAAATTTTAGACTAAAACTGAATTTAAATTGAGAAGTGTGTGTATACAAGTTTTCAAATTTAAATATGTTTATACGTATGTACTTACGTTTGTATGTATCCTCTAAATTTGTTTTATCTAAGGTCACAAAATGAGACTCAATTATGTAAGAGCTCCAACTCTTCTTTATACGGTAAAAAATCTTATTTTTTAAATTGATTGTGATACTTTAGCTTCTATATTGGACATAAACTCCTCATATTTTTAGTCTTTGTTCTGTTTTGAAAAAGAGCGGAAATTGGATTTTCAGCATGGACTGAATTTTATTCCTCTATTTGATGTGAAAGACTTTTGGAACAAAACTAGAGATATTTGAAACCATAAATGCTACGATTTTTGCAATCGCTATTCTAAACTTAAAATTGTTCAAAACATGTGAAACTCAGAAGCACTTCGTATCTAAGAAACAGTAGCGGAATTTGATGATTTAGTTGGTTGATTTTGATGAAAATAATTTAACGAATAAATAAATGATAATCATAATTTCAAGAACGAATGAAATAGCCTCCTATAAAAAGGAAGTGTTAGGGAACGTGGATGAATCTTAAGGCAAAACTAACATTAGAAAGGCTAAAGAACACACCGGATTTTATATTGATTCAGATTAATCCTACATCCAGTTCTACGCAACGCTGGATTGTGCAGAGTTTTATTACTATATCAATATCCAAATACCAACCCCCTTGATTTCACGGCTACAAGATTATCACTGTTTCCACCACCCTTGATTTTCCGGCTACAAGGTTAACACCGTTCTCCTACCTTGATTTCATGGCTACAAAAAACACACTGTTTCCAATACTATCGCAAAACAATACCAAATGATAACAACAACCTTATAACTCTTCAGTAGCACTTCGATTCAGAGAGTAATGAGTACAGAGAGAAGAGAAGAAGTTTTATATAATTAGAATTGAAATAGGTAGAATATAAGTGTAGAAATCATAAAAACATGATATAATAATGGAGGAATGAAAAGGGATGAAGATGAGAAGAAGAATGGATAAAAAAATTCGAAATCAACCCCTATTTATAAGATTTGAAAGGTTGCAGTGCTTCTGGAACGTTACAAATGGTGAGAAGACACTTACTTTCAAAATTGAAAATATGACAGTTATATGTCGACATGCCAACATATGTATGTCGACATATGTTCTTTAAAATTTGAAATTTGAATTTTTTTAAGTGTTTTAATACATATATATATATATATATATATATATAATTCTGAAAATTCTAGAATTAAAACATGGTGATATAAATAAGTATTATAAAGTAGAAAATCATACGAAATCATAAATATAAATTATATAAACATATTTATAAAATTATAAAGTTTAAAACCATATAAATATAAAAGTATATAACTATATAAATATATATATATATAAACGTATAATCTTTAAAAATCATGTTTAAAATCAAAAGTAAAATAGAAAACCTTAATTTGAATTTGAAAATAGAATTTGAAATTTGAAAAAAAAGTTTTGAATTTGAATTTGAACCTGGAGTGCTATTTAGAATCTTACATAAACTAGACTCTATTACTATATTTATCTTGAACTCTTGATTTCTTAATTACTCATGAATCTCGAATTTTCTCTGAATTCTGAATCTCTAAAACTCTTAAGATGTACATTCTTCAGTATTAATTCCTGTATACAAATTCTGCATATATGTGTATATATATTCTAGATAGAGATGTTAGGAGATATATTTTATAATCAGTTAATATTGAAATAAGGTTGTTGTCTTCAAAACTCCATTCTCCAACAATCTCCCCTTTTTATAATGATAACCTTAGTTTATAAAATATTCATACCTGTTTATACCTATTGATGCTGATCCTTCTAATACTCCTCTGTCAATATGAATCCTATATATTCTAATTAAACTAAGTCTATATTTTATAATTTCTCCCCCTTTGGCATTCTCAAAAAGAAATTCCAACAACACCCCCTCTAAATCCTTTATCTATCTATAATGTATTATTTTATACTAAAATACTAATATATATATATATATATATATATGTGTGTGTGTGTGTGTGTAACTTGTGATCAAAACTGTGCAGTTAAAGCGCTCAACGGATCCAGTGCGTTAGAGACACAAAAAGTTATAACGGGGATAAACCGAGGAAATAGCAAGATATAGCGGAAGTGTCTATAATAGCATATAAAACTTATATTTAACGCTTTTACAAATATATAAATGATAAATGAATGAAAATTTAACATTCAACTTAATTATGGTTAGTACATTCTTAATATTAAATAAAACCATAAGAAAATATATGTAAATAAATGTAAACTTTTATTTAGCTTGACAAAATTTAATATGATATTATACTATTTTAAAAATGTATGTTAAAAAATTATAGATAAAAAATAATTTCATAATGCATAATAATTCATTTGTCTTATAGAAGATATAGTGAAAATTGCGGAATATAGCTGAAATAATGAGATATATCGTGAATATCGGAATATAACGGGGCTTAGAGCGAAAAGGCTATCACAGAGGCTATTTTGGAAATAGCGTAGCGTTAGAAACACGCTACACGATATGGTGGGGATATGGCCAGGTAATAGTGGGGTATAAACTGCACAGGATAAAAATACTTATATGACTCCTCCTAAATTTGTGCGTATATAACAAAGTAATGGAATACTTATGAGAGATAAAGCAAAAATTATATTAAACATCGTTTTTCAATACAAGCGATATAGATGAAAGCAAATTACATGAATTACTATACACGTAGTATATCAAACAAGACTTCACCAATGCATACATCTTGATCATTATCATCCGTGACTTCGTGTTATATCTCCTATGGTTCCTCTTTTTTCATCATTTCTTCGTCCTCTTCTTCTTCCTCTACTTCTTCTTCCATTTCTTGATCATCATCTTCGATGATGATTGGATTCGCTTAATTATCCATTACAAACTTATGAAGATTCTTCATCATCTTTCCTTGTCTAATTTGCTCTTGACTTACCGAATTTGGAGCATTTGAATCTCAGCAAGCATTTAAGAATATATTACATTTTCTCTTTGTTAGACCAAAATGTGGTTCTAACACTCAAACTAGCGGTAATCCTGATGAAATGAAATCATAAAGCAAAGAGAAACACACGATTTATAGTGGTTCGGCGTTATAGAGCCTACGTCAACTTTCTACTCTTTGGACTGATGATTCAAATACAAATACAATAGTAGTTTTCACTCAATTTCAATCATACAATGCATAAATTCACTCAATGTTTATAGTTTCTCACTTTAAATTGAAGGAATGCTCTGAATATAATAATGAAGTTCGGTTGATAAGGGAGTTTGAGCTCTAAATTTGCTAAAAGATCCCTTCAAATGACCTAGATGATCTATTTATAGGTGAAAAATGTCTCTGGACTGGCTCCGGTACGGATGCATGTGGCGCTTCGCCCTTAAAATTCGGGTTCGGATGGAACGAAACGAAGACAGCACATCAGGTTAGTGGATGAACGTGGGGGAAATGGCACATAACTTCTCCGCATCTTCAGGGTTCGTGGGTTGTAGCTGTTGTGGTTTCCTGTTCGGATTAAGGAGTGGAGGAGCGGATTGGGCAGATCCGAACCGATCCGATTCTACCTGCGCTCCTTCCTTTTTTGCTTCGCACTGTTCAGTCTAGCACGTTAAAGAACTCCAATCCGACCCGGTCCTTAAGAGGTTGTTCTTCATCAATTGGTCTTCTAACTTTGTTTAGCCTAGTTCACAAAGTAGGCTAACATTTTGCCCCCTCAAAGTGCACTTTTATTGAAGATAGAGTGTGCTTCGAATTTGTTTGTTCGTCAGCTTTTAAATCGAAGTCGTAGAATAGTTGCAACCATTCGTTTAAAGGGTTGTGTTGCTTCGTAAAGTTACATCTCTTGTTGTCTATATATACACAATAGAACGCACAAATTGCTTCCATTGTTTAAAATAACTTTGAGAACTTTGTTTGATCCCCAAGTAACTCCTCCAGGTAAATTTTTATAATGGGTCTTCATGAATCTTTTATTTTCCTTCGAATTCATTTCATATGACAAGTTGACACTAGTGATTATGCTTTGGTTCGGATCGGCTCCATCCGTCCCAGCCCCCACTTTAACACCTTCATTCAAATAGGCTAAATGGCCATGGGCCCGCTTTCCGTTTCGGTTGGACTGGGATGTCACATCAGTTGGAATACAAGGAGCCGCTTCGTATGCCTATAAATTCGCTTCTTCTCCATTTTCCACTTCTTTCTTTTAACCCCTCCGTTCTCCAAAATTATACACGAAAAAACCCTAATTTCACAATTCCCCTAATTCCTTCTAATTTTCAAATCGAATACATAGGTGGGTTAATAATCTCAAGTAAATTAATTTCCCCTGTAATTTTCTTTCTAATTTCACCCATCTTTGCATTTTTGATTTTGCGTGTCAATCGTCGAAGCCATGCCTTTTGCCTCCTCACCACGATCGTCGATGGCCTTGTAAGCACCTCGAGTTGGTTGAGGAAAATTAGTTTGGCGCTGACACGATTGATCCATGGAGCTTTCGCTATTAGTGAATTTCTTAGAATAAATAGGTTTGGTGACACTAGGAAAGTGAAGTAAGCGTAGAGGAAGAAGAAAGGGAGTTGGATCGGTTCGAGGTAGAGTAGATGACCCAGAAATACTTGGGTTTTGGCACACGGTATCGGTTTGGGTTGGAGGAAGTGATAAAGATTGCAGAGGAAAGTTGAACTGGGAGGATAGGCTTAAGGGTGCTGGTGTAGTCTGGTTCGGTTCGGTATCGTCTTATCCGCTCGTGATGTAGGTCTTCGATCCGATCTGTCACTTAAGGATATTTGAACCAATCCGATTATATCATGCGCATCCAAACCTATTCACTCATAACCTACACATCCGATCAGACCCGCAACCAGCACACATATTCGAACCGATTTGTTTTAGAATAACAATTGGACTAATTTGCCTCCACTTGTATATATCTGAACCAATCCGCATAGTTGAAGCATTTAGGTCGATTCGCCTAAGTCTTGAACACTCGAACCGATGTTAATTCTAGCCTATGACTCTTATAGACAATTAGGATAAATCCTTTTCAACTGAACTTTCTGGACTGTTGCCAAATACACAGTTGTCCTGCTCATCTTTGCATTGCATTCCTTTATAAAATTATCTTGTATCATTGCATACACACTTGTGCACTATAGCTCACACACATGCACAGGGGGACACGTGCAACTTTAACTTCTACTATTGTTTCTTCAGTAATTTAGCAACTATGGAAGAAAGACACTCCTCTAGATTAGCAGAAAGGAGAGATGCTGCCAGATCATATGAAAATCCACCTGTCGAGGATGTATCTTCAACCTCAGATTCAGGATGGAATAGCGAGGGCCTAGATTACGAGATGGAAGCTCATAATAGTGAAGTATCTTCTGGAGGTGATGTCTCTCTAGGTGAGGAAGAGGAAGGAGTAGGAGATAATCGTGCTCTTGACGAATTTGGAAATGTCACTATTTTGGAATCACCTAAGGATTCCGTTGAGTCGACAATTGACAACGACAGACTTTTACGGATACGCCTAAAGCATGGGATTCTTCAAAGAGATACTCAGTTACCTTCGAAAACAGATCGTCCCCATAATCCACTAGAAGGATATACGGCTATCACCAGATTGATGTGTCTAGTTGGGGCAATACCTCCGTTTCCGCATTTTGTCGCAGATTTTCTGAGACAGCTACGGATTGCCCCCATGCTACTGCATCCCAACTCCTACGCTTATTTGCACACTCTGTATATAGCCTACAAAGAGATTCTAGGTGTAGAGCCAACCTTTGATTACGTCCGTTTCTTTTATAATTTCAAGCACCGGACCTAAGAGACTCCATCCTTTTCATACTTTGAATCAGTTCCAAAAAGGAAAATTACTACCATCCCATATAGCAGCAAGGTTGGTGACTCAAAACGCGAATGGTTCTACATTAGGCAGCAACCAAGGTGCGCTAGGAGATGGCTCAAGTCAAGTAAGGCACCAACTTTTTAGATTTCAACTTCAAATACTTGTTTCAGCACATTAAATGACTCTTATTTTTGCTTGCAGTTCCTAATCCGAAGCAGGTGATGGGTCATGTATACTTCGATCGTTTGCACCAACTACTCACCAGTGATCAAAAGTTCTTGACAATCGATGATGTCGATAAAGATGAGTACCTTCACCGTCACGAGTAGTTATCTATCACCCGCACTACACCATATATGATGATTAGGCTATGTTTTTAGCCGTATCTAAAGCTGTTGGGCACGGTAAATAGCTGTATCAAAAAGTGGTATGTTAAATTATTAGATATGGCTTTAACCCATATCTTAATGGATTAACATACGGCTATTAACCGTATCTAAAGTGTATGTAGATACGGCTAAAAACTGTATCTTATACACACACACACACACACACACACACACATATATATATATATATATATAAGTAGAAACTACAGCACATATTATTTGTAACACAAAACATATATAACACATGATACACTAGTTCACAATTGTAATAGTAAACTAAACATTTGTATGAAATATTTCATTACATTACAATATATAATGATACATGCTATTTGATTACATTACAATAAATAAGTACACGCTGTTTCATTACACTAAAGAAGATACATAATGTTACATTATAATAAGCTGTGATAAATACCCGAACCGATGTCGTGAGCTTGTTGAATCAATGCTTCCTTCAAGATGAATATCCACCAAAACATTGCACTCTATCCAAGACATGATGTAACCCTTCGGGAAGATCAACACACTATTCTATCCAAGGCCTGGTAATAAGTTAGCTTGGATAGCATGTACATTACAAAGACCTGTAAAAAAGTGCAAACTGCATAGTTTAGGATATGATATATGTCCACATTATTATTTTCATTAGTAGCTGAATATTGCAAGTCTACAACATTTTTACTTGTTCAGTCGAGACTGAGTCTCGATTAAAGACAGTTGTTATAGCTTAATTAAAGAGCAATATAGAGGATATGTCCACATTATTATAATTCTCATTATTGTCACTTGGCTGCAATGTAGATATAACATTGCATTAGCAAGTTCTACGAGTGGTCGCCCTTAACCAGCCATATTCGCTCTTAACCAGCACTATTCAGAGCTTCAAACATGGACTCATACTCTAGTTTTGACCTGATCTAAAATCGCTTCTGGTTACGACTTTGAGGCTAAAAGAATTAATGAATTCCGACTTGATATGAAAGAGTTATGGACCCTCAAAAATTGACTCAGGCAATGTTTGCACCAAAAAAACGTGCACTTGCAAAATCTTGTGGCCGAACTGATCTCGCCACAAAGGTTATAGTTATCAAACGAAGTATTTTTGCACATAAATTTTCATGTATCTATACTATAACACATAAATTTTCATAGAAAAAGTGAGATATTACCTGAAATTTAGATCAACAAACTCACATCCATGCTTATTAGCTTCATCCAAATGACGGAGGCTGCATGCTGCACACACATGTTATATTAATAGTCAACTTCTATTTTTGCATGTAAGTTAACTAACAAAAATGATTTGTTACATGAGCACAAAGCAACTTGGTTCAATGCAGCAAGTCATAAATGGAAAAGCAGTTTTACGCCTTTACTCACATGCAGTGTGACACACAAGACACACCAAACAAATTGACTAAATCTCAACCTATAAATGCCATTCTATTTTCATTCATGCATCCATCACCGGCTTTTCTACTCAATCACACAAATTTTCCAATATCAATTACCAGATACATGCAGATCAGTCAACAGAACTAGTATGCTTTAGTTCTCAAATCAAATCATACACATGCATTTCAGATCGGTTATAAGGATCAGTGTACATGGTGCAATAATACACACAAATGAGCAGGGAAACACAATCAAAAGTGTCTGAATTCAAGGTAGACAAATACAACACAAGTAAATGATAACAAATACACTGTCGCGCCATAATACTAGGGATAATACCCAATTTAAATACAGTTGCAGCATATTAAACCTAATTTAAACCCAATTCGAGTTCAAATTAAACCCAAATTAAACCCAATTCATATTTAAATTTAACAGTGATCTAGTACTCACCTCCAGAGGCGACGAGAAGGATGGACATCGGTGGACTGAGGCTTCGCCGGTCAGCTGAAGGCATCGCGAGATGATGATTACTCATGGACTGCGGTGGATCGATTATTGACAAAGGAAGTCGGTCAAGTACCAAAACTCTAATTTGGGTATTTGGTGGTCGCCATTGCAAAATAAAAAGAGGGATTATTCGGCCAAAAGTTTTGATAAGGCAAAACTTGATCGTGTCTATGTACAGGTATGGGGGGAGGGGGGAGGGAATTTGATAGGAATTTCATACGGTCCAATGCCGCATCAAATTAACTAATCAAGGACTTCGTTGATGGATGGTCATATTAAGGTTGTTTGGGGTGGTGCGGATCGCAAAACTTAGTTTGATACGGATTGAGCACTATCAAATTTGATATGGTTTATAGCCCAATTTTACGCCCGCATCCTGGTGTGCTAAATTGGCTGATATGGTGTAGTGCCACAGTATAGGCCATGGGAAAGGCCCCTATGTATACATACCCCTAGTCGATATTATTCCTGAGACGGGAGATTGCTCTAAAAGTTCAACGGTACCCCTTAGGGGTCCTCCTTCTCCATCTTTGACTCAGGAATACGAACTAGCAAACATAGCTGAGAAGGACAGAGATAAATATATCACTCCTAAGGACATGGCTACCCCTGAGAGTCCAATTTCTCTAAAAGAGTTGCCTTTAGTCATTCCTTTAGGAGATAAGACTACAGTTAATGACCCTATATATCGGGGTTTAGGATATCTTTCCTTTTCCAAGACCCTTTACACTGCAGAAGATTTTGCAACCAATCCTCTTGCTCTCACTTCTGAGGAAGAAGTTACTCCCGTAAAGTCCAGGGAGACTACACATATCGGCCTCAGTCCGGGCTCTAGTCTATTTGGGGGGGATCACCACTTAAGAAACACACTGCAATCTAGTATTGCATGTCACAACAATTGAGTTTTATGTTAATGTTAACTCTAATATTCATTCATTTCTTTTTATAGGAAAAATGATGAGGCAATGTTACTATATGAGGGATGTTCGTTCGAGCATGCCCCCCAATGGATCCTGATGAGAGACATGGCCAGCATGAAAGTAGGGGCAGAGATGACAGGAGGAATTGACCTCCAAGGCCTTATCGATCTTCCAGTTCTCGATCCCCACACCTTAAAGATTCAGACAAATGCAAGAGTTAGCCTTTACATCATGAGAAGGATAAGTACAGCGCTAAGCCTCCTGCTCCATCTAAGGGCAAGACTCCTCAAGACAGTACTTCAAAAAGGGTTCTTGATTCAAAAGAGAAGCACCCAGAATTGGGGAAAGATGCAGGAAAGAACCGACCCATCACGAAACTATCTCGTCGCGCTGTGGACATAACTACTACAAGGCTGGTTATTCTCAATGACGAGAACCGGGCCAGACTGGAAGTTTGAGGCAGCAATTTCCCAATCACCACTTTGGGCACATGCACTTTGTCCCAAAACTCAAACCGGTAAATCCTAACTGGGCCAACGACATTAAGGCTACTATAGACTTTGTGGATGAACAATATAAGGAAATGAAGAAGTATGCAAAGACTCTCTCCAAAATCATTAGCGATCTGATGGCAGATGTAATAACTATGGTCGATGCTGCTGAGTATGATGCGAGGGCTATCGAAAACTCCAAGAAAGATTTGGAGGATACCCAAGCTAAGCTTGCTCTTGTACGACGCGACACAGATAATTATAAGAAGCGGTCCGAAGAATTATAAAAGCTCTATTATTTCGAGCTTGAATCCCATAGTCAGGAGCGAATAGATTTAAAGAAGCAGGCTGAAGATGCTAATTCCTAGAGCACTCGGCTCGCCCAAGTAAAGGCGGACTTAGCCAAAAAGAACGCATAGCTTAAAGCTAAATTACTCTAGGCTGAAACGAGGGTAGCTCTTGCTGAGGGGAATGTAAACACGGCTTTACGGCAAGTTGAAGAAATTAATGAACAACTTAAAGATGCTCAAAAGGAGCTAGATGAGAGTGGTGAAACTATGGTTGGATTTCTTGCTCAGGTGATTCGTCACCGAAATATTGCATGGCTTAAGGACTATCCTCTTCCCCTTGTGTATGCATAGGACCAATTGGTCAAATGGGAAAAAGCAGAACTTAGAGTTGACTCGATTGATGAGGACAAGCTGATGGAGAAGTACTTGAGAGGCGAGGAGATAGCCCGCTTAGCTGAAGGGCGAAAACTTATTGTCGCCGCTATGGAAGAGGAAAAGCGTCAAGCCATGGGAAAGGATACCATTTAAATTGGTTCTTCTTCTGCCATAGCCGAAACTGCTATAGTAGAGGGGTATGATCCAGAAAGGCCAGAGATCCCCGAAGCTTCTTCCTTACCCTCTATTGCCGGATTGACCCCCGAAGTTTCTGCTACTCAAGTTGAGAAATCTACTGAGGGTATTTCTACTTTTTCACCTCAGTTTGCCAAAGCTATCTCAACCTTTCGTCACATTATTGGAAAACAATTGAAAGTCCCGCATTTTCTCCTGAGTTAATAATGTTACTTTTCGTCCTGTAGGTACCAAGTCAACTGACAAAATTGATGACTCACAGAAGACAACTCCAGGTGAAGGGTCTATTGGAGAAACTCGGGAGAAACGGGATGAAGTCACTGTCCCCAAATCTGGAGGAGGAGCCGTGGACAAGAAAGAGGAGGTTACGGACAAAGCTTCCATGCCACCCATCACCGAGACTTCTCACCATGGGGAGATGATAGAAGCTCTGATAGAAGATGATGGTGACGAGGGACATGAAGAGGAGGATGATGTTTTTGTGACTGGAGATTCGGGGAACGTTAATGACATGACTTTGGTTGAGATAAAGGCGAAACAGGACAAGCGAATGCAGCTGAAAGTTGAGGAATCACACCCCGAAAGTCTTAAGCCTCTTGCTGTGGTACCTCCCGGATCAAGGTTACTTGTCAAACTTTCAACTCAGTCAATTACGAAGTAACTTGCTAAAAAAACTCCTGTTAATCCCAGTGCTCCGATTCCTGGGTAGACATCTGTTGAGTCCAGTAACCTAATTCCGGAGAAGAAGAAGCAAAAGCGTATTATTAGTGAAGCTGATAAAGAGGAGAAAGAAAAGCTTATGGCAGCCAAGAAGGTGAAGCCTACTCCGAAGTCCAAATAAAGGGTGGATTTTTCTCTTGTTTTGTTTATCTCCTGGTCCGCTGTTGTTGTAGTGAGTGCGGCCCTCGCATAATTTGTTTTAGTTTTCCTGTGCAAATCCACGTACTTGTAAACAAAATAGTTTATTTCCTGCAATGTAAAATGTTTGCGTATTCATTGCTTAAGTAAGAACGCAGATAAACAACATGCCATATTTAAAACCACCGCGACTTAGACTATAGACAATATATGCAGTAGATGCGCATGTATATGCCTCATATCAATCTTGAATAAGTGTCCTGTCTAAAGCTTTGCTCGAGATTGATTAGCTTTGATACATAGTCGCCCCCAACTCTCTGGTGGGGTCAAGTTCCCTTTATCGGGGATGCTTATTATTTTGAGCGTCTTTATACCGTCCTGTCTCGTAATCAGGTTAGAGTATCATCGATGCGGTTTCTTTTCGGGTGCACCATCATGCCTTGGAGGATGTCGTCTTCCCATCCTTTATACTCTCTCTCTCTCATTTCATGAGAGTTAGAGTTAGGAATATCATCTTCCCATTCCTTCAATCCTGTTATGCAAACGGTCGTTTCGTTTGCTCCTACAAACGAATTGTTCTCAATCTTTTAAGCTTAATTTAATGTTTAGCATTTCATAATTAGGACAGAACAATCATAGAATATAAGAATATTGCAGGAAAAATAAATGACACATGATGTTTTTATAGTGGTTCAACTAAGTCATAGCCTACTTCCAATTTATAATCCTTTGTTCATATAAACAGACTTTTCAAGGCAAGTCATGCCTTTTTACATAATTCATAAAAACAAAAAAAGCAATACGTATCTAACTCGGAAATCGCTGCAAATGCTGAGCATTCCAAGCTCTAGGAATTTCTTCAGCATCCACGGTCGTTAACTTGAAGGCTCCCGTTTCAAGTCTTCGTTGGATGGCATATGGTCTTTCCCATTTTGCGCCTAGATGGACTGAAGGTGGAAAGACTCGCTTCAGTACTAAGTCTCCTGGTTTGAAAGTCCTAAAGCGAACCTTTCATTCATAATAACATGCTACTTGGCGTCGATGCCTTGAAGCACGCAAGTTTGCTTCTTCCCTTTTTTCTTCAACCGCGTCAAGGGACTCTAGGAGGAGTGCTTTATTTGTCATTGGGTCATAGTATGTCACCCTTTGATAAGGGACTTTAAGTTCCACAGGGATCACTGCTTCTGATCTGAAGGAAAGTGAAAAAGGAGTATGACCTGTAGCCGTCTTAAATGTTGTTCGATAGGCCCACAAGGCTAGCAGCAACTCATCCACCCACATGGCTTTGGCCCACTCCAATCGCTTCTTAAGAATAGACTTGATAACTTTATTTATTGCTTCAACCTGTCCACTCGACTGGGGGTGAGCTACGGCAGTGTACCTCTTATCAATCTTATATTTGTGGCAGAAATTTCTAAACTCGGCACTGTCGAATTGAGTCCTATTATTAGTTATAATGGTTTTCGGTATCCCGAATCGACAAATAATATTTCTTACCACAAAGCTTCTCACCTTCCTTGCTGATCGTGGTTAAGGGTTCGGCTTCCACCCACTTTGTGAAATAATCCACGGAAATGATCGCGTACTTCGCTCCTCCTTCGGCGATTGGTAAAACTCCAATAATATCGATTCCCCATATAGCAAACAGCCACGGGCTTACCATTGACTTAAGCTGAGTCGGAGGTGCTTTGGGGATTTTAGCGAATCTCTGACACTTATCGCAGCGTCGTGAGTAATCAGCTGCATCTTTATTTATGGTAGGCCAAAATTATCCGTACCGCAATACTTTATTTGCTAGGGTTTGACCCTCGGTATGACCTCCACACTCACCTTCATGTACTTCTCTTAGCACACTCTTGATGTCGTCGTGTGCTATACACCGTAACAAAGGCATAGAAAATCCTTGGCGATAAAGGACATCGTCCTGTAAAAGGTATCTTGCAGCTTTACGCATTACAGCTCGTCTCTCGCTCTTCTTCGATGGGAGAATTCCGCTCTTGAGGAAGTTCTTAATTGGTGTCATCCATGACTCCCTTTCTGGCTTAACTTCTAAGGCTAATTCAATTTCCATTAGGTCGATGCTTGGCGACTCCAATATTTCTATTGGAACCATTTCGGTTTCTTCAGAATTGTCAGAACTCGCTATCTTAACCAATCGGTCTGCTTTCTGATTCTCTACTGGTGGAATGTGTGTTATATGGTAACATTCCAAGTTACCCAGTAACTCCTCTACTTCTCCAAGATAAGTAACAAGTCGAGGTCCCTTGGTCACAAACTCCTTCCGAACTTGGCAGACAACTATTTTGGAGTCACAGAATTTATCCAATGTCCTTACTCCTAATTCCTTGGCGAGTTTCAGCCCGACAATTAGGGCCTCATGCTCAGAATCATTATTGGTGGCAGGAAATTCCAATCGCAGGGCATAGTAAATGGATCATCCTTCAGGAGTGATTAAAACAACTCCGGTGCCGAATCTTCGATCATTCTTGGCCCTATCCGTAAATAACTTCCACGGACTAAGTTCTAACTCGTGTTCCAAAGTAACAACTTTGTCATTCACTGTTTCTTCTTCGGGAATCGTGAATTCTTCTATGAAGTCGGCTAAGGACTGCCCCCTTATTGACCTCCTTGGTTAGAAATTCAGATCAATTTGGCTCAATTCGATATTCCATTTAAGTAATCATCCTGATGCTTCGGGCAAAGACCTGTCTTAGAGGTTGATCGGTATATATAACTATTGGATGAGCTTGGAAATAATATCAGAGCTTTCTGGAGTAAATCAAGAGGCTATAGGCAAGCTTTTCTATTTTTGGATAATTACGTTCTGCAGCCGCCAACTTCTTACTCACATAATATACAGGCCTCTGGACCTTGTCTTCTTCATGCACCAATGTTGTGCTGACAGCATGGGATGATACCGCTAGATAGACGAACAGATCTTCATGATCCATAGGTTTTGACAATACTGGGGGTTTCTCCAATAAGTCCAACAGGTTTTGGAAAGCTTCTACAAAGTCAGGAGTCCACGCGAAGTTACGTTTCCCTTATTTGATCAAATCGAAGAAAGGTACACACTTTTCCGTGGCCTTGGAGATGACCCTGCTTAATGCGGTGACCTTCCCTGCTAGGCTTTGAACGTCCCTAATCTTTCATGGTTTTTCTATATTTCTTATTGCTGCTACCTAGCTAGGATTAATTTCAATTCCTCGAGAACTCACGATGAAACCAAGAAACTTTCCAGATGCCACTCCAAACAAACACTTTAAGGGGTTCGACTTCATTCCAGACCTCCGTAAGATATCAAACATCTCCGCTAAATCTTGTGTATGACTGGAAGACTGCATGGATTTCACGAGCATGTCATCTACATAGACCTCCATGGTTTTTCCAATCTGGTTATAGAACATTCGGTTTACCAAATGCTGATATGTGGCTTCGACATTTTTTAGTCTGAACGGCATCACCACATAGCAATACAATCCCATATTCGTTATAAAACTCGTATGCTCTTGTTCTGGCACATGCATGGGGATCTGGTTATATCCTAAATATGCATCTATGAAGGAAAGGAGATCGTGTCCAGCTATTGAGTCCACTAGCTGGTCAATCCTAGGGAGTGGGAAACTATCTTTTGTACAAGCCTTGTTTAAGTCCGAGAAATCAATGCATATCTACAATTTTCCGTTTGATTTCTTGACCAAAACAAGATTCGATATCCAATCGGGATACACTGAATCCCTAATGAACCTGTTATCTTTCAACTTTTCCGCTTCTTCTTTTATAGATGCTTACCTCTCCAGGCCTATCATACGCCTCTTCTGTTTAACGGGTGGATGTTTCGGACTGATACTCAACGAGTGACTAATAATGGATGGAGATATCCCACACATGTCAGCGTGGGTCCAGGCAAACACATCTAAATTCGCCTTTAGAAAGTCATTCAATTCCTTTGCTTGGAACGGATCCAACTGGGATCCAATCTTCAAAACCTTTGTGAGACCAACGTTGTCAATGGGAATTCCAGTGTCGTTTCATTGGGAGTCGCCTTTCTGTCCCCAGGCTCTTCATCCTCTCTGGGATCTATAACACCCCACGTCCATTATTGTCACTCACAAAGGGAATGCATCAATGTCCATGAAGCGTTGCTGTTGTATAGAACAGATAAATTACAAGAATAAATAAATAAAACAACACATCGGAAGATAAAACTTTTTTTATTTCATCATAACTCAAAACGAGTTTACATAAGTAGTTTCCAAAACCATTACAACAGGATCAGTAGTCTTTTTCAAAAACTTCAAAGTACATAAAGAAGCAATAACATAGATGCATAAATCCCCACTGAGCATAAGCAAAGCCATAAAGATGAGAGAGTCCCAAGCGATACATCTACTATCTTCAAGCAACTGAAAGAAATCGGCACTAAGCTATAGTATTCCCTCCTTGCAAAACTGGGGGGGTGGGGGGAGGAAGAAAAGAGGTGGAAAGAAAAGGGGGTCAGACATAAAGTCCGGCGAGTGCGATAACTTTAACAATATAATTATCAGAATAACTAGGCTAAGGCATAAGCTGGAAAATAAGGAAATGACTGTGAACAATTGGATATGACAGAACGAAACGAGGAAATAAGATGAACCAAGATATCGTTAAAGGCGCCCCTAATCACTATAAGATAATTACTACACTGCACCACCACTAGTCACCCTAAAGGTTGATCCCGCCTACAAAACTTAATAATGATAATGGTAGTTTAGTGTACCCCTAGCTACCTTCATAGGTGTCGTCTGCCCCTATCTCCACTAGGTGTACCCACTACCCCCATTCGATCGGCTCCCTAACTCGTAGATACCCGTGCTGGCCCCACAGTGGGGTGTATCACTCCCCAAAGTGGCAACCCGATACAATCAAACATGCACGGCTTATATCTACACGATGCAACAACGTCTTACCTACCAGCTTGGGCCCACACACGTGTACGAACCCGTTGGACTTGCGTTGCCACCGCTGACCCGTTTTGACCTCTTACAATCAAATCCAGCACACATCTCCCGTCCTCGACTTGGGTCGAGCCCACAAAGATACTTAATGGGTTACTGGTTTGAAAAGGGTCCCCATGCATGACACAAGCTTTGCACCTACGCTTGGTCCCCTCTAAGGTTTTTCCCCCACTTAACCCCATTCTTATTCATGTCTTCTAACATGTTTCAATCTTGGTTAAGTGCATCTAATCGTATTTCAAATGCCACCTAAGGCATCTACTCAATTCTACATGCCACCCAAGGCACCCACTTAACCCCCTCATGTCCCACTACATGTTTGTCTGGTTAAGAATTTCTTAATTCATTAAGACCGTAACCTTGTAAAGACCTCCCACATTAGACTGGCATTTGTGGCAGCTGGATTTGCTGGGCGGGTCCGGGCAGTCTTACACCACAAACGAGCCTAAACTCGTGTCTTTACAACTGTTACGCATTTAATTTATGCCTAAGACCTCCCACATTAGACTGGCATTTGTGGCAGCTGGATTTGCCGGGCGGATCCGGGCAGTCTTACACCACAAAAGAGTCTAACCTCGTGTCTTAGGCGATTAATTACACCTAATTAATTTCCCCCATATTTGAATTAATTTCCCTTTTCAAATTGCCAATCAATTACAAATTTAACTATGTCCATAATTGACTTAGTTATGTCCATCTATTTATGGTATATAAAACTATACCAATTAACATCACATTTATGGCATTTATGCCAATTTTCAATATTAAATCTTTTAATATTATCCCATTGCCCCACGTTGTACATTCGTTCATTTAGCATAAAATATACGTTAGACTCGAATAGTTTAACTTATGGAATAAAGAGAAAACATCACAACATGCATAGAATAAAAACTAGATCTAAACATAAGGGGTGAACTTGCATGTGTGAATAAGGTTTTTCATCTAAAACTTGCATAGGCCAAAGTTACAAATTTGCATAAACTATGCATAGGCAATGGTTACAAATTTGCATAAACTGTGGATGTCATAGATCTAACCATAAGGTGTAAACTTGCATATATGATTTATACAACATAGACTATGATGTAAACTTGTATCTAACTCACATATGTCATAGCCTAACTTTAGATCCAATTTACACATAAAATAGATGTCATGAAACATGTAAGATTGTATTTGATTCTCACTAAATTGCATATGATTCATATCTAAAATAACATCTAAACTTGCAAACATACATATGATTTATCATATGAATTAGTTACAACAACATAACCAAACTAGCATATGAAACATCATTATGAATTGATTATACATAAGCCAATCATAGAATTACAACATAGATGATAACATCACAGCTTTACAACATAGATAATAACATCATAGAATTTACAACATAGATGATAACATCATAGAATTTACGACATAGATAACAACATGCGGTCAATGATTCACAACATAACCATATAATCCAAATCATAGCTCAATCCAATTAAATTGTTAATTATCTTATTAAAGAAATCGAACTCACAAAAAGAAGGTCTTGCGTTCTCAAATCTGAGTTCTGAAATTGATTTAGCTCGCCTTTGTAGTAGATTCGTTATTGTTTAGATTAAAGTTGAATAGAACTGAATTGATTAGTTTGATTTCCCTCTAGTTGGTGGCGGTTACTCTAGGTTACAAGACGACAGCATGACGACCATGTTTCAGATTTTTATTTGATTTTAGGGTTTGAGTCTACCCATATTTATATAGAATTTCAAATTAATTATAGCCGTCGGATGATCTTAGGGTTAATCAAAACCACTCGGTCAGGATAGGGTGACACCTCAGCCCTAATGACTCAGCAAGGAGTCAGAAAGGGCTCAGCAATGAGTCACAATATGGATCAGGTTGCACCAGAAAGCTGTGCAGGCTTCCTGGTCGGCCTGGGCGCACTTGGCAGGTGCGCCAGTGCCATTTTTGTACTGGCGCACTTCCCAAGTGCGCCAGTGTATTTTTTTTTATTTTCCTGTCTAACTTCGTTTAACTTCGTTCGTCCATATCTCTTTTATCTGGTATCCATTTTACGCAAACTCGGACTCTATCTCAACCAGAATTCCGAGATGGCACAACCCGTTTCCCTTAATTCACACGTCTGAGATCAATTGTTCTTGAATTTAGTTAATTCGATTATTCAAAAATTCGGGGTGTTACATTCTCCCTTACTTAAAGGATTTCGTCCTCGAAATCTCTAAGTCAAGAATAACATATCCTACCATCCAATCATCCATCTACTCAACCATTAACCACTTGCAACAATGGTCCTTAAAAGATTTCTAATGCTTTTCATGTACATATGCATAATGTGTGTATATGTCCGTATACTAATGCTAAATCAGGCGGTCCACTGATTCAGTCGACCTCCTTAATGCAAATAATGATAGTGCCATGTATCCATCATGTATGCAAAGAATCCTATACATATCATTACTACATGTGTGCACAACTATCCATTCAAATGCAACATCCATATGATACACACATTCAATGTACATTCATTTTATTAAATGCATCCATTTATATGCAATATGCAATATGAAAGTGACTGAGCAGATCTAGTGCCTAAAGTGTGTGTATATGCATCCACGAGCAACCACTAGCAAACACTTGCATCCACATGCATCCATCATACATAACATGTCTCAAACACATGTTTCAACCATAGGACTACCCTATCTAAAGGTCAAAGATACTAGCGAGAGGACATACTAAAGATAAAACGAGTACAAGCTAAGAGATAAAGGAGAAATTAAAAGACATACCCTCGAAAAGAAAAGGGTACAATGAACGCATCTTCTCTTCCGTCTCCCAAGTAGCGTTGCTCTCATCATCTCCCCATTGCACTTTGACTAGCTTGACCTCTCCATCCCTCAACTTCTTAATCTTCGACCCAAGAATGCACGTAGGAGCTCGTCGAATCGTCGCGTCACGCTCTATCTCCACCTCTCTATGCAAGCTCGGCTCTACCACTTCCGTGGTCTCGTGCAAGCACTTCCTTAAATGTGATACATGGAATACGTCGTGTACACCACTAAGTCTCTCGGGCAACTCCACTCTATATGCCATCTGTCCAATCCTCTCCTTAATAGGAAACGGCCCTACGAACCTTGGTGCTAACTTCCCAATGGACCCAGAGCGAACAACATTCCGTAATGGAGACACCTTGATAAAGACCATGTTCCCAATATCAAACTCAAGATCTGTCCTCCTCTTGTCCGCATAAGATTTATGCCTATCTTACGCCGTCTTCATCCTCCTTCGAATCAAATCGATCTTTTTCGAAGTCTCTCTAATCATATCAGGGCCAAGTAAGATCTTATTCGTAGATTCCCACCAACATGTAGGCGAACGACATGGCTGTCCATAAAGAGCCTCGAAAGGTACCATGCCAATGCTAGACTGAAAGCTATTATTATATGCGAACTCCACCAAAGGAAGATGCTCCTCCCATGTACCTCCGAAGTCTAAAACACATAGCCTCAAAAGGTCCTCTAGAATACGATTTACACTCTCGGTCTAGCCGTCCGTCTGAGGATGATATGTGGTGCTCAAACATAACCGAGTCCCTACCGCCTCTTGCAAGCTCTTCCAAAACTCGCTAGTAAAGATAGGATCGCGGTCGCTCACTATGCTAGAAGGAACACTGTGCAAACGAACTATCTCTCGAATGTATACGGAGGCTAACCATGGAGCAGTCCTCTTACTCTTCACGGGAATGAAATGGGCACTCTTAGTAAGTCTGTCTACCATGACCCAAATCCCCGTATTACCCTTCCTCGATCTCAGTAACCCGTCAACAAAGTCCATCGAGACACTCTCCCACTTCCATTGTGGGATCTCCAATGAGTGAAGCAACCCACCAGGCTTCTTTTGCTCTGCTTTTACTTGTTGGCACACCAAGCATCTAGCGATAAACTCAGCCACATTCTTCTTCATACCGGCCCAAAAGTAAACTCGTCTCATGTCCATGTACATCTTTTCCCCACCGGGATGAATGGTCATCTTCGAACGATGTGCATCATCAAGAATGTTGTTTCTCAAGTCCTTGTCTCATGGTACACAAATCTACCGTCCCTACGTAACCAACCCTTATCATCTAGGGTATACATACTAAGATGGCTCGATGACTCCCCCCTTATGAGCTTCTCTACTAACTCAACCAACTGTGGGTCATGTCTTTGTGCCTCACCAATCCGTCCCAAAAGTGTAGGTCTGACCTCTAAGGATGCTAGCAAATTGGGTACAAAGTCAATGTAAGGTCTAAAGTCAAACATAGAGATGAACTCTAAGCTTCGCCGCTCAACAAACAACGGACTCAAGGACAACCTTTTCCTACTTAAGGCGTCTGCCACCACGTTACCCTTGCCAGGGGTATATGCTATCTCGAAATCGTAGGACGCTAAGAATTCCATCCACCTTTGTTGCCTTAAGTTTAAGTCCTTCTGAGAGAACAAATATTTTAGTGATTTGTGGTCTATAAACAATTCGAATTTCTCGCCAAGAAGATAATGGCGCCAAGACTTAAGCGCGAAAACAATAGCGGCCAACTCTAGGTCAGGCGTAGGGTAATTTCTCTCATGTACTTTCAACTGCCTTCCTCCATAGGCTATTACCCTTCCCTCTTGCATTAAGACTGCACCTAGTCCTGTCCCACAAGCATCGGTATAAACGGTAAATGGCTTACTCCCATCTGGCAAAACTAAGACTGGGGCTGTGGTCAAAGCTTTCTTTGAACGTTGGAACGCATCATCACAATCTATGTCCCACGTAAAAACCAGGTTCTTCTTCGTCAAGCATGTTAATGGGGCTGATATCTTTGCGAAGTCCTTGATAAACTTCCTATAGTAGCCAGCAAACCCCAAGAAACTCCTCACCTTGGTAGCATTTTTAGGGACCTTCCAATCTTGGATTGCCACCACCTTCGCGGGATCCACAGCTATCCCTTCTTTGGAAACCACATGCCCTAAGAATCGCACTTCCTTCCTCCAAAAGTGACATTTAGAAAATTTAGCTTTAAGGTCATGCGCTCGAAGGGTCTCCAACACTTCCCTAAGATGTAGTGCATGCTCTTCCTCGCTCTTGGAAAGGACTAAGATGTCATCCACAAAGACCACCACGAATTTATTAAGGTACTCCCTAAACACCCTACTCATCAAGTCAACAAAGTATGCGGGGGTGTTTGTCAAACCGAAGGGCATCACAAGCCATTCATAGAAAACCGTCTGGAGTCCTAAAGGCAGTCTTGTCTATGCTATCCTCAGTCACTCTCAACTGATGGAAACCAATGGCTAACTCCAACTGCAAAAACACTGAGGCGCCAACTAACTGATCAAAGAGATCGTCAATCCTCGGTAGTGGGTGCCTATTCTTCTTAGTAAGTTTATTAAGATCTCTATAGTCCACACAATGTCTAAGGGACCCATCCGCTTTCATGGCAAATACTAATGGAGCACCCCACTCCGATATACTACGTCTTACCAACCCCTTCTCAAGCAACTCCCCTACTTGCTTATTGAGTTCCCTCCTCTCACAAGGAGCCATGTGGCGTACTGGTAGAGATACTGGTTTTGCATTGTCTACAAGATAAATACGAAAGTCTATCACACGTTTTGGGGGTAGACCCCTTACCTCATCGAAGGCATCAACATATTCACGGACTATACGAACAGAATGTAAATCATCATTGGATGCGTCAAGTGACTCTAGATAACTAAGCATCACCGGTCCTCTAGGGTCACAAGAAATATCAAGGGTCTTTCCACTACGAGTCAACAATTTTACTACCCTTCGTTCACAATCTAGGATGGCACCATATCGTGCTAGCCAATCCATCCCTAGAATCAACCCAAGGCCCATGAAACCAAGCACAAAAGCATTACATCCAAAACCAACGCCTAAGATAGACAATCTCAAATCCCTACAGACCATGGATAAATGAGCCGACCCACCAATAGGATTTGAGACTACAATGGGATCCACAACAAGAATAGTATCTAAGTGCAGTGTTTCAACTAATGATGTAGAGATAAACGAAAGAATCGAATAAAGTATAGACAGGATGATCAAACAGAAAAACTAAACTCCTGACGGAAATGTTTCTAACTCGTTCTTGCAGCGGTGGGACCGCAAGAGCCTAGACCTGCTCCCTTGCCTGCCCTGGTGCCACGAGAGCCTGAAGCTGCCCTCCAGAAGTTCTTTGCCCTTGCCCCTGTTTCCTTGGGCAGTCCTTAACTAGATGACATGCCTCTCCATAGTGGAAATGGCGAATCTTCTTCTTTTTCCTAAAGTCTTTACTCAGATGGCCTGGTATCCCACAACTAAAGCACTTCTTCTTTCCTTTGCCATTATTGTTCTTCTGGCCTTTCTTGTTTTGTTGTTATTGCTGCGGTTTATATTGATCCCCTTTCTTCTTGGGTGCCTTATTAGCATTGGCGCCCTTTTCCTCTTCATGCATAAGCGCCATATCAACTAGCCTCTCAAAGGTGGCCCCTATAGGGATGTGGGTCATTGCTAACCCATGTAGTGGCTCGCTCAAAACCTTAACAAATCTCAGGGCCTTCTTTTCAGGTGTATTCACCAAGTTCAAGCCAAATCTCTCCAACTGACTGAACTTGTTGACGTATTCTTTTACTGACAGATTCCCTTGCTTTAATGCCAAAAACCTTTCCATGTATAGACCCTCTTCAGCCCGTGAGAGGAACTTTGCCTCAAACCTACGCCTGAAATTCGGTCATGTATCAACTGGACGCTCTCCATTAGTGACTTCCCACCAAAACGAAGCTTCGTCCTTCATCAACCAAGCAGCCAATTGGACCTTCTTACAATCATCCAAATAGAAGATGCCAAACAGATCCTCCACTTCTTTCAACCAATTTCTAGCTTCAATGAACGTTTCAGTCCCACTAAAAGAATTTCCGCCCATCGAACGAAAGTCTTTACATATCTTGGAGAAAGTATCTCTATGCGGAGGAATGACTGGAGCTGGGGGAGGAGGAAGAACGTTGGCCGGTTCCGCGGCAGCGACCCTAGCCTCAAGATTTGACGAAACCAACAGGGTACATGAACACCCTCTGTTATCTCAGATGCTCCAAACATGCTGAAAAGAAAAAGAAAGAGTTTTAAAACAAGGGAAGCCAAAGAGAGATGTATAGCTTGCGGGGATTATGCTCTTTTAAGTAAACTTTCCTTGAAAATAGCTTCTTTAAAACAAGTTTTCGAAAATACTTTCTAGGAAAATATACTTTTGAAAACACTTTTCAAAACTTTTTATCTGTTCCCCTAACCATAGCTCTGATACCACGTGTAACACCATACATCCATTAATGTCTCTCACAAAGGGAATGCATCAATGTCCATGAAGCGTTGTTGTTGTATAAAACAGATAAATTACAAGAATTAATACATAAAACAACACAGCGGAAGATAAAACTTATTTTATTTTATTATAACTCAAAACGAGTTTACATAAGTAGTTTCCAAAACCATTACAACATGATCAATAGTCATTTTCAAAAACTTCAAAGTACATAAAGAAGCAATAACATAAATGCATAAATACCCACCGAGCATAAGCAAAGCCATAAAGATGAGAGATTCCCAAGCGATACATCTACTATCTTCAAGCAACTGAAAGAAATCGGCACTAAGCAGTAGTATTCGCTCCTTGCAAACCTGAGGGGGAGGGAAAGGAAGAAAAGAGGTGGGAAGAAAAGGGGGTCAGACATAAAGTCTAGCGAGTGCGATAACTTTAATAATATAATTATCAAAATAACTAGGCTAAGGCATAAGCTGGAAAATAAGGAAATGACCGTGGACAATTGGGTATGACAGAACAAACGAGGAAATAAGATGAACCAAGATATCGTTAAAGGCGCTCCTAATCACTATAAAATAATTACTACACTACACCACCACTAGTCACCCTAAAGGTTGATCCTGCCTACAAAACTTAATAATGATAATGGTAGTTTAGTGTACCCCTAGCTACCTTCATAGGTGCCGTCTACCCCTATCTGCACTAGGTGCACCCACTACCCCCATTTGATCGGCTCCCTAACTCGTAGATACCCGTGTTGGCCCCATAGTGGAGTGTATCACTCCCCAAAGTGGCAACCCGATACAACCAAAAATGCATGGCTTATATCTACACGATGCAACAACGTCTTATCTACCAGCTTGGGCCCACACACGCATATGAACCCGTTGGACTTGCATTGCCACCGTTGACCCGTTTTGACCTCTTACAATCAAATCAAGTACGCGTGTCCCGTCCTCGACTTGGGTCGAGCCCACAAAGATACTAAATGGGTTACTAGTTTGAAAAGGGTCCCCATGCATGACACAAGCTTTCCACCTACGCTTGGTCCCTATAAGGTTTTCCCCCCACTTAACCCCCATTATTATTCATGTCTTCTTACATGTTTCAATCTTGGTTAAGTGCATCTAATCATATTTCAAATGCCACCTAAGGCATTACTCAATTCCACATGCCACCCAAGGCACCCACTTAACCCCCTCATGTCCCACTACATGTTTATCTGGTTAAGTGTTTCTTAATTCTTTAAGACCGTAACCTTGTAAAGACCTCCCACATTAGACTGGCATTTGTGGCAGCTGGATTTGCCGGGGGGGGGGGGTCCGTGCAGTCTTACACCACAGACGAACCTAACCTCGTGTCTTTACAAATGTTACGCATTTAATTTATGCCTAAAACCTACCACATTAGACTGGCATTTGTGGCAGCTGGATTTCCCGGGCGGGTCCGGGCAGTCTTACACCACAAAAAAGTCTAACCTCGTGTCTTAGGCGATTAATTACACCTAATTAATTACCCCCAATTTGAATTAATTTCCCTATTCAAATTGCCAATCAATTACAAATTTATCTATGTCCATAATTGACTTAATTATGTCCATCTATTTATGGTATATAAAATTATACCAATTAACATCACATTTAATGCATTTATGCCAATTTTCAATATTAAATCTTTTAATATTATCCCATTGCCCCACGTTGTACGTTTGTTTAACGTAAAATATACGTTTGACTCGAATAGTCTAACTTATGGAATAAAGAGAAAACATCACAACATGCATAGAATAAAAACTAGATATAAACATAAGGGGTGAACTTGCATGAGTGAATAAGGTTTTTCATCTAAAACTTGCATATGCCAAAGTTACAAATTTGCATAAACTATGGATGTCATAGATCTAATCATAAGGTGTAAACTTGCATAGGCAATGCTTACAAACTTGCATAAACTGTGGATGTCATAGATTTAACCATAAGGTGTAAACTTGCATATATGATTTATACAACATAGACTATGATGTAAACTTGTATCTAACTCACATATATCATAGCCTAACTTTAGATCTAATTTACACATAAAATAGATGTCATGAAACATGTAAGATTGTATATGATTCTCACTAACTTGCATATGATTCATATCTAAATTAACATCTAAACTTACATACATACATACATACATACATATGATTTATCATATGAATTAGTTCCAACAACATAACCAAACTAGCATATGAAACATCATTATGAATTGATTGTACATAAGCCAATCATAGATTTACAACATAGATGATAACATCACAACTTTACAACATAGATATTAACATCATAGAATTTACAACATAGATGATAACATCATAGAGTTTACAACATAGATAAAACATACGGTCAATGATTCACAACAAAACCATATAGTCCAAAT
This sequence comes from Allium sativum, assembly GCA_030737875.1. Taxonomy (NCBI): domain Eukaryota; kingdom Viridiplantae; phylum Streptophyta; class Magnoliopsida; order Asparagales; family Amaryllidaceae; genus Allium; species Allium sativum. The sequence goes on along the minus strand of CM060913.1, from coordinate 537,002,248 downwards.
CATAGCTCAATCCAATTAAATTGTTAATTATCTTATTAAAGAAATCAAACTCACAAAAAGAAGGTCTTGCATTCTGAAATTTGAGTTCTGAAATTGATTTAGCTCACCTTTGTAGTAGATTCGTTATTGTTTAGACTAGAGTTGAATAGAACTAAATTGTTTAGCTTTGATTTCCCTCTAGTTGGAGGCGGCTATTCTAGGTTACAAGATGACAGCATGACGCCCATGATTCAGATTTTTATTTGATTTTAGGGTTTGAATCTACCCATGTTTATATAGAATTTCAAATTAATTATAGCCGTCGGATGATCTTAGGGTTAATCAAAACCACTCAGTCAGGATAGGGTGATACCTCAGCCCTATTGACTCAGCAAGGAGTCAGAAAGGACTCAGCAATGAGTCACAATATAGATCAGGTTGCACCAGAAATCTGTGCAGGCTTCTTGGTCGGCCTGGGTGCACTTGGCAGGTGCGCCAGTGCCATTTTTGTACTAGCGCACTTCCCAAGTGCGCCAGTGTAGCGACCCGGAAAATTCGACACTCGAATCATCGACATTTACACAAACTGTGTCCCACTCGAGTATCAAATCTCCAGAAAGCTAGAAGAAAGAAGTTGGAGGATGAGAAAGATAAGATAGAAATATTTAGAATAGAAGAATAAGAAGAAGAACAATACACAGAATCAGAGTCTCACACCGCAGCGGAACAAAATATAGAAATAATCTTTATTGAGAGCTTGAAAATATACTTACAACATCAGAGTACATCAATACACTTGGACAGTTATAACAACCTGTCCTCATATACATCACACAGCGGAATATAATCATATGTCTGAACTCTTTCAACATGTCTCTAGACTTCGCAGCGCCTGATAAGCTGGACCTGTACAACCCGGGCTAACCCGAGCATTTCAAATACCGGGTCAGTCTGGTGAACCAGAGTGAGAATAACTCGCACAGTTTATATAACATCCATATTGATTTTAAAGTTCAAGATCCTTTTGAAAGAAAAGGATAATAGTAAGACCAGTCCACACATAAACACGGACGGTTTTTACCTTACTATAACCTAAACCATTTTGTTGGAAATCATACTTTGATCTGATATTATCATAATATCTAATTACAAGTAATTAGCAATCTAGAGGAACGCTTGCATCTCACGCTTCCCATATATAGTATACAATCGAAAACCGCAGGCACTTATTGGATATTGGATTTCCAACTTGACAAGGTATGGGACCACCTTCCGCACGTGTATCTCTAGAGGCGAATACACTGGGTTCAACAAGAACGTCTTGCAACCCGGCCCTCACATGACCGACCACCCATTTCGCTTGAGTGTGCCGAATGTATATCACCGACGGTTGGGATCAGCAACCGCCACCCGAATAGGGTCAGCATCGACACATAGATTAAAGAAGCAATAGGAATTTCTCTAGATAGGTGATCATACATCCTAATGGGAGCGACCCACATAGCCATGCTGCCTGCCCGATTTTTGTCATTTCCCGGTTGATGAGGCTTGAGGTTATAATCGACTTTTGAAACATCTGGCCACCTTTTACACCGTCCATACACGTCATCCAGGGACAGGATGAACCGAAGGCACTCTCCTACTGCATCCAATATAGGAATCACCCCTTGGATCAGTAGCGAGTAGTCCTTGCAATCCGAAGATTCCAATCACGACAGAATCACAGGTCATCATAACTCTGGTAGCTAGCCAGAGAAATTTAACGAGTAGTTCTTCCGCTTATGAAGTTCAACGGTCTTCAATGCTCCACCTCGACCATCTTCTGATATCTTTAACGTTACGTGTTTGCTGGTCGGAATGGTTTTCGAATATAAATTCGATCCCGGTCTTTCCATACCAACAATCGTTTTTGGTCAGATTTTGATAGTTGGTGATTTAACTATCAAAATAAACAAACATCATCCATAGAAAAATCAAATGGGTTCCTTGGTTCAGAATACAACATCCCTTGGCCCTTTAAGTTAAACAGTTGTTAATTACATTTCTAAATCTTTCAACATTTGGAATATCGCTTTCTAAATCCTTATTTCCAAATCCCATTTATTCAACGTATAATTCTTCGAATTATAGTTATAATATATTCCGCAGAAATATCATTTTTTTTTTCTTCCTCTTCACTACCTTCGTATTTAAACTAGTATCACCCTTGGATAATCATGAAATCGTTCAAGTTGGGGTATTTATTTACCTCTCAGACCTTGAGCCGACTACATTCTTATCTTCGGATTAGATAGGAGTTTATTAACGAAATCTCATTTCAATAATTAACCTAATCATCTCTATATAACCCCATTTATGACCACTTTGATTCAATTAACTCCATTCTATATCTAAAACATTCATCCCCATATCTCACCATTTTATCTTCACTTTTAAAGTAGAATTCAATCTGCTCAAGCTTTTGTTCGATTTCAACTCATATGAAAATTTGTTTAAAACTTTCCTTTTTGTAAAATTCCCTTCAAGGGATAAACCAAAATTCTAACTCATATAATTATGAGTAAACTTACTAAAATGCCCTTTGGTTATAAACAAGGGTTTTATTCAATAAATCTCCTTTACCACCATTTCCATTTCAAATCTGGTTCCTTTCATTATTCACCTTAAAGGTTAACATTTTCTTTTTATAGAAAGCTCGACTCGATATATCAAAAATACTTGGTTCCATTAGAAAACATTATTACATGTATATTCAGATTTTGTTTATCGAGTCTCTTTATAAATTCATGTACTATTCTTTTACAATCCCTTTACAGTTCGATTCCTTGTCAAATTTTCTACCGTTATTCACATCAATTGGTTTACTACAAAAATAATTAATCTTTCTTAAAAGGTTATTTAAAAAAAATGATACTTAACTTAAATGATAATCAACAATCAAATGAATAGTTTAAAATAAACAATTCTCATTCAAGTGGTCAATTTGGACATTTCAACACGGTTACATTGTTAACCATTATCACTTGGTTAAATAAATAAGATTAATTTAAATACTTTCATTTTGATTTAATTAACAATCTAGTTAGGTTAAATAAACCCATTTAACCATTAAATTAAATCTTAAACATTTGGTTAATCGCTTCACATTTTCCGTAAAACTCACTAACATGCAAATCTTACTTTGTATACTTCTTTGTAAGTTCAAAACAAAATTAATCATTTGTTTCTCTTAATCACTTCATTTACAATAATCTATACAAAATAGATTTCAAAACTAACTTTGGTTATAAAACAACTTTATAACTGTATTTCTATCGCTTTGCATGACGATAAACAAATTTCCATAAAACGATTCATTAACGGGCCATCTGCCGATAAATACTTAACCAATGTCACCCATTGGTTAAAATCAAACAAGTGTTGGATTTGGTTTCAACCACAAATGATCAATCAAACTGATTAACGGTTCATATAAATAACAACATATTTGAGGAATCCGGTTGGATCCCTCCAACATGTCCTTCCCTGCATCACAATGGTTACCTCAATTTTAACACAACCATACAGTTCAACCAATAACGGTTAACAAGCAACCATTAGCAAACATTGCACACAAAATAAAATAAAACCCGGCTTATATAAAATATAAACGGGTAACTGAGTGAGTTGAACTCACCTTGGTCACATTCATTGCTGAGGAGGTATGTTTTAATTAGAAATCCCGGTAACTGCCAATTCTGACCAAATCAGCTTTATCGTTGCGTTCGTCGATATGGTTCCAATGCTCCTTATTGAATCCAATTCTGATAACATACGAGAACGTCACACATATTTCAAGTTACGGTTTATATCTAAATTAATTAACCGTTAAATAAAAATCTTATTTTATAAATCAATTATACTTGAATTAACTCTTTTCGGTATAACACTGTCCATCGTTAATGTCTTGTTCAAAAATCATCTGACTCTTAAAACATTATTTATTTATAATTATTAAATTGGGTCGGCTTATTACGTTTTAAACTTAAACCTATGAGTGTATTAAAAACTCAATGTATTGGGAGCAAAATTTATTAACTTTGGCATTTCGAAAAATCCGGACTTGAGTGCCTAAATATAGTAACAAAAATTTGATACTCGATACTTGAATACAGTGACCACGTGAAATCTTTATTAGACACTTGCCACACTCAGTATTGTGCTACCTTATATATTGGTTTTGGTTTAGACTTATTAAAACATAATTTAATAATTACTTCCAGGCACGTTTACTTAGGCATATTATTTACTGGTACTTACACTGTTCATTTTCCATTCCAACCGACTTTGTACTCCACCACTCCGCCTGCTATGAACTTCAACTCCTTCATGAAGTCCTGTTGCGCCTCACTCCTTGCATGCTTCATACAGACCCTGTGCTCCCCTTTTCATCCTTTTCGTTTTCCTTTGTTCTTTTTTTTTTTTTTTTTTTTTTTTGCCGAAGCCCATTTGTATTTGGCATGGCTCCCTTCTGCAGTTTGCCATTCTCCCCTCTCACGAATGGAACCATCCCCTTGCCTACTTACTTTCTCACTCCCATGCGCATGCAGCATGTCCCCCGAACATACGCAACACACCCCACTTCACTTTCAACAGCCCCCTCTCAACTCTTCTTCATGTTGAACAAAAACTGTTCATCCCCTTCTTCTTTTTCTTTCCCATTCCCATCCTTCAACTACTTGCTTAACCCTTCCATGCTGCCTTTCTTCATGCTACAACGCGTGTTAATCCACCAGAACATACTCCCCACCGCTTTACAGTCCACGTCCCTCCCCTTCCGCCACTTCTTTGCCTTCATTTTTTTTTTATATAAATGAGGTGCAACTTTCGCTCTTCGATTTAATTGAAGCAGGAAGGTTTGATTTTTTTCTTCGTTTTGGGTTCATCCTTTTTGCAGAGAAAATTAATAGAGAGTGAGCGCGTATTTATATGGGAAGAAGAGTGGGGAGCACGGTATTTAGGTATAGGTGTACAGGAATTAAATAGGTAGCTATTTGTGTGGTGAATCTCGAAACATTACTTGGTCGGCACGGGAATGTGTTTTGGCAGACAAGAAATTTGCAAGTGTGTTGCGCAAAGAAATCAAGAAGTTTGTCGTGCAAGGAACCGCAGATTTTGTACGTAATCAAAGGACAGTGGAGGTAGATTTTTATTAAAATAAATATATAATAATATAATATTATGGAAAATATCGCGATCGATATTTTATTTTGAATGTGGTTCTTAATTTCTATCGGTAACTGTTTTATACGTGTATCCCATCATATAATACTCCGCTTACATACAAACCCCTATGGACAGAAATAAAAATATAGTCGTGTCCAGCGAGGTGTCACTATCCCAAAAATATAATAACATCGGTAGGTTAACTTATAATGTGGAACCCCGAATTACTGCTACAGGATGCCAAATACTTCAAATAAAAAGCTGCATATTTAATTTATTAAAAATTACAGTAAAATCCTAAAAATTAAATTATAACTATGCCTCAAAAGAATCTCGTCCAGATTCGAGTCCGATATGCAGTTATATCAAATAAACCGTTACGGTCGGTGAACGATTCTATAGCGACTATTGGAAATTTTAATCTGGGCATATCTTACCATCTACACGATGAATTCACGATTTTTCTCTTTTATTAGAAAAATATAATCAAATTGGTTCAAACGTTTCTTGTTTCACAGAATTCCGACTTCAAACGGATTCTGTATATTCAATTAAAGTCCATATCGAAAATTTCGAACTGCCGCGTCGTTTTCGAGCTCGTTTTAATTATATAAAATAGATATTTTTGAACTCGATTTTATAAAATAAATTCGATATAAAATCTGCTAATATCGCCAAATCAATATTTAAACAAATTTAAATATTCGTAAACAACGTTCAAAAATCTGGGATGTTACATTCTTCCCCCCTTTAAATAATTTCGTCCCCGAAATTGCAGGGTAAGAAGGATGTTCCGAACACGATTATTTTAAACCAAAACAAATTCAAACTCTTTAAACGTCCCAAAAAATATTTGCCAGCACCTCCACTGCACGGCTCGATCACAACAACTACAAATGCCACTCCGGCCTCAACTTCCCCCAAAGAAAACCAAAAGCAATATGGCTATCCAACTCAGGGGTATAACTTAATAACTCCAATCAAATTTTAAGGTTTATCTTTTTGTCGGGCAATTCAATTCCAATTGCGCAGCAAATCAACTAACCTCTCTTTCTTCTTCCGGTCTGTACTTTCAAACTATACAACAAAGCCAATTCCCATAATCTGCAAATATCTGCACTTAACTCATTTATAATGCAAATAGTAATCCAACAATATTCCATTCAATTTCTTCACTGATCCGTTTGATGAACTTTATTTAACCAACTCAACATTCAAATAATAGACGACCAACTCATTTGAATTATATTCAACATGTGTATCCACTGGGTTGCCTCAACTTTGGTTTACCGTACGTCAATATAAATCGATAAATTTTCATTATTATTCATTAAATTTTCAAGTCCCAATTATTTAATTCGATTCCACTTAACCAGCTTAATTTCCATTTTTATATCCAATTAAGTATAGTCTTCCAATTAATTCGATTTCAATTCGAATTCCAAACAAGTCGAGCAAAACAACCAATATTACCATATTATAGAAAATTATTTCCTTTGTCTATATAAAAATATAATTTGGGCAAAATTATTTCATTTACCCCTTTTCAAAGTAGTTTGAAAATAAATTTAAATTCAATTACAAGTACGTGCTCTCATATATACTCAACTCATTCTAGGGTGTTACTAACCCCATCTATACTGAGTCACGCCACAGAGCCAAGGTTACTACTCAACCAATAGCTCTGATACCAACTGTAGTGGGTCTAGACTTTGCAACCATCAACCACTGGGCTAACCTCCCAGCGTGGCACTACAGAGATACCTCAGAACTGCTTTTACGGCCAGCCTCTCGACTCGACCAACCCACATTGTCGGGAGATGTAGGGGTAAGAGTCTCCCGTTCGCCACCAAACGCGAAGCGAGAACCCTCTATCATCCGTACCAATTAAGCAACCAGCTCTGATACCAACTGTAGCGACCCGGAAAATTCGACACTCGAATCATCGACATTTACACAAACTGTGTCCCACTCGAGTATCAAATCTCCAGAAAGCTAGAAGAAAGAAGTTGGAGGATGAGAAAGATAAGATAGAAATATTTAGAATAGAAGAATAAGAAGAAGAACAATACATAGAATCAGAGTCTCACACCGCAGCGGAACAAAATATAGAAATAATCTTTATTGAGAGCTTGAAAATATACTTACAACATCAGAGTACATCAATACACTTGGACAGTTATAACAACCTGTCCTCATATACATCACACAGCGGAATATAATCATATGTCTGAACTCTTTCAACATGTCTCTAGACTTCGCAGCGCCTGATAAGCTGGACCTGTACAACCCGGGCTAACCCGAGCATTTCAAATACCGGGTCAGTCTGGTGAACCAGAGCGAGAATAACTCGCACAGTTTATATAACATCCATATTGATTTTAAAGTTCAAGATCCTTTTGAAAGAAAAGGATAATAGTAAGACCAGTCCACACATAAACACGGACGGTTTTTACCTTACTATAACCTAAACCATTTTGTTGGAAATCATACTTTGATCTGATATTATCATAATGTCTAATTACAAGTAATTAGCAATCTAGAGGAACGCTTGCATCTCACGCTTCCCATATATAGTATACAATCGAAAACCGCAGGCACTTATTGGATATTGGATTTCCAACTTGACAAGGTATGGGACCACCTTCCGCACGTGTATCTCTAGAGGCGAATACACTGGGTTCAACAAGAACGTCTTGCAACCCGGCCCTCACATGACCGACCACCCATTTCGCTTGAGTGTGCCGAATGTATATCACCGACGGTTGGGATCAGCAACCGCCACCCGAATAGGGTCAGCATCGACACATAGATTAAAGAAGCAATAGGAATTTCTCTAGATAGGTGATCATACATCCTAATGGGAGCGACCCACATAGCCATGCTGCCTGCCCGATTTTTGTCATTTCCCGGTTGATGAGGCTTGAGGTTATAATCGACTTTTGAAACATCTGGCCACCTTTTACACCGTCCATACACGTCATCCAGGGACAGGATGAACCGAAGGCACTCTCCTACTGCATCCAATATAGGAATCACCCCTTGGATCAGTAGCGAGTAGTCCTTGCAATCCGAAGATTCCAATCACGACAGAATCACAGGTCATCATAACTCTGGTAGCTAGCTAGAGAAATTTAACGAGTAGTTCTTCCGCTTATGAAGTTCAACGGTCTTCAATGCTCCACCTCGACCATCTTCTGATATCTTTAACGTTACGTGTTTGCTGGTCGGAATGGTTTTCGAATATAAATTCGATCCCGGTCTTTCCATACCAACAATCATTTTTGGTCAGATTTTGATAGTTGGTGATTTAACTATCAAAATAAACAAACATCATCCATAGAAAAATCAAATGGGTTCCTTGGTTCAGAATACAACATCCCTTGGCCCTTTAAGTTAAACAGTTGTTAATTACATTTCTAAATCTTTCAACATTTGGAATATCGCTTTCTAAATCCTTATTTCCAAATCCCATTTATTCAACGTATAATTCTTCGAATTATAGTTATAATATATTCTGCAGAAATATCATTTTTTTTTCTTCCTCTTCACTACCTTCGTATTTAAACTAATATCACCCTTGGATAATCATGAAATCGTTCAAGTTGGGGTATTTATTTACCTCTCAGACCTTGAGCCGACTACATTCTTATCTTCGGATTAGATAGGAGTTTATTAACGAAATCTCATTTCAATAATTAACCTAATCATCTCTATATAACCCCATTTATGACCACTTTGATTCAATTAACTCCATTCTATATCTAAAACATTCATCCCCATATCTCACCATTTTATCTTCACTTTTAAAGTAGAATTCAATCTGCTCAAGCTTTTGTTCGATTTCAACTCATATGAAAATTTGTTTAAAACTTTCCTTTTTGTAAAATTCCCTTCAAGGGATAAACCAAAATTCTAACTCATATAATTATGAGTAAACTTACTAAAATGCCCTTTGGTTATAAACAAGGGTTTTATTCAATAAATCTCCTTTACCACCATTTCCATTTCAAATCTGGTTCCTTTCATTATTCACCTTAAAGGTTAACATTTTCTTTTTATAGAAAGCTCGACTCGATATATCAAAAATACTTGGTTCCATTAGAAAACATTATTACATGTATATTCAGATTTTGTTTATCGAGTCTCTTTATAAATTCATGTACTATTCTTTTACAATCCCTTTACAGTTCGATTCCTTGTCAAATTTTCTACCGTTATTCACATCAATTGGTTTACTACAAAAATAATTAATCTTTCTTAAAAGGTTATTTAAAAAAAATGATACTTAACTTAAATGATAATCAACAATCAAATGAATAGTTTAAAATAAACAATTCTCATTCAAGTGGTCAATTTGGACATTTCAACACGGTTACATTGTTAACCATTATCACTTGGTTAAATAAATAAGATTAATTTAAATACTTTCATTTTGATTTAATTAACAATCTAGTTAGGTTAAATAAACCCATTTAACCATTAAATTAAATCTTAAACATTTGGTTAATCGCTTCACATTTTCCGTAAAACTCACTAACATGCAAATCTTACTTTGTATACTTCTTTGTAAGTTCAAAACAAAATTAATCATTTGTTTCTCTTAATCACTTCATTTAAAATAATCTATACAAAATAGATTTCAAAACTAACTTTGGTTATAAAACAACTTTATAACTGTATTTCTATCGCTTTGCATGACGATAAACAAATTTCCATAAAACGATTCATTAACGGGCCATCTGCCGATAAATACTTAACCAATGTCACCCATTGGTTAAAATCAAACAAGTATTGGATTTGGTTTCAACCACAAATGATCAATCAAACTGATTAACGGTTCATATAAATAACAACATATTTGAGGAATCCGGTTGGATCCCTCCAACATGTCCTTCCCTGCATCACAATGGTTACCTCAATTTTAACACAACCATACAGTTCAACCAATAACGGTTAACAAGCAACCATTAGCAAACATTGCACACAAAATAAAATAAAACCCGGCTTATATAAAATATAAACGGGTAACTGAGTGATTTGAACTCACCTTGGTCACATTCATTGCTGAGGAGGTATGTTTTAATTAGAAATCCCGGTAACTGCCAATTCTGACCAAATCAGCTTTATCGTTGCGTTCGTCGATATGGTTCCAATGCTCCTTATTGAATCCAATTCTGATAACATACGAGAACGTCACACATATTTCAAGTTACGGTTTATATCTAAATTAATTAACCGTTAAATAAAAATCTTATTTTATAAATCAATTATACTTGAATTAACTCTTTTCGGTATAACACTGTCCATCGTTAATGTCTTGTTCAAAAATCATCTGACTCTTAAAACATTATTTATTTATAATTATTAAATTGGGTCGGCTTATTACGTTTTAAACTTAAACCTATGAGTGTATTAAAAACTCAATGTATTGGGAGCAAAATTTATTAACTTTGGCATTTCGAAAAATCCGGACTTGAGTGCCTAAATATAGTAACAAAAATTTGATACTCGATACTTGAATACAGTGACCACGTGAAATCTTTATTAGACACTTGCCACACTCAGTATTGTGCTACCGTATATATTGGTTTTGGTTTAGACTTATTAAAACATAATTTAATAATTACTTCCAGGCACGTTTACTTAGGCATATTATTTACTGGTACTTACACTGTTCATTTTCCATTCCAACCGACTTTGTACTCCACCACTCCGCCTGCTATGAACTTCAACTCCTTCATGAAGTCCTGTTGCGCCTCACTCCTTGCATGCTTCATACAGACCCTGTGCTCCCCTTTTCATCCTTTTCGTTTTCCTTTGTTCTTTTTTTTTTTTTTTTTTTTTTTGCCGAAGCCCATTTGTATTTGGCATGGCTCCCTTCTGCAGTTTGCCATTCTCCCCTCTCACGAATGGAACCATCCCCTTGCCTACTTACTTTCTCACTCCCATGCGCATGCAGCATGTCCCCCGAACATACGCAACACACCCCACTTCACTTTCAACAGCCCCCTCTCAACTCTTCTTCATGTTGAACAAAAACTGTTCATCCCCTTCTTCTTTTTCTTTCCCATTCCCATCCTTCAACTACTTGCTTAACCCTTCCATGCTGCCTTTCTTCATGCTACAACGCGTGTTAATCCACCAGAACATACTCCCCACCGCTTTACAGTCCACGTCCCTCCCCTTCCGCCACTTCTTTGCCTTCATTTTTTTTTTATATAAATGAGGTGCAACTTTCGCTCTTCGATTTAATTGAAGCAGGAAGGTTTGATTTTTTTCTTCGTTTTGGGTTCATCCTTTTTGCAGAGAAAATTAATAGAGAGTGAGCGCGTATTTATATGGGAAGAAGAGTGGGGAGCACGGTATTTAGGTATAGGTGTACAGGAATTAAATAGGTAGCTATTTGTGTGGTGAATCTCGAAACATTACTTGGTCGGCACGGGAATGTGTTTTGGCAGACAAGAAATTTGCAAGTGTGTTGCGCAAAGAAATCAAGAAGTTTGTCGTGCAAGGAACCGCAGATTTTGTACGTAATCAAAGGACGGTGGAGGTAGATTTTTATTAAAATAAATATATAATAATATAATATTATGGAAAATATCGCGATCGATATTTTATTTTGAATGTGGTTCTTAATTTCTATCGGTAACTGTTTTATACGTGTATCCCATCATATAATACTCCGCTTACATACAAACCCCTATGGACAGAAATAAAAATATAGTCGTGTCCAGCGAGGTGTCACTATCCCAAAAATATAATAACATCGGTAGGTTAACTTATAATGTGGAACCCCGAATTACTGCTACAGGATGCCAAATACTTCAAATAAAAAGCTGCATATTTAATTTATTAAAAATTACAGTAAAATTATAAAAATTAAATTATAACTATGCCTCAAAAGAATCTCGTCCAGATTCGAGTCCGATATGCAGTTATATCAAATAAACCGTTACGGTCGGTGAACGATTCTATAGCGACTATTGGAAATTTTAATCTGGGCATATCTTACCATCTACACGATGAATTCACGATTTTTCTCTTTTATTAGAAAAATATAATCAAATTGGTTCAAACGTTTCTTGTTTCACAGAATTCCGACTTCAAACGGATTCTGTATATTCAATTAAAGTCCATATCGAAAATTTCGAACTGCCGCGTCGTTTTCGAGCTCGTTTTAATTATATAAAATATATATTTTTGAACTCGATTTTATAAAATAAATTCGATATAAAATCTGCTAATATCGCCAAATCAATATTTAAACAAATTTAAATATTCGTAAACAACGTTCAAAAATCTGGGATGTTACAGCCAGTGTATTTTATTTTCTATTTTCCTACCTAACTTCGTTCGTTCATGTCTCCTTCATCCGGTATCCGTTTTACGCAAACTCGGACTCTATCTCAACCAGAATTCCTAGACGAACACAATGGCGCAACCCGTTTCCCTTAATTCTCACGTCTGAGATTAATTGTTCTTGAATTTAGTTAATTCGATTATTCAAAAATTCGGGGTGTTACAGGATCTATGTCCTCGAACAGTTCTCTGGGCAACTCCTTCTGGGTTGGTCCCTTTAATTGCTATGCTGAACCCCCCTTTGGAGGGGAGGAAGCACCTTTAGCATCTATACTTAACCCCTCCATCAACATTTTCAGCTCGGCCATGTAGCAGGCCCGTCCGAAGACCTGGTCACCTCTCATTACTCCCACCCCAGCTTCGGTTGGAAAATTCAACAACATAAACCAAGGTGCGATGCAAGCCCTGAATTCTGCGAGATCCGGTCTCCCCAAGAATGCGTTATAGGGTGAGTCAACGTCCAAAACTACATACTGAAGAATTCTTACTCTCCGACGGCCTCCCTGTCCCAACATCACAGACAATTCTATATATCCCAATGGAGCCGTCAATGCCCCCATTGAAGCCGTGAATCCACCCTTCACAAGGCTTCAAATCCTCCGGCTCGAATTTCATATGATCGAACGCTTTCTTGGAAAGTATATTGACTGAACTTCCATTGTCCGCCAATACTTTATGAACTAGAGTGTGACCAATGGTAGTAGTGATGACCAATGGGTCTTCAGTAGTTGATTGAACTCCAACATCGTCTCTGTTACGGAACACAACGTCGTCGGACATCGTTTTCTATTGCTTTACCGGAGCGATATCTTCGAGGTTATCGCAATCCTCCATATTGATATGTTTAGCTGCGTTAACATATTGGTCCATCGCTCTATAACTATGGATGGGCGGATGAGTCCTGCCTACTATAGTGTTGATGACAATCCATTTGCCTTTCTGTTGAGCTATGGGTTTAGAAGCAGGTTGATTTTGGTTCGGGGTCTACCCCCTGCCTCCTATCTTTCAGAGCGACTTTATACTCGTCTAACTTTCCTTCTCGTAATAGCTTTTCAACAACGTCTCTCAGATGCCGATATTCATTAGTTGAGTGTCCGTGAGTTCCATGAAAAAGGCAAAATTTTCTAGTCGCGATCTCTTTTTCGGTTGAGTCTCTGGGTAGTGGCCTTTTATATTATAAGACGTTGTAAGTATCTAAGTAGATGTTTTCCAATGTGTCATTCAGTAGCGAATAGTTCTCAAAGGTTTGGAATTGAGGTCTTTTACTGGAGCGGTTTCCTCGGCTCATATTTCTCCTATTTCCATTCCTATTCCTTTTGTTACTTCCTTCGTTTTTGTTACTGACATTCACCTCGACTTTTCCTGAGTTGTCACTAGACTGCTTCATAGTGACGTTACTTTGAATATCTTCTTTCGAGGTTCCATCAGACTTTCTTTTCCGATTAGCATATATCTCTTCTCATCGTAGACGGATATTTGCTTTCCCTAGTCAATGGTGGCTTCCCAGCTAAATAACCTCCGAATTCAGTATTTGGATCAACTCCTTCGATCAAGGCTATCAAAATTGTCGGCTTATGAGGATCACTTATTTCAGTGACCGCTAAGTTGAAGCGGTCCAAGTATGATTTCAGAGATTCTCCAGGGGCCTGTTTGATTCTGGATAGTTCGATAAAGATTTTAGCTCTGTGGGAATGGAGTCAGAACTGTTTCAGAGAAAGCTCGCTTAGTTCTTGAAAACTTGACACCAATCACGGGGAAGTCGAGTAAGCCACATTAATGCTACATCCTCTAGATATATTCGAAAGGCTATACACTATACCGCATCAGATGCAGCCGCAGCATTCATATACCACGCATATCTCATTAGATGTTGTTTGGGATCTGTTCTTCCAACATATCGATCTATCTATGGTAAATTGAATCGCCTGGGAAATTGAAAGTCCAGTATGTCATCTGTAAAGGGGGTATGACTTCGTTCAATGCCCTAGCCCTCATTGGTATAGCGTCGGCTATCGGCCATGATTTGACGCACCATTGCCTATACATGAACATTTGTTAATGTTGGTTCAAGCTCTTTGGTCCTGATGTTTGGATTACCCCTGGGCTCTTGACCAGGGGATGTTCTCGTGCTTCTAGCAGCAGCTACCCTGCTCTGTTCCCAACGCTCCTGGTCATTCACTAGGGGAAGGGGTTGGAGGAGTTGTCCTTGTATGGGACTGTTAATATTAGGATCCCTGGGTTGGACGTGAGATCCACGCATAGGTAGCAACTTGGGCTCCCTCAGGCTCGGGTTGTCAGGACCTAGCACATGAGTCGCGTCTTCACGGGATCCCAAAGATCCAAAAGTCAACTAATCAAGGTTTTCATCTCGCTCATACGACCTTCTTTCACGAGGGCGCTTTTCATTCGAAAAGGATGACCGGTCTGCTGTGAGACGGCGAGTTGGAGAGGGTGTCTTCTGCCTATGAAGTTCACTAATTTCCCTACTCATAGTGATCATGTTCTCTTGCATACGAAGACTGCCACGTTTGTGAGCTTCCAAAGCATCCTTAGTACTTTCAAGCATATCAAGAAGGCATGAAAAGTCTCCATGTGTAACTGGTGCAGATGGAACGGGTTGTTCACTAGTCGTTGCAGCCGATATCAGAACATTGGTGGGTGCTCGAGTAGATGTACCAGTTTTAGCCGCGTTCGAATCGGATCGGAGTAGGGCAGCAGAGCCGGATCGGTTCGGAGGGGGGTGCGAGCAGCTTCAGAGCCTCCGGATCGGTTCGGGTTTGCGTTATCAACCTGGTGTAGAGCGTCCGGTCCGGATCGGAGGGTTCCAGAGCTTTGTCCCCGTGACCTCGTCACGACTATAGACTATTGATCTTCGTTATCCTCATTCTCCGGAGCGCCTTGTACTTCTTTCCCTTTTCATTTGGCCATAATATCCAACTCCTTAGGGAGTAATCAGCAAATACTTGAGAATTCCGAAAACAGAGGATTAACTTCTTTGAACTCGAGGATCCAAATATTAGATTGATAATCGAAAAAAGCGGAGAAATAAAAAATGTAATGACCCGCATTGGCAGAGGTATTATAATTAA
This sequence comes from Allium sativum, assembly GCA_030737875.1. Lineage (NCBI taxonomy): Eukaryota > Viridiplantae > Streptophyta > Magnoliopsida > Asparagales > Amaryllidaceae > Allium > Allium sativum. The sequence continues at coordinate 536,986,613 of CM060913.1, read as the reverse complement.
TTTATTTAATTATATAAATGGTGGTTTAGAGAATTTAATGGTCGTGGAATTTAATAATGGTGAATATTTAATTAAAATAATAAATTAAATAATATATTTAATTCTGAAATAATCAGAATTGGCAGAAATGACGATATGTGTGAACCTGATCATTTGTGATATTTAATTCAACTTGGAATTTGATTTGAATAACGAATATATTATATAAACGACAGTTTGAACATAGAACTATAATATAATTAAAATCGAGCTTGAAATGGCGCTGCAGTTCGTAAATTGGCGATCGAACTTCAACTGAATGTATAAGAATCGTTTTAAGCCGGATTTTTGTGAAACAAGAAACGTATGGAGCTGGTGGAGTATATCTTTCTAGTGGAAGAGAAAAATCTAGATTTTGTCGGGTAGATTTTGATTTACGTCCAAATCAAATTTTAGAAAAGTCGCTGTGGAATTCCTTTATAATTTATAAAGGAATTATTTATATTTTAAAAAGGAATTTCAATATAAATCGAATATCGGGTTGATCCAGATTGAAATATCAAGTTAGAAATTCATTTAGGAATATTCTAGAGCTGTATGGTATTCCACTATGAATATATACAATAATATGAAATTATTAATATTTTATTTAATTATATTTATATATTTAAATGGGTCATCCAGAGCTTTAAAAATAGCCACTTTGGGAAACGAAGTCGGAATTCGACGAAACTAATTTTGTTAGATCCGCAATGTCAAATAGTTGCTATATGTCAGTTTCTGTGATTTTTAGAGTCACTATGTGGTCGTACGGATTTTTAGAGTGGAAAACTGTCAGTATTTTGAAGGTAAAAAATACGCTGTGTGAGCATACGGAGTCGGAATTCAACGAAACCAGTTTCGTTGGGACCGTAATGTCGAACTGTAGCTGCATGTCCAGTTTCGTGATTTTTGGGTATCGTATGTGGTCACAGGAATTTTTAGAAGACCAATACAAGCAACGATATAATAAAAAAATTAATATAATAATCAATTACAAAATATCTAGATATTTTACTCTTCCTATAAATAGTCCACCATCCTAGCTAAACTTAGTTCTCTCATCAAACAAACAGAGCCGTCAGTTATTGCTCCCTCGAACAAAAATCAAAGTTCTAAAATCAAGAACAATTCAAGTTAAATCCTATAAATTAGCAAAGACATATAATCGAGTTCCTGAACAAATTCTCTACGTTCTGGTATGCCTAAAAATGGGCTTCTCGAAGTTAGTTGTCGATGTTGTTTATACAACATTCAAGTTTCAGCTAGGGTTCTTCGAAATTTGGGATTGGTGGTGCATTGATTTGCGTTTTGAGTGTGTATTCGGATTTGTCATGGAGAGTAGAAGAGTTTGTGGTGTTTTTGTGAGGATTGGCTACAGAAAGAGCCACGCGCACCCACTGTAGCTTGAAAGAGCTGTGACGACGGGATTTCCAAGGGGGCATCGAACTTGGGATTAAGGGGGTGATAGGGTGAGGATTATGGTGCTGAAGCCGATGGTGGAAGGGGCGCCGAGGATTGATGACCGGAGGTGGTGTTATGGTAGGTCAACCCTACGGCCAAACGTGAGGTATCGGTTTGGGAATTTTTTTGGAGTTGGAGTTGGAAACGTGGAAGAAAGGGAGAACATTGTGCGGGTTGGGTATTATGAGGGTTTGGATGTGCCGACACAATTTAAAAGGTTAAGGCCCAAGTTTGTTTTCTTTAAATAAAATCCAAGTTTTTGTTTTATTTAAATACGTATTAACTTGTTTAAGCCATAACTTGTACATACTGAATCAGAATTTTGAAACGTAAGTTGCGTTGGGATCGTATGGACGGTGGCTACGCACTGGGACTGACTGGAAGTGGATCGGTGCTCATTTGAATTTATGGCAAAATAAATTGTTTGATTCAAATCAAACAAATAGTTTATCGTTCTTTAACGGTGAACTGCAAAAGTGAGTAAATCTCACTAACTCTGAACAGTTTATAATTTCATGTTGTAATTTTAGAACTATTAAATATTGGCTGATTGACTATGTGTTGACTGTTTGATTGAACTGCTAGTCAGTTAATGAAACTATATATATATATATAATATAAACAGTTAGATAGTTATATATTAATTCTGTTTATCGGAATAATTCATATTGAACCGAAAGTGATAATAATCATGTTGTGTAACATCTGTGATGATGGGAAACAGGTTGGAGGAATCCGACTGGATTCCTCAACAGTTATTTTATTGTTTTTCATATATTGTGATATATGATGTGATAAATAATCTGTTGTTGATTATGTGTGTTGGACGATATTTATCGTTGTTATATGGTATGTTAAATACCATAAGAAATACTGGACGTGGGAAAGGGGATTTTCAAAGTGTATTTTGGAAATGAGTTATTTTATATAAAATCAATGGATTTTATATAGAAAAGGAAAAGGATTTTTATAAAAGAAAACATTTATAAAATCAAAGGATAAGTTAGAATAAAAGGAAATATTATTGGTTAGAATAAATAGAAAAGATAAAAGAAATATTTATTAGTTAAATAAATAGAATTGAAAAGGGAATAGTTATTTGTTAAGTAAACAAATAGAAAAGGAGTTAATTCATAGGAGTTAATCGATGTTAGTTTAATCGATTAGGGTTAAAGGAAAGGAATTATGATTTTTAGTTAATCGAAAGGAGTTAACGATTGTTAGTAATCGAAGGAGTTATCGATTATAGTTTAATCGAAAAGAGTTGTCGATTTGTTTAATCAAAGTGAGTTATAGAATATTGGTTATTCGAAGGAGTTATCGAATTTAGTTATTCGATGGAGTTAATCGATTAGAGCGAATAAAGGAGTTAATCGAATTTAGTTATTCGATGGAGTTAATCGATTAGAGCGAATAAAGGAGTTAATCGAATATAGTTTATTCGAATAGAATCAATTGAGTTAATCGAATATTAGTGATTCGAATAAAGTAAAAGGAGTTATCGAATATTAGTTATTCGAAAAAGATTTAAATAGAGTTATCGAATATTAGTTATACGAATAGAGTTAAATAGAGTTATCAAATATTAGTTATTCGAATAGAGTTAAATAGAGTTAAATAGAGTTATCAAATATTAGTTATTCGAATAGAGTTAAATAGAGTTAAAGGAGTTATCGAATATTAGTTATTCGAAAAAGAGTTAATCCAATAGCATTAGTCCAATAGAGTAAATTGAATAGAGTTATCGAATATACCTTATTCGAAGAAAAGAATTATCGAATAGAGATGATTCGAAAGAGAGTTACGTAAGGAAGTTTGTTAAAGAATTAAAAGGTGAACTTTGTCTATTTCAAGGTTAGAAACGTTGTTCAGTTAAGGCCTGAGAGGTAGTATTACCCCAACTTGATTGACTTCATTTTTAACTAAGGAATGGTTAAGGTTCGATAGTGAAGGTGGGTTAAAAGAATTTAGTTAATAAGCGTAATGTTTTGAGTTGGAATCGCGATGGTTTGTTTAAACATCTGTCTAAGTCCAATGAAGGAGTTTTGGAAATGTTTTCCAACTAAGCACCAGAAATGTTTTCTGATATAGAAAACAAGAAATGGAAATGTTTTCCAATGGTAGTAACATATATTTTCTAAATTTAGAAAATAAGAAATGTTGAATATAGGGAAACAGGAGATAAGTAAAATAAGGAAATATGAATATATATATATATATATGTGTATATGATTGATGATTGATTGATAGATTTTCCATTTGGAAATAACATCGTTGTTTGCACACGTGTTTTTTTTTTATAGTTAAATCACAGACTATCGAAGTATTGACCATTTTAACGTTGTTAATATGGAGAGACCGGTTGGATTATTATCCAAAGAACCACTCTGTATTGGCATAAGCGTTGTGAATCATATATGCCAAAGATAATTGAAGACGGAGTAAAGTGCAAGGGCTATTGTATAAGTCTTAGATAACAGTGTCTAAGATGGATGTATTGAATAGTGCCTTCGGTTCATCCTGTTCCTGGATGACTTGTATGGACGGATGTCTGACAGAGTATTTCCAGACAATCGCGTATATTGATTTCTCCTACCGTACCAAGTGTGGAAGCGGAGAAGGAAACTTCTTTTAGCTAACACATAATGTATGGTTGAGGAGGTTAATCGGTGATTTGATGGATTTGACGATGTGGCATTCAAAGTGAATCTGGCGTGATGATAAAGCGTAGCTTCTAGCCTCACAACCAGTAAATGACAGAAATCGGGCAGGCAGCATGGCTAAGTCGGTCGCTCCGAAGTAGGGTGTATAATCATCTGATCTAGAGTTTCATTTACTTATAAAAATCTATTGTTGATGCTGCCCCATTCGGGAAATGGTTGCTGATCCCAACTGTTGGTCATATACATTCGATACACTTAAGCGAAATAGAGGTCGGTCATGTGTGGCTGGGTTGCAAGATGTTCTTGTTGAACCTAGTGTATTCCTTTCTAGAGGTACACTAGCGAAAGGTGGTTCCATACCTTGTTATAGTTGGAAATCCATTACCCAATACGTGCTTGCGGTTTTGATTGTATACTATATATGTAGAACGTGAGATGAAAGCGTTTCTGCTAGATGATTATTATATTGTGGTTGATAGACATTATTATAATATCAAAAGGTTTTTGATATAAAGATAATTTGGATTCTCATAAGGGAAAAACCCGTTTCGTTATACGGCGTGGTCTTATGAGATATCGTTTACTTGTTCAAACTGTTTTAAACTGTTTTACTTATACCAGTCCCATGACTGACCCGGAGTTTATTTTGTTGTTTTCCCTAAACTCTTGGGTGCCCAATTTTGGACGGGAAGTCAAGTAGTCAGGATTTACAGATATACTAGAAGAGCTTGGAGCAGGAGGCTTCAGGATCATATAAGCTATAGTTTATTTCCGCTGTGTTGTAAGTGTTGTACTTTGATAATGACGTATATTCAAGTACAGAGGTATATTTCAAGTTATGTTATATATATTATATGTAAATAACCAATCCGAATTCATATAAGTGAAATACGTGAAATCAGATGAGTTGAATCTGAAATTTTAAACTAGAAATTGAGTTAAAACTCTGGAGAATTGGATAAGTGTTTGTAAATGGATTTGGATTAAAAGAAAAGTAAGGAAAATTTAAGATCCTGGGAGATTTTAAATTGTTTTACAAGCAGTGTGAATTATATTTTGAAAAGAATTTCAAAGTGAAAATATTTAGAAATGGTTTTATAGTATTGAACTCACTTCGATCACTGGAAAATAGATTCTGATGATGACAGCTGCATCATCAGTATTCATTTTCGAGTTGTAAGTAACGAATTACTACTAGAGGTATTGTTTTGAATTTGTTTTGGGAAAGACAAGTTGTGATGAATTTCAAAATGGGAATTATAATATAGAATTTGAATAATAGAATTTGATATATAGATTTGAATAATAGAAGTGATATAAAATTTGAATAGAAATTGAATAGAATTAACTAATTCGAAGAGGAATTAGTTAATCGAGTTTTGAATTTGAAGTTGAACTTTGAAAGGTGAATTGGATTTGTAAATGGATATTCGAAATCGAATATATAACTTAAATTTGAAATTTGGATTCAAATAATTAACAAGCAAGTTAAAATATATTTGAATATGTCATGTTCAAATATAAAAGTGAAATAGACTAAAGAGTTAATTAACAAATTAATTAACGAATTGAGTTAAAACGATCAGGTATAGTTAAAATAGATTGGGCAGGTATAAGTATACATGAGATAGGTATGGATAAGGTATGAAGGTATATAAATAGAATGCTCGACGAAAAGGTATGTATTTAATTCATATATGAGAATTTTATGCGCCGTATCGGCTAGCCGCTTGGCTTTTTCTTTTTCTTTTGGATTGGTAAGGGCCTTGGGAGGCTATTTGAAATATCCCGATGCTCCTGGTACAAAGGAGGTTATGGTGATTTTTTTCGGAAATTTAAGGAGTTAGAATATTTTTAAGATAATTTGATAGTTAGAAATCAACGTATCGATATATATAGAAGTCGATAAGGAAACAAACTTAGAAATAGAATAGTAAAATCAAAAAGGAAGACTAAGAATAAAATCTAGTAAGAATAGAAAGAGGAAGCGTATACATGTTTAAAAGTGAATAAGTAGTTGTATGGTATTGATTATTCAAGTAAGTATTCATATCTGTTTTGATGTTATAAATATTATTCAGTCAAGGTCTGAGAGGTAGTTATACCCCAACTTGATTGATTTCATTATTAACAAATAAATAGTAAGATTTCAGGCTCGAAGATCAATGTTGAATAAGAGTTAGTTGAATATAGTATTTGGGTTGTCGTAACGATGTTTTACACAACATCTGTTTCAACCCAAATAAGTGTAAGCTTGGAAATATAATAAAGAATATTTCCTAAGTATAGAAATAAAAGAGTTCGGAAAAGAGATAAGTAATTGGAATATTTTCCAATTATAAATAGCATATATTTTATAAAGTTTAGAAAATAAAGGAAGGCGATATTCGGAAATGTTTTCCAAATAATATAAAAGGCCAATATGGTTATTGAAAATATTTGGTTAACAAATATTGATAAAGAAATAGAGAAGTGATTTAACTAATGGAATATTAATTAAGGGCTCAGTGACATGTTCAAAAGGAAAATTTGATTTTTGAAAAGAGTAAACTGTTTAAAAACTCCCAAGGAAAGACTGTTTGAATTAAAAACAAATTTAACAGAAATTTGTGAAAGCAAATTTGAATTAAAGTAAAGCCAGTAAAGTGGTAACTGAGATTGAATTAGAATGATATCAAGACAAATTGGATTGTGAGATTCAAATTTGAAGTGTAATGTGATAATCAAGTTAAGAGTTGGGAATCGAGAAGAAACTCGAGTTGAAATGATATTTGGCTCGGATATAAGCGAATGGTTATGTTGTGGATAAACGCAGATTGGAATTTGATTGGGACAACATTGGTATATGCTGAGTTGATAGCATATGGAAGTGATAGAGTTGATATGCCGACAAAAGGTACAAGTTTATATTTCTATTGGATATAAGATTTATGAGCTGAATTGGCAAGCTGCTTGGCTGTTTGACTTTCTTTTGGGATGGAGATGGCCCAGAGAGGCGAGTTGGAGTTTGACCGATTGACCAGTACAAAGGAGGGGCTAGCGAAATTTTTCGAAAAGTTAAGGTGTTAGAAAATTTTCAGGATTTTTGAAAATTTTCATTGATAAGAATTAATTAATAATTTAATTGCAATTAAATTGGTTCAGTTGAAACTGAAGTTAAGAAGTGAACAAATATGTTCTAACCAGTCGATAGGGTCGTTCTCTACCTTAGCGATTTCGAGGACGAAATTATTTTAAGTGGAAAAGATTGTAATGACCCGCATTGGCAGAGGTATTATAATTAATTTATTTAATTATATAAATGGTGGTTTAGAGAATTTAATGGTCGTGGAATTTAATAATGGTGAATATTTAATTAAAATAATAAATTAAATAATATATTTAATTCTGAAATAATCAGAATTGGCAGAAATGACAATATGGTGTGAACCGGATCATCTGTGATATTTAATTCAGCTTGGAATTTGATTTGAATAACGAATATATTATATAAACTACTCTTTGAAAATAGAATTATAATATAATTAAAATCGAGCTTGAAATGGCGCAGTAGTTCGTAAATTGGCGATTCGAACTTCAACTGAATGTACAAGATTCGTTTTAAGTCGGATTTCTGTGAAACAAGAAACGTATGGAGCTGGTGGAGTATATCTTTCTAGTGGAAGAGAAAAAATCTAGATTTCGTCGGGTAGATTTTGATTTACGTCCAAATCAAATTTTAGAAAAGTCGCTGTGGAATTCCTTTATAATTTATAAAGGAATTATTTATATTTTAAAAAGGAATTTCAATATAAATCGAGTATCGGGTTGACCCAGATTGAAATATCAAGTTAGAAATTCATATAGGAATATTCTAGAGCTGTATGGTATTCCACTGTGAATATATACAATAATATAAAATTATTAATATTTTATTTAATTATATTTAAATATATTTATATATTTAAATGGGTCATCCAGAGCTTTAAAAATAGCCACTTTTGCAAATGAAGTCGGAATTCGATGAAACTAATTTTGTTAGATCCGCAATGTCAAATAGTTGCTATATGTCAGTTTCCATGATTTTTAGAGTCACTGTGTGGTCGTACGGATTTTTAGAGTGGAAAACAGTCAGTATTTAGATGGTTAAAAATACGCTGTGTGAGCATACGGAGTCGGAATTCGAGAAACCAGTTTCGTTGGGACCGTAATGTCGAACTGTAGCTGCATGTCCAATTTCGTGATTTTTGGGTATCGTATGTGGTCATAGGAATTTTTAGAAGACCAATACAAGCAACGATATAATAAAAAAATTAATATAATAATCAATTACAAAATATCTAGATATTTTACTCTTTCTATAAATAGTCCACCATCCTAGCTAAACCTAATTCTCTCATCAAACAAACCGAGCCGTCGGTTATTGCTCCCTCAAACAAAAATCGAAGTTCTAAAATCAAGAACAATTCAAGTTAAATCCTATAAATTAGCAAAGACATATAATCGAGTTCCTGAACTAATTCTCTACGTTCTGGGATGCTTGAAAATGGGCTTCCCGAAGTTAGTTGTCGATGTTGTTTATACAGCGTTCACGTTTCAGCTAGGGTTCTTCGAAATTTGGGATTGGTGGTGCATCGATTTGGGTTTTGAGTGTGTATTCGGATTTGTGATGGAGAGTAGAAGAGTTTGTGGTGTTTTTGTGAGGATTGGCTACAGAAAGAGCCGCGCGCACCCACTTTAGCTCGAAAGAGCTGTGACGACGAGATTTCCAAGGGGGCGTCAAACTTGGGATTAAGGGGGTGATAGGGTGTGGATTATGGTGCTGAAGCCGATGGTGGAAGGGGCGCCGAGGATTGATGACCGGAGGTGGTGTTATGGTAGGTCAACCCTACGGTCAAACGTGAGGTATCAGTTTGGGAATTTTTCTGGAGTCGGAGTTGGAAACGTGGAAGAAGGGGAGAACGTTGAGTGGGTTAGGTATTATGAGGGTTTGGATGGGCCGACACAATTTAAAAGGTTAAGGCCCAAGTTTGTTTTCTTTAAATAAAATCCAAGTTTTTGTTTTATTTAAATACGTATTAACTTGTTTAAGCCATAACTTGTACATACTGAATCAGAATTTCGAACCGTAAGTTGCGTTGGGATCGTATGGAAGGTGGCTACGCATTGGGACTGACTGGAAGTGGATCGGTGCTCGTTTGAATTTATGGCCAAATAAATTTTTTGATTCAAATCAAACAAACAGTCTACCGTTCTTTAACGGTGAACTGCAAAAGTGAGTAAATCTCACTAACTCTGAATAGTTTATAATTTCATGTTGTAATTTTAGAACTATTAAATATTGGCTGATTGACTGTGTGTTGACTGTTTGATTGAACTGCTACTCAGTTAATGAAATTATATATATATATATAATATATAAACAGTTAGATAGTTATATATTAATTCTGCTTATCAGAATAATTAATATTGAACTGAAAGCGATGACAATCATGTTGTGTAACATCTTCGATGTAGGGAAACAGGTTGGAGGAATCCGACTGGATTCCTCAACAGTTATTTTATTGTTTTTCATATATTGTGATATATGATGTGATATATAATCTGTTGTTGATTATGTGTGTTAGGACGATATTTGTCGTTGTTATATTTTATGTTAAATACCATAAGAAATACTGGATGTGGGAAAGTGGATTTTCAAAGTGTATTTTGGAAATGAGTTATTTTATATAAAATCGATGGATTTTATGTAGAAAAGGAAAAGGATTTTTATAAAAGAAAATATTTATAAAATTGAAGGATAAGTTAGAATAAAAGGAAATTTTATTGGTTAGAATAAATAGAAAAGATAAAAGAAATATTTATTTGTTAAATAAATAGAATTGAAAAGGGAATAGTTATTTGTTAAGTAAACAAATAGAAAAGGAGTCAATTCATAGGAGTTAATCGATGTAAGTTTAATCGTTTAGAGTTAAAGGAAAGGAATTATCAATTTTTAGTTAATCGAAAGGAGTTATCGATTATTAGTTAATCGAAGGAGTTATCGATTATAGTTTAATCGAAAAGAGTTGTCGATTTGTTTAATCAAAGTGAGTTATAGAATATTGGTTATTCTAAGGAGTTATCGAATTTAGTTATTCTATGGAGTTAATCGATTAGAGCGAATAAAGAAGTTAATCGAATATAGTTTATTCGAATAAAATCAATTGAGTTAATCGAATATTAGTAATTCGAATAAAGTAAAAGGAGTTATCGAATATTAGTCATTCGAAAAAGAGTTAAATAGAGTTATCGAATATTAGTTATTCGAATAGAGTTAACTAGAGTTAAATAGAGTTATCGAATATTAGTTATTCGAATAGAGTTAAATAGAGTTATCAAATATTAGTTATTCGAATAGAGTTAAAGGAGTTATCGAATATTAGTTATTCGAAAAAGAGTTAAATAGAGTTAATCCAATAGCGTTAGTCCAATAGAGTAAATTGAATAGAGTTATCGAATATACCTTATTCGAAGAAAAGAATTATCGAATAGAGATGATTCGAAAGAGAGTTACGTAAGGAAGTTTGTTAAAGAATTAAAAGGTGAACTTTGTCTATTTCAAGGTTAGAAACGTTGTTCAGTTAAGGCCTGAGAGGTAGTATTACCCAAACTTGATTGACTTCATTTTTAACTAAGGAATGGTTAAGGTTCGATAGTGAAGGTGGGTTAAAGGAATTTAGTTGATAAGCGTAATGGTTTGAGTTGGCATCGCGATGGTTTGTTTAAACATCTGTCTAGGTCCAGTGAAGGAGTTTTGGAAATGTTTTCCAACTAAGAACCAGAAATGTTTTTTGATATAGAAAACAAGAAATGGAAATATTTTCCAATGGTAATAACATATATTTTCTAAATTTAGAAAATAAGAAATGTTGAATATAGGGAAACAGGAGATAAGTAAAATAAGGGAATATGAATATATATATATATAAAGATATATATATATATATGATTGATGATTGATTGATAGAATTTCCATTTGGTAATAATATCGTTGTTTGCACACGTGTTTTCTTTGATGGTTAAATCACAGACTATCGAAGTTTTGACCATTTTAACGTTGTTAATATGGAGAGACCGGTTGGATTATTATCCAAAGAACCACTCTGTATTGGCATAAGCGTTGCGAATCATATATGCCAAAGATAATTGAAGACGGAGTAAAGTGCAAGGGCTATTGTAGAAGTCTTAGATAACAGTGTCTAAGATGGATGTATTGAATAGTGCCTTCGGTTCATCCAGTTCCTGGATGACTTGTATGGACGGATGTTTAACAGAGTATTTCTAGATGATCACGTATATTGATTTCTCTAACCGTACCAAGAGTGGAAGCGGAGAAGGAAGCTTTTTTTAGCTAGCACATAATGTATGGTTGAGGAGGTCAATCGGTGATTTGATGGATTTGACGATGTGGCATTCAAAGTGAATCTGGCGTGATGATAAAGCGTAGCTTCTAGCCTCACAACCGGTAAATGACAGAAATCGGGCAGGCAGCATGGCTAAGCCGGTTGCTCCGAAGTAGGGTGTATAATCACCTGATCTAGAGTTTCATTTACTTCTAAAAATCTATTGTTGATGCTGTCCCATTCGGGACATGGTTGCTGATCTCAACTGTTGGTGATATACATTCGATACACTCAAGCGAAATCAGTGGTCGGTCATGTGTGGCCGGGTTGCAAGATGTTCTTGTTGAACCCAGTGTATTCCTTTCTAGAGGTACACTATCGAAAGGTGGTTCCATACCTTGTCATAGTTGGAATTCCATTACACAATACGTGCTTGTGGTTTTGATTGTATACTATATATGTAAAACGTGAGATGAAAGCGTTTCTGCTAGATGATTATTACATTGTGGTTGATAGACATTATTATAATATCAAAAGGTTTTTGATATAAAGATAATTTGGATTCTCATAAGGGAAAAACCCGTTCCGTTATACGGCGTGGTCTTATGAGATATCGTTTACTTGTTCAAACTGTTTTAAACTGTTTTACTCGTACCAGTCCCATGACTGACCCGGAGTTTATTTTGTTGTTTTCCCTAAACTCTTGGGTGCCCAATTTTGTATGGGCAGTCGAGTAGTCAGGATTTACAGATATACTGGAAGAGCTTAGAGCAGGAGGATTCAGGATCATATAAGCTATAGTTTATTTCCGCTGTGTTGTAAGTGTTGTACTTTGATAATGATGTATATTCAAGTACAGAGGTATATTTCAAGTTATGTTATATATATTATATGTTATTCGTTCCGCTGTGAGGTTCGTGTTAATCTGATGTTGTGTTCTTCTTCTTCTTCTATTCTAATTTTCTATCTTATCTTTCCTCACCCTCAAATTTCTTTCATTAATCATCCGGTATTTTTCGATGTTTGGTTAGTCATCATTGAGTTTATGGCGATAACCAAAGTCGACAAATTCGCGGGTCATTACAAAAAAACTCTCAGTGAAAGCACCAAAATGTTAGACTAAAAAGTCGTTCTAACACCCAAACTAGCGATACTCTTGATGAAATGAATCAAAAAGCAAAGAGAAACACACGATTTATAGTGGTTCGGCATCAAAGAGCGTACGTCCACTTTCTACTCTTTGGATTGATGATTCAAATACAAATACAATAGCAGTTTTCACTCAATTTCACTCATACAATGCATAAATTCACTCAATGTTTATGGTTTCTCACTTTAAATTGAAGGAATGCTCTGAATATATTATTGAAATTCGGTTGACAAGGGAGTTTGAGCTCTAAATTTCCCAAAAGATCCCTTTAAATGACCCTTGATGATCTGTTTATATGTGAAAAATGTCTCTGGACTGGCTCCGGTTCGGATTCACGTGGCGCTTCCCCCTTAAAACTCGGGTTCAAATGGAATGAAACGAAGATAGCGCATTAGGTTAGTGGATGAACATGGGGGAAATGGCACATAACCGCTCCGCATCTTCAGGGTTCTTGGGTTGTAGCTGCTCCGGTTTCCTGTTCGGTCAGATGGATTAAGGAGTGGAGGAGTGGATCGGGCATGTTCGAACCTATCTGATTCTACCTATGCTCCTTCCTTTTCTTCTTTGCACTGTTCGGTCTAGCACATGAAAGAACTCCGATCCGACCCGGTTCTTGAGAAAGTGTTCTTCATCAATTGGTCTTCTAACTTTGTGTAACCTAGTTCACAAAGTAAGTTAACACTCTTCTAATTTGATTACATGAGAGAGGGTAGAACGTTGGAAAGAACATTTGGATGGTCCAGCGGATGATTTGGAATTAATTTGGTTGTTATAATTGATGGAGGCCATTAATTATTTGGTTTTGAGTTTTTACAGAAGTGAAATAAGAGAATGAGGAGGAAAATTCAAAGTGGAGAGTTTAAATGGTTATTGTAACTAACTTTTAGTGGGAATTAAATTTTGAAATCTTGTAGTTATATGTCGACATAGTGACATATGTATGTCAACATACTTGTGTTGTTTATTTTATTTTTTGATTTTTATTGTTATTCTCATATATATTAATATATTTAATTATTCTAATTCACCTAGTGAACAAGTACCTAATTCTCTTCTAAATTTAATAAATGTTGCTTTATTTAACGGTTTTGTTGATATAAATGCTATTTGTTTATCTATTTCTGTAAATTCGAGTGAAATTTTCTCTTTACTAACGTCATCTCTTAATATGATGTTGTATATCAATATGTTTAGTTCTTGAGTGATGAGTTGGATTTTTAGGTATATTTATAGTACTCGTATTATCGCAATATATTGGTGATTTATTTGTATTTAATCCAAAATCATTTAGTATTTTTTGCATATATATTACTTGTGAACAAGCCAAAGCAGCAGAGATATATTCTGCTTCAGTTGTTGACAAAGATACGATATTTTTGTTTTTTACTAAACCACGAGACTAGTTAATGTCCTAAGAAACGATGTGTTCCACTAGTGCTTTTACGATCGAATTTACATCCCGCATAATCAGCGTCATGATAAGAAATTAAATCAAATGAATCATTCTTAGGATAAAATAATCCAAAGTCTGATGTATGTTTTACATATCTTAGAATATGTTTTACGGCTTTTAAATGTGTTTCCTTAGGTTGTGATTGATATCTTGCACAGAGACATACACTACGCATTATATATGGTCTACTAGCGGTTGTATATAATAGCGGTCCTATCATTCCTCTATATAATTTGAGATCAACGTCTTTTGAAGTATCATCTTTACTTTAGGCTATATTAGTTGCCACTGGTGTTGGTCTCCCATTAGTTGTTGTTAAATTATACTTATTAATTAAATCTCTTGCGTAATTTTCATAATTAATAAATATTCCATTCTTTATTTGACGAATTTGTAAGCCTATGAAGAATGCTAGTTCTCCCATACGACTCATCTCAAATTCTTGGGTCATAATATCTGAAAATTATATCGTTAACATATATTTGTGTTAATTGTATATTGTTATTATTCTTTTTAATGAACAATGTGTTACCTAGTTTTCCTATTTCAAAGTTAGATTGTAATAAGTAATTTCTTAATCTATCATACCAAGCCCTAGGAGCATGTTTTTAATCCATATAACGCTTTCTTTAACTTGCATACGTGATTTGGTAATTTTTAGTCTTCAAAAAGAGGTGGTTGCTCTATATATACGTCTTCTTTAACAAATCCGTTCAGAAAATCATTTTTAGCTTCCATTTGATATAATTTGAAATTACTATGGTTTGCAAAGGCTAGTAATATCCTCATTGCTTCTAATCTAGCTACGGGGACAAAAGTTTCATCGTAATCTATTCCTTCTTCTTGAGTATAACCTTATGCTACTAATCGTGCCTTATTTCTTACGACCTCACCGTGTACATTCATTTTATTCTTGTAAACCCATTTAGTTCCTATTATAGTTTTATCCACTGGTCTAGGAACAAGTAACCATACATCATTCCTAGTAAACTGATTCAGTTCTTCTTGCATGGCAAGGATCCATGAATCATCGATAGATGCTTCCTTTGGATTCTTAGGTTCATTAGTTGAAATAGATGCAGAATTACTCATATTATTTAATTGATTACGAGTCCTAACGACAGATTCAATATCTTCTAAGATAATTTCTACAGGGTGGTCTCTTAGTAATCTAATTGTTTATTTGGTTGACTATCTTCATTATTTGTTTCATTAACTTCATTTGCACATTCGTCTTCATTGTGTTTGTGTTGCATTTTTATAATTTTCATCAAAAAATAAGTTCAAGGTTTCTTCTATAGTATTGGTTCTAGAATAGAAAACTCTATATGCCTTACTTATTTCTGAATATCCAGTAAATATTCCTTTATCGAATTTCAAGTCGAATTTATCTAAATTTTCTTTAGTTTTGAGTTTAAAACATTTACTTCCAAATATTTTAAAATCTGACACTTTTGGTCTCTTGCTATACAAAAGTTCATATGGTGTTTTATGAGTTAAGGGTTTGATTGAAATTCTATATAAATTATACAAGCTATAGCAATAGCCTTAGCCAATAAATTTCTTGGTAGATTACTATCAGATAACATAGTTCTCGCACATTCTTGTATCATCCTATTTTTACGTTCAACTACTCCGTTTTTTTGAGGGGTTCTAGGTGCAGAAAAAAATAGGTTATTCCCTTTTTATTACAGAATTTTTCAAAATTTTTATTTTTGAACTCTCTGCCATAGTCACTACGTATTGTTTTGATTTTTAGTGATAAGAAGTTTTGAATTCTTTTAGCAAAAGTTTTAAATTGATCAAAAGCATTACTTTTATTTTTAAGAAACAAAGTCCAAATAAATCTTGAAAAATTGTCAACTATTACGTTAATATATCTATTGTGATTTATCGATTGGGTTTGAGAGGGACCAAATTAGTCTATATGAATTAATTGTAATGGTTTCAAGGTTGTAATTTCCTCTTTTAATTTAAATGAACTTCTTTTTAATTTTCCCAACTGACAAGCATCGCATAAATTACTAACTTTAAATTTAATTTTGGGTAATCCTCTAATTGAATCTAATTTAGAAATCCTAGAGTTGTGTTTGAAATTTATATGACCGAATCTCTTATGATAGATCAAATGATCACTTGTATTGTCCTAAGACATAGATTATCGTTGGAGATTTTCATACTCAATTTATGGATATTTTTCTTTCTATCTTCTTCAAATATTACTTTAGAATTCCTATCTTCTATATAACATTTATCATTTTCAAAGTTTATTTTATAACCTTTATCGCAAAGTTGACTTATACTTAGTAAATTGTGTTTTAGATTCCTAACTATTGAAACATCAGAAATAGTAGGAGTTTCTGAATTATTGACATTGCCGACCCCAATAATGTATCCTTTAGAGTTATCTCTGAAGTTCACTATTCCACTATCTTCATAGACTAGATTATTTAGTATTTCTGGATTTTCCATCATATGTCTCGAACAACCACTATCCAATATGCATTTGTCCCTTTTGATTTCCTTCATTTGTTTGCCAAAATTTGAATTCTCAACAGTCATGTAACACACCATTTCGGAATTGAATTTTCAACAGTCACCATTTCGAAATTTGAATTATTTTCCAGCGACCGTAGTGAGTTCAATACTATATCAATTTCAAAACCATTTCTAACCATTTCCATTTTGAAATACATTTCAAAATATTATTCACAATCCTTGTAAAAAAATTAAAATCTCTCAGGATTTTAAAATTCTCATATATTCAAACCAAGTCCATTTACAAACACCTTTCCAAATTTTGAGGGTTTTAATTTCAATTCTGATTTAAATTCAGATTTAATTCATTTCATAACATTTATATGAATTTTGATTGGTTATTTGCATAACGGTTTCAATTATAATCTTATCTGATTATAAACACAACGAACACATCCAATATACTATAATATTTCAAATATCTATACTTTGTTGATATCAAAATATATTTTGAGTAAAGTTATTTCATTTACCCTCTTTTCAAAAAATACAATGTCGGTTCATCGTATTCAAGTGTGTATAAACTCCTATCGACATAGTGGATCAAACTGGTCGACCCAAATTCATAAACAACTAAACCGATAAATCTCCACAATATAAAACGATTTTTAAAAAATCTACAAATACGATCTCTCGTATATATACACTCAAACTCAATCTAGTGTATTACTAACCCCATCTCTATTGAGTCACGCCACAGAGCCAAGGTAATCACTTAACCTTCAGCTCTAATACCATTGTAACGACCCGGGGGAATTGCGATCTTGGTAATTGACATACAACACAATGTCGACTATTCAAGAATCGAAAATACCAAAACGTTAATATAAATAAGTTAGTGGGTGAGAATAGGTAAGATAGAAAATTAGAATAGAAGAAGAAGAAGATCACAACAACAGAATTAGAGTAACACGAATCTCACAGCGGAACGAATAAAATATAACATAACTTTGAAATAAAACCAGTATATGTATACAATAACATTTATCAGAGTATAACACTTACAACACAGCGGAAATAAACAATTGCTATAAAATCCTGAAGCCCCCTGCTCCAAGCTCTCGGTATCTGTAAAATCCTGACTACTTAACTGCCCGTACAACTTTGGGCACCAAAGAGTTACGGAAAACAAAACAAAATAAACTCGGCCGGGTCAGTCATGGGACTGGTATGAGTAAACAACTTAAAACAGATTGGGAAAATAAATGATATCTCATAAGACCTCGTTGTATAACACGGAACGGGTTTTTCCCTTATGAGAATCTAAAACACTTGATTCAACATTCAAAAATCCTTTTGAAGAAAACGATATGTTTATATCAAAATCCTTTTGATATTATAATAGTGTCTATCAACCACAATATAATAATCATCTAGCAGAACGCTTTCATCTCACGTCCCACATACATAACATATAATCAAAAACTGTGTGCACTTATTGGTTAATGAATTCCAACTGGCAAGGTATGGGACCACCTTCCGACAGTGTATCTCTAGAGAGGAATATACCGGGTTCAACAAGAACATCTTGCAACCCAAGCTAAACATGACCGATCACTCATTTCGCTTGAATGTACTGAATGTATTATCACCAAAGGTTGGGATCAGCAACCGTTTCCCGAAAGGGACAACATCAAAATAGATTATAGAAATAAATGGAATTTCTCTAGATCAGGTGACAATGCACCTTAATTGCCAGCTAACCACCTAGCCATTCGACCTACCTGATTTTATACCATTTCCTAGTTGTGAGGCTAGAGGTCATAACGTACAGACCACATCTTTATTTACTTTGAATGTCACATCGTCATACCTGCCAAGTCACAAATTGGTTTTTCCAAAAATACCACGGGTATACAGCTAAGAGAAACGAATTCCTCCCCCACCAAACGTAAATATATTTGAAGAGATCAACTTACGTGATCTACTGAATATACTCTGTCAGACATTCTTCCATACATGTTGTCCTGGGACTGGACAAGCCAAAGGCACTATTCTGTAAACTCATCTTAGGCAATTTCTACCTAGGATTTTCCCGAACAGCCCTTGCATAAACTTCGTCTTCAATTATCTTCATCATAGTTGATTTGCAACACTAATGCCCATACGGAGTGGTTTTCAGATAATGAATCTGATCCCGATCTCTCCCTATTGACAATGGAAATGGTCAAAAACTTTGATAGTCGGTTATTTAACTATCAAAGAAAAATAGGTGTACAAACAACGGTCGTATTCCCAAATGGAAATCTTACCGACCAATCACCATTTCATTTCCTAATTTACCATTTATCATTTCCGTATATTCATACATTACTTATTTTCTAAAATTAGAAAATATACGTTATTAAATTTGGAAAACGTTTCCATTTCTGATTCACGCATCAATATCTTCCCATCTCTATCAGTCTTTAGCTGTAAACTAGTAAGAGAACAACTTCCCAAGTATAAACCCCGAAGGCCAAAGCCAACATCAGATCGATACCCAGAAAGCCATTCAACTCAACTAATTTCCAGTCAGTTTCTTATTTCAGTAATTCCATTTAAATTCCTAATTCAAACCCCAAATTCCTTTATAATATTTTATTTGCAAAATATTTAGTTTAATCTAAAAAAAAATTACATTGAATGTGAAAAATATTTCTTTAAAAAATCAAAACAGTTTGATTTCGTATTTAAAAACAATATCTCGAACCCAAATTCTATTTATATTTTTATTTGCAGAATTATTCATACAAATCTTATTTCATTTCCAACATTTATAATCTCATTACATATTTCCTTTATAGCTACTACATTCACATTCCATTTCAATTATCGGTGTTAAAACCGATTTTACTTCTCTATATAAATTCAATTTTTTTTATATATTCAATTTATCAAATGATAAATATTTCCTTAATTTATAAACATCGTTTATAAATTATTTTCCTCAATTTATCTGTTAAAACAGATTTCTATTAAATATTTACTTTAAATCAATATCATGTTACACCCGTGTGCAAAGCAAGGGTCTAAACCTTCCTAATGTAAAATTCTCTTTTTCTATAAAATTCTATTCATTTTCCAAATATTTCCTTTTATAATTCTATTTACTTTCCACATAAATATTCCTTTTATAATTATATTTATTTTCCAAATAAATATTCCTTTTATAATTATACTTATTTCCTATAAATATTTCATCTATAATATTATATTTATTTCATATAAATATTTCATTTTCAAAATACACTTTGAAAGTTCCCATTTTACATTCCAGTATTTCTTATGGTATTTAAAATACCAATTAAATAGACCGGTGTCATCATAATTAATCACAGGTTTTATATCACATCATATATCACAATATATGAAAACAAACAGTATTATAAATATTGAGGAATCCAGTTGGATCCTTCCAACCTGTTTCCCTGCGTCCACAGATGTTAAACAATATAAATAACATCGACTTCATTTCAATATGAAATATTCTGATAAACAGAATCAATATTTGATTAACGATTTATATGTATATCGTTATCTATAATTTCAACCAATAAATCAGCAATTCAACCAACAATCAACACACAACAATCAATCATCATTTACCAATACTGTATTATATTTATAAAAATATAAACTGTATAGAGTTAGTGAGATTTACTCACATTGGCAGTTTATCGTTAAATAACGATAATCGTTGTTGATTCAAATCAGACAATTTATTTTGCTATAAATTGTAACGAGCTCCAATTCACATCGAATCAGTTCTATTGCGTAGCCCGAGTTCATACGATCCCAACGGATCCAAATTTTTGCATTTCTGATAATGAATAGGTAAGTTATGGACATGTAAACTAACATACTGTTTATATTAAAATTTGAACTTTTAATTTATTTTATATAAGTATATGGGTCTTATCCCTTTTTGTCGGCCTGCCCAAATCCAAGATTCGTGATCATCTATATTGCAAAATTCAACTTCTCATTTCCTGTGCTACCCAGTATGCGTGGTACCTTTTTCTTTCCCTTTTTTTATCTTATAAAAATAATAATAATATAACTACAAGGGAAGCCCATTGTCCTATATTTCATGCGCAAACCAGACTTCAGGAGCTCTCCCCTTCCAAATCTCTTACCGCCAACCTTCAGGTTTTCTGGTTCTCTTGTTCCCTTCATGGTCCACAACGCACTGCACTCTCCCCAACCTTTTCTTTCTTATTACTTCCATTGCTTCCTATTTCTCTCCCAATACATCAACACAAGACCCCCATGTACTCATAATTCCTCCGCATGTTTTGCTTCTGCTACCCCTTCCTACAACACACGATTGGCCATCCTCTCCTATTCCTGCATACACATTTGAAACATATGCACTACTGCTATTTTCTACCTCATCATATACATCATGACCTCCTATAAACCACTTCGAAAGCCATTTCCATCTCTCCATGGAACTTCACGCTGCACTTAATCTTCTTCACGAGACTTCACTGCTATTCCATCTTATCCTACTCCAGTAACCCCGTTTCCCGCATCATGTTGTCCCCAAATGCTTGCATATACATAGCACTTAACGTGCACGCCACCTTGTCACCGCGGTCTCCAGACTGAGTTCGCCTCTCCAATGAAACAAATGACGTTTTCTTTTTGAACAACCGTAATTTAAGATCGAAAGGGGAGTGGAAATATGGATTTCATTTTATATATAAAAAGTGAAGAGAACGCCTTTTCTATTTGTACAGGATATGCGTTGGCATGTGCCACTTTACATTGTTGGTCCCTGCGTGAACCATAGAAGTAAAGGAAAGATTGCCAAGAGGTGTGCCCTTCATGCATTATATATAAAAGGAAGGAAGCTTAGTTGCTAAGTAACAGGAAAAGAATAAAATATCAGGGTCTAGTTGTATACAAATAGGTTGGTAGGAGTGGATGTTTCTTGCTGAGAGTACTAGACGTGAAAAGAGATTGGATAGGAGCGCGTTATTTCATAAATGAGAACGTGGTGGTACAGAAGTGTTTACTTCATGATGAAGAAAACATAATAGCAGAAGAAAACGTGATAGCATGAAACAAACTTACATGTTACTTAAAACTCTTCGTTTACAGACCATTATTGACAAAAATACGAATATCGTTGTGACCAACAAGGTTCCCTGATCCAAAAAATAAATTAATATATACTGGTTAACTCATTTCGTGAAACCCCAAATTTCTGATATAAGGTGTAAAATACACCACATAAAAAGTGGCTTATTTTCCAAAATAAAAATTATGGTAAATTCTAAAAATTAAATTATACCTATGTCTCAAATATCTTGTCCAAATTCGAAACCAATACTTAATTAAAATTAAATATATCGTTATGGTTTATAAACAATTCCATAGCGACTATTTGAAAATTGGATTTGAACATAACTCACAATCTACACGACGAAATCTCGATTTTCTCTACCATTAGAAAAATGTACTTCACCAGCTATGAAAGTTTCTTGTTTCACAGAAATCCGATTTAAAACGGATTCTGTATATTTCATTGAAGTTCAAGACTCCATATTATGAAATACCGTTCCATTACAAGATCGATTTACATTATATTATAATTAATACTTCAAACTCTGTTTAAATAATAAATTCGTTATTATAAGTCACATTCTAAACTGAATTAAATCAGTTAAATGATTCAATTCACACTTGTGAATTCAGCTAATTTCGACTATTTCGGAATTAAATATTTTATTCTATTATTAATTAAATATTCAATATTATTTAATTAAATGACCATTTCAATTTCTAAAACACTATTTAAATAATTAAATAAATTAATTATTATATCGATAAAATACGGGACGTTACAAGGTTTCTCCCTTAAGAGAAGTGATTCGATTCGAGAAAACTTGAAAGTTATCACCTAAATATATTAGTCCATTCCCAATATTGGAAAAGATTGGCACTTTAGCTTATAGAATACAGTTACCAGATTGGTTACCCGGAGTGCATGATGTGTTTCACGTTTCTCATCTCCAGAAGTATATGCATGATCCAGACTTAATTGTTGAGGAAGTTGCACAAGAGGATTTGGAAATCACTCCAAGTTTGCAGTACGAAGAGAGCCTCTAAAGATAATCGGCAAAGAGGTAAGGGAATTGAGAAACAAAAATGTGAACTTGGTCAAAGTAAAATGGAGTTAAGATCTGAGTGACTGTACATGGGAAACTAAGGTCAACATTAAAAAGGCTTATCCTAGGTGCAGAATGGATATCTCTGTGTAGTTCTTCTATGAGAGGCAAACTTATGTTTATTTTATCGCTTTTATTTTTAGCTTTAATTTTGTCTAATTTCAAGAACGAAATTCTTTCAAGTGGGGGAAACTTTAACGACCTAGAATTTTGGAGCCAATTTAAAAATTATGTTTTATTTAATTTTATGAGAATCGATTTTGAAAATTCGACGATTTGATGTTGATTCTAGCAATTTAGAAAGGAACATTGCTGAGACGATCTCGGATTTCAACTTAAACTAATTTTATCGGATCCATAGTATCGAAAAATGGTAGAGTTCCAAATTTCAAATTTTTTGGAGCTTGCATGTGCGCATGCGAGAATTGAACGCATGCTGGGATAATGCGTCGAAATTAAGCGAAAACTTGATCGAAAAATAAAATGGAGGGTCAAATGAACTCGGAATTCAACGAAACCTGTTCCAATGGATCTGAAATTAAGTTTAATGTTGAAATCCATAATTTCATGAAAAACGGTATTAATGTGTGATCGTGCGAGCAAATGACGTGCAACTGAACAAACACACATTGTGTTTGTCATTGGAAACTAAGCCTAAGGAGGCATTTTAAGGTGTCACGATATCAACGGACTTAGTTGTTTTCCTTCCTCCTTCTCACATGCTTGACACCTCAACAATCTAGGTGTAGGTAGTAGCAAATTATTTAAAAACCCTCCTTTCTTTTCATCCTTTCTCCATTTTCTTCTTAACACCTTCTCCTCCATTTTCTTGCTTTAATGGCTACTCCACCTTCCATAACCACCTAACGCCGGCACCCCCTCTCAACACCTCAACCAGCCTGCGCAAGCAGTCACCCCTCTCCTCCACCGTCATGGCCCCCATTCACCTCCTAAACCCTAAAACTTCCGTTTTGCCTCCTTTTGCACTTAAACCGCTAAAAATAACAACTTTCCACCCATGGACCCCTCTATACCCCATGTTTTGGGTCCCACCACATGCATCATACCTGGCCCACCTCCACCGTTCCCCACATACCCGTTGCGTTAGCCTGGACCCCACCTAACCCTACGGTTGGTTTAAATTCCAAGATCCGTGAGTGCGAGTGTTTCTTTCAGTTGTTTGAACCCCGTAATAGTCAGATACCGTCCCATGAGTCACTGACAAGTTCGTAGGCACCGTACATGAGCCATAGCTGCGTGTGCGAGTCCGTATTCCTCCCATACAAAGTTTGGCGGAGTGGAACCCGAGGTGAGGAGCCATAATTTACGTATAAAAGGGATATAATAAATTAACTATTAATTATTAGTTGTGCATGTTTAATAACAGTTAATGTTGATCATCTAAGTTTAATATTATGTTATATGATGTGAATTGTGGTAAAAATATGATTTTTATATCACGTATGTGAAATCCCCCGAGTACATGACATATGTATTGTAAACAATTTCTATTGTAAATTGATCGGACCACAAATAGTTTTAGGTTGGGAAATTTATTAATGATTGTGTATTGGTTGTGATAAACCCCCCTCCCCCTCCCCACACACACACACGGGTCTTGGGATGACAATACACCTGCGCGTCTCCCATGTGTGTAGATAAGCTACATGGATTATGATGTAAACCTCACACGGGTATTGGGATGATAATTTTACACATCTTCCAAGTGTGTAGATAAAGTCACATTGATTTTATAGAAAACACACGGGTTTTGGGATGACAATTAGCATACTAGTCTCCCAAGTGTATAGATAAGCAACATGGATTGTGATGTAAACCCCACACGGGTATTAGGATGATAATTTTACACATCTTCCAAGTGTGTAGATAAGTCACCATTGTTTGCGAATGTGATGAAAACCCTACACGGGTATTGGGACGATAATGAACTCTAATCCCAAGTGTGTAGTTTGTCAATCTGGATATTAACAAGACTGTATAAGTGTTATTTATTTAAGGTTTATATGGTGTAATGCACTTTGTGTGTGAATTGGATGTTGTATAATGGCTGACAGATGTTATAATATTCAATTTTTACAAATGAGTAATAAAAATGGTTATTGGTTCATTGGTTAAGTCTCCATCAAGAAAAATGGTTTTCAATGAATATTTTATTAATATAATAAAAAGTGAAAAATCAAATTTGATTTTGATGTTACGTTTTCGATGGATGCGAAGATAATAAAATATCGATGAATTTCCATAACTGTAGCAAATGATTTTGAATTAATTTTCATACTATTTTGGCTTGTTGTAGTTTTTCATTGAAATGAATAGTAACTTTCGAAAGTGAAGTTCAGTTAAGCTATTTAGAAAACGTTTTAAAAGAAGCTTCTCCTTGAAAGTGTCTTGTTTATTTTTATTATGAATAATAGGAAAGTTTGGATCGAAAATATTGAAGTTCAAAAAATAATATTATTTTAATCAATATAATATTATTATAATATAAGTATATCGAAAATATATGATTTTGAAGTGGGAAAATTAATATACGAGTTTGGAAAATTATTATACATATTTTAAGTAATATATTAAATGATTTTGAAGTGATCCGACGTATTATATATACATACATGTATATATATACACACCCACATATGCGTCGAATATGGATTAAAATAGAATGTGTCGCATAGTGGTAGTTCGCGATTTTGATTTTTAAGTTTAAATTTGTATACCGGGAGATCTGACTAACGGATTTTTCCCGATATTAGAACCGTTGGGTTCGTATTGACAAGTTCTTTCCAATGATAATAAGATTTTTGAAATATAACAGTTAGATTTTCAGAAACATTCAATTCAAATTCAAATAAAACAACATCATGACCCGTATTGACCTGTAATTGAAAATTATGGGTATGGACTATTTTTGTATAAATAAAAATAGTACAAAATCATTATAAATTTTTATAAATGATTTGGAATGGATTTAAACCAATTTTACTTTGTTTTAAATGATAAAAGTGGTTAAGTGCAGTTTGGCAGTTTTGTGTTAAAGCTTATATAACTGATTTTGAGAAAGAGTTTGGAAATAAGAATTTTAATTCATAAATTGAATTGAATTCTTAAGTAATTATGAATGAATTTTTGAAAGCCAAATGACTTAACCAGATTTGAGTGTAAGATTTTAAATCTTATGAAATTAAACCAATTAAAGGAGACCTGATTGGTGAGTAAACAATCCAAATAAGGATTTGATTTGGTTTATTTTGGCGTGAATTATTCGAAAAGTCCAGACTTAACCCATTTTGAAAAATTGTACGATGATTAAAAGTTGAAGATATTGAAGACGGTGCAAGACTCGGAATCTTCACAACGAATAGATTATTGCTAATGCCCTGGATTTGGGTAGCTCCCTTGAAGGGGTTGTAGTGGCAGTGGTCTGGATGTACTTATTGATTGACCAGATGTGCAAGTGTCTCTCTCATGTATTGGACATATGGGACGAGGGAAAATGTGCCTTCCGTTTCGTTCAGACCCACTATGGATGTATGTCTGACATGGTAGTATGTGCTGTATAAATTGATCTCTACTAATGTATATCAGTTTGGGGGCAGAGAATCTATTCTCTTGGCTTAACACCCTTCTCTGTGACGTATGAACTTAGAGGTTATATTTTGGTAGACATCAATTGCATGGTCTGGGATGATTGTGTACCATGCAAAGTGTCGCATGCAGATATATCACAACTTTTGTTGAAAAGCAGAGTTTTGTGGTGCGTTAATTCGTGAGCTTCACTGCCCGGTATGAATCAAAAATGGGATGACGGACAACAGAGTAAGGACGTATGTTTCTTCTAGCTAGAAGTGATGCCATGGTATAGAGCCCAAGCATTCTACTTATGTGATGTTGGAATCAAGGACCTTCAGATATGGCCGCACAAGGCCATGGTGGTCGACGTACTGATCAGATTGTAGGTCCGATAAGACCATGGAACGTTATGTTGAGGAGCAAACCCAACTCACCAGGAATTGGTGAGTCAGCTTTGCTGATCTAGGATTCAAGTTCGCGTGAGTCGTAGGACTTGTGCTAGAGTGTCCTGAATTGGATAAGGAAGATCCTTTGCCTTGGTTCATGATGGAATCCAATTTCCAATACAAGACTTTACGAGTTTAGTTGTAAACCTGTATGGCGACATAATAGGATGGGGTATTTTGCCGTCTAAGATTGATACATTTATTTTTGAAATTGCGTCCAGCACTTAGATACTAATAATAATATTAAACGATTTTCTCGTATCAAGCATTTTTGGCCATTATAAGGTAAAACTCTATCCTCTAGTTTGCATTAGCATTGTCTGACGGGCCCTGAGTCTTATAATGGCTTCATTTTTTTCCAAAAAGCATTGCCTGATTTTATGCACTGGCATTCATGTGGAGTAAACACGTTCCATGTTATACGGCATGATCCCATGATTTTCCTTATTTTTAAATAAGTTAAGTTAACTGCGGGGTTTCTCATACCAGTCCCATTACTGAATCATAATTTGTTTTTCCCTTGCAAACTCGGGTGCCCATAATTTTTACACGGGTAACCAAATGAACAAGTTGTTAGTTTTTCTCTTTTGGGTATGTGCTGGAGCTGTAGATGCTGTCATAGACTTGAAGCTGATGTTGGGCATTTATGTTTCTTTTGAACTTTTTCAAAACTCTATTACGTTAATTATGTTTGATTTATCTGCTTATCTACAAGTTGAAACTTTATTTTTATAATTATGATCTTGTATTAATGTAACTCTGATGTTATTTCCACTAATGTAAAATGATGTAAATTATTCTATGATGTAATATATTATGCCTTTTTCTGTGTTCTGCTGTTGTGTTTAATGTTTTATATTCCAATGACTATCCTTTCTGTCGGGGATCAGGGGTTTGGGTTGTAACACCCCGTATTTTAACAACACTAAAAGACGATAAATTAAAGAATAATTAATTTAATATTTAGAATTAAGTGAAACAAATTACGCCATTTGCGTTCATCTTGGAATTCTGGTCAAAATAGACACCTGGTTTGCGTAAAACGGACACCGTTTGAAGAAGTTACTAAGGTTTGAAGTTTGTATATGCATAAGGAGAATATATATGAATAAAATATGTCCATAAAATTCAAAAACAATTCAAAATTGCAGAATTTGGGGAAGCGGGAAAATTACCGCCTTGGGGTGTCGACCCCATAAAGAGGGTGTCGAGTACCCCTGAGTCGACAATGGGGAGGGGGTTGACCTGCTTACAACAAATCTAGGTAGATTATTCTAGCTGAATGTGGACTCCTTTCTTAACCTGATTCATTGGCTTTAGGCTATAAATAAGACCCCATTTCCCTTGTTTCTCCACACTGAAAATAATGGAGGACTAGATGCTATCTCTACCAAGATTGAATCAAACCTTTTCTTCTTCAGCAATCAACTAGAGTTTAGATCTGTGATTCAACATCAGCGATTCTTTCTTCTATTTTTCTAGATCCAAACACTGTTAGACTATGTTAATTTTAGATCTAAATAATTAAAAAGTAAATATTGACGTGACTATAATTTGGATCTATGCCTATGACTATGTGAATCATATCAGATCTATTATAACCTATTCATCTAAGTTGTTTCTGACATGACTATGAAACTAGATCTGAAACTATGCCTATTTATCATGTCAGATCTGCCATTGTTGTAGATCTAATTCACTATTTAGATCACCTCATGCCTATTCCTATTATGTTTGTGGCTAAATTAGATTTGTTACTAGTTGGAATATTCATTGTTTAGATCTCATCATGCCTATTTATGATGTACCTATTATGTTAAAATCAGTTCTATTGTCACATGTTCATTAGATCCGTCCCTTTATGCCTATCTTGTCATTATGCCATTATATGTTTATGTCTATCTCTACCATTATATGTCCAACTTGTTAGTATGATTATTTCTGTCATCCCTTGTTAGTATGATTATTTCTGTCTTCTTCCCTCTATCTTTTCCTTTTTTTATATATAGCCGGGCTACCTTCAAGCCTAGGCATGTCGCTGAAATATGCGAACGCATTAAATTGGGAACGAGGGGAAAACGATAAAATTGGGGCATAACTTTTAATTGGAAGTTTAGGCGTAACGTGAATGAAATATATGAACATGAATTTGGGGAGATAAATCAACTTGTGATTAAAAACCTTAATTTGGGATATATGGTTCATTATGAACATAACTTGGGTAAAGGGCATGAAAACCTATAACCACATAGGAACAATTGGGTAATAATGGAAAAGCCTAGGGTTACAGTTGTTAGAAACTGTAACTATGCTTAGGCACGGTTAGATTACACTTGTGGTGGAAGTCTGCCCGGAACCGACCGGCATATCCAGCGAAGACAAGTGGTGAATCTAATGTGAGGGGTCTAAGTGCATGAACACGAGATGTGCTAAGACACAAGGTTAAGTCCGACTTATGGAAGAAGTCTGCCGGGAACCAACCGACATATCCAGCATCCACAAGTGGTAGGCTTAATGTGGGAGCTCTAGCATATTATAACCTTAAATGAATATGGTAATGAATTGGAGCACTTAACCTAGTTGAATCCATAGGGATTGTATGAACTTATAACTTAAGTAGGGGTCAAGTAAACTTGTTTGAAACAGTGGGTGGGTTAAGTAAATCTTGGGTGGGTGGGTAATCTATACTATACTATTAAATCTTAGTATGGCTTCATGAGCTCTGAGACATTCTCCCGTACCATCCAATCTAATGTTGGCACATGTACTTAGAATGTGAGTCGTCTGTCTTCTACCTTTTAAGAAAAAGCGACTTTTTATGTTCGTCGTTTTTCTTCTTCTTTCTCATCCCTAATTTTAATTTCCTTTTACGCCGGTTTACTTCCCTCCCCCAACTTACTAAATGTTTACTAAAATTAAATATAGATCGATAGTTCCTAATCCCTAATTGTTTATCTTTCATATTTTCACTACTCAAAGAAGCGTCTGGTCTTTAAAATCTGAGGTTCCAAGTGAAATTTATAGATCCTATAACACCCCTAAGTCCCACATCGTGGAAGCCTGTGTGAAGTGGGTACTTATATAGTAGAGCCCATCTCTTACTAACGCCGAGGCCTTTTGAGGAACCAAACCCCACACCTACACAGTGGCTAAGTTGGGGACAATATCTTGCGTGAACGGAGGTGCGGGTTGTTACAGATCCAAAGGCAAAGTAATTTCTGCAAACCTTGATTCTTCCACTGCTCTGCTGCGGCCGCTCGATTTATTGATTTAGGCTGCACTGGTGAAGACATAGAGGCTGTTCATAGATGAAGGGACGATTGACGGCTTATTTTTCTACATGAAAGATTGTGAATCTTTTACTTCCATAGTCAGAGAGCTCAAACAGGATGTAAGAATTGTAAGTTGTGCTTTTCACGGGTTCTAGATTTGGTTTATTACTTAGTTCATATCGTTGAAATTTGTCCATTTGCGATTCCATGTTTTCCATGACGTCCAAATTATAAATTTTGTTTATTTATTGTTAGATCCACAATCACGGAAGATTCGCAATTTAAACTGCAATTGAAATCTATATGTTTATTTCCTGTATGTGACATCCTTGATTGTTTACCTTTTTCTGCAAAACTGTAGCACCACTCAATTTTTTCATTTGCTGACTGTAGTTATGATTGGGCTTTGCAAATTATGGCCTTTTAATTTATGTTATATATCAAGTCTAGCATTTTTAGACAGATATTTGTATATATAGAATGGAATGTTTAACTTTACATGATATATATTTAAATGCTAAAGTTATGAATGCATACACTGCAACTAGATGAATGTTTTTTAGCAGTTGTTACCTTAAGACCTAATTTATTGTGTATATATAATTTCACTAATTGGAATGATTCAGCCGGGCATAAATCATAAAATGAGATATATTCCTTTACTATGTAGCAATTTTGGTCATCAGCATTGACCAGCTGGTAGCATTGAAAAACCCAATGTAATAAAAAACGCAAGATCAAAATTTAAGACTTTAGGAATACGAGTCTGAAAATATAAAGCCTTTTTGTAAGTAGTTATCAAGCTAGAAATTTATTATTTACAAATATTAATAGTTTTTTATATCTTAAATCTTTAGATCTTACATGAATGGTTAAAACTTATGTTGCTTTATGAGCTCCGAGGCATCTTCCAGTTTCATCCACTCAGGTATTGACACATGCATTTGGAATATGAGTCATCCTTTTTTCTAACAAAAAATGATTGTTTCTACGTTATATGTAGTTCCAACTTCCTAACCCTTAAATGTGTTACTATTCGTATATTCGGTCCTCAAAGAAGTGCCCGGACCTTAAAATCTAAGGTTCCAAGCGAAAAGCATAGATCCAAAAGCAAAGTAATTATGGAAACCCTTCTTTCGCCAGTCCACTACTGCTGCTCAATATGTTAATTGAAGGCATTTTACACTGAAACGACGAAGACATGAACGTATGGAACTTGTGTACAAACGAAGACCATTAGCAAATCGATTTTATACAAGAGAGATCTGAATCTCTTATTTCGGGAATCGTAGAGCTCGAAAAGGATGTAAGAATTCAAAGTTATGCTTTTTGCGGGTTCTATAAGAATTTAAATTTATGCTTTTTGCGGGTTCTTAATTTGGTTTAGCACTAAGTTGATGTCATTTAAATTTTCCATTTGTTATTCTATGTTTTCTATTGTATCAAAATTAAAAATTTTGTTTATATGTTGTTAGATGTAGGCAATCGAGCAAGAGTTGAAATTTAAATTGCAACTGAAATTTAAATGTTTATATCCTAAATGTGACATCCTTGTTTGTTTGCTTTTTCCTGCAAAACTGTAGGACTTTGCAAACTATGGCCTTTTAATTTATATTATGCATGAAGTCTGGTATTTTTGGATAGCTAATTTGTGTGTATAAAACGAAACGTTTAACTTCACATGCTGTATGTTTAAATGTTAGAGTCACTAATGCACACACTAAAACTAGATGAATGTTTTTTGGTAGTTATTACCTTAATACTGGATATACTATATATTGATAACTTCAGTAGTTGGAATGGTTTTGCTGTGCATAAATCATAAAATAAGATATATTCCTTTATTATGTAGAACATTTATCCATTTGCATTGGTTAATGATAGCACTGTAAAACCACTGTAATAAAAATGCAAGATCAAATTTTAAGACTTCAGGAATAGGATACTAGAAGTATAAAGCCTTTTTCTACTTAGTTATAAAGCTGTTAATTTATCATTTAGAAGTATTATATTCCTTTCAATCTTCAAATCTTTTATGAATGATTGAAAGTTATAATCCAGATCTTTCGCGTTGTTGTATTTAGTGTGTTGGAGTTAATTTGGCAATAGAAATATTGTTTTCAAAGCTAAGAACAATTAAAAATAGGTAGAATAGGTGGCATAATAATATCCATGTGGGTGAAGGGAAAAGCATGCTTAAACAATCAGTCATGATGTTATTATCTTACCAAAACGTTTTTAGATATATTTACTACAACAAAAATTGGTCAAATATTTTACTCTTTATTTCAGTCAGTGTTTACTTCTTACATTTGAAATGATCCGAATTTAAAAAGTGGATGCCAATTTCTATTACATACACACAAGTTTATCATACAAATTACCTTTTCTATGATAGGGATTGAACAACTGGTCAATTTCAAAGAGGAAATGGTCAAAATTTTGCACTTAGTCAGCTAGCACATTTTTTCTCATTGACACTACAAGCATAATTACCTGCTTGAAGTTTCCTTACATGTATATATACAAATATGCATATATTCAGCTACTATGATGGTGGAAGAGAATATAATAAAATATATATTAATTAGATTACATGATTTCACAAAATGACGTCATGTACTTAATTAGGATTATCGTTTAAGTTAACCTCTGTTCTTATATAATTTTACAACATTACATGTTTGTTTCTTGAATGTGACATCCTTGACTATATGCCGTTTTCTACAGACTGTACCACCACTCATTTTTTTCCCTGACTGTTATAATTGGACTTTGCAAATTATTGCCTTTTAATTTACATAATGTACAAAGTGTGCAATTTTTGGATGGCTATTTGTACATATCTAATGAAACGTTCAACTTGACGAGATATATATTTATTTTTCAAAATCATAGATGCATACTTTAAAACTAAATGAATTTGTTTGGTAGTTGTTACCTTAATACGTAATATTTTGTAAATTGATACTTTCGGTCAATGGAATGGTTTATCAGGGCATAAATCATAAGATGAGGTATTTCCTTTATTCTATACACATCAGGGCATTTACATTCAAGACTTTAACGGTAGGTTACTAGGAATAGAAAAGGCTTTTAAAATTAGTTGTGGAGCTGCAATTTGACTATTTAGAAATAATAATATTTTATTTTATGTCTTTAATTCTTTGGATCTTTCTTGAGTGGTCAAAATTACATTTGGAATTATTAATAATCATTAAAGCTTACTCAAGCTGATCATTCATAGTTATAACTTATAAAGTACTGAAAGGTGGTAATCATAGTAAACCATATTACAATTTGCTTCATGGTTCAATATATGTCTCATAAACTAAATATTACATTTATTAATCATATTCACATCAAAGTCAACGAAAGAAATA
Source organism: Allium sativum (assembly GCA_030737875.1). Lineage (NCBI taxonomy): Eukaryota > Viridiplantae > Streptophyta > Magnoliopsida > Asparagales > Amaryllidaceae > Allium > Allium sativum. The sequence goes on along the minus strand of CM060913.1, from coordinate 536,953,113 downwards.
GGAACTACAAAACTGCATGGTTATTTGTTCATATACTCTTATTATGTGGTCAAAAAGTAGTCGGGGGTGATCATCATCAATTTTCATGTAATTGCATTATTTGCTAATTTAATTATGCATATAGTAAATATAAAGTTTTACTCCTTTTGAGTTGCCTTATTTTGAAAATATCATCAGCGCAAATTTTATGTGTGCTTATGTTGACGCTTTTTTTTTATTTGTGCTTCTACTCAGATCTCCCTTTAATTTGGTTGGAGAAATTCTTGCATAGACAGAAATGGTAGTACACTTTTATACAATATGGATTTCAGTTTTTCTGTTCATAATTCGAATGCAGATGCTACTTGCTGTCATTTGTAAGTATTTGCAATCAGGAGGAGAATACTCCCAAATATTTGCTTATAACTATGAGAGCCAAATATTTACTTATAACTAAAGGAGCAGGCAACCTTCAAAAGCATAGGCCAGTTTGGATTTTTTTTTTCTCTATCCAGTAATTTTATTCTATCTTTTGATCCTTTGGTACAATAAAATGTATCATTGGATATATATTATTAATCTGTTAATTAGCTGTGAAGTATTAGAATTGCATACATCCGGCTCACAACAAATTTTTATCAACAAGTGTTTTCACTTTGTTTGCTGACATGTTTTGTATTATATTAGGACAACACTTTTTTGTTTTACGTATTCCAGTCTATGGAACTAATTCATAAATTATTAGCAATGGATAATTTACACTGGTAACTTTCACTAAAATTTCCTTTTGATATCAAAAACTCTAAATGAAAAGAAGTAATTTTTTCCAGTATGTATCACCTTTGAGGATCTTTATTTTCATACATGTTTGAAACCCCAATCTCTACAAAATGAAGCAACTAAATCAGCTGCTTTCTCCAAGGTTTATATAATTCAATTGCTTATTTTCACAATTCAATTGTTTATTTTTGCAAATTCTATATTCATGTTGAAATCATATTCCTCTTTTACACTAGTCTGGTATTTTCCAATGTATATACGAACTTATTTCAACAAAAATTTATAGAAAATTTAATATTTTATCAACATGTCCTCTATTAGACGTAATGTTTATATTATTATTTTTTAAATTTGTTAAGTTAGCTATATGCTTTTGGAATCTTTGGCGATAACATATTGTAATGTATTAATCAAGTTAGGAGCTCCATTTTAATTCATACTTCCTATAAATTTACAACATATGCCTTTTTAGTTCTTTCTCCACTATATATTTAGTCACACGTGAGATTGTTTTTTATTACAAAATCTGTGTGCAATACTCTTTGGTGGGGAATGCATATTCATTCATGGTGAATTACTAGATTCTCATTGGACCACAATTCATAATTAAATGGCACCACCATTTGTTATGTATGTCTATCTTGAAGATATTACCAAATAAAAGTCGAGTAGTTACAACTACGATTATATCATATGCCTTTGGAGCTAACCGAACATTCAGAAATGAAAATGACCAAATGAACATGTAAAAATGAAAATGACCAAATGAACATGTAAAAATGCAAAGTCCCCAAACTAAAGTTTGTGTTGTTTACAACCAGGTTGTTTTCGTAATGCATCTTTTAGTGAAGCAACAAGACAATTCAACTCCTATGCAAGCATTTTCCCTGTGTTTGTTTGTTAATTTAGCTTATTTTAAAAAAAGGGATATAAATTTAGGGTTATCAAACAATTAACATTCATCCTTTCTCCACATTTCTAGGTGTTAAAAGCTTCATCAGTCAACGTACCATTGATGTTAACTTTCAGCTGAAGTGCTCAAGAGTCAAGACATGGAAGGAATGCATATTTAATGACAATTATGCCTTTAACGGTTGTAAACAAGTATACAACTGTCATGAACTTTTCTACTGCACTATTTTTCCTTCGTTTGAACCACATTATGTGGAACAATATAACTACTTATATTTACACAAAGTTCTACTAAATTAGTGTTCAAAACGCTGTACATGTGTGCAAATGTGTATAAAAATGGGTTGATCATTTCTGTTGGTATATATTATGTTTCTCTCAAATTTATGTACACTGCTTAATTCTTTTTTAAAATAACATATGAATCCAAGGGGACTCAACTCAGTTTTTGTCTAATGAAAATTTATCTGGAAAGACTCTAATTTATATAGTATTGCTTAGTTAATTTGTAATATTGTAACATGTTCAACTTCTTTGAAGTTGATAGAAAAATGATGAGAAAATAATTCAATTTTTATTTGGGTACAAACGAATGATTTTTTTTAGTCAAAAAGGTTTTCAATGTGAGTCTCCCGTATTATTGGAGTCCATATAAAATGGGACAAGTTTGCAAAAGTGAATATTCATGTGCTGATTATGACCACGGCATGTATTTATTATGGTGATCTGTGATATGTTTCTCTTAATCAGCTGCTTTTTTAAAATTTTATTTTTCCTTCATGCAGCATGGTTTAACTGCTGATTGCATGGTTTAACTGCAGTAAGTGATTGAGCCGATCTAGTGCCTATTATGTGTGTATATGCATCCACGAGCAATCACTACAACCACTTGCATCCATCAAACATAACATGTCTCAAACACATGTTTACATTCATTAGTTTTCTATCTAAGGACTCGATCGATAGGAGATATTTAAACGATAGATACAAGTATTAGTTCAAAGCTTGGAAAAAGAAGTTAAGGAGATATTCTCGAAAAGGGAAGGATATGAAGCGTCAATCTTGTCTTCAGCCTCCCAAGTAGCATTCTCGCGGCCCTTTCCCCATTGCACTCTTACTAGCTTCACTTCTTTGTTTTATAATTTCTTAACCTCTGATCCAAGTATGCAAGTCGGAACTCGTCTTATCACTGCTTCCTTCTCTACTTTCATTTCCTCTCGCAAGTTTGGCTCCACTACCTCGAACTCTATACATTTTGTTGCCGCTTGGATGAATAGTCATCTTAGAACGATGGGCTTCCTCAAGGACTTTCTTCAATAGGTTTCCTTATCCCGATATGGTTCACCTATCAAACCTCTTCTCAAGTAGTTCCCCAACTTTCTTATCAAGTTCCCTCTTTTCTTTTAGGAGTCACATGTCACAAATCATCGATAGATATATCAAGAGGTTCTAGGAGATTAAGCATGACAGACCCTTTTAGGGTCATAAGAAATCTTGAGAGTCTTTCTATGGCAAGTGAGAAGTTTAACGACCCTCCTCTCATAATCTAGAATGGCTCCATATATGGTTAACCCATCCATCGTAGAATTAAACTGTATCTTATGAAATCAAGAACATATGCATCACAATCAAACTCGACACCTAACACAGAGATTCTCAAACCCCGACAAATCATCGATAAATGAGCCGTACCTCTACTGGGGTTTGAGGCAATAATGGGATCCAAAACCATACTAGTATCTAGGTGCAGAGACTCAACTAAAGATCAGTCATAAAAGAATGCGAAGCGCCTGGCGAAGAATCCTAATTGGATAATCAGAAATAGAAATCAATCTTTCGATGGAAACTTTCCTACCCATATCCTTTCCACCAGCTATGAGAACATTAGCTTGCCCCCCTAGAAGTTTCTGCCCTCTGGCCTTGTCTTCGTCTCTTCGGGCACTCCTTAATGAGGTGTCATGCCTTACCAAAGTGGTAACAAACGCCCTTTCTCTTTCTGCAATCCTTTTCCAAATGACCCACCGTTCCGAAATTATGGTATTTCCTCTTTTCTTCTTTGGGTTGTGCTCCTTAGCCCTAACTCCCTTATTCTCCTTTTTACCATCCTTGTGCAACATGCTAACAAATCTCTTGAAAGTTGCCTCCATCGCATGGAAATCCTTATGAGGCTTGAGAGAAAATAAGCTGCAGGTGAAACCACTGCGGCTAAAGATGGAGGTTGGGCACTTCTTTGCCCTTCGACATGTACCATATTTTTAACATGCCTACGAAACCATGCCGAAATAGGGATAACCTTTCGAGAGGAAACAGTTCCTCGATCAAAAAGGAAAAGAAATCAAGTGGAGAAACGAGAAGATATTTATGGCTATGCTTTTCAAAAACAGACTTTTTATTTTAAAATACTTTGTTTTTTAGACCATTTTGAAAACCATTTTCAAAATACTTTATCCGATCTTATAACCATATGCTCTGATACCAAATGTGACACCCCACGTCCGTTATTGTCACTCACTAAGGGAATGCATTAAGTTTGGTGAAGCGTTATAAGTAAATAAAAACATAATAGCACAAGACAGACATGTAAAATAGCAGCAGAATTAAAAACTTTATTTAAATCAAAACATCATGGTCCCAAGTACTGAGTTTACATCATAAGTAACTAATTACATTAATAATCCGTCTTGCCAAAAATATCAGACTACAAAAGCATAAACCATATTTCCCTTGCAAAGCCATAAGAGAGTTGACAAGAAGTCAAAGTGATACATCTATATCCAAAATCCAAGCTAAGCTGAAAGAATCCAAATTAATTCTAAGCACTTCCACCCTGAGAACCTGGGGGGCGGGAAGGGAACGAAAGAGAGAGAAGAGGAAACAAAAAGTGTCAGACATAAAGTCTGGAGAGTCCAGTTACTTTTAAATATAAATAAATAAAAGTATCATGGTAGGTATATAAAAATGGAACAACAAGATAATAGTAACAATAACAAGTGTGAACTGAGCAAGATAAGATGAACATGATATATTGCGCTTCTTAAATACATTTCTCTGCACCGCGTAGATACTAGTATATCAGAAGTAGAATGATCACTACTAATATCATTCCATTAAATTTTTTTGATTATTAGGTTACTTGGGTTAATAGCACCTAAGACTTATACACGCACCGTGCCCATTTACCTTCCCATGGATGCACCTAATACAATATATGTAGCTATCTCTCAGTATTGATATACACCCCATGGTACCCCACTCGCACGGTCTCTACTGTAATGAACGCAGTCCCTCATCCTATGCCAGAGTGACATACGGATCTTTATATAAAATGTTACGTTCCGCATATATCTGTCATTACTATGCTACGCAAGCGTACGGACTACCACCATCGATCGAATCAGATTCCCTATCGGAATAATGCCCTCTAGTCTACGATGCAACACCCAGAGCAGATATGCATGTATCTAGATTGTCCCACGTATGTACTGTAATTGTAGCTCGATGGCTCAATTGCACGTCCTTTAATGTGCACCGAGTTCCGCGGCAGGGCGATACAAGAAACACGGAACTTGGTCGGGAGATTTTCCATATCTGTACAGGCCGCCTTTAAGTGCCTTCAAATACAGATATTCCTCGGGTCTGTTTTCCATGGTGGCTATGGCCCCACCTCAGCCCCTCCCTCAACTAGTAACGACTACAAGAGCTAAGTGACCGCCCCTAATACAACTAATCTAAACATCCATGTGGCATCTACCCTCAACCCCGTACCTCGATAGTGAGAGGTGAAATGATATCTTGGTTTAGCTCTAGTCTTTTCGCATCCCGCTGGCTATCGATGATGGATATCCGACGGTCTACTATCCTTGTTGGTCTTGACCCTCTCTACCTCCTTGTAAGGCAACCGTCGAATCACCCTGGTGTCACCTCGTCACAGCATTCTGACTGCATAGCTACATCTGCAGTCAAGTCCCACCCACCTAGTAGTTACGCACAGACCCAACCTCTGCAAGTACAGCCTAAGACATCTATCACCACACAGAGGACTACTAGGAGCACCTTACGTAATTCAGGAAGCCGCGTGCTTCCCATTCCCATTCCCATTCCTTTGGAGCAGTCATAATAATCAGATGAATGTGCGCTCCCTTCGTGTCTTATAACACCTCGATGATCTACCCCGTTGGGTTATTCACCCACAAACGTACGTATTGGTCCAAGCGTCTTTCTTTAATATGTTGTTTGACCCTATGCCTAAACATTCTTTTATGCGCTTGCCTTACCTCACTGGGTTTCCATTTAGCTTGGTTATTCCCATTCATATTGAATTCTTATTCAAATTATCAAGTTTCTCTTGCTTATTAATTTCAGTCATACAACTTAATCCATTTAAGTTTATTAATAAGCCCACAACATGTTATTCCCTAGATTGTGGTCCATGGTATGTAATCCACAATCTATTTTATATTCTTGCTTGGTTACATCATTACAATAACATGTTCTCATTAATACGTTATTAAGTATATCTCAATTCACATGTTTCCTAATTAACATGTCACTTACCATTTATGATTAAATATAACTTATTTATTTTACAAGTTTTTCTCATTCTTTCTCATTTAATCATAAATTCAATTTACACCGTCACTACAACTTATTGTTGTGTACTTAGCAGGTTATTACGCATATCTAATTCTATCATTTCTACTAGTTATGCTTACCTTTCAAGGTGTCTTTCAATTACATAACTTTGTTATATTTTCCACCGATTATGTATACTCCTAGGTGTCTTTAATTACATAACCTTATTGGGTTAAGTTCGTGGGCCTATATATAAATATTACCCACCCCGTCTATTTTACTTAACCCACCCACTACCCATCCAATTTTACCTAACCCTGACTTAAGTTCATAATCATACAATCCTTATGGATTAAATTAGGTTAAGTAGTCCAATTCATTACCATGTCCAATTATGGTTATAATGGGCTAGACCTCCCACATTAGGCCTACTACGTGTGGATGCTGGATATGTCGGTCGGGTCTAGGCAGTCTTTGTAACAACCCGTATTTTCTATGAACATAAAGTTACAAAACAAAGTATACTTAATTTTTAAGAGAAGAATTAGGGAAAACAGGTTATGCCATTGTGTTCGTCTTGGAATTCTTCTTGAGATAGAATCCGTGTTTGCGTAAATCGGACTCCGTATGAAGAAGTTATGACACTTAGAAGTTTCAGAAATTTAAAATAAAAACCAGCCCAAATTCAAATCCAAAGTTTCAGAATTCAAATCAAACACCCGGGCTAGGCGGGAAAATTCCCGCCCAGGACCCAGGTCGACTAGGGGGTCGGCCTGGGTAGAACAGGTCGACCATGGGGTCGGCCTGGGGGTCGACCTCCCCCCTTTTCCAGATCCGAGGGCAGATTCAATTTTCCTTATTTAGACGCCCGTTCTGACCAGATTCGTTGCTCCTAAGCTATTTAAACACCCCTAAACCTCACTTTCTCTCCACACAACTTCATTTCACCTATACTCTGCCCTAATTCATATTAAAATAAATCAATGGCGTCGTTACTCTACTGAAATCTAAGCTAGAACAAGTGCTTCTTCTTCTTCCAATCTGAATAGGATTAAAAGATAACAAATCAACGCCTACATCAATATAAAGCTAAATCAACTCCAGAAAACCAGATCCCAGAATTGTCCTTCTCTTTCTTAAACCATAAATTGTGAGTACAGTTATTTTCAGATATGAAATTTAATTATGATCTTGACATGGTTATAAATCTGAACTGGAGATTATGCATCAGATCTGTTTTTCTGTGTAGATCTATCTTTTTCCTGTTTATCAGATCTGTTTTTCTGTGTAGATCTATCTTATTGATGCTATTGTAACTATTCTGTATCTCTTCCTTCCTTCTGTTATATAGCCAGGCTATCACGAGCCTGAGCCAAATATCTTAAGAGATTGACGCACGAACGCTAAATTTGGGGAAAATAACGAATGATGCATAATTGTACATGACTGATTTGTGACTGATTTAAGAAAAGGGCATATATTGTAATTTAAAGATCTAGATCTAGGCATACTATATATGATGGTTTATGATTTGGAAGAAGGAGAATTATTGTGTGACAACATATGACTTGTAATTTGGGAACATAATACATGATCTGATTTTGTGGGAATAATATATGTTGTAATTTAAGATCTAGATTTGGGGGCATATTTTGTATGACGAACTATGACTTGAAAGAAAAAGGATATATGATTTAGGCGTAAAAGGTCTATATTAAAAATAGGATAACTATTAATTGTGAATACGCCTAAATGGGGATTTTGGATATTTGACATACGCTAAAACCAAAGGCTATAATTTGACATAATTCATATTGTATATCATGATTTGGGGTTTTTGGAGAATATTCTGTACTATGAAAATTTAACAAGAAATTTGGGGCATATGTTACATTGTGAATTATGACTATAATTTAGGCATGTAAAATTAGGCTTAATTTTATAATTAAGCGAGGTATGTCAGTGGAATTTTAAGGGGTGATTAAATCTGTTAAATTGCCTAATCTGCTAAATCTGTTGAAACTGAATACGGTAATTTGGGTATGAAAATATGTAGGCTCGATCTAAAATTGAGCAAAACATGTTAATAGAACTTTGGATAATCTGCTGTAACTTGTAAAGAAGTTAATTTGTTGAATTGGCATAATTAATCTGATATTGGCATAATATGTGAATGAATACTTTAGCTAAAATAAGAATGCTGAGACACGAGGTTAGACTCTGTTCGCGGTAGAAGCCTGCCCGGACCAAACCGGCTTAACCAGCAACCGCAAACTGTCAGTCTAATGTGAGAGGTCATAGGAATAAAGATGCTTAGACACAATGCTAGGTCTGGCTTGTGGCAGAAGTCTGCCCGGAACCGCCCGACACATCCAGTGGCCACAAGCTACCGACCTAATGTGAGAGGTCTGTGCATTAATATTTAATTAATGCAAATCTAAGATAAATGTGATACCTAAAACATGTTGGGTGGATAGGATTAAAACAATTGGACTGATGAATCTAATAAACCCATTTGAAAGTCTGTGGGCCCAATACAAGGTTAGGTGAAACAATCTGTAAGTCTGTTAATTTGTAATCTGATCCGTTAAGTCTGAAAACTTGTTAATCTGTATATCTGATCTGTTAGTCTGAAAACGTGTTAACTTATATGTCTGATATGAGGACTAGTTAATCTGAACATTGCACATCTGAAATATGTAAGTAAGTTATTCTGAAATCTGTAAGTAAGTTAATCTGAAATCTGTTAGTCTGGGGACACAAGGTTAGGAGGGGCAATTACTTGTGTCATCTGTTGTTTGGGACCCATATTAGTCAGTAACCCTTTCTGGTATCAACGCTCTGACCCAACACTAGACAGGGGTCCTGGGCACACATAAACTAATTGTAAGAGGTTCATTCTGATAATGGCGAGGGGTGTTGATGGTGCATTCCAACTAGGTCATGTGCGTGCATGGATCCGGTCTACTATGAGGATGTAAGACGCCGTGACATCTATAACTAGGTCTGTGTCTATAAGTTGCCACTTTAGGGTGTGACACACCCTTCTATGGGGCCGACACAAGGTATTTATGTATTAGGGAGCCAATCGCTTGGTATAGAATTTAGGGTACACTTAGTTCTGTTTGTTTCTTTTGGTGTACCATCTATTTCTGTTGGGGTAGTAACACCTGTCTTTTTCTGTGTGGTACCGTCTGTTTGGGTGGTAAAGGCCCATTACTAGTGTACACCTAATTCTAGTATTCTGTTTCCATAGGAATTATTCTGTTTCCGTCTCTGATTCCGTTCCTGCTTCTGTTTCTGTATGTCTGTCTCTGTTGGGGTGGTAAAGGCCCATCAGCTGGGGTGGTAAAGGCCCATTATTAGCATTCTGTTTCTGTACCGTCTATCTCTGTTCGGGTGGTAAAGGCCCATTACTAACATCGTGTTTCTAATGAGATCATTCTGTTTTCTGTTTAGACATTAGGTCAACACCTAATTTCTGTTATACTAGTATTAGTGCATAGAAGTGAAAAACCAAGTAAGAAGCTTAGTTTAGCCTATATCATTCTGTCTCTTCTATTAAACTGCTACTCCTGTTATGGTTATCTCTCATCCAGTTTTATTTGCATGTCATGATACTGTTATTAGCCTATATGCTGAAAGTCACTGGACTCACCAGACGTATGTCTGACCTAGTTTGTTTTGCCTCTTTTCTTCCGTTCCCCCCTCCCCCACCCGTAGGTTCTCAGGGTGGAAACATAGGAGCTTGATTCAGATTCTCTCTGCTTGAAGTGTTTGAAGTATTGCTTGGCTTTGTCTCTATCTTTCCGTGGCAGTTTATGTTGGGGATTTTGGCTTTAAAAAATATGCATTCTGAAGGCTTTTGTACAAGACCGATATTTATGTACTTGAATTCCGATATTGTGGTTTTGAAAGATGTAACCAAACTTATTTCTTTTTCTGCTGTAATAAAGTTATAAAATTTTCAAGTTATCTGTCTTGTAAATTTTCTGTTATGTTTACTTATGACGTTCCACCGAAGTTAAGGCATTACCTTTGCGAGTGACCTTAACGGAAGTGGGGTGTTACACTTGGTATCAGAGCTGAAGGTTACCAGATTTTTTAAAACTATTTTCAAAAAGGTTTTAAAAAGGAAGTATTTTCAAAAGTAGAGTTTACTTTGAAAAACATAGTCCTGAAAGCCATATATCTATCTTTTGATTTTCTGTTTAATCCTTATTTCCTTCTTTTCTGAGTCTCCGGGGCTCCTGGCTTTCTCGGAGGTAACCTCATCGCGACATGGTTCCGTAGGCATGATGAGACTACGACATCTGTCGAAGGGCAAAGAAGTGCCTAACTTCCATCTATAGCCGCAGTAATCTCACCTATGGCTAATCAACTTTCGAGCTTCGTAGGGTTTTCCACGCGATGGGGGCAACTTTAGAGAAAGACTTGTTAACATGTAAGAAGACTAGTTGTTTTCAGTGCGGTAAGATAGGACATCTGATCAAGGATTGCCCCATAAGGCAAGGGCAGAGGGAAGAACCTACTTCTAGAGGGCAAGGGAACGCTCACGTGACTGGTAGATAGGGTAGAGATAGGAAAATTTCTGTAGAAGGTTTAATTTACTTATCTGATTATTGAGATAAAACTCTTTTTGATTCTGGCATTTTGATTCTGTTATTGAGACTCTGCACTTTAATACTAGTCTTGTTTCTGATCCTGCTATGGTCTCAAACCCCATAAGGGTTACGACTCATCTATTTGTGATAAATTAGGGTTTGAGGGTATCTGTGTTAGGCGTTAAGTTGATCATGACACATACATTATGGTTTTGTGGAATATGGTTGGATTTTATCATGTTTGGTTTCCTGAGAATCATTTGATAATCTGATCTGTACCAGTAACCTATGAGTATATGAATATTTCTGAAAAGGTTAAGGATTTTTACTCGAAGCGTGAAATATATTTCCAGTTTTGACATTGTTTAATGGGAGTAATTCTTTGAGTGTCAATCTGATGTTGATTTCGGTCTTCGGGGTTGATACTTAGGGATTTATTCTCTTAACCGATGTCTAATGGGAACTGAACTTTTGTACATGCTTCTATCACTCGACTGTATCCTATCGATCGATTCTTTGACCCTTATGTAGGAACTAATGAGTGTAAACATGTGTTTGAGACATATTATGTTTAATGGTTTCAAGTGGATGCAAGTGGTTACTAGTGGTTGCTCGTGGATGCATATACACACACTAGGCACTAGATCGGCTCAAAAACACTCTCAACTGCATATGGATGTGTGTGCATTTTTCAATTTTTGTGGATGCAAAATGATTAACTTATCACATGAATGTTGCATTTGGATGAATAGTTATGCACTCATGTTGAAATGATATGTATCAAATAGGATTTCTTGCATACATAATTGGACTCATGGCACAAACATAATTCGCATTAAGGAGGTCAACTGAATCAGTAGAATACCTGATCTTTGCACTAGATTGGAGACATATACACACACTTTTGCATATGTACATACAACATTAGAAGTTTTCTAAGGACAATGGATGCTTGTGGATGATGGTTGAGTAGATGAATGATTGGATGGTAGGACACATTCTTCTTAACTTGAAGATTTCGAGGACGAAATCCTTTAAGGAGGGGAGAATGTAACACCCCGTATTTTCTGTGAACATAAAGTTACAAAACAAAGTATACTTAATTTTTAAGAGAAGAATTAGGGAAAAAAGGCTATGCCATTGCGTTCGTCTTGGAATTCTTCTTGAGATTGAATCCGAGTTTGCGTAAATCGGACTCCGTATGAAGAAGTTATGGCACTTAGAAGTTTCAGAAATTTAAAATAAAAACTAGCCCAAATTCAAATCCAAATTTTCAGAATTCAAATCAGACACCCAGACTGGGCGGGAAAATTCCCGCCCAGGACCCAGGTCGACCTAGGGGTTGACCTGGGTAGAACAGGTCGACCTGGGGATCGACCTTCCCCCTTTTCCAGATCCGAGGACAGATTCAGTTTTCCGAATTTAGACGCCCGTTCTGACCAGATTCGTTGCTCCTAAGCTATTTAAAAAACCCCAAACCTCATTTTCTCTCCACACAACTTCATTTCACCTATACTCTGCCCTAATTCATATTAAAATAAATCAATGGCATCATTACTCTGCTGAAACCTAAGCTAGAACAAGTGCTTCTTCTTCTTCCAATCTGAATAGGATTAAAAGATAACAAATCAATGCCTATATCAACAGAAAGCTAAATCAACTCCAAAAAATCAGATCCTAGAATTGTCCTTCGCTTTCTTAAACAACAATTGTGAGTACAGTTATTTTCCAATATGAAATTTAATTATGATCTTGACATGGTTATAAATCTGAACTGGAGATAATGCATCAGATTTTTTTTTCTGTGTAGATCTATCTTATTCCTATTTATCAGATCTGTTTTTCTGTGTAGATCTATCTTATTGATGCTATTGTAACTATTTTGTATCTCTTCCTTCCTTATGTTCTATAGCCAGGCTATCACGAGCCTGAGCCAAATCTCTTAAGAGATTGATGCATGAATGCTAAATTTGGGGAAAATTATGAATGATGCATAATTGGACATGACTGATTTGTGACTGATTTAAGAAAAGGGCATATGTTGTAATTTAAAGATCTAGATCTAGGCATACTATATATGACGGTTTATGATTTGGAAGAAGGAGAATTATTGTGTGACAACATATGACTTGTAATTTAGGAACATAATGCATGATCTGATTTTGTGGACATAATATATGTTGTAATTTAAGATCTAGATTTGGGGGCATATTTTATATGACGATCTTTGACTTGAAAGAAAAAGGATATATGATTTATGCGTAAAAGGTCTATATTAAAAATAGGATAACTATTAATTGTGAATACGCCTAAATGGCGATTTTGGATATTTGACATACGTTGAAACTAAAGGCTATAATTTGGCATAATTCATATTGTATATCATGATTTGGGGTTTTTGGAGAATATTCTATACTATGTAAGTTTAACTAGAAATTTGGGGCATACGTTATATTGTGAATTATGACTATAATTTAGGCATGTAAAATTAGGCTTAATTTTATAATTAAGCGAGGTATGTCAACGGAATTTTAAGGGGTGATTAAATCCGTTAAATTGCCTAACCTGCTAAATCTGTTAAAACTGAATATGGTAATTTGGGTATGAAAATATGTTGGCTATCTAAAATTGAGAAAAACATGTTAATAGAACTTTGGATAATCTGCTGTAACTTTTAAAGAAGTTAATTTGTTGAATTGGCATAATTAATTTTATATTGGCATAATCTGTGAATGAATACTTTAGCTAAAATAAGAATGCTGAGAAACGAGGTTAGACCCTGTTTGCGGTAGAAGCCTGCCCGGACCCAACCGGCTTAACCAGCAACTACAAATTGTCAGTCTAATGTGAGAGGTCATAGGCATAAAGATGCTTAGACACGAGGTTAGGTCTGGCTTGTGGCAGAAGTCTGCCCGGAACCACCCGGCGCATCCAGCGGCCACAAGTTACCGACCTAATGTGAGAGGTCTGTGTATTAATATTTAATTAATGCAAATCTAAGATAAATGTGATACCTAAAACGTGTTGGGTGGATAGGATTAAAACAACTGGATGGATGAATCTAATAAACCCATTTGAAAGTCTGTAGGCCCAATACAAGGTTAGGTGAAACAATCTGTAAGTCTGTTAATCTGTAATCTGATCTGTTAAGTCTGAAAACTTGTTAATCTGTATATCTGATCTGTTAGTCTGAAAACTTGTTAACTTATATGTCTGATCCAAGAACTAGTTAATATGCACTTTGCACATCTAAAATCTGTAAGTAAGTTAATCTAAAATCTGTTAGTCTGGGGACACAAGGTTAGGAGGGGCAATTACTTGTTTCATCTGTTGTTTGGGACCCATACTAGTCAGTAACCCTTTCTGGTATCAAAGCTATGACCCAACACTAGGCAGGGATCCAGGGCACACTTACTGAACTAATTGTAAAAGGTTCATTCTGATAATGGCAAGGGGTGTTAATGGTGCATTCCAACAGGGTCATGTGCGTGCATGGATCTGGTCTGCTATGAGGATGTAAGATGTCGTGACATCTGTAACTAGGTCTGTGTCTATAGGTTGCCACTTTAGGGAGTGATACACCCTTCTGTGGGGCCGGCACAGGGTATTTATGTATTAGGGAGGCGATCGCTTGGGGTAGAATTTAGGGTACACTTTGTTCTGTCTGTTTCTGTTGGGGTACCGTCTGTTTCTGTTGGGGTAGTAACACCTGTCTGTTTCTGTGTGGTACCGTCTGTTGGGGTGGTAAAGGCCCATTACTAGTGTACACCTAATTCTAATATTCTATTTCCGTAGGAATTATTCTGTTTCCGTCTCTTATTCCGTTCCTGCTTCTGTTTCTGTACGTCTGTCTCTATTGGGGTGGTAAAGGCCCATCAGCTGGGGTGGGAAAGGCCCATTATTAGCATTTTGTTTATGTACCGTCTATCTCTGTTCGGGTGGTAAAGGCCCATTACTAACATCGTGTTTCAAAAGAGATCATTCTGTTTTCTGTTTAGACATTAGGTCAACACCTAATTTCTGTTATACTAGTATTAGTGCAGAGAAGTGAAAAACCAAGTAAGAAGCTTAGTATAGCCTATATCATTCTGTCTCTTCTGTTAACTTGCTACTCCTGTTATGGTTATCTCTCATCCAGTTTTATTTGCATGTCATGATATTGTTATCTGTTTATATGCTGAAAGTCACTAGACTCGCCAGACGTATGTCTGACCTAGTTTATTTCGCCTCTTTTCTTCTGTCCCCCCCCTAAGGTTCTCAGGGTGGAAACATAGGAGCTTGATTCGTATTGTCTCTGCTTGAAGTGTTTGAAGTATTTCTTGGCTTTGACTCTATCTTTCCATGGCAGTTTATGTTGGGGATTATGGCTTTAAAAAATATGCATTCTGAAGGCTTTTGTACAAGACCGATATTTATGTACTTGAATTCCGATATTGTGGTTTTGAAAGATGTAACCAAACTTATTTCTGTTTCTGCTGTAATAAAGTTATAATTTTTTCAAGTACTACTTTATCTGTCTTGTAAATTTTCTGTTCTGTTTACTTATAACGTTCCACTTAAGTTAAGGCATTCCCTTTGCGATTGACCTTAACGTAAGTGGGATGTTACAGTCTTATTCCACAGATGGTTCTAACCTCGTGTCTTATCCCGATTCATATTTGCACACTTAGACCTCTCACATTAGGTTCAACATTAGTGGCTACTGGATATGCCGGTCGGGTCCGGGCAGACTTCCCCTACTAATGCAACCTAACCTCGTGTCATTAGTGCATTTACAATTCCGAATTACTAGACATTCCATTTTTATCCAAATCTACCTATGTCATTATAGGTGATTATTTCTCTTTTCCCTTATATTTAATGATATGCCCAATTCATTATTCAAATTATAGACTTTTATGCCCCTTTTCAATTCATGTTTTAATTACGCACCATATGCTCATTTTCCCAAGTTATAAGTCAAGGTATATATATGTTATGCACAGACCCAAATGTACATATTTTCCAATTTATGTCCCTTGTCCATATTCACCCATTTCAATACAAGTTATACCCAAATCCATATTCGCATATTTTCCAATGTATGCCTAAAATTCATATTCACATACATCCCAATTTATGTCCCAAATCAGTACTTACACATGTCCCAATTTATGCTCAAATTATATTTTCCAACGTATGTCTAAATTCATATTCATATTCATATTATCCAACACAATATATGCCCCCAAATTCATATTCGTATATTTCCAAATTTTATGCCCAAATTTAGATCCATATTTTGCAATACCAATTATGCCCCAAGATATGTCTTTCACATGTTTGCATTTTTCAGCGTTAGGCCTAGGCTCGAAGGTAGCCTGGCTATATAAAAATAAAAGGGAGAAGAGGGAGAGAATAGAATCAGAACAGGAATAATAATGAATCAATAACATAACGGTTGAAATAGGCATAAAAACTGAATGGACATATTATGACAAGGTTAGACTTGGTGACGATGTAAACATATAAGAACAGATCAGAGGAATAATTCATAATAGAACTGATTAGGCACCGAATCAAGATCCAATTTTTATATACATATCACGATTACTATTTAAATATTCAGATCTAAAAATAACGTGAACTCACGGTGAATAGATTATAGGAAATGGATCCAAATTACTACGAAGAATATGTTGAATAAGTTGTTGTAGCCATCGCTGAATTTGTATAATGTTTGTTGAATTAGCTTTGGAGTAGATTAGGCCATTCAATCTTAACTGTAGCGGAGCTTCACCATCAGTATTTAGACAAATAAAACCTAGGTCTAGGTTCCTTTACATAGCCTAGGGTTCATGAATCTTGTTCCAAAATCATTCAGGTTCAGAAAAGAAGTTTCTAGAGCCACGGGTGGGTCGACCCCCCTTCAGGTGGGTAGACCCCTAGGTCGACCCCTCCTTCATGGGTGTCGACCCCTAGGTCGACCCCCATGAGCCTGAGTCGACCTATAGGTCGACCCAGCATGGTCTTGGGTCGACCTCAAACGGTCGGCCCTTCATTGATTTACGCACCGGATTTTTTGATTTTGCTGATTTTTGAGTATTTTTGAATTTATATGTGTATATATCTTGCTTATATGCATACAAACTTCAAACCTTAATAACTTCTTGTCTATTTTGACCAGAATTTCGAGTTGGATGCAACGGCGTAGTCCATTTTACTTAATTCTGACTATTAAATTAAGTTTTCCTTAATTCATTGTTAACAGTGTATTTCACATTGATTATTCTTTAATTCATCATCTTTAGCGTTGTTAAAATTCTGGGGTGTTACAGGAAACAAAAAGTTATGCTTTATGATTAATAAACGTTTTTAATTCCGCTGCTATTTTCTACTTGTCTTGTAATGTTTCAGTTTCTATTTACCTATAACGCTTCACGAAACTTAATGCATTCTCTTAATGAGTGACATTAACGGACGTGGGGTGTCACACTTGGTATCAGAGTTGAAGGTTACCAGATTAGATTAAAGATTTTGAAAATTATTTCCAAAAAGGTTTTAAAAGAAAGAATTTTCAAAAAGAAAAGTGTTTTGAAAAACATATTCCCCAAAGCCGTATGTGATATCTTTCGATCCTTTGGCTGAATCCCTTTCCTTTTCTTTTTAGCATGTCTGGGGAACCTAATATTCCTAAGGGCATTACGATACCCGGCTGGTTCCGTAGGTATCTAAAGGCCACGACGCCGACCAGTTGTCAAGCAGACGTTCCTCCCCTAGTTGCACCTGTCGTTCCTCCTCATCCTCCACGTGTAGATAATTTCCCTAAGATATGCAAAGATTTCTGTGCTATAGGTGGAAAGCCATTCCGTGGAACTAAGACGTTCGTAGAGGCAAGGAATTGGCTCAAAGAGACGAAGGATATGTTTGGAATTTTCGAAGTGGATGATCGTAGGAAGATTCAGTTAGCCGCCTGGCTATTGAAAGATGAAGCTTCGTTCTGATAGGAAGTGACACAAGCAGGGCATCCAGTGGAGACTTAGGATGATTTTCGACAAAATTTTGAAATGAAGTTTCTTTCTTAAGCTGAGAAAAGCATGCAAATTTAAAGATTTTTGGAACTCAAGCAAGGAGGAATGACTGTCAAAGAATATGTTAACAAAATCAACCAACTAGCAAATTTTGGGTTGGAGCTAGTGGATACTCCACATAAGAAAGTTTTGCGGTTCACTAGAGGACTGAATGAACCCTTCATGGGTTAACTATGTCTTATATTCCAATGGGTGCAACTTTTGAAAGGCTCGTTGATATGGCCTTGATGCATGAGGAAGACAAAGCTGACAATAAAGAAGTTAAGGTCGAGGAAACACAAAACAAGAAAGTATGGCCCAAGAAGGGACAACAACAACAACAACAATAAAAGAAAGGCGGAAAGAATGACAAGGCTAAGGATAAGAGGAAGTGCCATAATTGCGAACATGAGGGTCATTTGATCAAGGACTGCAATAGAAGGAAGAATGCTTGCTTTCAGTTGTGGAGAGGTTAGAAACTTTTCTAAGGAGTTCTCGAAGAACCAAGGACAATATCAAAGGGTAGGAGCTTCTGGAGGGCAAGTGCATGCCCTCACGATAAGTGCTGCAGATCCAAGTAGGAAAATTTCCGTGGAATGTTTGTTTCTCTTTCCGATCATCCTATTAGAACTCTTTTTGATTCTGGCGCTTCACATTCATTTATATCTGATTCTGTGGTTGAGTCTCTACACCTTAGTACTAGTATGGTAGTGGGTCCCGTTGTTGTCTCAAACCCCATTGGTGGTACGACTCATTTGTCCATGATTTGTCGGGGTTTGAGAATATCTGTGTTAGGCATCTAGTTTGAGTGTGATGCATATGTGCTCGGTTTTATGGGCTATGAGTTGATTCTAGGGATGGATTGGCTAGCCAGTATGGTGCCATTCTAGATTGTGAGAGGAGGGCGTTAGACTTTTGACTTGCCATGGGAGGACCCTCGAGATTTCTTATGACCCCAAGGGGTCTGTTATGCTTAGTCTCCTAGAGTCTCTTGACGCATCTATCAATATCTACAGTGTGTACCAGTAGTCTGTGAGTATTCAGGTGTTTTTGAGGAGGTTCGGGGCTTACCTCTGAGGCGCGAGATCGATTTTCATATATACTAGGAAGATAATGCAAAGCCAGTTGCCTTACCTGTGCGCCATATGGCTCCAAGGGAAAGAAGGGATCTCAGAAAGAAAGTAAGGGAGCTACTTGAGAAAGGGTTTATTAGGCGAAGCATATCTGAATGGGGTGCTCCGGTGGTATTTGAAACTAAGGAAGATGGTCCACTTCACTTATGTGTGGATTATAGAGAGTTGAATTAAATCACAAAGAAGAATAGGCACCCACTCCCGAGGATAGATGATCTGTTCGACCAGCTTGTTGGTGCATCTGTGTTCTCTCAGTTAAATTTGGCCACGGGGTTTCATCAGTTGAGGGTGGCAGAGGACAGTATAGACAAGACCACTTTTAGGACTTCAGATAGTTTCTTTGAATGGCTCGTTATGCCTTTTGAGTTGATGAATGCACCCGCCTATTTTTTTGATCTAATGAGTAGGGTGTTTCGGGAGTTTCTAAATAAGTTCGTCATGGTCTTTGTTGATGATATCCCGATCTTCTCAAAGAGAGATGAAGAGCATTCCAAAAATTTAAGAGAGGTTTTCAATACTCTCCGTGCGCATTAGCTTATGGCAAAATTCTCTAAATGCCATTTTTGGAGAAAGGAGGTGAGATTTCTAGGGCATGTGGTCTCTAAAAATGGGATAGCAGTAGATTCCACAAAGGTAGTTGCAGTTCAAGATTGGAAAATTCTAAGAATGCAAAGGAAGTGAGAAGCTTCCTTGGTTTGGCAGGCTATTATATGAAGTTCATTAAGGTCTTCGCAAAGATATCAGCCCCGCTCACCAGGCTGACGAAGAGGAATTTGACATTTTCTTGGGATATGGATTGTGATATTTCTTTCCAACGATTGAAGAGGGCTCTGACCACAGCCCCAGTCTTGACCTTGCCCGATGGAAACAAAGTGTTCATAGTTTACACTAACGCATGTGGTACAGGGCTTGGTGCGGTTCTGATGTAAGAGGGAAGGGTAGTATGTTATAGGGGTAGACAGCTAAGGGTTCATGAGAAGAAGTACCCTACACATGACTTAGAGCTAGCTGCCATAATATTCACACTTAAGAGGTGGTGTCACTATTTGCTTGGAGAGAAGTCTGAGTTGTACACTGGTCATAAATCTCTCAAGTACTTGTTCTCATAGAAGGATCTTAATTTAAGGCAACAAAGGTGGGTGGAGTTCCTAGCATCTTATGACTTCGAGATTGCTTATACCCCTGGCAAGGGTATTGTGGTGGCAGATGAACTGAGTAGGCAGAGGATGACCTTAAGTCCTCTGTTTATGGAAAGGAAAAGCCTGGAGTTCAGATCGACTTTTGACTTTAGACCCTCTACCGAATTTTTGTTTGGCTTATTTGCATCACTAGAGGTGCGACCTACTCTTATGGATCAGATAGGAGCTTCGCAGCAAAAGGATCTATAGATTTCAGACATCTTGGATAGGCTCAGTAAAGGCGAGACTTCTAGTCACCTCAGTAGATATGCCATAGACGGTAAAGGTAGGATGCAACGAGATGGGAGGCTTTGTGTTCCCTAAACTGGGAGTATTTTGAAGACAGTCCTAGAAGAAGCCCATCGTTCTAAGATGACTATTCATCCAAGTGGCGATAAGATGTATTGGGATATGAAGAGGGTTTTTCATTTGGGCTGGGATGAAGAAAAATGCGGCAGAGTTTGTTTCTCAATGTTTAGTTCGCCATCAAGTTAAATCTGAGCAAAAGAAGCCCGGTGGTTTACTTCATCCTTTAGATATCCCACAGTGGAAGTGGGAGAGTGTCTCTATGGATTTCATAGATGGTTTGCCTAAATCAAAGAAAGTCAACACCAATATTTGGGTTGTAGTAGACAGACTCACTAACAGCGCTCATTTCATTCCAGTTAAGAGTAAGAGGACGACATCATGGTTGGCAACAATTTACGTTCGTGAGATAGTCCATCTTCATGGAGTACCTTCCAACATCTAAGTGATCGTGACCCCATTTTCACTAGTGAATTTTGGAGCAGCTTGCAAGAAGCATTAGGTACACAGTTGTGTTTGAGCACCGCTTATCACCCTCATACCGATGGACAGACAGAAAGGGTGAACAGAGTTCTTGATGATCTTTTAAGACTGTGTATCCCAGATTCCATAGGGATTTGGGAAGAGCCTTTAGTAGAGTTCGCCTACAACAATAGTTATCAAACTAGCATTGGCATGGAACCCTTCAAAGCATTATACGGACGACCCTGTAGATCACCAAATTTTTCGTGGGAATCTACAGAAAGACTTCTACTTGGACCAGATATGGTTAGAGAGACGTGCGAAAAGATTGATCTTATTAGACGACGAATGAAGACAACTCAGGATAGGAAGAAGTCCTACGTAGATAGGAGAAGGACTAACATTGAGTTTGAGGTGGGACACATGGTTTTCATTAAAGTGTCAATTTTGAGGAATGTGGTTCGCTTTGGATCTGTAGGGAAATTGGCACTAAGATTCGTAGGACCATTTCCCATAACTGAAAGGATTGGCCAAATGTCCTATAGAGTAAAGCTACCAGAAATACTGTCTGGTTTTCATGGTGTTTTCCGTGTTTCTCATTTGCGGAAGTTCTTGCATGATACTATAGAAGTAGTTGAGCCGAGTATATTGGAGAAAGTAGAGGTGGAACGGGAGGCGACAGTTAGGAGATTTCCTACCCATATTCTTGGATCAGAAGTTAAGAAGATACATAATCGAGAAGTCAAGTTAATGAAGTTTCAGTGGGGAGATAACCCAGAGGATGCAACTTGGGAGACCGAAGACAAGATTTGTGCTTCGTACACTTTTCTTTTCGAGGGTATGTTCTTAACTTCCTTTCCAAAGCTTTTGTTTTGTTTATATCATTTGAGTATTTCCTATCGATCGAATCTTCAACTTTTAGGTAGGAAACCCATGGATGTAAACATGTGCTTGATACATGTTATGTTTGATGGATACAAGTGGATACAAGTGTTTGCTAGTGGTTGCTTGTGGATACATATACACACACATTAGGAACTAGAACGGCTTAGTCACTCTCATACTACATATGGATGTATGGGCATTTTTCTTCTTCTTATGGATGGAAATGGATGTATCATCATATGGATGTTGCATTTGGACGATGATTGTGCACACATATAGAACATGCAAGTTATAATAGGATTATTTGCGTACATGTTGGATTCATGACACTAACATACATTGCTTTAAGGAGGTCGACTGAATCAGTAGTCCGCCTGATCTTCGCATTAGTATTAGGACATTTACACACACCTTTTCATATGTTCATATAAGCATTAGAAATATTTTAAGGACAACGGATGCATGTGATTGGTGAATGAGTAGATGGATGTGGATGTTAGGGTATACATTCTTCTTAACTTTGAGATTTCGGGAACGAAATCCTTTGAGTAGGGGAGAATGCAACACCCCATATTTTAACAACACTAAAAGATGATAAATTAAAGAATAATTAATTTAATATTTAGAATCAACTGAAACAGACTGCGCCATTGCGTTCGTCTCGGAATTCTGGTCAAAATAGACACTTGGTTTGTGTAAAACGGACACTATATGAAGAAGTTATTAAAGTTTGAAGTTTGTATACGCATAAGGAGAATATATATAAATAAAATATGTCCAAAAAATTCATAAACAATTCTATATCGCAAAATTTGGGGAAGCGGGATAATTCCCGCTTAGGGGTGTCGACCCCTGGGTCGACCCCATAAGGGGGGTGCCAACCCATGGATTGACCCCATAAGGGGGGTCGAACCCCCTACAGCAGATCTGGGTAGATTATTCTGACTGAATGTGGACTCCTTTCTTGATCTGGTTCGTTGGCTTTAGGCTATAAATAAGACCACATTTCTCTTGTTGATTCACACTGAAAATAATGAAGGACTAGATGTTGTCTCTGCCCAGATTGAATAAAACCTTTTCTTCTTCAGCAATCAACTAGAGTTTTGATCTGTGATTCAACATCAGCAATTTTTCTTTTATTTTTCTAGATCCAAACACTGTGAGTTTATGTTAATTTTAGATCTAAATAATTAAAAAGTAAATATTAACATGACTATAATTTGGATCTATGCCTATGACTATGTGAATCATATCAGATCTGTTATAACCTGTTCATATAAGTTATTCTAACATCACTATGAAACAAGATCTGAAACTATACCTATTTATCATGTCAGATCTGCCATTATTGTAGATCTAATTCACTGTTTAGATCACCTCATTCCTGTTCCTATTATGTTTGTGGCTAAATCAGATCTGTTACTAGTTGGAATATTCATTGTTTAGATCTCATCATGCCTGTTTATGATGTCCCTATTATGTTAGAATTGGTTCTATTGTCACATGTTCATCAGATATGTCCCTTTTTGCGTATCTTGAAACACCCCACCTCCGTTAAGGTCACTCACAAAGGGAATGCCTTAACTTCGGTGGAGCATTTTAGGTAAAAGATGCAGATAAATTACAAGACAGACAAATAAAGCAGCGGAAAATAAAGTCATTTTATAAACAATGTGGTTCAGTCAAGCTTTTACAATATTTGTTTCAATCATACTTAAAAGTAATACATAGAACTTCTGTCTTGATTTAAAAACTTCCTAATATAAAAGAAGCATAAAAATAACAATGATATTCCCTAATAAATCATGAACCAACCATAGCAGTGGAAGAGAGAGTCCAAAGCAATACATCGACTATCTTCAAGCTTGGAAAGAAATTGAGCTAAGTGATAACATTTCCTACCTGTGAACCTTGGGGGGGGGGGGGACGGAAGAAAAGAGGCGAAACAAAACTAGGTCAGACATAAGTCTGGTAAGTCCAGTGACTTTCAGCATATAAATAGACAAAAGCATCATGACATGAATAAACTGAATATAAGACAATACCGTGAGAACAAGGATAACAAGATAACATACGATTAGTATATATATGATAAGGCAAGATAAACTGAATGCGCTTCTACTCTTTCTCTACTTCGCTACTACCCTGTTATTTTGATTTCTATATCTATGCACCACCTAACTAGTGTCTCAACTAGTAATCTGTATAAAATGATAATATGATAATGTGATCCCAATCCCCGCAATTGTCGTAGCATTCAGGTGTACATCTCCACCTCAATCTGCCTAATTGCCATGAATGTGTTAGATGTACCCTTACTACCCTATTGATCGGCTCCCTACTTGTATTAATTTCTCTTGTGTCTGTGTCAGTCGGCCCTCTCTTGTGTGTAGATACCTGTGCTGGTCCCACCATAAGGTGTATCAATCCTTATGATAACAACCCGACACGATTCAAGATGCACAGTGTATAACTACTGGTACCCAATGCCTGCCTTTTCCCACTTCGGAGTACGTGCACGCCCGTAAACCATCGGAACCTACACTGACGTACCCCATGCCGCTGTTTTGACCGCTTATAATCAGCTTAGTATTCGTGCCCCACCCTACCTAGTTCAGGGTACCATGACACATCTATGTGGGTTACTGCTGAAATGGGTCCCCGTTACTAAGGTTTCCTACTGGTTAAGTTTGTGGGCCTATATATACAATTATTACCCACCAACCGGATATGTACTTAACCCTTCCACTGATTCAAGCATGCTTATTTAATGGTTAAGCTTTTGTGGGCCTATATTTTCTAATATTACCCACCAACCCGATATGTACTTAACCCTCCCGCACATTATGTCATATTGGTTAAGTATTGTCCATTCAGGTTAACTTAACCCACCCATTCATCGTGTTATGTTGGTTAAGTGTTTCTTATTAACTTAACCCCATTCGTTCATCAAGTTATATTGGTTAAGTGTCATCAATCAATTCAAGTTAACTTAACCCACCTATTTGTCATGTTACTTTTGTTAAGTGTTTCCTACTTGTGTTAACTTAACCCTACCACAAATCAAGTTATATTGGTTAAGTGTTGCCCTCTCGTGTTAACTTAACCCTTCCCATTCATCGTGTCATGTTGGTTAAGTGTTTCTTATTAACTTAACCCTCCTCACTTATCATGTTGGATTGGTTAAGTGTTGCCCTCTTGTTTTAACTTAACCTTACCACAAATCAAGTTATATTGGCTAAGTGTTTCCTATTAACTTAACCCTACCCATTTATCATGCTATACTGGTTAAGTGTTTCCTGTTAACTTAACCCTAGTCATTGATCTTGTTATATTGGTTAAGTGTTTCTTGTTAACTTAACCCTACCCATTTATCATGCTATACTGGTTAAGTGTTTCCTATTAACTTAACCCTAGTCATTTCTTAGAATGTCTTGTTCATTAGCATTAATTTATTTATTAATGCACCAACCTCTCACATTAGATATGTGTTGTTGCGGTTACTGGATGTGTCGGGCGGTTCCGGGAAGTTTTACACCACAACTCAATCTAACCTCAGGTTTTTCTTGGGCATGATGCACTAACCTCTCACATTAGATAGGTATTTTTGTGGTCATTGGATGTGTCGGGCAGTTCCAGGCAGTTTTATACCACAACTCAATCTAACCTCGGGTTAGGCATGTTCATCTTTATTTTACACATTTACCATATATACCCAAATCTAGATTTTACATGCTAATTACAAAATTCACCAAAACTAGTCATGTTCCAATTCCCAAGTTATGCCCAACAAATTTCCAATTTCAAGTTATTAATCAAAATTGGCTATACCCAATCTTCCCTAAATTTACAATAATAGTCATGCTCTAAAATCACAATATACACTATGCTTGGCATTCCAACTAACAGTTATGCCCAATCTAGATTTAATATTCTATTTTACAGCTTATGCCCAAAACTAGATTTTTCATGCCAAATTACATACTTTCTCGTTCATGCCAATTCTAGGTTCAATATGTCAAATTGCATATTCCATAATTCATGTCAAATTACCCCAAATTGCATCTTAACAGACATGCCATAATACAAGTTCCAAATTATGCCAAATAATGTAAATTTTATGTTATACCCAATTACCCCCGCATTCATAACGTACGTATTTTGAGATTCAACTCAAGATTCATAAAATAAGCGGAGAAACAATATGGAACATAAGAATAGGCATACGACGGTAAGAACTATTGGTCCAATAAATTTGATATGCCAAATTGACAAGTTTTGTATTAAATACATTGCAGGCATATACATATGATATGAATATCATCATGAACCATCACAGACGTATAGGTTTGGCAAGAGTTATATCATGAACTTAAACAAGACTACAATTCCGATATACAACAAGGATAGATATGATTGGACCAATTCCATATTCAATAATGATTCCCAAAGGCATATGCAAGCACAGATTCAAATGAAATGATTACTTATATCAGGCATAAATCTAATGGATTAGATTTGAATAACATCGTAGGCATAAATATAATAGATTATATTTGATAAATCTGATAGGATTATCTCATAATAAAGTATAGCTTGGATCCAGATTATTACATGCCAAAATTGTAATTAAGAATTCACATCTGAAAGTAACTTGAACTTACTAAAAGAGAATGATTCTTGTATGTCTGGAATCTGTTTTCTAAAACTGATAAGCGATCCCTTGACGAAGACTATCAAATTTTGATTTGATTCATAGCTCCTAACTTGCTTTCTAGTTGAAGAAGAAATAGTGGCTAGGCTAGGACGATCATGGACAGCATGGTGGCTCCACGGAATGAATTTGTTTGATTTAGGGTTGAGGACTAGGGTTGCTTTTATAGAGGTTTAAACTTGTGTGAGCCGTTAGATCATCCTAGGTGTAATCTCAACCGTCCAGACTAGATAGAGTTATCCAGAATTGCCACCTATGCCCTAGTGACTCAGTAGCAAGTCTAAAAAGACTCAGCAACAGGTCAGAAAATCGTCACTGTTTGGATCTGGGTGAGGGGTAGGTCAACCCCCAGGTCAACCTATATAGGGGAGGTCGACCCCCTGGTCGACCTGGCCTGGCACGGGAAAAATCCCGCCCAGCCCGCTTCTTTGTTTTCGTTTGAATTTTGAATTTAAATCTTAGCTGTTTTAATTTATTTAAATTCCTGAAACTTCTGAGGGCCATAACTTCCTCATACGAAGTCCGATTTACGAAAAATTGGACTCTATTCCAAGCAGAATTTCGAGACGAACACAATGGAATAACCCTTTTCCCTTAATTCTCACTTTAAAAATTAAGTATTCATTAATTCGTTCTTTTAATATTCTCAAAAAATACGGGGTGTTACATATCTTGTCATTATGCCATTATATGTTTATGCTTATCTCTGCCATTATATGTCCACCTTGTTAGTATGATTATTTCTGTCCTCTTCCCTCTATCTTTTCCCTTTTTATTTTTATATAGCCAGGCTACCTTCGAGCCTAGGCATGCCGCTGAAATATGCGAACGCGTTAAATTGAGAATGAGGGAAAAACGATAAAATTGGGGCATAACTTGTAATTGGAATTTTAGGCATAACGTGAATGAAATATATGAACACGAATTTGGGGACATAAATCAACATGTGATTAAAAACCTTAATTTGGGATATATGGTTCATTATGAACATAACTTGGGTAAGGGGCATGAAAATCTATAACCACATAGGAACAATTGGGTAATAATGGAAATGCCTAGGATTACAGTAATTAGAAACTGTAACCATGCTTAGACACGAGGTTAGATTACACTTGTGGTGGAAGTCTGCCCGGAATCGACCGGCATATCCAGCAACCACAAGTTGTGAATCTAATGTGAGGGGTATAAGTGCATAAACACGAGATGTGCTAAGACACGAGGTTAAATACAACTTGTGGAAGAAGTTTGCCCAGAACCAACCGGCATATCCAGCATCCACAAGTGGTAAGCTTAATGTGGGAGGTCTAGCACATTATAACCATAAATGAATATGGTAATGAATTGGAGTACTTTACCTAGTTGAATCCATAGGGATTGTATGAACTTATAACTTGAGTATGGGTTAAGTAAACTTGTTTGAAACTGTGGGTGGGTTAAGTAAATCTTGGGTGGGTGGGTAATATTTATATATAGGCCCACAAACTTAACTTGTGGGGTTATGCAATCTTTTACTCAGGTATGGCATAACCTTTGGAAAACCTAGTGGGGATGCAAGCGTAGGGGGAAGCTTGTAACATATTGTGTGTGGGACCCATTTCAGTCGATAATCCTTATATAGGTATCAAACGAGTACTCCAAACTAGGTCGGAGTCGGGGCATGCTTACTGGGCCGATTGCAAGAGATCCAAACGTGGGGTACGGTGTGGGCGGTGCATTACGACGGGGCCATGTGTGTGCATAGGTCCGACAGAGGAGGTTTAGACGCCGTGACACCTGTAGATATGGTTGTGCACATCCTAAAAATGAAGGGTTGCCACTTTAGGAAGTGATACAGACTAATGTGGGGAAAGCACAGGGTATCTACGGAATAGGGAGCCGATCGATTAGGGTAGTAATTAGGGTACATCTAGACTCCGGTATGTTGGGGAGCCCGTTAATACCCTTAGGGGTAACTTTGGTATGTTGGGCTGCTTGTTGATAGTATGGGGTGAAAACCCCTCACTGGAAGTACACCTAAGTCTACCATCTTATATTTATTGGGGATCATCTTGTTAATAAGACACTAATATTGGTGCAGAGAAATAATTAAGAAGCGTAGTATACTCTATCATGTTATCCTATTTACCTTGTCATAACTGCCTATTATAATGTTATCTCTCTTATCCACTTTATATGCATGTCATGATACTTTTTCTTATTTATATGCTAAAAGTAACTGGACTCGCCAGACTTTATGTCTTACCCATTTTGTTTCCCCTTCTTTCTCTTCCGTTTCCCCCTAGTTTCTCAGGGTGGGAATGCTCAAGCTTGACCAGGATTCTGCTTTCATCCGCTTGGAGTTGCTTAGATGGTTTGCTCGGGCCCTTATCCTTTCTACTATGGCTATGTTTTTGTTTTGGGGAATTATGCTTCTTTTACTATTGTGCTCTGATGTTTTAAGTACAAGACAGAAAATTTACGACGATGTACAGGGTTTATGAATTTTCAGACTTATGGTATTTTGGAACCACGAAGTTATGCTTTATGATTAATAAAAGTTTTTAATTCCGCTGCTATTTTCTATCTATCTTGTAATGTTACTGTTTCTATTTACCTATAACGCTTTGTGAAACTTAATGCATTCTCTTAATTAGTGACATTAACGGACGTCGGTGCCACATGTGTTGCCACATTTTGCCTTTCTTCTGGTTGCCATAGAAGACATAGTTGCTATTAAGGATTGAGATGTTAATGATGATGGTTTTGATGACAGCAACCTTGTTTCAATTATTATTATTATAAAATATATACTAACACTGTTATCTAGAGTGTGTGTGTATGTGTGTATATATAGGAAATCTATGTAGATACTGATAATTGATGACTGCACAGATCAAAGAATCATGATTTCAAAGTATAAGTGTTCAAGATACAAGACAAATGAGTATTAAGAATTCAATAATCCAAGAAATATAAATAATTGTGGCCATATATTTTGTTAAAACTCTAGTTAGCATCGAATCCTGATTTCAATTTTTTTCACTATTTTCAAATGATTTCAAAATTACTTCCTTGTTTTTAAATCTATTTTCAAAATTACTTCCTTATTTTAAATTTGTATCTCTTTATTCTTAAATCTATTTTCACTCCTAAAATTTATTTTAACTTCTGTTTTAAAATTATACTTAATATATTTTATGTAAAACTCACAAATCCGTACCCTTTGAGTCTACTAATTACAACTCACGTCAAACCCAGATTGCACCAGAATATGGATCTTTAGGAGAAAGAAGTTAGAGGGTGAGGAAAAGAAAGAAAGACATTTTAGAACAGAAGAAGAAGAAAACATCAACACTACAGAATATAATAGAATAGAATCTCACAGCGGATCAAATAAAATATAATGTATCAATACTCTTTACACAAAGAGAAAACAGTATATATATATATATATGATACAACATTAGAGTACACAAACAATTCAGATTATAAAATTTGATTTATACAACACACAGCGGAAATAAGTTAGTACCAGAAAATATGGGAATACGTCTAGACTTCCGCTCTTCTCCTGAAGCTTCAAGTAAATCTAACCTGGAAATATACTCGTTCTGACCCAAGCACATTTTGGAGCAAAGCAAAATCAACTCGGATCAGTCTGGAATAATTTCAGTGGTAAAACTCATAACAAACAACTTGCTTAAATTTAGAAATCCTTTGAAAGAATGGAACTCTCGTAAGACACGACCACACATAAACATGACTCATGTCTTTACCTTACGATAACACAATCACTTTTATATCAAAATCCAGTGGTATTATAGTAATGTCTATCAAACCACAAATAAATTAGGAATATAGCTGAAAAGCTTATATCTCGCTTTCCAACATAGTTGGTTTACAACTAAAAACGTATGTCTTATAATATTGGAGTTTGGATTTCCCACATAATAAGGTAAGGGACTACCTTCCGATTAGTGTTCTCTAGATAGGAAATACTGAGGTTCAACAAGAACATCTTGCAACCCGGGCGCACATGACTGGCCACTGATTCAACTTGAGTGTACCTAATATATTATCACCCACGGTTGTGATCAGAAACCATTTCTTGTAAGCATACAGAAGTGACAGAAGAAGAAACAAATGAATTTTCTGTAGATGGTGACAACACACCCTAATAGGAATGACCTACATAGCTATGCTTCTAGCCCGATTTTTGTCATTTCTTGGTTGGTACGGCTTAAGGTCGCGATTACATTTTCAGAACAACGCATCAAACTTGGAATGCCACATCGTCGGATCCATAAAATCACTAATTGATTTGCACAAATATATATCGGTGTTAAGCTAAAAGAAGTTTCCTTCTTCCCCACAAAACATGGTATATTTGTAAAAATCAACGTACATGATCTCAGGAAATATTATTTCGGACATTCGCTCATACAAGCTCATTCTGAGAATACACGAAACCGAAGAAACCATAGAACAAAGAGGTTTATTACCATAGGTTTAATCTCAGAAATTAACTAGAGACATTAGCGAGTACGGAGTATTCCCCAAACTCTAAAGATCTACATCTTCAAATAATCTCATAAGATCCCTACAATGTTAGTTATCGAACACAAAGTTAGTTCGCAATGGTTTTGGGTCAAGTTCCCATCCCGATCTCTTCAAACTAACACATCAATAGTCCAAAAGCAATGTTTATTAGTAGTCAGGTTTTTAACTATCAAATCACAACAGTACAGTTAAGTATATCAGCAACTATGTCCCTTTTCTATTAAAACCATTTATTAAAATTGTTTCAACAAAATCATTCCATTGATTCTTAAAAACTGATTGTATATACTTATCTCAACAAATCTCTTCCGTTTCATTACTTTGAAAACTTTATCCAATTCGTTTATCTTTAGAATAAATGTATTCACCAAATTCCCATCTTTATTTCCTTTACTTTGGAAATATCTTTATATATTCACAAAATCCTTTTTTATTTCATTCAATTGGGAAATATCGATATATATTCACAAAACCTTCTTTATCTTTAATTTTGAAGTTTTGTTATACACGCTTAACCCAATGGTCTAAGTCCAATTATAATCTTATTTGGGTCTAATAATGTCCTATGCCACATTATTTAGTATATAAATCTCAATATTTTATTTAACTTTAAACTTTGTTGGTTAAGGTTTACAATAACACTTACGGAAACAATAATTACAATTTCCCATACTAACTTCCATTTCCAAACCCGTATAACCTTTATTACATTTCTTTGAAAACTATAGCTATATATTTATTTCTTGTATTAAGTGTATTCACAAAACCAGACTATTTTCATTATTTAGAAAATAGCGCTATATGATTAACCAAATGGTATAAGTATATATCACACTTCAAATCTGGGCCAAGCAATGACAAGTAATACATTGTTTAATGGAAAAACCCAATAGTTTTATTATATTTCAAACCCTTGCAAATTATTTTGCAATATTATCTCTCTTATGAAAATAATAAGTTATTTCTAACACCTTTTCCATTAAAAACTAATATCATCCTCAGATAATCCTAAAATCGTTCAAGTTGGGGTATTTTATTTAACTCTCAAACCTTGTTCGACAACGTTCTTATCTTAAGATAGATAAAGATTTGTAACTCAAAAACTAATATTAACTATAATATAATATCACATTAATTTCATTTGAAATATGTTTCATAAACCATTCTTTACTTATGAAAAGCTCCTTTTGATCATATCTACTTTACTTAACTCATTTGATTAAGTAAACTAAAATACATCCTTTAGTTTAAAACCAATCTGCTTTATTTACCACTTTGGATTTTGTTACAAAATCCATTTATCGAATCTTTACACAAATCCATTTTAGTAATTTATTATAACTTAACTTGGTTTTACTTCAAGAGCCCATTTACCAAATTCTTCAAAAAATCCATTTTTATCATCTTTCCTTTAATCTTTGAAAATCCCCTTTCAATCCCATTCACTTTAGTTAATTTCGTTATTAAGTAACACTTGTTTAAAATTAGCACTTTAGCTTCACATCCCTTTTGTAAAGCTTTTTTATAAACTTAGGTTAATATAAATGGTAAGTTTGGGTCGCATCCCTAATAGGTTTTGAAATTCACATTACATCCCTGCCTTAATCTTTTATAAACTACATCCCTATTTTTTGTAAATCATCAGAAAAAATCTGCAAAAAAAGGTCATGAAAAATCATAGTTAAATACAACAACTAATCGTCATCAAATTCAGGCATTAAAACAACCAAAAAACGCAACAAAATCCAAAAAACGCAACAAAATCCAAAAAACAAAAAATATAGCAAATCACTAGTATACTGCATCAAACGATGCAGTTATTTGCAATAGTTGCATAAACTTCAGCAACAATTGTTGTTATGCATCAGACTGCAGTATTACTGCAGAAAAGTATGCAGTAATACTGCAAAAAATGTATTTTTTGATGCAATAATTCAATCCTCGCTAGTTTTTTCAACCGTACACCATTTTTAAGCAGTGTTACTTACATTTCAACATTTATAAGCAATAAATGCATGCATGTCAACACATATTCATAAGCCTTCATTCGTTTTAACATTTCTGCATACATTTCAGCAGTTATACAATATGACTGCATACATTTCAACAGTTATTCGCAAGCCATACAAAATTATTCAACTTTATATGCATACATATCAGCAGGAATATGCAATAACTGCATATATGTATGCAGTTATTCTTCCAGATTTTCAATGCAAACTCAGGACAAATAACTGCATACATGTATGTAGTTACTGCTTATAACTACATACTTTGCCGAATTTTTTTATGTCTTTTTAGCCTGCTTTTGGGAATATTTGCAATTTTTTATACATAGAAGCACATTTTTTTTAAAAACACATAAGTCCCAAAAATAGGGACCCGCTTTCCATAAATCTTTACAGGGGGAGGTCGTTTATATTATGAAACTTTTTAGGGACGTGAGCCTTATTTTCACTAATATAAAACCTTTTTAACATATTTCCTGGTATCTTGGAAACTTCCTTTTTATCTCGATTCTTTTTAATTAATTCAAATATTAAGTAAAGTATTTATTTTAATCTATCGCATTAGCTTAAAATCTCTTTTATAAATTTTGTTTATGAAATTCGGATTTTATTATAAAATCCCTTCATGAACTCCTTTCAAAATTCAACTAGATTTCAATACAAACCCAATTACTTTCTTAAATACATATTAATTCAAAAGGCAATTCCTTTAATTATTATTAATTAAAATAATAATAATTAACTTCATTGTCGACTGATGTAAAAGTAGTTTACTTCATTACTGGCTAAAATAAAATAGCTAATTTCTTTTTAAAATCTTATTAAAAATAGCTAAAATCTTCATTATTGTCGACTGATTTTAATAAGATTTTAAAATAGCTATTTTATTTTAGCCAATAATGAAGTAAATTAGCTATTTTAGCCAATAATGAAGTAAAATCAAATTTTTACTATGCTATTCAATATATAAAAATCGAATTTTTACTATGCTATTCAATATATAAAAATCGAATTTTTACTACGCTATTCAATATAAAAAAATCGAATTTTTACTACGCTATTCAATATATAAAAATCGAATTTTTACTATGCTTTATGGATAAAAATCACATTTTTATACCGCTACTATATAGGTAAAAATCCTATTTTTACACCGCTATTCTCTCTATGAAGATTTCGTCTTTTCAAATATAAAGATTTCATTTTTCTTCTTCTACAATATAAAAGATTATATTTTTAACCTTTCTATATTATAAAAATTATGTTTTTATGCTTCACATCACATAAAAATTATATTTTTAATACTTCTACATGCTTTAAAAAAATTTATTTTTTTATGCCTATAAAAATCCTATTTTTAATATTGAAATTTAAAAACAACGCTATCGTTTACTTTAAAACAAAACTGATTTTTTTCTTAACCCCTAAAATGTATTTAAACTAAATAAATAAATAAAATTAAATAAAAGACTCACCTTTTTTTCTTACAGCGAAGGGGAGTGTGAGGAGGTTGGAGGAGCATCGGAGGAAAGGGGGTTGCGCGAGGTGGGTGGTTGCTGAGGGAAGGGCATCGGCTAGGGGGGGTTTCGTGGTGTGCGTGTCGAGAAAGGGGCCACGTCGCAGGAGAAGGTGAGGAAGGAGGGACCGCTGAGGGGGGGGTCTCGGGGTGGTCGGTGCCGCATGGGGGGGGGGGGCTATGATGGGGCGGCGGCAGTTTTCCCTCCGCCGTCGATCCCCTTTTCTTTTTTTTTATTTCGTTTGAGTTGAAAATCAATTTGTAACCGGGGGGGAGGGGGGCTGAGGGGTTAAAGAGAGGGAAGAAGAATTATTTTAATTATTATTTTTATTTATTTTCTCTCTCCTAAGTTGACTTTTTATTTCGACCTCGAAACGAGGCCCACCGCCTGTCGTCCATAGTGTTTCACCCCCATTCCGAACATAATGGGATATGTATCGTAAGCTGATTCGATCGTTTCGACCAGTTTCCGTCAAAATCAACATATAACTCTATATATTGAATTTGAACGCGCATTTCAATTTACTGGGGTCACATACTAGCTCGAAAAATTCCAGAAAAATATTTTCTAGCTTCGTATTGACGATACGGTCCTAACAAAACTAATTTCATCGAATTCTAAGAGCGTTTGAAAAATGGCCATTTTCCAGTCGATTAAAATCAACTGAAACTGGTCAAATGCGTTTTCCTTTGCCACGCTCACATATTGATTTGAAAAATTATGAAATTAGAAACCTAGCAATAAATTTACATCACGGATCCAACAAAAGTGGTTTCGTCGAAATCCGAGGTCGTTTGCAAAATTTCCATTTTTAAGGGCCTGAATTCCATAGCGACTATTCAGAAATTTCAACTAGACATATCTTTTGATCCCCACTATGAAATTTCGATTTTTGGATTCGTTGAAAAGATATTCTCAATTAGATTCCATTATTTTTGGTTTCACTAAAATCCAGTTTATTTTGCACCCGGTACATTCAATTGAAGTTTGAAATCGAATTATCGAACTACCGCGCCATATTCAATTCCTTTTATAAATATAAATAATTATTTATATTCTAACGTCGATTCAAACGAATATATACATTCGAATTATATTCAAAATAAATTTCTCGTTGATATTATTTAAAATAATTCATTTAAAATAATCAAAATTCGCTAAAATTGCTAAAATAAAAATTTTAAACTGGCACAGATTTTCGGGTTATTACACCCTGCCATTATGCTGCCGAAATTTTGAATAATGTTCATGTGTTTGAATTATTTTCATTTGCTGAAACTATATTTATTCGTTGAATAGAAAACCTTCATGTGTTGAATCGATATTCATTCGTTGAATTGAAATTCATGTGTTGAATGGTGTTTGTGTTTTAAATATAAAAATCACATTTTTATCTATATATATAAACTATAGAAAACCTTCATGTGTTGAATCGATATTCATTCATTGAATTGAAATTCATGTGTTGAATGGTGTTCGTGTTTTAAATATAAAAATCACATTTGTATATATATATGTATATATATATATATATATATATATATAAACGATAGAAAACCTTCATGTGTTGAATCGATATTCATTCGTTGAATTGAAATTCATGTGTTGAATGGTGTTCGTGTTTTAAATATAAAAATCACATTTTTATCTATATATATATAAACTATATAAAACCTTAATGTGTTGAATCGATATTCATTCGTTGAATAGAAATTCATGTGTTGAATGGTATTCATATTTTGAAATAAATTGTTTTATAATAAAAATCACCTTTTTATCATCTATATGAACTATGTAAAATGGCCTTGTTTTAAAAGAAATTGTTTTATAATAAAAATCCTATTTTTTTATTACCTATATGAACTATATAAAATAATAGTGTTTTGAAATGAATTGTTTTACAATAAAAATCACATTTTTATTATATGCACGAATCGTTAAAAATAGTTAAGTGTTGAAATAGAAGACAGTTAGATAAAAATATCATTTTTATCAAATGTATGAAAAGAATGTAGCTTTGAAATCGAAGAATCGATATATATATATATATATATATAGAATTAAAATATATCGAATAACGACGCTGCAGTTCGTATTTTGAAACCGTGATTTCAAACGATTAGTACGGGAGATCCGACCATCGGATTTTCCCGAAACTGCAACCGTTGGGTTCTCTTTGGAAATATCTTTCCAACGGCACCAACTTTGTAAAAATCCAACGGTTGGATTGTCTGGAATGTTTAATTCAAATCTGAAGAAAAACAGCGCCAGAATCGATTATATATATATATATAAATATAATTATATTTAATCGAATAACGACGCTGCAGTTCGTATTTCGAAATCGAAACTTCAAACGATTATACCGGGAGATCCGACCGTCGGATTTTCCCGAAACTGGAACCGTTGGATTCATTTTGAAAAGATCTTTCTAATGATGTAAATTTTGTGAAGATCCAACGGTTAGATTTTCAGATATGTGTAAATCGTATCTGAAGAAAAACAGCGCCACGGTCGCGTTGTGGCCCGAAGCGTCGGTTTAAATAAATGGGCTATTTTAAAATGAATAAAAATAGCGATAAATCGTTATAAAATATTATAAACGATATGGATGTGATTTAGAAATTAACTGAAGGTTGGCTAAGTCGAATGGTTTCCTGGGTGTTGATCTGATGTTGGTTTCGGCCTTCGGGGTTAATATTTGGGAAATCTTTCTCTTACTAATCGACGGTTAGTGACTAATGAATTGAAATGATGCGTGTGTATGTTAGTGTTGCACTTATTTATTATATACGCGAGTTGATCAGAAAGACCGGGTTTTTCCCATTCTGAATAACTAAATCGACGATAAGAAATCGAATATAAAGACGGTGGTCGAAGACCGGAGATCTTCACCTCGTTTGGATGGTAACCGAGGTACTGATTGGGAGGCATCCCGAAATATGGATAATGAGTGGTGATCGTCCATACGTACGTGGTGGTCGATGGGTTTGCGAGGTATATAGTGCCTCCGGTTTCATTTAGACCCAGAACGGACTTGTAAATGGACTGTGTGTCTGACATTGGATTTTATTCTGTGTTGATTGATCTCTATTAAATATACATCTGTTTGGCGGCGGAGAATTTATTCTTTTGCTTAACGTCCTTCTCTGAAACGCACGAGCTCAGAGGTTGTATATTGATGGACATCAGTCGCATGGCATGAATTGCTAGTGTGGCATGCCTAAGTGGAAAATGAATAGGGCTTCTGTTGAAAAGGAAAGTCTTGTGGTGATGATCAAAGCACCGCCTGTGTGGCGTAACTTTGTGTATAATGTGGAATCGCGAGCCTCACACCCCGGTATGAACCAGAAATGGGAGAGGACATCAGGGGGGACGTGCGTTTTTTTTCTAGCTAGAAGTGGCGTCAGTGGTTTTACACGCCCTGACGAGTTTGACTTATGTGGTTGTTGCTGTTGCGAGGCGCCTCGGTTTGATCGGACGATCCGGGTCCGATTGAGTCATTTGTTGGCTCATTTACACCCCAAAGGGCGGAGAAACGCATTGTTTAGGCATTATAATCCACTTCGTGTTGACCGGCCCTGACGATCCAAGGTACGGTTGCGGCTGTGCCTGAGACTCGGGCTAGACAGTCTCGAATTCGGTAAGGACTATCTTTTGCCTTGGTTCATGACGGAAATCCAATTTCCAATTACGTGACTGTGCGGTTTTGATTGTATATACATATGGCGACATGATATATGGTACCCATGCCGTCTATGATTGATAGTTATGATTCAAAGTTGTTTTGAAACATGTAAACACTACTAATAATATCAATTGCTTTTGTTTTATTCGTATCAATCATATTTTGGCCATTATAAGGTAAAACTCTATCCTCCGGCTTGCATTGCATTGTGTGATGGGAACTGAGTCTTATAATGGCTTCATTTTTATAAAAAGCATAGTGATGTTTAAAAGAATGACTTGTTTTTAAAGCACTGGCAATCCAATGGAGTAAGCCCGTTCCACGAAAGTGGCGTGGTCCTGTGATTAGCCATATTATAAATGTGTTGAGTAGATTTCTCATACCAGTCCCATGACTGACTCGTAGTTTGTCTCACTTTCAAACTCGGGTGCCCCTTTTTCTACACGGGCAGCCTTGTATTCAGGTTTAGCTGGTTCTTTCTGGATAGCTAGAGCTGAAGATGGATTCTATCATTTATCTCTTTTTATGCTGTTCAGCCCCTATTGTACATTATGTTTGTTTTCCGCTGTAGACATTTATGTATAATTGAACTGTATTTGTACTAAGTATGATCCTGTATACTGTGTAACTCTGATGATTACTCTTACCCAGTATATTCTATTGTACATTATCTGGTGTATTTATTTATTTCTGTTCTGCTATTATCTGTTTCTGTGTTATATTCCAAGGATTACCCTTGCCGCCGTCAGTACGGGGTTTGGGGTCGTCTCATTTGGTATCAGAGCTTTGGTTAAGCTTAGTTCTGGAATATAACACATGAACGAACTCGTCAAAAATAGAACCAGTAGTGTTCTAGGACGGGTAACTCTATACATATAGGATCAGTAATATCCTAGTATAAGTAAAGCAGAATGGAATACACCCCAGTAGACACATTTACATTGAAGTATTTGTCTCTATATTTTGAAGTATCTTTTCCGTTGACCTGACACTTTGTCTGCTAATTGCAGATGCACTAGAAAATTAGTGACAGGAACAGAAGAAATAATCGTGTGACTCGACCAACTAATGAGCAGTTGTGCTCCCACAGCCAGAATCAGATATAGAAGTTATATTCAAGAGATTTCGAAATCTGGGTGGATCGCCATTCTTAGGCAAAGAGTCCATTATGGAAACACAAGCTTGGGTTCGTTCTGCAGAGAAAATCTTTGATGGTTTAAAGCTAAGAGACGATCAGAAAAGATTACTGGCGTCTTGGGCACTCAAAGAAGAAGCTTTGTTTTGGTGGGATTCAGTTATTAAAGATAATCCAGAAGGTGATATCACCTGGGATAGATTCAAAGTGATTTTCTTAGAAAGATTTACTCCTCCCGAAGCAACCGAGCGATTATGTGACGAATTTTCTTATCTGATACAAGGTGATATGACCATCCCAGAATATCATAAGAAATTCAACGAACTTTCTCACTATGCTCCTCATCTGATTCAAGATCCAAAGAGGAAGAATCTGAGATTTATTCATGGCCTGCAAAGAAAATATCAAAATAGTGTGATGAGGAATGTGAAACTTCCTTTCTCAGAAATGATTAATATGGCTTATCAATACGAAGATCTCAATAGGAAAGGTATGTCACCTAATGAAGAAGGGGTCAGTTATAGTAATGAAGACGAGTCTGAAACTGATATTCCTGAAGCCAGTACGAGGTCTGGGGTCAGTAAGAAGCCCAGTGCCAAGAGAAAAAGGGCTAAATCTAAGAAGGAACCAGTAACAACTGCCACATGCTCTAACTGCAATAAACAGGGGCATCTGACCAGGAAGTGTAAATCCTCGAAGAAACGAAAGGAGGATGGGTTTAAATCCGGCAAGAAGCTCCAGGAAAGTAAAAGATGCAATCAATGCCATCGGTTTGGTCATGTAAAACAAGAGTGCCGGCTGTTAAAAACAACCAGAGAAGCTCAGGTAAATGAAGTGGAAGAAGTGCCTGCATCTTCGTCTGCTCAGGAAAGGGCTGATGTTTTAGAAGGAACGCTTACTGTCAAAAACATTCCAGTCAAAGTACTGTTTGACACAGGCGCGTCACGAAGCTTTATTGCAAAGAATGCAGCTAAGAAGTTGGATTTGAAATTGAGGAAGCTCAAAGAACCAATGACTGTTCAAAATCCAGTCGGGGGTTCCATCGATCTCAGTTGGGTTTGTGCAGTACCTGTCCCCTTTTCCTGCTATAAATTCACTACTATCTCTATCGTCATGAATTTTAATGAATTTGATCTTATTCTGGGATTGGATTGGCTAACCAAATATGGAGCAGAGGTTAGATGCGCCGAGAGAGTTGTTAGGGCTAGGATTAAATCAGGAAATTATATAACCATACCATGTGAAGGTCAGAAACCTAATAGAAAAGACTTTTGGGAAGCTCTAAATGTTTCTCCAGCCCAAATAGAAAATGTCCCTGAAATCACAGAGAATATTCCCAAACTAGTGAAAGATATTCCTGTCATCAAGAACTATGCGGATGTGTTCGAGGAAATTGTTCGCTTACCTCCGCAGAGAGAAATAGATTTCAAAATTGCTTTAATTCTGAATGCAAGGCCGGTAGTTCACTCTATTCGGAGAATGTCCT
Organism: Allium sativum; assembly: GCA_030737875.1. Lineage (NCBI taxonomy): Eukaryota > Viridiplantae > Streptophyta > Magnoliopsida > Asparagales > Amaryllidaceae > Allium > Allium sativum. The sequence continues at coordinate 536,912,165 of CM060913.1, read as the reverse complement.
TAAAGGAGAAAGAGGAATTAGACAATCAAACACGACAGCTCGTATGGAAGGGTCTGATCAGGCCTAGTTTCTCTGATTGGGGTGCAGCAGTGGTGTTTGTCCCAAAATCTGACGGTACTCTACGTTTATGTGTGGATTATCATGATTTAAACAAGCAAACAATAAAGAAAAAAATATCCATTTCCGCGGATTGATGATTTGTTGGATCGATTAAATGGCGCACAAGTATTTTCACGAATGTACCTAGCTACAGGTTTCCATCAGCTTCGTATCGTCGAGGAGTGTGTTCCTTTGACTGCATTCAGAGGTCCGGACCTATTCTACGAATGGTTAGTAATGCCGTTCGTCTAACGCTCCAGCTTACTTCGTCGATCTGATGAATAGAGTGTTCAGAGGGGTTTTGAATAAATTTGTTCTGGTTTTCATTGACGATATTCTAATCTTCTCTAAATCAAAGGCCGAACACGAAAAACATTTGGAACAAGTGTTAGAAATCCTCAGAAGGGATGTATTAAAAGCAAAGTTTTCCAAATGTATATTCTGGCAGGATGAAGTGAAATTTCTAGGCCACGTCGTATTTAAAGAAGGAATTGCTGTGGATCCAAGTAAAATCACAGCTATTCAGAATTGGAAACAGCCCAGTACTCCTACTGAGGTCCGCAGTTTTCTCGGATTGGTTAGCTATTAGCGGAAGTTCGTTAAAAACTTTTCGAAGATATCTGGTCATTTAACGAAACTTACGAAGAAGCACTCTAAATTCAAATGGACTCCAGAAAGTGAGGAGGCTTTCGAAGAGCTAAAGTTAAGATTAACGACAGCTCCAGTGTTAACCATCATCGATGGCAATCAGGATTTGAAAGTCTGGACTGATGCTTCTAGAGAGGGCCTTGGCGCAGTGTTAATGCAAAGGGGCCAAATGATTGCTTATGCTAGCCCTCAACTGAAGCCGCATGAAAAGAACTACGTAACTCATGATCTTGAGTTATTGGCTATAGTATTCGCTTTGAAAATCTGGAGGCACTATCTTCTGGGTGAGAGATTTGAACTGTTGACAGATCATTAGTCACTGAAGTATCTGTTCACCCAGAAGGACTTGAATCTGAGGAAGCAACGTTGGCTGGAGTTTCTTGCAGCATATGATTTTGAAATTATATACACTCCAGGGAAAGCCAATGTCGTGGCCGATGCGTTAAGCCGAAAGAACGAAATGATCGCCAGTTTTATTATCACGACTTCATTGATAGATAAAATATCTGCTCTTCAGAAGGATGATCACTTCATTCAGAAGATCAAAGAGATAATTCAACAAGGCGAACCCTCGAGTTTTCAAGTTAATAATGATGGGATTCTAAGGCTCAAAGGTTGAATCTGTGTCCCTAACATTCCTGAGCTTCGAAAGGAAGTACTGGATGAATGCCACAAGTCAAGACTTAGTATCCATCCGGGAGTAAGAAAAATGTATAATGACATCAAACACACTTTCTGGTGGAAGTCGATGAAGAGGGACATTTCTTTATATGTTAGACGATGCCCTACTTGCCAACTAGTCAAGAGCGACCAACAGAAGCTGACTGGATTGTTACAACCGCTAGACGTTCCTGGTTGGAAGCGGGAACATATTTCTATGGATTTCATTGATGGTCTGCCCAGAACCCGAAAAGGAAATGACAGTATTTTGGTGATCGTAGATCGCTTCACGAAGACCGCCCATTTCATACCTGTCAGATCAAACAAAACTGCTTAGAGTCTGGCGCAGATATACTTCAAGGAAATTGTTAGACTTCATGGAGTGCCGCTCAGTATAGTTAGTGATAGAGATACAATATTTACTAGTAAATTCTGGAAGGCATTTCAAGTAGAGCTGGGAATGAAGCTGAATTTGAGCACCGCTTATTATCCTCAGACAGACGGTCAAACTGAGAGGGTGAATCGTATTTTAGAAGATCTATTGCGGGCTTGTGTTCTAGATTTTGGTGGATCATGGGAAGACCATCTACATTTGGCTAAATTCTCATATAATAACAACTACCAGGCGAGTCTGACAATGTCACCATTCGAAGCATTGTATGGTAGACCGTGCCGATCTCCTGCTTGTTGGGTCGAACCTGGAAATAGACTTGTGTTAGGGCCTGACATGATTCGAGAAGCTGCCGACAAAGTTGATTTTATCAAGAAACGATTACTCGCTGCTCAAAGACGACAAAAGAGCTATGCCGATAGGAGAAGAAGAGATATATCCTTTGTTGTTGGCGACTATGTATATTTGAAAGTATCGCCGATGAGAGGAGTAATCCGGTTCGGTAAAACTGGAAAGTTGGCGCCCAAATTCATTGGTCCGTTTCCTATTCTGGAATGGATCGGAACGCTCGCTTATAGGGTTAAACTGCCAGATTAGTTGCCTGGAGTTCATGATGTATTTCATATATCTCAACTTCGAAAACAAGTTCATGATCCAGACTTGATCGTGGAAGAAGCAGCTTAGTAGGATATTGAAATTACTCCAGAATTAGCTGTGAGACGAGAGCCGCTAAAGATCATCGGCAAAGAGACCAAAGAACCGAGGAACAAGAAGGTTCACTTAGTCAAAGTGCAATGGAGTGGAGATCCGCGAGATTGTACTTGGGAAACTAAGGAGAGCATTCAGAAAGCCTATCCCAGATGCCGAGTAGATATCTCTGATTGACTCCGGTGCAAGGTACATTTACCATACTTTGCATTACCAATTAGTTCTCTACTCTGTTGTAATTTTCTTTCCATGGATGTGCACTTTTAATTCTATAGTCTGAATGATTTTAAAAGAGAATAGGAATTAATTTGTATGGTTTTGAAAGGTTAAAAACAATTTGATTGCTGTTGTGTTGTGTGATTGTTAATTTGATTAATTGAATTATTGAAACGATAGTTAATTTAATCAATAATGGAATAATGGTAGAATTTATTCATTTAAATCAAACATTGAACTGATTTAAAAATAGATAGAAATATATATACTTTTGCATTATATATGTTTGAATAGGTAAATGGATAGCTGTTGAGTAAAGATTTTATTTGCGTGCCCGACAAATAGGTAAACCTTAATGAGTTGGATGCGAAATATTATTATATCAACTCCTGTGAGTGCCATTGGATGCGGAGTGCTGGTTTTTCTGTGTGAAATAATAAACGTCGCCATAGGATAGTAACAATTAATTTTGAACTACATTACATGGCATACTTCAGAAGATAGGCATACTTCATCATATACCACATAAGCATTTGGAGCTTGTGTGACGAGATGGAAGATTTACCATATGAGCGAGAGGCTTGTATGGCGATGACTATATTTTACAGGTTGAACTGATGACTGATATGGACTATTTAAATTGTAACGATTAAATTGCCAGATTAATAAAAACCCCACATGGGTCTGGAGTTGACAATAACCACGTCTTTCTAGTTATTAGATACGACACATGGACTATTTATTTCCCACACGGGACGAGGTGACGAGGATTTATCCTCTGGAGCATTTAAAATACACACAACCTCAGGCTTTGACAGGGTGACGAGAATTTATTCTCTGGAGTTATTATCAATACACGCTCCCCTGTAAACACCAGAATATATCACTATAAATATGTGTATGCTTATTAGGATTTATTGGGTACCTAATACGACCCAATAAATTTCCAAACCTCTCCCCGTACAAAGGAGGTTATGGCGAAATTTTTCGAAAATTCCAGGTGTTAGCCAAATTTTTGAAAAATTTGAAAATTCTCAGAAACTGAAAAGTTGGAGAATGGAAGCCAGATCGAACGAAGAGTTGATTAATCAAACCACTTTCGACTTTGTTCCTTTTCGGGGACGAAAAGTTTTAAGTGGGGGAGATTGTAACGACCTAGAAAATCTGAACCAATTTAAATTTTTTAAATTGGCTAAAATAATGGATTTTGAATATTTAAAATAAATGTTTTAAATTGTAGCATTGAAAACTGAATTTGAATCGACAATTGAAAACGAATATAATTAATTATAATTATAAACAAGGCCCGAAAAGGCGCTGTAATTTCAAAAATTGAATTCAAACTTTGTCGGACTGTACCGAGTGCAAAACAAAACGTATTTGAGTGAAACCAAAAATATTTAAATCTGTTAGTGAGCACCTTTCTAACGAATCTGACAAATCGAATTTTCATAACGGAAAGCAAAAGTTATGGCCAAATGAATTTTCAGAAAGGTCGCTATGTAATTTATATATCCCGTGAAATTGGCCATTTTGCAAACGACCTCGGAATTCGACGAAACCACTTTTGTTGGATCCGGGATGTGAAGTTATTGCTAGGTTTCAAATTTCATAATTTTTGAAGCTAGTATGTGAGTGTGGAAAAGGAAAACGTGTTTTGGTCAATTACAGTTAAATTGGATCGACCAGAAATGGGCCGTTTTGCAAACGGTCTCAGAATTCGACGAAATTAGTTTTGTTAGGACCATATTGTCAAAACATAGCTAGATTTCTTTTTCTGGAGTTTTTCGAATTAGTTTGTGGCCCTGGCAAATTGAAATGTATGTTCAAATCAAATATTGAATGTTATATATTTTAATTTGAATGGAAACTGACTGAAATAGTCGAATGGGCCTACGAAACATATTCCATTGTGTTCGAAATGGGGGTAAAACGCTAGGGACGATGGTCGTTGGGTTTGAATTGGCGTTCGTGTGTGAAAGGGGTATTTTAGAATTTTGAAAATATATAAATAAAATAAAAAAATTGATTGGCCAGTATCTTCTTTCTCTCTCCCCGATTAGAGCTGCGCACGACGGAAATGATGTCGCCACCTTCTCTCTTCGATTTCTCCCACGTTTCACAATGAAATCGAGTGATTCTTGATTCATTTCAAAGCTCTTCGTTTCCTCTTCAAATCCATCTAAGGTTTTCTAGTTATCATCAAGTGTGGAGGGAGTTACGGGTCCTCAAAGTCAACAACTTTGGATCGCCGCCGCGACGTACAGGCGCCACCAAACGGAGTGAAACCACCAGCGCCGGGAAGGTGGTTCGAAGCTCTTCGATGCTGTGTGAGCTGATTCTCCTATCGCACAACGGTTTGATCGAAAGATCAAAACCTAGTTTTGAACCATCGTGAAAGGTGCGTCTTTTATTACATCTGAACTTTGAAAAATCATATCTTTTTCGATTCTTGACGAAATTTGATGAAACAGGAAACATCGTGACTGTGTGGATGTCTTCTACATTTTAGAAGAGACCGCATATTTTTCTGAGCCTTCTGCTATTTTTGGTGGAGTGGAACCCAATGTTAGATTTCTACTGTATAAACGATATGGAAAATGACGATGTATAAATTATATAGTCGATATATGAGTTATATAAGCGTTGTACACCTCTTGTATAAGCGTTGTATAAGTTGTACGTTCGATGTATAAGTTATATATGCGTTGTAGAAATTATATATGTGTTGAAATAAAAGTGAATTGCTATATATATATATATATATATATATATATATATATATACGCCCCTCGTCCACAAACCATGGACGATATTTATTGGTTGTGATTGGTGTGAAAATTGATTGATAGCGAATGGTTAATTGAAATTGTTTGTGGTTGATATTGATTGATTGTGGTTGAAAAATACCTATTTGTGGTTGAGAAATATTTGGTTGATACCACATAGGATTAGTTTGTGGAAATGAAATAAATATACATGCCGCATGCGTGCGAACTAGATGCATGATTCCCCATTGTCAAAAACCGCGAGGTTTTAAGGTAGAGCGAGGAGCCGTACTAGGGACGGTCACGGTTTTAACTACCCTGCCGTTATGCTGCCGAAATTTTGAATAATATTCATGTGTTTGAATTATTTTCATTTGCTGAAACTATATTTATTTGTTGAATAGAAAACCTTCATGTGTTGAATCGATATTCATTCGTTGAATTGAAATTCATGTGTTGAATGGTGTTCGTGTTTTAAATATAAAAATCACATTTTTATCTATATATATAAACTATAGAAAACCTTCATGTGTTGAATCGATATTCATTCGTTGAATTGAAATTCATGTGTTGAATGGTGTTCATGTTTTAAATATAAAAATCACATTTTTATCTATATATATATAAACTATAGAAAACCTTCATGTGCTGAATCGATATTCATTCGTTGAATAGAAATTCATGTGTTGAATGGTATTCATATTTAAATTGTTTTATAATAAAAATCACCTTTTTATCATCTATATGAACTATGTAAAATGGCCTTGTTTTAAAAGAAATTGTTTTATAATAAAAATCCTATTTTTTTATTTATTACCTATATGAACTATATAAAATAATAGTGTTTTGAAATGAATTGTTTTACAATAAAAATCACATTTTTATTATATGCACGAATCGTTAAAAATAGTGAAGTGTTGAAATAGAAGACAGTTAGATAAAAATATCATTTTTGTCAAATGTATGAAAAGAATGTAGCTTTGAAATCGAAGAATCGATATATATATATATATATATATATATATATAGAATTAAAATATATCGAATAACGACGCTGCAGTTCGTATTTTGAAACCGTGATTTCAAACGATTAGTACGGGAGATCCGACCATCGGATTTTCCCGAAACCGCAACCGTTGGGTTCTCTTTGGAAATATCTTTCCAACGGCACCAACTTTGTAAAAATCCAAGGTTGGATTGTCTGGAATGTTTAATTCAAATCTGAAGAAAAACAGCGCCAGAATCGATTATATATAATTATATATAATTATATTTAATCGAATAACGACGCTGCAGTTCGTATTTCGAAATCGAAACTTCAAACGATTATACCGGGAGATCCGACCGTCGGATTTTCCCGAAACTAGAACCGTTGGATTCGTTTTGAAAAGATCTTTCTAATGATGTAAATTTTGTGAAGATCCAACGGTTAGATTTTCAGATATGTGTAAATCAAATCTGAAGAAAAATAGCGCCACGGTCGCGTTGTGGCCCGAAGCGTCGTTTTAAATAAATGGGCTATTTTAAAATGAATAAAAATAGCGATAAATTGTTATAAATATTATAAACAATATGGATGTTATTTAGAAATTAACTGAAGGTTGGCTAAGTCGAATGATTTCCTGGGTGTTGATCTGATGTTGGTTTCGGCCTTCGGGGTTAATATTTGGGAAATCTTTCTCTTACTAATCGACGGTTAGTGACTAATGAATTGAAATGATGCGTGTGTATGTTAGTGTTGCACTTATTTATTATATACGTGAGTTGATCCGAAAGACCGGGTTTATCCCATTCTGAATAACTAAATCGATGATAAGAAATCGAATATAAAGACGATGGTCGAAGACCGGAGATTTTCACCTCGTTTGGATGGTAACCGAGGTCCTGATTGGGAGGCATCCCGAAATATGGATAATGAGTGGTGATCGTCCAGACGTACGTGGTGATCGATGGGTTTGCAAGGTATATAGTGCCTCCGGTTTCGTTCATACCCAGAACGGACTTGTAAATGGACTGTGTGTCTGACATTGGATTTTATTCTGTGTTGATTGATCTCTATTAAATATACATCTGTTTGGCGGTGGAGAATTTAATCTTTTGCTTAACGCCCTTCTCTGAAACGCACGAGCTCAGAGGTTGTATATTGATGGACTTCAGTCGCGTGGCATGAATTGCTAGTGTGGCATGCCTAAGTGGCAAATGAACAGGGCTTATGTTGAAAAGCAAAGTCTTGTGGTGGTGATCAAAGCACCGCCTGTGTGGCGTAGCTTTGTGTATAACGTGGAATCGCGAGCCTCACACCCCGGTATGAACCAGAAATGGGAGAGGACATCAGGGGGGACGTGCGTTTTCGTTCTAGCTAGAAGTGGCGTCAGTGGTTTTACACGCCCTGACGAGTTTAACTTATGTGGTTGTTGCTGTTGCGAGGCGCCTCGGTTTGATCGGACGATCTGGGTCCGATGGAGTCAATTGTTGGCTCATTTACGCCCCAAAGTGCGGAGAAACGCATTGTTTAGGCATTATAATCCACTTCGTGTGGACCGGCCCTGACGATCCAAGGTACGGTTGTGGCTGTGCCTGAGACTCGGGCTAGACAGTCTCGAATTCGGTAAGGACTATCTTTTGCCTTGGTTCATGACGGAAATCCAATTTCCAATTACGTGACTGTGCGGTTTTGATTGTATATACATATGGCGACATGATATATGGTACCCATGTCGTCTATGATTGATAGTTATGATTCGAAGTTGTTTTGAAACATGTAAACACTAGTAATAATATCAATTGCTTTTGTTTTATTCATATCAATAATATTTTGGCCATTATAAGGTAAAACTCTAACCTCCAGCTTGCGATGCATTGTGTGATGGGAACTAAGTCTTATAGTGGCTTCATTTTTATAAAAAACATAGCGATGTTTAAAAGAATGACTTGTTTTTAAAGCACTGGCAATCCAATGGAGTAAGCCCGATTCACGAAAGTGGCATGGTCCTGTGATTAGCCATATTATAAATGTGTTGAGTAGATTTCTCATACCAGTCCCATGACTTACTCGTAGTTTGTTTCACTTTCAAACTCGGGTGCCCCTTTTTCTACACAGGCAGCCTTGTATTCAGGTTTAGCTGGTTCTTTCTGGATAGCTGGAGCTGAAGATGGATTCTATCATTTATCTCTTTTTATGCATTTCATCCCCTATTGTACATTATGTTTGTTTTCCGCTGTAGACATTTATGTATAGTTGAACTGTATTTGTACTAAGTATGATCCTGTATACTGTGTAACTCTGATGATTACTCTTATCCAGTATATTCTATTGTTCATTATCTGGTGTATTTATTTATTTCTGTTCTGCTATTATCTGTTTCTGTGTTATATTCCAAGGATTACCCTTGTCGCCGTCAGTACGGGGTTTGGGGTCGTCTCACCACTGGACCTTCAAGCTTCCCCACAACTGTCACTACCCCACACCGGCGAGCCACCGCCCTGAGTACCACCACTCGATATCTCCTCTCTTGCCAAAATTTTCCAGATGAATGAAACGCATCGATGTCAAAATCCCATCGAGTCCGACCACCATAGGACACCCGACTACCACCGTTGTCTCATCCATCTCCTTCCCCTCAACTCTCCTTCAGCAATCAACTCCCCATGATCACCGAGGACACCGCAAAAGCCTTATAATCAAAAATCATACCTGTAACGACACGGATTTCGCCCGGACCTAATCGATCGCTAAATCGACCAAGGCCGTTCGAATCCCGCATACGCTAACTCTGAGCATACAACAAATCAGAACAAATAACAAAAGACTTTTATAAATGTTATATTAATGTTACATCTGAGTACAGAATATCAGAGTACATTGAATATAATACAACATAAGATAATTTACAATAAATTTAATACAATGCAGCGGAACCAATAAGCTAATACAGCGGAAGACTATCAATGCTCTGGACACAGCTTTAAGCTTCGACCCAGGATCCTGCTCAATAAATAATTATCTGCAAAACAAGCCATTCGACTGCCTGTGTAAAAATAAGGGCACCCGAGTTTGCAAAGTGAAACAAACTACGAGTCAGTCATGGGACTGGTATGAGAAATCTTACTTAACCTATTTAATAATAAGGCTAATCACAGAACCACGCCGCTAACGCGGAACGGGTTTACTCCATTGGATTGTCAGTGCAAGAAATAAAGTAAATCATTAAACAACGATGCTTTTTAGAAAAATGAAGCCATTATAAGACTCAAGTCCCATCACATAATGCAACGCAAACTGGAGGATAGAGTTTTACCTTATAATGGAAAAAATATGCTTGATACGTAAAAACAAAGTCATTTGGTATTATTACTAGTGTATATATGTTTCAAAAACATTTTCATTCATAATGTATCAATCATAGATGGCATAACTACCATACACTATGTCGCCAAATATAGGTTTACAATCAAAACCGCATATGTCGTATTGGAAGTTGGATTTCCATCATGAACCAAGGCAATGGATCGTCCTTACTGAATTCGAGACTCTCTAGCCCGAGCCTCAGGATTCATCCGTAACTGCACCTAGGAGCCATATGGCCAGTCCACAAATACTTTAGTGGATTATAACTCCTGAACAATACGTTTCTCTGCCCTATGGGGCGTAAATTTAGAGCTACTAGGGACTCAAATCCGAGGTGCCTCATTCCATCATCCACATAAGTAAAAATGTCTGGGCTCCATACCATGACACCACTTCTAGATAGAAAGAAACGCATGTTCTCCCTGGATCCTTCCCCCGTTTCTGGTTCATACCGGAGTGTGAGTCTCACGAATCAACGCTATACACAAAGCTATGCTAATTAAAGCTGTACTTTGATCATCAACCGCAAGGCTCTGCTTTTCAACAAAAGCCTTGATCTTTTGCATCTTGGCATGCCACACCGACAGTTCACGCCATGCGACTGATGTCTATCAATATATAACCTCTGAGTTCGTACGTCTCAGAGAAGGGTGTTAAGAAAGAGAATAATTTCTCCGCCACCAAACAGATATATATTTAATAGAAATCAATTCACACAAAACTAAATCCAATGTCAGACACACATCCATTTACAAGTCCATTCTGGGTCTGAACAAAACCGGAGACACCTTATTCCTCGTTTCGTATATCCAATACGGAAGAGAGGCCCTCGCATATCCAGACAATCAACATGTACGTCCAGACAACTACCACTGTAACTTTTTCCTGGGATCTAACCAATCCAGGGCATCAGTAGTCATCCATTCGATGTGAAGATCATCGGTCTTTAACCACCGTCTTCAATATCTTTGACTTCCAATCGTCGTATAATTATTTGAAATGAGATTTAACTCAGCGTTTTCAAATAATTCGCGAATATATATAATTCAAATCAATTCTTTTCATTCCATATCGTTTATAATATTTTATAATGATTTATCGCTATTTTTATTTATATAACAATAGCCCATTTTAATTAAACGACGCTTCAGGTCATTACGCGGCCCTTGCGCTATTTTTATTAAAATTTGAATTACACATTTCTCAAAATCTAACCTTTGGATCTTAGCAAATTTTATATCATTGGAAAGTTCTTTCCAAAGCGAACCCAACGGTTCCAGTTTTGGGAAAATCCAACGGTCGGATCTCTCAGTATAATTGTTTAAAGTTACGATTCCAAATCACGAACTATTGCGCGCGATCCATTTTATTTTTAATATATATATATATATATATGTATGTATGTATAAAATTCATTTGACTATTTCAGATTATTTATTATTTAAATAATTTTGTACACTTCATATTCATGTTAAGAAAAAAAATGATATCTTAAACACATACAAACATTCATATCAACATATGACTAATTTTCAAACACCGCTAACATGTTAATGTTAATATTAAACAAATGTACATCTTTCTACTTCTCTAACATGTTAATGTTAGTATTAAACAAATGAACATTTTCTACTCTCTATCATGTCAATGTTTATATTAAACAAATGAACATTTTCTACTCTCTAACATGTCAATGTTAATATTAAACAAATGAACATTTTCTACTTCTAACATCTTAATGTTAATATTGAACAAATGAACATTTTCTACTCTTTAAAATGTTAATGTTAATGTTAATATTAAAAAAATGAACATTTTCTACTGTCTAACATGTCAGTGTTAATATTAAATAAATGTACATTTTATACTTCTAACAAGTTAATGTTAATATTAAACAAATGCACATTTTGTACTTCTAACTAGTTAATGTTAATATTAAACAAATGTACATTTTCTACTTGTAACAAGTTAATGTTAATACTAAACAAATGAACATTTTCTACTCTCTAACATGTCAATGTTAATATTAAACAAATGTACATTATCTACTTCTAACATGTTAATGTTAATATTAAATAAATGTACATTTTCTACTTCTAACATGTTAATGTTAATATTAAACAAATATACATTTTCTACTTCTAACATGTTAATGTTAATATTAAACAAATGTACATTTTCTACTGTTAAAACATTTTTATTATGTTAAAACCTTTTTATCAACCTTGAATCTTTTTAATGATTCAACTTTACATTAAAAATGTAAATTTTAATGTAAAAACATTTTTATTAACCTTGAATCTTTTTTATGATTCATTCTATACATTAAAAATGTAAATTTTAATGTAAAAGCATTTTTACCCAACTAGGATCTTTGTAATAACTCTTTCGTACATTGAAAATGTAAATTTTTAATGTAAAAGTATCTTTATCAAACAATGAATCTTTTAATGAACCATTTGTATATTAAAAATGTAATTTTTTTATGTAAACACATTTTTAATCAAAGTTTAATCTTTCTATTGAATCCTTTATACATTAAAAATATAATTTTTAATGTAAACATATTTTTATCAAACTTTAATCTTTTTATTGACTCCTTTATATATTAAAAATATAATTTTTAATGTAAACATATTCTAGTCAAATTTTGATCTTTTTAATGAATCCTTTATATGTTAAAAATGTATTATTTTATGTAAACTTATTATTATCAAACTTGATCTTTTTAATGAATCCATTTTTTTTAATGATTCATCTTTTCCATTAAAAATGTAATTTTTAATGTGAACAAATTTTATCGAACTATGAATCCTATTTTTAATGATTCATTTTTTACATTAAAAATGTAATTTTTAATGTGATTTTTTTTTTATCAAACTATTAATCCTATTTTCAATGATTCATCTTTTACATTAAAAATGTAATTTTTAATGTGAACAAATTTTATCAAACTATGAATCCCATTTTTAATGATTCATCTTTTACATTAAAAATGTAATTTTTAATGTGAACAAATTTTCATTTCATATAATGATCATTTTTAATCTTTTCTTATATACAATAAAAATGTGATTTTTTATTGTTAACAATTTTCATTTCAAATAACGATCATTTTAGCAAATTCTATTTATACAATAAAAATGTGATTTTTATTGTTCAACAAATTTTATATTTCAAATAATGATCATTTTCATGTTTTCCGTTCATACAATAAACATAAGATTTTTGTAACGATCTGTATTTTTCCCAGACCTAATCAATCGCTAAATCGACTAAGACCCTTCAAAAACCCGAATACGCTAACTTTGGGCATACAACACATTAGAACAAATAACACAAGACTTTTATAAACATTACATTAATGTTACATCAGAGTATAGAATATCAGTGTACATCAATATAATAATACAACAGCGGAAGATTAAATTACAATAGATTTAATACAATGCAGCGGGATAAATAAACTGATCATAGCGGAAGTCTATCAATGCTCTGGACACAGTTTTGAGCTTCGATCCGGAATCCTACTCAATATGTCTGCAAAATAAGCTACACGACTGCCCATGTGGAAAAGAGGGCACCCGAGTTTGCAAAGTGAAACAAACTACGGGTCAGTCATGGGACTGGTATGAGAAATCTTACTTAACCTATTTAATAATAAGGTCAATCACAGGACCACGCCGCTAATGCGGAACGGGTTTACTCCATTGGATTGCCGGTGCATAAATTGATTAAATTTTATTCAAAAACAACGCAATGCTTTTTAGAAAAATGAAATCATTATAAGACTCAAGTCCCATCACATAATGCAACACAAACCAGAGGATAGAGTTTTACCTTATAATGATAAAACATGTTTGATACGTAGAGAATAATATTTTAATATTATTATTAGTGTCTAATCAGTTTAAAATACTTCAAAGTAAATTTATCAATCCTAGGCGGCATAGTACCCCATCCTACTATGTCGCCATATATTGGTTTGCAATCAAAACCATAATGTCGTATTGGAAATTGGGTTTCCATCATGAGTCAAGGCTAGGGACGATTTCCTTACCGATTCGTGACACTCTAGCAATGTCTCAGGACTCGGACGTTGGCGAGCCCTTGGATCCTCCAAGGCCGGTCCACAAATACTTTAGTGGATTAGTTATGCCTGAACACACGTTTCCCAGTCCTATTGAACCTATAATTTGGTCACTATCGACCAATATAACTGAGGCGCCTTATTCCCTCATCCACATAAGTAAAATGTCAGGGCTTGCAAAACCCTGATACCACTTCTAGGTAGAAAGAAACACATGCACTCCTTGGGTCCCTTGTCCCGTTTCTGACTCTTACCGGGGTGTGAGGCTCGCGAGGTAACGTCATACACAAAGCTATGCCGAAAATAGGCTATGCTTTGATCATCAACCACGAGGCCCTGATTTTCAACAAAAGCCTCATTTGCATCTTGGCATTCCACATTGACAATCCACGCCATGCGATCAATAACTATCAATATATGACCTCTGAGCTCGTGCGTCCCAGAGAAGGGTGTTAAGTGAGAGAATAAATTCTCTGCCACCAAATAAATATATATTAAATAGAAATCAATTCACATAGAATGAAATTCAACGTCAGACACACATCCATTTACAAGTCCGTTCTAGGTCTAAACGGAATCAGAGACACCGTATTCCTCGTCTCGTATGTCCAACAAGGAAGAGAGGTTCTCGCATATCCGGACAATCAACAAGTACGTTCGGACAACTACCACTTTAACCCTTTCCTAGGAGCGACCTAGTTCAGGGCATCAGCAGTCGCCCATTCGATGTGAAGATCGTTGGTCTTCAATCACCGTCTTCAATGTCTTTGACTTTTAATCGTCGTAGTAATTATTCAGAATGGGTTAAACCCGGTCTTTCCGAATAACTCGCGTATTTTATAATAAAAAATCAAGTGCAATAAATACACATCATACGCCTCATTCCAATTTAGAATATTCTTTTAATAAAATATTCATATTAAAAGGGAAAGATTCCCATCAATTTTATCAAAGATAAATTCCTTTAAATTTATTCTTTAATCTTCTTTTTACAGATCCATTTAAAACTCCAATTTGATTTTAATATCAAAAATCAATACTTTATGACTATTCAACTTTTAAGAAATTAATCTTGTCTTTAACTGGGTTAAAGAACCAATGTCATTTATAAACCCAAAATCATCTTCCATTAAATATGGAATTTTCACAGAAATCAAATCGATATATAATCGATATAAATTTCCCTATCAGACCACTAATATAAATGGAATAACGGCAAATCCTTTTAAATTCCATGTACAGTAACAGTCTTCTTTTACAGAAGCCTATCTCGATTATTATCAAATCGAATTTCCACTCAATTCTAATTTAATATATTAAATTCTAAAACTTGACTTTGGAAAATTTCTTTTTAAATCTTAATAAAAAGATTTATAAATTCTAAATCATATTTTAACTGTTAATTGGGCTAAAGAACAAATGTCGTTTAAAACATAGTTCACAATAAAACCAATTCACATTTCAATTTATTCCCCTTACTAAATATAATTGGAAACTCTAATAATCTTAATTAAAAGATTTATTCCTTTCATATGGGATTTAAGAACATTGTTATTTAAGACACCATCCACGACAACCCAAAATCCAATTCTTTTATTTAATTCTAATTAAATATTAATTAATGTGAAGGCTTCATTAAATCTTAATTTAAAAGATTTATTCTAGCTAATAACTAGTTCATTTTGATAAAAATATATTTTTATCTTTTGTCCATCCAAAAACGGACATAGAAATCATCATTTTATTCTTCGTTGAATATTATTTTAAAATATTCGTTATTTAAAAATATTCTTTATATAAAAAGATTCTTTGTGTGAAAATATAATTTATATTATAGTGTTCTTTATTTTAAAATATTCTTCATATTACAATGTTCTTTATTTTAAAATATTCTTTATTTAAAAGATATCCTGAATCGGAATGCGACTCAATCAGTTACCACATAATTTCGGTTATATGGATTTCATACATCGCATGTATACGACAATAATGAGAAATGATCATTAAACCATCCATTCACATCCAAAGTGAAATTTATAACTGTGTGAGCATTAAAATGAAAAAATAACGCTCATCATAGCCTGTCAATCCAAAGATTGACATACAACTAAATATTGGGACTAATGTATGTCAAATATCATCCCAATCCCGTGTGGGGTTTTCAGCCAACAACAGTTCATCTAAGTAAATAATTGGTTAATGAATTTAACAAATTTAATTCCGCTAACATGTTGATGATAAATAACAAACATGTTATTATATTCCTAATGCAAAATGAAAATGCATTTTACTCGCAAAATTTCCCCACATGTATCTAATGTATAATTTGACAATACAAACGTCACTTTGATTTGCATACAAATTCTATTGTATAATTTAACAATAAAAAGTCACTTTAATTTATATACAAATTCTAATGTATGTTTTGACAAATAAAATAATTCTTATATTTGCATATAAATTCTATTTTATGTTTTGCAAATAAAAATGATTCTTATATTTGCATACAAATTCTAATGTATGTTTTGCAAATAAAAATGATTCTTGTATTTACATATAAATTTTAATGTATGTTTTGATGAAAATGTATATTGTGTTTAACTTTATTCTAATTAACAGAAAATGTTAATTATTGTTTCAACTATTCCAATTAACAAAATTATGATTTTTGTTTCAGCAATCCTATGTGGCAAAAATGTGTATTTTATTTCAACTAATATGTTTTGAAAAAAATGTATATTGTGTTTAACTTAATTCTAATTAATAGAAAATGTTAATTATTGTTTCAACTATTCTATTAACAAAATTATGATTTTTGTTTAACTCCATTCTAATTAACAAAAATGTTAATTTCCGTTTTTGATCCAGCTAATCTAATAAATAAAAATGATAATTTTTGTTTAACTATTTTCCTAATTAACACAAATGTTAATTGTGTTATTCTAAAATAAATATTTCCAACAAATGTTATGTTTTTATTTTAAATAAACATTTCTAGAAAAAGTGATGTTTTTATTTTAAATAAACATTTCTAGCAAAAGTGATGTTTTTATTTTAAATAAACATTTCTAGCAAAAGTGATGTTTTTATTTTAGATAAACATTTCTAGCAAAAGTGATAATTTTAATCAACATGACATGATCCTAACAAAATGTCCATTTTAATTCATATACAAATTCTAATGTATAACATAACATATAGAAATTGTTATTTTACTTTGTATACAAATCAAATAAAAGAATGATATTCTTATTTTCATACAAATCTATTTTAACATAAGAATAAAAGGGAATATTCTAATTTGTATACAATTTTAATTTTATTCACATTATATTTGATAAAATCAACAGATCTCTACAACATCATCAATCAAACCAAATCAAATTGCGAACAACAACAACTGAATTTACAACGTAACTATAAGAATTCCTAATGCAACAATAATTAATTAATTTTAATTATTAAAAAAAAGATCTCACCATGATTTTACTCCTTCGTTTCAGATCTTGTTTGTTCCATGTTATAGAGTTTTGCACCACGATTCCAACAAGCCCGGTTTTGTTCAATTCTGCAACCGTATGTAAAAGATACGAGGCTTTAAATATTAATTACATTAACGATTAATTAACCATTTAATTAATTCTTAATTACTTTCATAATCCTCCTTTCTTCTTACTGATATACTGAAGCTGCCAGAAACCCATTCTCGCGATCGATTTAGCACCAACGCACCATCGTAGAGCTCACCATCAACCGATCTGACTTCATCACATCCATCGCCTCGACACCCTCCTCCCATCGCCGTACACCACCCATCACTCGTGCCCTCAAGGACCCACAAATTTGGGTGCAAACGCTGGCGGTCTTTACCTCGCTTATGGCCAATTCGAGACACCAGACCCGATCTTGACCGTTGATATCCTATATCACGCTATGCTCCACCTTTTTTCTTCTGAAAATTTTGAATTCTAAAAGGTGGATCATGAGATTTTTGTGAGAAAATGAAATGGCTTTTCAACCATTGAAGACAATATACGGCGGCTGTATTATATGTATTAGGGTTTAGGTATTTGACCGTATTTGCAACGACCCACAAATCCGTACTATCTGAGTTGATTGCATACATCACACGTCCAACCCAAATTGTACAGAAATACGAATCATTATTAGAAAGAAGTTAGAGGATGAGAAATAGAAAGAAAGAAAAGTTAGAATAGAAGAAAAACGAAGAACACAAATCTACGGCGGAACGAATAAAATATATTAAATAACATAACTTTTGAAATAAAAATCAGTAACTGTATATACATACCATTATCAGAGCACAACAGTTATTCCTGGAACAGTTATAAACACCTGTTTCCAGATACAACATAGTACACAACAGAATTATGATAGTCTATAGCTAACTGGTGAAGCCTCCTGCATCCAGTTCTTCCAAGTGAATCTAAAAAATCTCGACCATTTGACTGCCCGTACAAATTTGGGCACCCAAGAGTTTAGGGAAAACAAAAACAAAATAAACTCTAGGTCAGTCATGGGACTGGTGTGAGTAAACTCCAATCATTTGTTTATGATCGACGCTTTCCTATGAATTAGAAAAGCGCGACATTTGTAATAAATTCTGCAAGCATACAGGTGTGTAGCATACAGGTCGAACACAGGGAGGTGAATTAAATTAAATTATCTATTTAATCTCTTGGGCGAGTTAGACAAAATTTTGGAGATTGATTTTGAAAATAAAACAAACAAAATTAAAACTGTAATTTGATTCAGAACAGATCTAACTGAACCGACAGTCAAATCACAATTTCAATGAAAAAGAAATAAAACTATGAATTAGATTTAAATCTAATTAAATCCAATTTGACCTAAGAAATTAATAAAAGCAGAAATTGAAATTGCAGAAATTGAAATAACAAACAAGAATTAAAATTAGGATTTCCGCTGAATCTAATCAGACGGTAAATCACTAATGCAAATAAGTGCAAAATTACAAATAGTGTTCTACCGAATCTAATCGTATAGACAACACTAGTTGCTAAGGAAAAAAAATGCAGAAAATAAAAGAGAAAGAAGAACTTTTATTAGAACAATGGAATAAGAGATGAGATGGTGGCTACAAGGTTATTACAAGGGTATATATATAGGGTAGATAGCCAAACCCTAACCCTAACCCTAATGGTAAATGGGCCTGGTCATTACACCACTAATTAGTTTACAATGAGAAACATAAATGGGCCTTAGATAAATAAAGAAAATTTGGGCCTTTTCTCTTTTTCCTCTTGCTTCCTTGACATTTCTTCATTGATTTGTGATGTTCAAAGCCTTTTTATCAATCCTTTTCTTATCCAACAGCAACTAGATGTGATATCTTCATCTACAATTCTTCAAAATGTAAATATATATCAATTTCATCTCTATTTCGCTACTTTTCTGGTTGTATGCGGGCTGGGTTGGAATATCTGTAAAAGTAACAAAACAATACCCAAGTAATATTTATTTATATACAAAAGATAAGATATAAGAGCATAAAATAAACACATTTCTATGTCAATCAAATACCCCCACACTTACCTTTTACTCGTCCTCGAGTAAAAAGAAAATGAAAAGCTAACTAGATAGGTCGCACTTTCGTAGGAAACACGATTGCATTGAGCGTATGCAACAAGCCGTTAAACCTCTAGGTGTCCCTAGTAGGACGAGTGGTGTCTCGTGAGGGTTTTCAGCGGATACTACCCACAAAATCCAAATGCAGTATGCTATGATTCTAATGAAACTACATGAATGCAATGGACATATGCAAAAAATAAAAATGAAAAATGACAACACGACTTATTTCAGGAAAGTGGTAAAACAAATTAAGTTAATAATTTCTAACCAGTTGATTTTATTTTAGATACCTCGACTTGTCACAAATTTTCAATATAAATCAAGTTTTCAAATGTTAAATTCCAGTTTGGCCAATTGGTTCGGTCGATAACATAGTGCAGCCATGAAATAAATTCTGAGTTTGCTTGGCACAGTTTGCAAAGTGGTATTCTAATTTCTCATGTATGGCTAGTCAAATCAATAAGGTCAAGAAGTGTTTGGGTATCATCGCTTATTCTTTATTCTATAAAATTTTAAGATTTATGATTAAGTACATACACCTAACTACAAAGACCAAGGTTTACCACCCATGCATTGCCTCGCGGACTAACGGAGAGTAGGTAAAGAGCTTGGCGGATTGTGCAGGCCGACTTTGACTTTGTCAACAACGTGTCGGTAATCCTTAGGTGTCCAATCTCATAAAATGAGACCAAGATATTCCAACTTTGACTTTGTCAACAACGTGTCGGATAGAGCTTGGCGGGTTTGCACACCAACGCTCGATATACAAGCAATGTTGGATACCCTTGGAATACTATTATTATTATTATCGAAAATATAAGCACAAAAGAGAGTTACGCAAATTCAACTTAATACAACTTAGTTTTAAAGATTTGAAAAGCCAATATAAGTATTTTAAGTCCTCCACTTATTTAAACAAAGTCTACAATATAGAATAAATTTCATGGCCATCACCTAAGAATCTCCCTATGTACCGGTTACACTATTATCCCTCAAAATTAAACTTTTCATTATATTTCCTATTCGATCTAAGTTGAGAGAGAAAAATACTATCAACTGGCTAAAAATTGTAAACTTATTTTGTTGTATCAATTGAAAATGAGTCGTATTTTCCAAAAAAAAAAATTTGGTATGTTACTACAATCTAAAATGTATGATGGTCCTACTTAAAATAAATAAAAAGAAATAAAAACAAAGAAAAACGAAAATGGATGAAATGCAGACTCCCCCCCACACTTGATTGAGACAGTGTCCCAACTGTCTAAGGTGTAAAAACAAAAAAAAATGAAAAAGAAAAATAAAAGAACGTGTACCACCTGATTTCATGGTGGATGATCATGCAGATCGATAGAGTCATCTTCGTCATATTGCTGGAATTCCAAAAATGGTTTCAGTCGTTGACCGTTTACTTTGAAGACTTTTCCATCCCTAGGATTTTCAATTTCAACCGCTCCATGAGGGTATATTGTTTTCACGACATAAGGTCCAGTCCATCGAGATCTGAGTTTTCCTGGAAACAAGTGAAGTCTAGAGTCGTATAAAAGAACTTTTTGACCTATGTTGAATTCCTTACGAAGTATGTTTTTGTCGTGTTGGGCTTTGGTTCTTTCTTTGTAGATTTTTGCATTTTCATATGCCTCATTTCTTAATTCCTCTAATTCAGAAATTTGTAACTTCCTGTGTGAGCCGGCTTTTTCTAAGTCAAAATTCAAAAATTTTATGGCCCAAAGAGCGCGATGCTCTAATTCAAGAGGTAAGTGGCAGGCTTTTCCAAAGACTAATCGATATGGTGACATCCCTAGATTGGTTTTATAAGCAGTGCGAAAAGCCCAAAGTGCATCAATCAGTTTTACAGACCAATCTTTTCTATTGGAATTCACGGTTTTCTCAAGAATTTGTTTGATTTGTCTATTGGAAACTTCTACTTGCCCACTCGTTTGTGGATGGTAGGGGGTCGATAGCTTGTGTGTGATTGAGTATTTCTTGAGCAAGGACTCAAAAGCACGATTACAGAAGTGAGTGCCATTATCGCTAATGATAGCTCGAGGTGTGCCAAAGCGTGAAAAGATGTTTTCTTTGAGGAATTTGACAACAACCTTGTTGTCGTTGGTTTTGCTTGGAATAGCTTCAACCCATTTTGAGACATAATCTACCGCAAGTAGGATGTAAAGATTCCCAAATGAATTAGGGAATGGTCCCATGAAATCGATGCCCCAAACATCGAATAACTCAATCACTAAAATGGGGTTGAGAGGCATCATGTTTCGCTTAGAGATTCGACCCGTTCTTTGACATCGCTCACATTTAGAGCAAAATTCGAAAGCGTCACGGAAGAGTGTGGGCCAATAAAAACCGCTTTGCAAAACTTTTGCCGCAGTTTTTCTTGCTCCAAAATGACCGCCACAAGCATGGTCATGTGAGAAAGAGAGAATACTTTGGTGTTCATGATCGGGAACACACCTTCGAATGATTTGGTCTGGACAGTATTTGAAAAGATACGGGTCGTCCCAATAGAAGTTTCGAACTTTCGAGAGAAATTTTTGTTTATCTTGTTTCGACCATTCAGCGGGCATTTGTTGTGTGACAAGATAATTCACAATGTCAGCGTACCAAGGGGTGTTAGAGATTGAAAGGAGTTAATCGTCAGGAAAATAGTCATTGATTTGGGTGTCGTTATCATTTTCGTGCACAATTCGAGAGAGATGATTGGCTACGACATTTTCAGAACCCTTTTTATCTCGTATTTCTATGTCAAACTCCTGAAGAAGAAGGATCCAACGGATCAAGCGGGCCTTGGCATCCTTCTTAGAAAGCAAATATCATAAGGCAGCATGGTCAGTGTAAACTATGACTTTGGATCCTATGAGATATGGTCTGAATTTCTCAAGAGCGAAGACAACTGCCAAAAATTCCTTTTCAGTAGTTGAGTAATTAAGTTGGGCCTCGTTTAAGGTTTTGCTGGCGTAATAAATGACTCGAGGGAGTTTATCAATTCGCTGACCCAAGATGGCTCCAATTGCAAAGTCAGAAGCGTCGCACATAAGTTCAAAGGGTTGAGTCCAATCAGGAGGTTGAATGATGGGAGTTGTGGTCAAGAGTGATTTAAGAGTTTCAAAAGATGTTTTGCAATCATTGGAAAATTCAAACTTTACGTCTTTGGCAAGTAAATTTGAGAGAGGTTTTGAAATTTTCGAGAAATCCTTAATGAATCTTCTATAGAATCCCGCATGGCCAAGAAATGAACGAACATCTTTGACAGACTTAGGAGGAGGTAAATTAGCAATCAAATCGATTTTGGATTTATCGACTTCTAGGCCATCTTTGGAGACGACATGACCTAGAACTATCCCCCTTTTTACCATAAAGTGGCATTTCTCCCAATTAAGCACGAGTGATTTCTCCTTACAACGCTTAAGGACGAGTTCTAGATGAGTGAGACATTGGGAAAAAGATGATCCATATATTGAAAAATCGTCCATGAATATTTCCAAGAATTCTTCCACCATATCAGAGAAAATACTCATCATACACCTTTGGAAAGTCGCGGGGGCATTACAAAGACCGAAAGGCATGCGACGATAAGCAAAGGTTCCAAAGGGACAAGTAAAGGTGGTCTTATGTTGATCCTCTAAAGCAACAGGGATTTGGTTATAGCCAGAGTATCCATCGAGAAAACAGTAGTACTCATGTCCTGCTAAGCGTTCGAGCATTTGGTCAATAAAAGGCAAGGGAAAATGGTCTTTTCGTGTGGCTGAGTTAAGCTTTCGATAGTCGATACACACACGCCATTTGGTTTTGATTTTTGTTGGGACGAGTTCATTACTGTCGTTTTTGATCACTGTGACTCCCGACTTCTTTGGTACAACTTGTACCGGACTCACCCAAGTGCTATCAGAGATGGGATAGATGATGTTATTGTCTAGACATTTGATTATCTCCTCCTTGACCACTTCTCTCATGTTTGGGTTTAATCGCCTTTGAGCCTCACGGGTGGGTTTAGCCTCATCAACTAAGTGTATGCGATGTTCCACAATTGATGGGCTGATTCCTTTTATATCGCTAATTTCCCACCCCAAGGCGTCTTTATTTTCCCGCAAAGTTTCCAAAACTTTTTCTTCTTGGTCTTCGGTAAGATCAGAGGCTAAGATTACGGGAAAAGTTTTTGAAGAGTCTAGGTAGGCATACTTAAGGTCTGGTGGCAAGGGTTTGAGGTCTAACTTAGGAAGTTCTTGTTTATCAACATTGGTGAACATTCCTTGATTAGATTCAGGTGACGAAGTGTCGGAGTCAAGAATTTTGTTTAGTTCAGAGATGTATTCGAGTTCATCGAAATCAGAGTCGAAATGGTCAAGACACATTTTTAAAGCTTCAGAAGTGTCATTAGAGGTTTCATCAACTGTGGTTTGAATCATGTCAATTTCATCGACCTCAAAATCCCTAGGTTGCTTGTTGAGATTAAAGATGTTTAGCTCAATGGTTAGGTGCCCGAAGGAAAGTCGAAGTTGACCATTCCTACAATTAATGACAGCATTAGAGGTTGCTAAGAAAGGGCGTCCTAAGATCAATGGTATTTGAACATTGGGATTTGAGACAGGCTCTGTTTCTAGAACTATAAAATTGACAGGGAAGTAAAACTGTTCGATTTGTATCAAGACGTCCTCGATAATTCCCAATGGCTTTTTGACAGATCGATCGGCTAGTTGGAGTGTGATGTTTGTTGGTTTAATCTCCCCTAGTCCAAGTTGACGATAGACAGTATAAGGGAGAAGGTTGACACTGGCACCAAGGTCGAGTAGGGCACGAGAGATGTGAGTGTTTCCTATTTTACAATCAATCGTAGGGCAGCCAGGGTCTTTATACTTGACTGGGGCAAGATTCGAAAGAGCAGAGCTTGTATTTGCAGTTAGAAAGGCGGTTTTTGGGACATTGGTCGCACGTTTTTGTGTGCACAATTCCTTAAGACATTTAGCATATTGAGGAATTTGTTCAATGGTGTCTAAAAGAGGAATGTTCACACGGACTTGTTTGAAAATTTCCAGAATTTTATCGAAATTTGCTGCTTTCTTCTTATTATTGAGTCTATGAGGAAAAGGAGCTACTGGTTTTTCGATTCTGGGATGAGTTTCATCATTCGAAGAAGAAGGTGGTAGGGGTGTAGAAGATGAAATGTTGGGATTGCCAACATTAATTTTCGAAGGTGGGTCGGGTTTGCCGACACTGGGAGAAGAACTGTTGGGATTGCCAACATTGAAGGGAATTTGAGGTTCAGAAGAATTGGCATTCGAAGCCAATGGATGATCATCAAGATTAGGGATTGAGGTCGAGTTAGAAGATTCGCCGGGGTTGCCCACGTTATTATCAATCCTCTTTCCAGATCGAAGGGTTGTAATAGCGTTGACTGGATTATGGTTTTCGTCCTCACAAGAATTTACAGTACGAGAGCTATATTTTGGATTCACCTCAGGTTGACTAGGCAACTTCCCTTTCTCGTTATTTTTCGCTAGTTCCTTTATCATATTCATCATTTGTTCCATTTGTTTTTCTAAACGCACAATGTCTGGTGACGGTTGAGAAGATTGAGATGACTGGTTTGATGATTGAAAATTGGGGTGCCTATAAGGTTGTTTGGATTGAGGTGTAGCTTGACAGGTTTGAGAATTGGGGGGTGGACCTTGGTAATTCGGATTGGGAATAAAGGGTTGCACGTGAGAAGGGTTAGCCGAATTATTGGGGTTCGACCAAGAAAAGTTTGGGTGGTTCCTCCAACCAGGGTTGTACGTGGATGAGTACGGATTATTTTGAGCTATGGCATTGGCTTGGTCTTGAGAGTAATAGTGGGGTAACCCTTCTCCAGCTTGAGGAGTTTGATTTTCTAATGGAATTTGACTTGGGTCCACGACATGCACTCCTCTAGTAGAAGTACGAATGGGAACACGAATCGATCCCCACTGCATGTCCTTTTCAGAATAATCTTCTAAAAACCGCCAAGCTTCATCGGCTGTTTTAGACATAAAGTCTCCTCCACACATTGATTCTAGTTGAGTTCTAGTCTGATAGTTTAGCCCTTCATATGCAATTTGACATAAGTGATCTTTTAGAATTCCATGATGAGGGCAACTATATAATAGCTGGTTGAATCTCTCAAAGTATTTTGAAAAAGTTTCCCCCTCATTTTGACAAAATTGATTTATCTCAGTTCGAATTTTTAGAGTTTTATGGAAAGGGAAAAACTTTTTCAAGAATGCAGTGACAAATTCATCCCAACTTCTTATGGAATGTCGTGGAAGAGAATTTAGCCATCTTTTAGCACTTTCAAGTAGTGCAAATGGAATTAGCCTTAGCTTGATCGATTCGTTAGATAATTGTTGCATTTTTGTTGTGGACGCATACAATTCAAATTCACCTAGAAATTCATAAGCATTTTCAGACCCAGTAAATTTTGGTACCCCTTGGATAAAAGAATGTTTTAGCTCAAAGTTGTTTCCTTCAGCTGGTGGGAACACAATGACAGATGGTTGAACGGTCCTAGTAGGATAACATCGATCACGAAGAGACAAGGGTCTATCCACCTGGATATTGAGATTTTGAAAATTTTGATTTATTTGATTTTGATCCCCGAAGTTTGGAAAATTTTGATTTACTCGATTTTGATCCAATTCGGTTGGAAAATTTTGGTTGATTCGAGAACCCCTGGGAGAATTTTGTTGGCTAACACTTTTTTCACTCATTGTTGTTAAATGCAAGCACAGAAATTAGCTACATTGAAGTTTTCTGTCCTTATTGGCTCCTAACCCAAAATTATAAAGTGACACGTTTGATTACTTAGATCAAAAGATTTCTCAGCCAGTTAACGGACAGGAGTTATCGGTGCACCAGGAATCACCCTAGCAATGCAGCCGAAGGTTTAAGTACCTTCAGAGTAACAACCGATATAATATTTACGAATCACCATAATATTTATAAACGGTTATTTCTCTGCCGTAGTCTAGACACCAAGAAATAATTCGTTCCAAATGAATCAACTATCACAATATAATTAAGCCCTAGATGAGCCCGTGACTCCCTTAAGTCCAATGTCTAACCGTTATTATCAGTCAGATTCTACGATGAAAGGCAATTTGTGGGCCAAGGAAAGGGTGATGAAATCCCTCACCTTATGTGAATTGGGGTATTGCCCTTAACAGAATGAATAAAAGATGCAGATATAACAGCAATCACGTAAAATAATTGCAGAAATTAAAGATTGTACATTCAAAGCCGCTGCCCCTGCAGAAAATTTTTACAACAATTGTCTATATATATTTTTTTTTCTTTGCGGCAGAGCACCTGTAGAGTTTTAAAAGCTTTCACCTTGATCGGCAGTCCTCCAGATCAGTGAGTAGCTATAGCGATCAAAATCCTAGTCTTTGCAATTCGTTCTCCTTCGAATTCCTTGTTTTTCCGCTTGAACACTTCTTTGACCTTCGATTTGATTCTGATTTTTTTTTAAGAAAAGGAGTAATAGAGGGAGAGAGAAAAAATAAAAACAATGGAAAAGGAGAAATATATATAATAAAAATTGACTCGACTAAAAAAAAATGAAAAGAAACAAGCAAAAATATTCGACTAAAAAAAACTAGACTAAAAAAAAACGAAGAAACAAACTAGACTCGACAAAAACCAAACAAGACTCAAAACAAAAACTGACTAAAGCGAAAAAGAAAAAAAAAAAAAAAAAAAAAGCAAACACAATAGGTCAAGCTGAAAATAGACGGGGAAACAAAATAGACAACTCTTAAGAAAACCACTCAAAGTCCAACTATACCACACAAACCAAGCCCAGAAGTTAAACAAGTCAACCACACTTGGTGTTTAAATAAAATCACGAGACAGAAGTTTGTCACATTCAAATCCAATTAAGGCCAAGATATACGCAAGGAATAAACTCAAATGAGGTCCAATTCGCACAGCCTTCTGGTATTTTATTTCTTTCTCAAGTAACCAAAAGGAATAAGGAAACAAATTATTTCCCAAATGTAAAAAGATGGCAACAATACCCACGAATCAAGTACCTTCCTTTTTTTTTTCTTTTTTTTCTTTTTTTCTTTTTTTTCTTTTTTTTCGATTTAATGTTCCAAATCGGGTTCCTAGTGGTTCGATTTTGGTTCAAGGTGTTCGGATCGGGGTATATGGAGTTCTGAGCTGATCGTTGGATTGAGAGATCGGGATAGTTGCTGGGTTTGTAAGGCAAGAGGGGCGCCGTGACTGTTGTCACTGGTTTGAACGTGGGTGTTGATGTAAGTGGAATCGGCAGTTGGTGAAATTTGCAGTTGTGATGGGAGGGTTTGCGGCAGAAAGGGTTTGAGGCTGTGTGAGTATTTTAGTGCAGGGTCGCGGGTTTGATTCTATTTGGTGAATTTCAGTGTTGAAGAGGTTATGCAGCAGTGACTTGCTGTTGAGGTTTTGGGTGTTCTTGGAATTGTGGATTCAGGAGAGAGGTTAGGCGTGATGAAGATGACAGCCTGGATGGTGATGAACGTCGGTTTGTAGTGATGTGAGGGTGTTATGGTTTGTGCGACAAAGGGAATGGGAATGGTGGTAAGAGGGTTCTTGTTTTTTGCGATCTGTGAAACTATGGTGATGTGGTCAATTTCAAAGGAGATGGTCTGAGTTCGGTTTGTGAGCGGAGGGGATGTTTAGTTGAAGTGTGAACCGATGAAATTGTGGTTTTGACTGATGGATATTGTGAAAGTAAGCGGCAGTGGGATGATGATTGAAGGGTGGATGGTCAGAGTCTTTGTGGCAGGAGAGAAGCAGCAAGAAAGAAATCAGCAGAAGAAAAATATTGCGAAAGATTTTTTTT
This sequence comes from Allium sativum, assembly GCA_030737875.1. NCBI lineage: Eukaryota > Viridiplantae > Streptophyta > Magnoliopsida > Asparagales > Amaryllidaceae > Allium > Allium sativum. The sequence continues at coordinate 536,883,782 of CM060913.1, read as the reverse complement.
TTTCTTTTGTTGTTTTTTTTAAAAAAAAAGAAAGAGTCTGTAGAGAGGGAGAGAAATAAATGGAAAAAGATTTTTTTTCCAGAATTGTTGAGAGGAGGGAAGAATTGTAACAAAAATCGAGACAAGGAAAGAAATACACAAAAAATGGCAAGACCCTTTTGCTGAAGAAAATAAATAAATGTATTGAAAACAAGAAGGGGACTAAAGAAAGGAAGAGAGTAGATAAGAAGAAAGGAAAGAAATTGAAAGCAAATAATGGTAAGAAACTTTTTTTTCCTCTTATTTGAAAGATTATGGCATCATTGAACAACACCAAATCTACTCAATTAAGATTTTTTTTTATATATAGAAGAAAACAAAAGAAAACTAAAATAAATAAATAAATAAAAACTAACACGAATCAGAAATTAATTAAACAATAAAATTCAATATTGCCTCCCCGGCAACGGCGCCAAAAACTTGATCGACGCTTTCCTATGAATTAGAAAAGCGCGACATTTGTAATAAATTCTGCAAGCATACAGGTGTGTAGCATACAGGTCGAACACAGGGAGGTGAATTAAATTAAATTATCTATTTAATCTCTTGGGCGAGTTAGACAAAATTTTGGAGATTGATTTTGAAAATAAAACAAACAAAATTAAAACTGTAATTTGATTCAGAACAGATCTAACTGAACCGACAGTCAAATCACAATTTCAATGAAAAAGAAATAAAACTATGAATTAGATTTAAATCTAATTAAATCCAATTTGACCTAAGAAAATAATAAAAGCAGAAATTGAAATTGCAGAAATTGAAATAACAAACAAGAATTAAAATTAGGATTTCCGCTGAATCTAATTAGACGGTAAATCACTAATGCAAATAAGTGCAAAATTACAAATAGTGTTCTACCGAATCTAATCGTATAGACAACACTAGTTGCTAAGAAAAAAAAATGCAGAAAATAAAAGAGAAAGAAGAACTTTTATTAGAACAATGGAATAAGAGATGAGATGGTGGCTACAAGGTTATTACAAGGGTATATATATAGGGTAGATAGCCAAACCCTAACCCTAACCCTAATGGTAAATGGGCCTGGTCATTACACCACTAATTAGTTTACAATGAGAAACATAAATGGGCCTTAGATAAATAAAGAAAATTTGGGCCTTTTCTCTTTTTCCTCTTGCTTCCTTGACATTTCTTCATTGATTTGTGATGTTCAAAGCCTTTTTATCAATCCTTTTCTTGTCCAACAACAACTAGATGTGATATCTTCATCTACAATTCTTCAAAATGTAAATATATATCAATTTCATCTCTATTTCGCTACTTTTCTGGTTGCATGCGGGCTGGGTTGGAATATCTGTAAAAGTAACAAAACAATACCCAAGTAATATTTATTTATATACAAAAGATAAGATATAGGAGCATAAAATAAACACATTTCTATGTCAATCAGTTTAACTTTAAAAATCCTTTCGAAAGAAATTATAATATTAAGACCGATCCACACATAAACACGGATGGTTTTTACCTTACGATAACCCAAAATATTTTTGATATCAAATCCAGTGATATTATAATAATGTCTACATCAAATAAATAGAATCTAGCGGAACGCTTGCATCTCACGCTCCATATATAATATAAAACCAAAACCGTAGGGCGCTTATTGAAGATTGGATTCCCAACATGACAAAGTATGGAACCACCTTCCGATAGTGTACCTCTAGAAGGGAATACACTGGGTTCAAAAAGAACATCTTGCAACCCGGCCCACATATTACCGACCACTCATTTCGCTTGAGTGTATCGAATGTATATCACCAACGATTGGGATCAGCAACCGTTTTCCCGAATTGGACAACATCGAATAGAATAAGGAATTAAATGAATTTCTCTAGATAGGTGATAATACACCCTAATGGGAGCGATTAGTCATGTTGCCTGCCTGATTTTTGTCATTTCCCGGTTGTTGAGGCCTAAGGCTACGATTTCTTATCATTCATTGGTAGCACAATCACTTTGAATGCCACATCGTCAGATCCGTTAATCACTAATTGATTTGCATAAATATATTCTGGATATTATGTTAAGAGAATAAATTCTCTGCCACTATATATATTTATACAGAACAACATATGCGATCACTGGAAATACTCTGTCATACACTCGTTCATACACGTTCGGTCTGGGACTGAACGAAACCGAAGGCACAATTTCTATTAATAGAAAATGTCCTTGCACTTTACCCCATCTTCGATTATCTTCATATAATCCGATTCGCAACGCTACTGCCAATACGGAGTGGTTCTCGGATAATAATCCAACCGGTGTCCCCATAATGACAACGATATTGGCAAACACTTCGATAGTCGGTTATTTAACTATCGAAGAAAAATAAACAAACATTCGAACCATGAAACAAATCACTAGGCCTCTTAATTAATATTTCATTAATTAAATCACTTCTTCATTTCCTTACCAATATTTGTTAAACAAATATTTTCAATTATCATCTTGGCCTCTTACTTTATTTGGAAAACATTTCCATATATCGCCTTCTTTTTATTTTCTGTACTTAGAATATATTTTTTTATACTTGGAAAACAGTCCAATTACTTATCTCCTTCATGACCATTTATTTCTTTCTATACTTAGGAAATATTTATTATTATATTTCCAAATTTCCACTTACTTGCCTTAAAACAAATGTTATGTAAAACATCGCTACAACAACCCAAAATACTGCATTCGACTAAATTTCTTTAAACATTTCTCTTCGAGACTGAATCTTGTTGTTTATCAACTAATAATGAAGTCAATCGAATTGGGGTATAATTTCCTCTCAGACTTTGACTGGAAATATTATTAACTTCAAAACAGACAAGACCGCTAACTCGAATAATCAACACCAAATTAAACCAATTTTCCATTTCTAAACGTATATACGTTTCTCTTTCTATTTTTACCAGATTTAATTATAGATTTTCTTTTTGTTTATAACATTCTATTTTTAAGTCTGTTTCCTTATCGAATTCTATATATATCGATACATTAATTTCTAATTATCAAATTATCTTAAAAATATTCTAACTCCTTAAATTTTCGGAAAATTTCGCCATAATCTCCTTTGTACTGGTCGATATTTCAAACCTTAACTCGCCTCTCTAGGCCCTTTCCATTCAAAAAGAAAATCAAAAAGCCAAGTGGCTTGCCGATTCGGCGCGTAAAATCTCATATGGAATTTAAACGTGTACCTTTTTGTCGGGCATTTCCATTTATAGCTCTTCATATACTTCATTCCAAACCTGTTTTACACACATTCAAATATTCCCATTTGGTTTCAACTCAATCCATTCATCTTAACCTAATCCGCTAATTTATTTTCTAACTAGCTATTTTGCCTATTCCACTTCTTTGTTTGAGCATAAAATGTTCAAATAAAATATTAACTTGCTTATAAACAAATTGAATTCCATTTTTAATTCAACTTTCCTTTTCGATTTCGAATATAAATTTCCAAATCGAATTCACTTATTCACAACCCAATTTCAATTTAAAATCTCATTAACTAATTATTATTCAAATTAGTTAGTTCTATTTAATAAATTAACAATATGATTTTTGTTCCAAAAATCATTTCATTACACCACTTGAGTTCGTATTTATTTTACAACTCAAGTTTCGATTTTTCTAATGGCAATTCGGATTTTATTTCCTTAAAATCCGTTTTTTATTTAAATAAACCGTTATGGCTTTATAATGGTTCTGGCGCTGTTTTTCTGAAAATTTGATTTTGACATAACTCAAAATCTATAAGATGAAATCCAGAATTTTCTCTTCCATTAGAAAACCATTATCAAATCCGTCCTGACGATTGTTGTTTCAAAGAATTCCGACTTAAATTGAGTTCTATATGCTCAACTAAAGTTCAAAACGCCAATTTACGAACTGACGCGCTGCGGCGAGTTCATTTTAATTATATTTAATATATAAACATTTTAAACTTCGTTTGATTTAAATTTCAACTCTATTCTAATATATATTTTAATATACATAAATCCAGTTTCCAAATTCAACTTAACATTTTCGATTAACCTCTAATCGACGATTTTTCATTACTCGGTTATAAATTTATTTATAACTCAATTTTCTATACTGAACTCCAATTCCCTTTGAAACAAATTGTTTTATAAAATTCGAAATAATCGAATTTCAATTATAAACCCATTGGATTTTTCTTAATTCAGTTTATATCCCAAACTACAGAATATAATCAATAATTCCATTTTCAACACTTTTTCCAATTTCACTTTTTAAATTCTTACTTGAATTTAAACTTCAAAATTTATCTAATGATAATTTATTTCACTAGATTTATAACATCGTTTGTAAATCCAACTTCCTTGTTTTATAAATTAAAACAAGTTTTCCATTTCAAATTCCATTTGAAATCCAATTCCTATTCTGGAATATTTTATTGATTTTACTTATATATATATAATAGTGAATCTATTTCTATATTAAAATTTAAGCTTTTATTTAATATAATCCTAATATATTTTTGAAAATATTTATCTAAATAAATTCGATATAATCGAATTCACGTCATAAATCCATACGGATTTATTTTAATCCAATTTATATTCTGAATATCAGAATAAATTTCCTAGTTTCCCTTTTTAACACAATTCCCAATCCTCGCTTTAAATTCCCATTTGAATTTAAATATTTAAATTACCCAATGAAATCCCAAAATCAGAAGCCCTAATCAATTGCGAACCCCAGCCCCTACTTCCAGTTGTTTAAAATCGAACTCCGGTAATCGATTTCCCCCAAATCTGTAATCGCACCACAATCCACCGGAAGTAGCGCACGTTACCCCGTTTCCATTGACGACTGTCGAGACCCCGACCATTATTTCTCCTCCTCTCGCGAGCGTTGCCAACCCTGGATCGAGAAATAGGAAATTCCTGGCCTTGCGACTAAATTAAGATCGTGCCTCCTTTAATGACGATAGAAGTCATTTCCATTCGAGATTTTTGTTTGATAGTGGAAGGGTTTGTTTGAATGGAGGAATAGCTGCCATTATTTTTCTTATTTTGAAGTCCTCCTTTCATAGATGAAATGCCAGGGATTGGAGTCGCGATTTGAATACATGAAAAGGGAATTCAATTTGAAGAACCAACGTGATTTACTTTCCAATGAGGCCATCTGATTGCTGAAGCTGTCGGTTTTATTCTGATTTCATTAGAAATAAAACAGAAGAGGAAAACAAAACAAAAGCTTTTAAGGGGATTCAGTTGCGTTATATAAAAGAAGAGAAAGCTTAGCGTAGAAGTATTAGTCTATAGACGGGTACATGGTAGGGTAGGTTAAGTACAGTTTTATTAAATTTGATTTGACTTCTACTTAATACGATTTGATTTAAAGAGATTTTGTTTCTTTTTAAATAGATACTGATTTGATTTCGACCCTATCCACAATCAAATATCTTAGGGTCCATTAATTTAAATCATGAACCGCTATTTTAGCGTACCGACCATTGTTCCAATGTAATAACGTTATTCTGAATTGAACAATATATATTCTGAAATTTAATTTGAACGAATATACTATTTTAAATTAATATAATATAATTAAAATTCAGAACTAACCACTTTCTCAATAATGAATTATTATTATTGTCGATTATATTCACATAGAATTTATATTTATTAGCTAAATTGTTTTGACTCAGTTTAAATCTCGAATTGAATTATTTTTCGTATTACGATAATTTAATATATTCGATATTAAATCAAAATCAATTATTAAATCCATAACTCAATATAAAAATCCATTTATACTATCAACTCAATATTTAAAACCATATTAAATATTTAAAATAAACTATTCAAAAATCTGGGTCGTTATAATATTATACAGTGTAATTTATATTATTTAATTATCCTTTTAGTTCCATTTTTTTATTTGTTAATCACTGTTAACTCCAAATCAAACCCAACGACCACCGCCCCTAGCTAAATACCCCTATTCTGGACACAACGGACTAGGTACCGTCAGCCAGTTTGATCGTCTCAGCCCACTTTTCTTTAATTTAAAATATAAAACATTTAATTATTAAATTTGACATTTTCATTTACCAAGGCCACATACTGATTCTAAAAATTCCAAGAAAAATAAATCTAGCTATGTTTTGACGATACGATCCTAACAAAATTAATTTCATCAAATTTGGAGACCGTTTGAAAAATGGCCATTTTCTGGTCGATCCAAGTTGACTGAAATTGACAAAACACGTTTATATTTACTACGCACACATATTAATTCCAAAAATTATGGAATTTGGAATCTTGCAATAATTTTACATTCCAGATTCAACTAAAGTGGTTTCATCAAAAACGGAGGTCGTTTACAAAATGGCTATATTTTATATTATAATATAAATATTTATTTAGATTCCATAGCGACTATTCTGAATATTTAACTGACCATAACTTTTGATTCCCGCTATGAAATTTTAATTTTTCAGATTAGTTGGAAAGATATTATTAAACAGATTTAAATATTTTTGGTTTCACTAAAATCCGATTTATTTTGAATCCTATACATTCAGTCAAAATTCGAACTCAAAATTTCAAACTACCACACTATTTCTAACTCCTTTTAATTTTAAAATAAATATATTCGTTCTAACTTCGATTTAAATAAATTTTTATTCGTTACTATTTAAAATAAATTATTTTAAATATTCAAAATCCATTAAAATTTCTAAAATAAAAATTTTAAATTGGTTCCAAAATTCCTGATTGTTACAATCTCCCCCACTTAAAATCTTTTCGTCCTCGAAAAGCAATGGAGCTAACAGTTGTTTAATTAACCAACTCAACTTTCATTTTATTTTTATTGGTTTCAATAATTTTATTAATTGAACTAATAATCACACAACACAGTCATCAATCAATTAGTTGATTAGCTTTTAAAAATATATATAACTTTTATATATTCAAAAATCATATTTTCTAAGATCATATAATATATATAATCAAAAATACGTTAATTATAAATTTGTCACTCTCAACTCGTTCTAGGGCATTACTAACCCCAACTCTAACGAGTTTCTCATTCTAGGATGCTACTGATCCTATCTCTAATGAGTATTCTTTTTATAGGATATTTCTAATTTTACCTCTGATGAGTCTTTTGTTCAGTTCTAACGAGTTGTACCCCAAAGATTTGAGTTAACCAAAGCTCTGATACCAACTGTAATGATTCGTATTTTGCTCGGACCTAATCGATCGCTAAATCGACTAAGACCATTCAAAAACCCGAATACGCCAACTTTGGGCATACAACACATTAAAACAAATAACAGAAGACTTTTTAAACATTACATTAATGTTACATCAGAGTACAGAATATCAGAATACATCGATATAATAATACAACAGCGGAAGATTAAATTATAATAGATTTAATACAGTGCAGCGGAACAAATAAACTAATCACAGCGGAAGTCTATCAATGCTCTAGACACAGCTTTGAGCTTCGATCCAGAATCCTGCTCAATATATCTGCAAAATAAGCTACTCGATTGCCTATGTGGAAAAGAGGGCACCCGAGTTTGCAAAGTGAAACAAACTACGGGTCAGACATGGGACTGGTATGAGAAATCTTACTTAGCCTATTTAATAATAAGGTCAATCACAGGACCATGCCGCTAATGCAGAACGGGTTTACTCCATTGGATTGCCAATGCATAAATTGATTAAATTTTATTCAAAAACAATGCAATGCTTTTTAGAAAAATGAAATCTTTATAAGACTCAATTCCCATCACACAATGCAACGCTAACCAGAGGATAGATTTTACCTTATAATGATCAAACATGCTTGCTACGTAGAAAATAATATTTTAATATTATTATTAGTGCCTAATTAGTCTTAAAATACTTTAGAGTAAATGTATCAATCCTAGACGGCATAGTACACCATCCTACTATGTCGCCATATATAGGTTTACAATCAAAACTGTAATGTCGTATTGGAAATTGGGTTTCCATCATGAGTCAAGGCTAGGGACGATCTCCTTACTGATTCGAGACACTCTAGCAATGTCTCAGGACTCAGATGCTGGCAACCCCTTGGATCCTCCAAGGCCGGTCCATAAATACTTTAGTGGATTAGTTATGCCTAAACACACGTTTTCCGGTCCTATTGAACCTATAATTTGGTCACTATCGACCAATATAACTGAGGCATCTCATTCCATCATCCACATAAGTAAAATGTCAGGGCTTGCAGAACCCTGATACCACTTCTATCTAGAAAGAAACGCATGCACTCCTTGGGTCCCTTGTCCCGTTTCTGACTCTTACCGGGGTGTGAGGCTCGCGAGGTAACGTTATACACAAAGCTATGCCGAAATAGGCTATGCTTTGATCATCAACCACGAGGACCTGCTTTTCAACAAAAGCCTCGATCATTTGCATCTTTGCATCCCACATTGACAATCCACGCAATGAGATCAATAACAATCAATATATAACCTCTGAACTCGTGCGTCTCAGAGAAGGGTGTTAAGCAAGAGAATAAATTCTTCGCTACCAAACAGATATATATTAAATAGAAATCAATTCACATAGAATGAAATTCAACGTCAGACACACATCCATTTACAAGTCCGTTCTGGGTCTGAATGAAATCGGAGACACCGTATTCCTCGTCCAGTATGTCCAATACGGAAGACGGGTTCTCGCATATCCGGACAATCAACAAGCACGTTCGGACAACTACCACTTTAACCCTTTCCTAGGAGCGACCCAGTTCAGAGCATCAGTAGTCGCCCATTAGATGTGAAGATCGCTGGTCTTCAATCACCGTCTTCAGTGTCTTTGACTTTTAATCGTCATAGTAATTATTCAGAATGGTTAAATCTGGTCTACCGAATAACCCGCGTATTTTATAATCAAAAATCAAGTGCTATAGGTACACATCATACGGGTCATTCCAATTTAGAATATTCTTTTAATAAAATATTCATATTAAAAGGGAAAGATTCCCATCAATTTTATCAAAGATAAATTCCTTTAAATTTATTCTTTAATCTTCTTTTTAAAGATCCATTTACAACTCCGATTTGATTTTAATATCAAAAATCATTACTTTATGATTATTCAAATTTTAAGAAATTAATCTTGTCTTTAACTAGGTTAAAGAACCAATGTCATTTAAAACACAGTTCATGATAAACCCAAAATCATCTTCCATTAAATATGGAATTTTCATAGAAATCAAATCAATATATAATCGATATAAATTTCCGTATCATACCGCTAATATAAATGGAATAACGGTAAAGCCTTTTAAATTCCATGTATAGTAACAATCTTCTTTTACAGAAGCCTATTTCGATTATTATCAAATCGAATTTCCACTCAATTATAATTTAATATATTAAATTGGAAAACTTGACTTTGGAATATTTCTTTTTAAATCTTAATAAAAAGATTTATAAATTCTAAATCATATTTTTACTGTTAATTGGGCTAAAGAACAAATGTCGTTTAAAACACAGTTCACAATAAACCCAATTCACATTTCAATTTATCCCCATTACTAAATATAATTGGAAACTCTAATAATCTTAATTAAAAGATTTATTCTTTTCATACGGGATCTAAGAACAGTGTTATTTAAGACACCATCCACGACAACCCAAAATCCAATTCTTTTATTTAATTCTAATTAAATATTAATTAATTGGAAGGCTTCATTAAATCTTAATTTAAAAGATTTATTCTAGTTAATAACTAGTTCATTTTGATAAAAATATATTTTTATCTTTTGTCCATCCAAAAACGGACATAGAAATCATCATTTTATTCTTCGTTGAATATTATTTTAAAATATTCGTTATTTAAAAATACTTTACATAAAAAGATTCTTTATGTGAAAATATTCTTTATATTACAATGTTCTTATTTTTAGTTATTCTTTATATTATAATGTTCTTTATTTTAAAATATTATTTATTTAAAAGATATTCTGAATCGGAATGCGACTCAATCAATTACCATATAATTTTGGTTATATGGATTTCATACATCGCATGTATACGGTAATAATGAGAAATGATCATTAAACCATCCATTCACATCCAGAGTGAAATTTATATCTGTGTGAGCATTAAAATGAATAAATAACGCTCATCACAGCCTGTCAATCCAACGATTGACATACAACTAAATATTGGGACTAGTGTATATCAAATATCATCCCAATACCCGTGTGGGGTTATCAGCCAACAACAGTTCATCTAAGTAAATAATTGGTTAATGAATTATCACTTTAATTGGTTATTGTATAATTTAACAATGAAATGTCACTTTAATTTACATACAAATTCTAATGTATGTTTTGATAAATAAAATGATTCTTATATTTGCATATAAATTCTATTGTATGTTTTGCAAATAAAAATGATTCTTATATTTGCATACAAATTCTAATGTATGTTTTGCAAATAAAAATGATTCTTATATTTGCATATAAATTCAAATGTATGTTTTGACAAAAATGTATATTGTGTTTAACTTAATTCTAATTAACAGAAAATGTAAATTATTGTTTCAACTATTCTAATTAACAAAATTATGATTTTTGTTTGAACAATTCTATTTAACAAAAATGTATATTTTATTTCAACTAATATGTTTTGGCAAAACTGTATATTGTGTTTAACTTAATTCTAATTAACAAAAAATGTAATTATTATTTCAACTATTCTAATTAACAAAATTATGATTTTTGTTTAACTCCACTCTAAATAACCAAAATGTTAATTTCCGTTATTGATCCAGCTAATCTAATAAACAAAAATGATAATTTTTGTTTAACTATTTTCCTAATTAACACAAATGTTAATTGTTTTTCTAAATAAACATTAATAACAAAAGTGATGTTTTATTTTAAATAGACATTTCTAGCAAAAGTGATGTTTTTATTTTAAATAAACATTTCTAGCAAAAGTGATGTTTTTATTTTAAATAAAAATTTCTAGAAAAAGTGATGTTTTTATTTTAAATAAACATTTCTAGCAAAAGTGATGTTTTTATTTTAAATAAACATTTCAAGCAAAAGTGATAATTTTAATCCGCATGACATGATCCTAACAAAATGTCCATTTCAATTCATATACAAATTCTAATGTATAACATAACACATAGAAATTGTTATTTTACTTTGTATACAAATCAAATAAAAGAATGTTATTCTTATTTTCATACAAATCTATTTTAACATAAGAATAAAAGATAATATTCTAATTTGTATATAATTCTAATTTTATTCACATTATATTTGATAAAATCAACAGATCTCTTCAACATCATCAATCAAACCAAATCAAATTGCGAACAACAACTGAATTTACAACGTAACTGTAAGAATTCCTAAATACGACAATAATTAATTAATTTTAATTATTAAAAAAAGAAATCTCACCGTGATTTTACTCCTTCGTTTCAGATCTAGTCTGTTCCATTTTGTAGAGTTTTGCACCACGATTCCAACAAGCCCGGTTTTGTTCAATTCTGCAACCATATGTAAAAGATACGAGGCTTTACATATTAATTACATTAACGACTTATTAACCATTTAATTAATTCTTAATTACTTTCATAATCCTCCTTTCTTCTTGCTGATATACTGAAGCCGCCAGAAACCCATTCTCGCTATCGATTTAGTACCAACGCACCACCATAGAGCTCACCATCAACCGATCTGACTTCGCCACATCCATCGCCTCGACACCCTCCTCCCTTCGCCGTGCACCACCCATCCTCGCGCCCCCAAGGACCCACAAATTTGGGTGCAAACGCCGCCGGTCTTTGCCCCGATTCTGGCCAATTCGAGATACTAGACCCGATCTTGACCATTGATATCCTAGATCACGCTATGCTCCACCTTTTTTCTTCTGAAAATTTTGAATTCTATAAGGTGGATCATGAGATTTTTGTGAGAGAACAAAATGGCTTTTCAGCCATTGAAGATAATACACGGCGGTTGTATTATATGTATTAGGGTTTAGATATTTGACTGTATTTATACGGTGTAATTTATATTTAATTATTCTTTTAATTCCATTTTTATTTGTTAATCACTGTTAACTCCAAATCAAATCAAACAAACGTCGCCCCAGCTAAATACCCCTATTCCAGACACAATAGACTAGGTTCCGTCAGCCCGTTTGATCGTCTCAGCCCACTTTTCTTTAATTTAAAATATAAAACATTTAATTATTAAATTTGAACGTACATTTTAATTTACCAAGGCCACATACTGATTCTAAAAATTCTCGAAAAATAAATCTAGCAATGTTTTGATGATACAGTCCTAACAAAATTAATTTCGTCAAATTCGGAGACTGATTGAAAAATGGCCATTTTCTGGTCGATCCAAATTGACTGAAATTGAAAAACACGTTTATACTTACTGTGTTCACATATTAATTCCAAAAATTATGGAATTTGGAATCTTGCAATAATTTGACATTCCGGATTCAACCAAAGTGGTTTCATCGAAAATGGAGGTCGTTTACAAAATGGCTATATTTTATATTAATATATATATATATATTCCATAGCGACTATTCTAAATATTTAACTGACCATAACTTTTGATTCCCGCTATGAAATTTCAATTTTTCAGATTCATTGGAAAGATATTATTAAACAGATTTAAATATTTTTGGTTTCAATAAAATCTAATTTATTTTGAATCCTGCACATTCAGTCAAAGTTCAAATTCAAATTTTCAAACTACCGCGCTATTTCTAACTCCTTTTAATTTAAAATAAATATATTCATTCTAATTTCGATTTAAATAAAGTTTTAGTCGTTACTATTTAAAATAAAGTATTTTAAATATTCAAAATCCATTAAAATTTCTAAAATAAAAATTTTAAATTGGTTCCAAAATTCTGGGTTGTTACAATTTTTATTGTTCGAACAATTCTATTTCAAAACATAAATATTTCAGAAAATTTCAGCATTATAACAGTAGGGTAACTAAAATCGGCACCGTCGCTAGTATGGCTCCTCTATTATCCTACGCCTCGCGGCGATACAAGGGTTTCATTTTCCTAATACAATTTCTTTTCACTACACAATTTGTTTTCACAATATCAACCAATTTCGTTTCAACCACAATCAATCATCCACAATCACAATCAATTTCACACCATAATACAATAAAGTCGTCCATGGTCTGTAGACGATGGTGTCGGGAGTTACTAAACACCGTCTGCAACCTAATATTAATTATTTTTGAATTCAGAAATCTCACCTTCAAACTAAAAATAATATTTTTAGCAAACACATATTTGTGATAATTAAATACTGATAAAAATCATGGCAGTTTAAATAAAAGATCTATACAAGAGAATTTAGTGAGAGAGTTCTCACCTTGATTGATTTCAGAAATCGATAAAATGATTGTTTTTAATAAAATTAAACATACGTTTAATTTTATCAAAAATCCAAACGGCCTCTGTTTCAGTTCTGATCTACTCCATATTGTAGTGCTCGTCAAGAGGTTTCCAATGCACTTCGTTTTTCTGAATTTCGTTGCCAAATGTTCAAGTTATGGCCTTTTATACATTGTATACAATTTTAAATTAAATTAACATAATTAATTAATATTAATTACATTGTTAAGGAGGCTAATCCTTCTTCCTCCGGCGTTCACTACTGGTTCCAGCCGAACCCATGCTTCAAATTTAGGGCCTCAAACCGCACCAAATCCGAAGCACCTGACCCTGATCTGAGCAACCCACGACCTCGCCCTCGACGTGAGCTTCCTCCACCAACCAACTAGTCCAACTCGCGGCCTCCTTCCTCTCCAAAAACTACTACGAATGCAGCGAATACAAGGGAGAAATTCTCCCAATCCAAGCAGATAGAAACGATCTCCACTGTTCATATTAACGAACACACTTAGCTCTTCAATTTGGTATTTGGAATTCTCGAAATCATTGAGGGATTGAGGAGATAGAAGGGAAAGAAGAACGGGACAATTCTGAGCGTTCATGGAAGAGTGGCGGCAGCTGTTCAAATAGAATTAGGGTTTCTATTTGAGATAAAGATCTATATATAATATATTAAATAATTGTTCATCTTATTTTTTCTTTCTTGTATTTATAAAAGGTATAAAATACGGCATATATGTATATGAAAGGAAGAGAGAGAACATAAAAGAATTGAGGGATATGGATGAAACGCATGCGGCAATTATTGTTATCATTGTCATTACATTTTTTTTCTTTTTTTGCAATGAATGACACGTATTTAATTTCCATTAAATATGATTTCAATTTTTATTTATTTTATAAAGGAGGCGACTTTCCCTTCTTTTTTTCTTATGATTTTATATTTCACTAATATGATAATAGCGATGCTTTTATCTAACAAAATGTATTTTTAACTAACTAATGAATACTTCATTTCATGACCATTTTATATATCGCGTATATGTATGTTCATATATCATATATGTATATTTTCATACAACGCCTATACATATCTTCATATAATATCTATATATATTTTCTATACGGTCTACATATGTTAAAAATCATATTTTTAACTAACTAGTAATTTCTTTCTTAGCTTGGCTATTTTTTTATATAGCATATTTACGTTAAAAAAAAATTATATTTTACCGATCTAATTATTTTTTTCTATGACATGTCTATATTATATGACTCATGTATATGTCAAGGATAATATTTTTTTTAATCAACTATCATTTATTTCATTTACCTAGTGTGTCTCATCACATATAGTGGTTACAAAAAAATTAAATTAACTGACTTGGCATGATGGGACAATATTTATTTTTCATTCAAATTTCAAAAGTAAATAACAATGGGAGAGAGAATAAATGGAAAGAGATGAACGCTAGATTAATTATTTAATGCTAATTATTAGAAAGTTTGCAGCCTTTCAAATTTCTACTTTCAAATTTCTAAACATATAATATTAAATATCATGTGTTATTACATAGATAACATCAAAAGTTTTACGGTATTATTTTATTTTTGTTTGCTTCTAAATATAAACAACATAATATAAAAAAAAATAAGGGAATACATATATTTAATAAAATGGAGAAAGGAGATTTAAAGGGATGTAGATTTCAGAGATGAGAATACAGAATAAGATACATGTAAATAGAATGTAGGGAAGGAAATAAACGTATGCTGCATTAAGGAAACAATGAAGAGGGGAAGGCATTGAAAATGAATGAAGCCATTAACATTTTAAAATTTATTAATTATGATCTTTAAACTTTGAATAGTCAAGGAAAGTATTAAAGATGACATTTTTTTTTTCTAACAATGACAAATTTACAAAATGACATTTTTCTCTAACAATGCCTAACATGACGACATTTTGTCTAACAATACCTATTATAACATAATGACATTTTGTCATAATTTATTATATTTAGAATCTACATATTATTTTAAATCAACTTATCAACATATATTAATAAATATCATTAATAACATCATTATCATATTTGAGAACTTTTTTTTTCATTTTTTCTTCAATAATTTAATTTAATAATGGAATTTTTAAACTTTGACGCATTTTCTTACAAAATTTCCTAGAATAAATTTTTTAAATTGGTTCTGATTTTCCGGGTTCTTAGAATACCACTCCATTTTACCCTCGATTTTCACCGCCTTAGGCGATCGTACGACTTCCAACTCCGGCATTATGTCATACTCCCTACCCTCCACAATTTCTTAGTTGTGACCGTCGGCTAAAACTTCATGGATAATGAGATAGAATCGAATGAATATATCGGCTGTGTTTTATAACAGGAAATGGTTTAGGGATTTAGAAATTGGAGGTTTAGGTGTATATTTATAGATGATTTTATTATTAAAATATTCTCACGAAACTTATGCCTAAAGTTACACACTTAAACGACCACATATGAGCTCTAATCGCGATGAAACTTGCAATTTTATAATAACTTAATATTTCAGACACAATGAAACTGGTTTCATCGAATTCCAAGATCGTCTGTAAAACTTCCTTTAATTGCTCAACGTGAACCAATACGCGTTTAAATTGCACACGATAACAAAATAACTCCGATCAATTCCAAATTGAAAATATTACAATAATTAGCCATTACGTATTTTACAAAATTGGTTTCAATAAAATCCGAGATCACTTGAAAATTGACCATTCTTAAGTTCCATATCAAATCGATAAAATATAGATCGATTCTAGAACAATCAAATCTATTGATAATAAATCATTATTATCATATATATTCAAATAGAATTTTATATAACTTCTAAATAATCTAACTTGGATTTTAAACACAATATTTTCATTTTCAAGTTAAATCGATATTCAAAATATTAAAATTCTTTTTATTTCATTATAAATCGTTATACTTCATAAACAATTCCATAACGACTTTCTAAAAATTTGATTTGGACAAAACTCAAAATCTACAATATCAAATCTTGTTTTTTCTTTTCCATTCGAAAACTATAATCAATAGATCTAGAAGATTCTTATTTCAAAGAATTCCGATTTATATTGGATCCTGTACACTCAATTAAAGTTCAAAACGTAAAACTACAAACTACCGCGACGTTACAAGCTCGTTTTTAATTAATTTAATTTTATACGTTTAAACGTCATTTAAATAAATAAATTCCTTACGAAAATCCTTTTTATTTCCAAATCAGAAATTAAAACTAAATTTTAATGTTCAAACTAATGACTAAAAATCCAAGTCGTTACATTCCTTCCCCCTTAAAAGAGATTCGTCCCAGAAATTATTAAGGTAGGAAGATTGCTTCAAACCCATTAACTTATCAAAAATCCACTTAGTTAAAATCTTTTGTTCTACTTTCTGAACTTTTAGTTCAACTGATCTAATTAGTTTCAATCAAAACATCTTTTTATTTCTATTGACAAAAAATTTCAAAAATCTTGAAATTTTCAACACCTTAGATTTCAAAAAAAAATTGGCAGAGTCTCGCCTATACGAAGGGATTTTTTTTAATATCACAAGAGAGATAAATATATATACATCGACCCATACGGTCGAAAAACAAAATTCGTGTACCTAATTTTGTATTTTTGCATAGGCGTACATTATATAAGCATTATTAAGGGAACTCGCTCAATTCGTATTCACTTTATGTAGCCAAATTCAAGCTATACAATTCCATGTATTTGTACTTACTCTCAATTCAAACAAGTGAGTTCAATAATTGAAGTTTAAATCAACATTCATTCATTTAACCCATAGGATCACATTATTTTATTTGGTTTTTAATGATTCCCAACCATTGTTCTTGCGTTCAATTCATATTCTACACATAAAACATTCACATTCATCCAAATTGATTTTAAATCAATTTGTTCACTTTTGACTTACAAGCTACAAATTTTAATTTCCAATCCAATACCATTCTTTTTCACTTAATTTAAGTTAAATTTCAATCCATTTGATTCACTTATCCCTCAATCCATTTAACTTGTACAAGTTCTATTTAAATACCATAATTCAAATTAGAATTCAAATTCTCGGCTTTTATTTCAAACTCTTTTAAATAATATAAATATATGCAAATATTATCACCATTTGAAAATTCAAAGCATTTGAATTCTAAAACACTTGTTTTTTCATAAAATTTCCATTAGAAATTTACTATGGTAGCAATTCGTCACTTAGAAACTCAAAAATGAACATTGATAATAATGTAGTCCATTATCAGTATTATTTTCTAGCAACTGAAGTGAGTTTGGTGCTTAATTACTTTCAAAATCCATTTTAAACAATGATCTTTATTCAAAAGTTCTTCAAAGTAATGCTTTATTACTTTTAAAATACTTCAGGAAATATTTTCTGAAACATTTGGGATTCAATTCTCAATTCTGGACAGAATTCAATTTTGATTCAACTCATTTGTATATTCCACTCTCATACCAGTTCCATTTGGTTTTATATAACTATTTCTATATTATAATCTCATTTGTTCATGATAATAACAACCAATCACATCAATAATTTCAGCAAATTATTTCTTTATATAAAATATAATTTTGGGGAAAAAAAATTATTTACCCACTTATAAACAGTATTATGTCGAAATTCTCTGTTCAAGTGTTTAGAAACACATATCGATACAGTTGTACATTTTGTATTGACCAGAATTCATAAACCACTCAACAAATCAACTAACGCAATATAAAACAATTTTTATAACACTAACAAGTACTCTCTCTCAAATATATATACTCAAACTCAATCTTAGGTATTACTAACCTTATCTCTATTGCTTTACGCCACAGAGCCAAGGTTACTACTCAACATTCAATGTGACACACCACATCCATTAATGTCACTCTTTAGTAAAATGCATTAAGTTCCGTGAAGCACTATACGTAAAAAGAAACATAAACATCACAAGACAGATATAAAATAGCAGCGGAAATTTAAAACTTTATTTTCCAAACAGAAAACATCATGGTTCGAAATCCAGTTACAACATCAGCCTGAAATACTGAAAACTAATTACATCAATAAAAGTATATGCCTTGTACTAAAACCATCAAAGTACATAAATATAAAATCATTGTCCCGAAAAAGAGCCATAACCGAGTAAACAAATAGTCAAAGCAGTACATCGAAGCAAATCCAAAATCTAAGCAGAAACAGAAGAGAGAATCATAATCAAGCCTGAGAACTCAAACACCTGAGAACCTAGGGGGGAAGGAAGAGAGAAAAGGAAATAAAACGGGTTAGACATAGGCGAGACTAGTTACTTTTAGCATATAAATAAGTAAAAGCATCACGACAGGCATATAAAATGGATGAGAGATAACAGTGTCACATAATAGGTATAACAGACTGAACAGGATAAGTAAGATGAGCTGAACAGATTACGTTTCTTATTAACTTTTCTCTCTGCACCAATGCTAGTATAACAGAAACAAAATGACACCAACTAAAACATTATGGTAGACTTAGGTGTACTTCTAGTGACGGGTTTTACCCCCAAACGATAATAACATGTTGCCCAACAGAAATAACGGGTGTTACCTCAAACGATAAAAACGGTCACCTAAACAGGCAGGACTAGATGTGCCCTACTTACTACCCCAATCGATCGGCTCCCTATCCCGTAAATACCCTGTGTCGGTCCCATAGTAGGATGTATCACTTCCTAAAGTGGCAATCCCCAAATAGACATAGCCATATCTACTGGTGCGATAGCGTCTTTTTTTCCCGAGCAAGCGGATCCATGCACGCACATGACTCTGTTGGAACGCACCATCATACACCTCCACCCATATGGACCTCTTATAATCAGCTCAGTAAGCGTGCCCTGACCCCTACCTAGTTTGAGGTCCCCCTTTGGATACCAGTATGGGTTACTGACTGATACGAGTCCCACACTACAGATGATTCAAGCCACCCCCTAGGCTTGCATCCCCACTACTAGGATTTTGACAGGTCGTGCCTAATAGATTAACAAGCCCTCATAACCCCCAACATGTAAAATAGGTTAAGTTTATCGGGTTCGTATAACCCTAATAGATATAACATATTTACTTAACCCCGTAGATTAAACAAATTTACTTAACCCTACATATTCAATAAGTTGCAGTTTAACGGCTTATATAATCCCCACGGATTAAACAGGATAAGTATTACGGGTTACAGGTTATTTTCATTCCATGTTCGTGTATGTTAATGCACCAGACCTGTGACGGCCGTGAATTCACGTTATACACAAAGCTACGCCATAAAGGCCGTGCTTTGATCATCAACCACAAGACTTTGCTTTTCAATAGAAGCATTGATCCATGCAACTCAGCGTGCCACACAGGCAATTCATGCCATGCGATTGATATCTATCGATATATAACCTCTAAGCTCGTACGTCTCAGAGAAGGGCGTTAAGCAAGAGAATAAATTCTCCGCCGCCAAACAGATATATATTTAACAGAAATCAATCAACACAGAATAAAATCCAATGTCAGACACACAATCCATTTACAAGTTCGTTCTGGGTCTGAACGAAACCGGAGGCACTTTCCTCGCATATCCATCGATCTCCAAGTACGTCTGGACGACCACTAACTGATTCCCTCATCTTGGGTGTACAGCCCAATCAAGATCATCAGTAATCACCCAAACGATGTGAAGACTTCCGGTCTTCGACCACCGTCTTCATCTTCGACTTATCGTCGAATCGGTTATTCAGAATGGGTATAAACCCGGCCTTTTCGAACAACCCGCGTATATTAAAAACAAATGTTACACAAACACAACATACGCCTCATTCCAATTCATCAGTCACTAATCGTAAATTAGCAAGAGAAAAATTCCCCAAATATTAACCCCGAAGGCCGAAACCAACATCAGATCAATACCCAGGAAACTATTCTTCTTAGCTAACCTACAGCCAGTTTCTAAATTCCATATTCTTAGGGAAAGGTTCCCATTAATTTTATCAAAGATAAATTCTTTAAATTTATTCTTTAATCTTCCTTTGGATGTCATTTCAAACCAAATTATGGTTTTCCAAACTAGTCGAGATTAGCGAACCACACCGAAGTAATTATTTATTTTATTTCCCAATCCCAACCTATTCATCCCATGAAGCAAAACTGGTGATACTCCACATCTAACACCACAGTGTTATTGGTAAAATTAATAACCATTTCATGTTCAAATCTAATTAAAGGTTTGACTATCGTTTGGAGCAAAACTGGTGATACTTCATTCTCGCTCCTTTTCCAAATTTGATAATTCAGATTATCAATTCACATTTCAATCTAATTGCAGATTCATTAAAACTCCTTTTACTGGGTTAAAGAACTAATGTCATTTAAAACACAGTTCATGACAAACCCAAATCATGTTCTATTTATTATCGGGTTAAAGAACAAATGTTATTTAAAACACCGTTCACGATAAACCCACAAATCAATTCTATTTAAAACCCATTTCAAATCCAATTTATTTATTTAAAATTAACGGGTTTAATTTTAGTTCAAAACTAGTTCATTTCGATAGAAATCTATTTTTATCTTTTCAAATACGGAGTTTTTTCATCCCAATTTTCCCAAATCATCTCTTATGATTTTACACAAATTATTACTATTTTTAATAATTTTATCAAGATCCGTACAGTCGATTTCCATCAACGGCCATCGAACTGCACTTACAGCGACCTTTTCCAAATTTGATTTGGATGTATCTCCAAATCCAACCGTTAGATTTCAAATTTCTAAAATTCGTTAGAAATCTCTTTTCGATACGAACCCAACGGTTCCGGTTTGAGGAGAATCCGACGGTCGGATCTCTCGTAATGTCCGTTCGAAGTCAATGGTCGAAATTTACGAACTACCGCGGCGCGGCGCGTTCTATTCAGGCCATTATATTATATACATATAATATGTATAATATATATTTCGTCGATTACTATTTTAAACGAATTTTATAAATAGTTTTGAATTCGTTTCAAAAACATTTCAACTTTTATTTCAAATTCAAATCAAAATTGAATTTTCTATTATAAATCCTTTTTACTTTCATTTCTATTTGATTTCAATTCAAATCGATTTTTAATTCGATTTGAATTCATTTTTTTTCAATTCAATTCAAATTCGTTTTCTATTCAATTCAAATCAAATTCTTTTTCTATTCAAATCAAATTCAATTCATTTTCTATTCAATTCAAATCAAATTCGTTTTCTATTCAAATCAAATTCAATTCGTTTTCTATTCAAATCAAATTCAATTCATTTTCTATTCGAATCAAATTATAAAAATGAATATAATCGATATAAATATCGTTCGCGTCAAAATAGCGCATCTATAATCAACACGGCTTTATATATTTCAATAATTCCGTTATCCTATTCAACAAATGAATATTTATTTTATTCAATACGTGATTCTATATTTTTGTCAACACATGACTAATCTCAACGAATGAGTACTGTCCACGTGTGACTCTTTTTGTTATTTAATATATTTTATAAAAATTATGGTATCTATCGTTTGATTTCAAATTAGACTCCAACCGTAAATTAGTAAGAGAACGATTCCCTGAATATTAACCCCGAAGGCCGAAACCAACATCAGATCAATATTCAGGAGACCACTCATCTTATCTATTTTCCAGTTAGTTTCTAATTTTCTATATGATAAAGATGTAAATTTTATTGTTAAAATATTTCGTTCAACACATGACTAATCTCAACGGATGAGTACGGTCAACCCATGAACCTTTATTTTATAAAGAAATTGGTTTCTAATTTTATATATGATAAAGATGTAAATTTTTATCGTTAAAATATTTCGTTCAACACATGACTAATCTCAACGGATGAGTACGGTCAACACATGAGCCTTTATTTTATAATATTCTTTATTTTAAATTGGAATGAGGCTCAATCGATCACCATATAGCGTTAACTATATGGATTCCATACAACACATGTATATAAATAGCAACGATAAATAATCAACCATCATCCAAAGTGCAATACACTATATAAGCATCAAATATAGATATCTAATGCTTATAACAGCCTGTCAATCAATCGATCGACATACAACTAATTATTGGGATTAGTGTATGCCGTATTTTATCCCAATACCCGTGTGGGGTTTCAAACAATCAAATACAGATTTTATTTGTGCAGTTGGGCGATGTGTAAAATTTATCGTCCCAATCAATGTCCTTCAAATAGGTGTACATGAACAAACCGTCCGGTTTGTAAATGAATATTTATTTATTCACGTTCACGTTAAAAAATTATATTTTCAACGATCAAATTATTTTATTCAACCTATCAATATTATATTCGGTTTATTTATTAAATAAAATGATATCTTTATTTTTCTAACTTATTTTAGAAAATTTCGGCGGCATAACGGTATGATACTAGAAACGGGACAAGGCCTAGCCTTATCCCCGGTCTAGTGATGGCCCACGCCATACACATACCAATCAAATCAATTCCTATTCACCAAACAATTCAATTAAAACCAAATAATCTAACCAACTACACAACCAAACAAACAAGTCCATGGTCTGTGGACGATGGTGTCGGATGCAACTAAACACCGTCTGCATCCTAGTATATATTTATAACTAGAAAAGAAGATTTAAAGTGAGAAGTTCTCACCAACTAGCTAATCCAATACCACGACTCTTCTTTTGGAGAAGTCTTCGTCGTTCTCGCCTTTCTTCACTTTCGTTGCCCGTAGCCACTACACATACAAAAATCGGATTTTTACTTCGCTATTCAATATAGAAAAATCGGATTTTTACCGTGCTATTCAATATAGAAAAATCAAAATTTTACTTCGTTATTCAATATAGAAAAATCGAATTTTTACCATGCTATTCAATATAGAAAAATCGAATTTTTATTTCGCTATTACGTTATAAAAATTATATTTTTATACTGCTACTATATAGATAAAAATTATATTTTTTATCGATGCTACTATATAGAAAAGGTTATATTTTTATCGGCGCTACTATATGGATAAAAATTCCATCTTTTCTAATGTAAAAATCTCAACTTGATTAGATAAAGATCCCGCCTTTCTACCGATAAAAATTTCGTCTTTCCTATACTAAAAATCAAATCTTTCTTGATTTAAAAATCTAATCTTTTCATTACCATTCAAACAATAAAGATCCAATTTCTATCGGCCATTTATATGAATAAAAATCTAATTTTTGACTATATAAAAATCCTATCTTCGATTATATAAAAATCTAATTCATTAACTAATTTTAAATAACCTAATAACTTTATAATAAAACAAATTAACAACAACAAAAAAAAAATGGACTTACTGTATTCAGCGGAAAAGGAGGGGGGGTCCACTGTCAGTCTTCGATGGCAAAGGGGGCGGCTCAGGAGGCGGATTCCGGTGTCGAGGTGGTGGATCGGAGGCGAGGTAGATGGGGCGGCTTGGAAAGGGGGCGTCGCGTTTGAGGGGTTCGGGTTTCTCGGTGCGAATGGAGGAGGGGATGACGTCGAAGAGGGGGAGGTGCGATGGGGGCGGCGCGGCCTGGCGCGAGGCGGGGGCTGCGATGGGGCGGCGGTTTCCCCTCCGCCGTCGATCCCATTTTTTTTGTTCTTTTTTCTTTTGATTTAAATTGAACCGGGAGGGGGGGGGCAGAGAGAGATAAAGGAGAGGAGAGAGAGTTTCATTTTTTTTATTATTTTATTTAATTACCTCCCAAAAAGCAACTTTTATTTTTGACCTCTAAACGAAGCCCACCGCCTGTCGTCCATAGCTAATTACCCCCATTCCGAACACAATGGGATATGTACCGTATGCTGATTCGACCATTTCGATCAGTTTCCGTTAAAATCAACATATAACTCTATACATTGAATTTGAACGCGCATTTCAATTTACTGGGGTCACATACTAACTCTATAAATTCCCGAAAAATATTTTCTAGCTTCGTATTGACGATACGGTCCTAACAAAACTAGTTTCGTCGAATTCTGAGACCGTTGGAAAAATGGCCATTTCCCAGTTGATTAAAATCAACTAAAACTGGTCAAACGCGTTTTCCTTTGCCACGCTCACATATTGAATCGAAAAATTATGAAATTTGGAATCTAGCAATAACTTGACATCACGGACCCAACAAAAGTGGTTTCGTCGAAATCCGAGGTCGTTTGCAAAATTTCCATTTTCAAGGGCCTGAATTCCATAGCGACTATTCTGAAATTTCAACTGGACATTTCTTTTGATTCCCGCTATAAAATTTCGATTCTTCGGATTCGTTGGAAAGATATCCTCTATTAGATCCCATTATTTTTGATTTAACTAAAATCGGGATTGTTTTGCACCCGGAATGTTCAATTGAAGTTTGAAATCGAATTATCGAACTACCGCGCCAATTTCAATTCCTTTCATAATTTAAAATAAATATTTATATTCTAACGACGATGTATATAAATATATACATTCGAATTATATTCACAATAAATTTCTCGTTGTTATTATTTAAAATAATTCATTTTAAATATTCAAAATTCGCTAAAATTGCCAAAAGGAAAATTTTAAACTGGCCCAGATTTTCCGGGTTATTACAATCTCCCCCACTTAAAACTTTTCATCCCCGAAAAGAAAAAAAGTCGAAAGTGGTTTGATCAATCAACTCTACGTTCGATCTGACTTCCATTCTCCAACTTTTCAGTTTCTGAGAATTTTCAAATTTTCAAAAATTTGGCTAACACAAAAAATTTTCGAAAAAATTCGCCATAACCTCCCCTGCACCGGGAGCCACGGGAAAAACCCGAAATTGCCATATAGGCCTTCTGATCTCAAAAAAAAAAGAAAAAGCCAAGCGGCTAGCCAATAGGCTCATAAAATCATCATCACCCAAACAAAACAGTAAATTATAGTAAACATGTACCTATTTGTCGGGCAAACAAATTTTATTCTCTGCTCTAGCCTCTTTGCTATGACCTGTTCAATGTAAGTACATGTATATGCAAGCAAATGCGACCAATTTTTAATACAGTCCAATATTTGATTCAATTAGGCATAATGGTTAAAAATTAGCAAACAAATAAACAAACAACAAAAACATCAATCAATTAGTGAATTAACGTTTCAAATTCATAATTTTGATATATATACAGAAAATCATGTTTTTGATGCCAAATCACAACAAATAAATCTAGCTATATAAATTTTGGTTCTCACACCAGTCTATGGAAATATATAGAAAGCACACCTTCGAAACACGAAAATAATTACTGATGATGACGCGTCAATCATCAGAATCAGGTTCGTGCGACTAGAGTGTGATTCTATATCTATCCAATATATTAAAACTTCGAATATACGTTCATGATGCGTATATGCAAAATCTTTATATATTGGATTGTCCAAATTCAAAATAAATAAATTATTCAAATTCATATAAAACGATTTAAATTTTCAAAACAAAATTGTTTTCTTTTGAAAAATATACTCTTCACACTCGTTCTAGGATACTACTGATCCTATCTCTAACGAATCATTCTAATTGGATATTACTAATCCAATATCTGATGAATTCATTCGTATGGTTCTAATGTGTCTTGTTCTCGAGCTCTGTAAACCAAAGCTCTGATACCAAATGTGACGACCGTGAATTCACGTTATACACAAAGCTACGCCACAAAGGCCGTGCTTTGATCATCAACCACAAGACTTTGCTTTTCAACAGAAGCCTTGATCCATGCAACTCAACGTGCCACACAGGCAATTCATGCCATGCGATTGATATCTATCGATATATAACCTCTAAGCTCGTACGTCTCAGAGAAGGGCGTTAAACAAGAGAATAAATTCTCCGCCGCCAAACAGATATATATTTAACAGAAATCAATCAACACAGAATAAAATCCAATGTCAGACACACAATCCATTTACAAGTTCGTTCTGGGTCTGAACGAAACCGGAGGCACTTTCCTCGCATATCCATCGATCTCCAAGTACGTCTGGACGACCACCAACTGATTCCCTCATCTTGGGTGTACAGCCCAATCAAGATCATCAGTAATCACCCAAACGATGTGAAGACTTCCGGTCTTCGACCACCGTCTTCATCTTCGACTTATCGTCGAATCGGTTATTCAAAATGGGTATAAACCCGGCATTTTCGAACAACCCGCGTATATTAAAAACAAATGTTACACAAACACAACATACGCCTCATTCCAATTCATCAGTCACTAACCGTAAATTAGCAAGAGAACAATTCCCCAAATATTAACCCCGAAGGCCGAAACCAACATCAGATCAATACCCAGGAAACCATTCTTCTTAGCTAACCTACAGCCAGTTTCTAAATTCCATATTCTTAGGGAAAGGTTCCCATTAATTTTATCAAAGATAAATTCTTTAAATTTATTCTTTAATCTTCCTTTGGATGTCATTTCAAACCAAATTATGGTTTTCCAAACTAGTCGAGATTAGCGAACCACACCGAAGTAATTATTTATTTTATTTCCCAATCCCAACCTATTCATCCCATGAAGCAAAACTGGGGATACTCCACATCTAACACCACAGTGTTATTGGTAAAATTAATTACCATTTCACGTTCAAATCTAATTAAAGGTTTGACTATCGTTTGGAGCAAAACTGGTGATACTCCATTCTCGCTCCTTTTCCAAATTTGATAATTCAGATTATCAATTCACATTTCAATCTAATTGCAGATTCGTTAAAACTCCTTTTACTGGGTTAAAGAACTAATGTCATTTAAAACACAGTTCACGACAAACCCAAATCACGTTCTATTTATTATCGGGTTAAAGAACAAATGTTATTTAAAATACCGTTCACGATAAACCCACAAATCAATTCTATTTAAAACCCATTTCAAATCCAATTTATTTATTTAAAAATAAACAGGTTCAATTTTAGTTCAAAACTAGGTCATTTCGATAGAAATCTATTTTTATCTTTTCAAATATGGAGTTTTTTCATCCCAATTTTTCCCAAATCATCTATTATGATTTTACACAAATTATTACTATTTTTAATAATTTTATCAAGGTCCGTACAGTCGATTTCCATCAACGGCCATCGAACTGCACTTACAGCGACCTTTTCCAAATTTGATTTGGACGTATCTCCAAATCCAACCGTTAGATTTCAAATTTATAGTATTCATTAGAAATCTCTTTTCGATACAAACCCAACGGTTCCGGTTTTAGGAGAATCCGACGGTCGAATCTCCCGTAATGTCCGTTCGAAGTCAATGGTCGAAATTTACGAACTGCTGCGGCGCGGCGCGTTCTATTCAGGCCATTATATTATATATATATATATATAATATATATTTCGTCGATTACTATTTAAAACGAATTTTATAAATAGTTTTGAATTCGTTTCAAAAACATTTCAACTTTTATTTCAAATTCGAATCAAAATTGAATTTTCTATTATAAATCCTTTTTACTTTCATTTCTATTTGATTTCAATTCAAATCGATTTTTAATTCGATTCGAATTCATTTTCTTTTCAATTCAATTCAAATTCGTTTTCTATTCAATTCAAATCAAATTCGTTTTCTATTCAAATCAAATTCAATTCATTTTCTATTCAGTTCAAATCAAATTCGTTTTCTATTCAAATAAAATTCAATTCATTTTCTATTCAATTCATTTTCTATTCAATTCAAATCAAATTCGTTTTCTATTCAAATCAAATTCAATTCGTTTTCTATTCAAATCAAATTCAATTCATTTTCTATTCGAATCAAATTATAAAAACGAATATAATTGATATAAATATCGTTCGCGTCAAAATAGCGTATCTCTAATCAACACGGCTTTATATATTTCAATAATTCCGTTATCCTATTCAACAAACGAATATTTATTTTATTCAATCGTGAATCTATATTTTTGTCAACACATGACTAATCTCAATGAATGAGTACTGTCCACGTGTGACTCTTTTTGTTATTTAATATATTTTATAAAAATTATGGTATCTATCGTTTGATTTCAAATTAGACTCCAACCGTAAATTAGTAAGAGAACGATTCCCTGAATATTAACCCCGAAGGCCGAAACCAACATCAGATCAATATCCAGGAGACCACTCATCTTATCTATTTACCAGTTAGTTTCTAATTTTCTATATGATAAAGATGTAAATTTTATTGTTAAAATATTTCGTTCAACACATGACTAATCTCAACGGATGAGTACGGTCAACACACGAACCTTTATTTTATAAAGAAATTGGTTTCTAATTTCATATATGATAAAGATGTAAATTTTTATTGTTAAAATATTTCGTTCAACACATGACTAATCTCAACGGATGAGTACGGTCAACACATGAGCCTTTATTTTATAATATTCTTTATTTTAAATTGGAATGAGGCTCAATCGATCACCATATAGCGTTAACTATATGGATTCCATACAACACATGTATATAAATAGCAACGATAAATAATCAACCATCATCCAAAGTGCACTACACTGTATAAGCATCAAATATAGATATCTAACGCTTATAACAACCTGTCAATCAATCGATCGACATACAACTAATTATTGGGATTAGTGTATGCCGTATTTTATCCCAATACCCGTGTGGGGTTTCAAACAATCAAACACAGATTTTATTTGTGCAGTTGGGCGATGTGTAAAATTTACCGTCCCAATCAGTGTCCTTCAAATAGGTGTACATAAACAAACCGTCCGGTTTGTAAATGAATATTTATTTATTCATGTTCACGTTAAAAAATTATATTTTCAACGATCAAATTATTTTATTCAACCTATGAATATTCTATTCGGTTTATTTATTAAATAAAATGATATCTTTATTTTTCTAACTTATTTTAGAAAATTTCGGCGGCATAACGGCACGATACTATAAACGGGACAAGGCCTAGCCTTATCCCCGGTCTAGTGATGGCCCACGCCATACACATACCAATCAAATCAATTCCTATTCACCGAACAATTCAATTAAAACCAAATAATCTAACCAACTACACAACCAAACAAACAAGTCCATGGTCTGTGGACGATGGTGTCGGGTGCTACTAAACACCGTCTGCATCCTAGTATATATTTATAACTAGAAAAGAAGATTTAAAGTGAAAAGTTCTCACCAACTAGCTAATCCAATACCACGACTCTTCTTTTGTAGAAGTCTTCGTCATTCTCGCCTTTCTTCACTTTCGTTGCCCGTAGCCACTACACATACAAAAATCGGGTTTTTACTTCGCTATTCAATATAGAAAAATCGGATTTTTACCGTGCTATTCAATATAGAAAAATCGAATTTTTACTTCGCTTTTCAATAAAGAAAAATCGAATTTTTACCGTGCTATTCAGTATAGAAAAATCGAATTTTTACTTCGCTATTACGTTATAAAAATTATATTTTTATACTGCTACTATATAGATATAAATTATATTTTTATCGACGCTACTATATAGAAAAGATTATATTTTTATCGGCGCTACTATATGGATAAAAATTCCATCTTTTCTAATGTAAAAATTCCATCTTTTCTAATGTAAAAATCTCAACTTGATTAGATAAAGATCCCGCCTTTCTACCGATAAAAATTTCGTCTTTCCTATAATAAAAATCAAATCTTTCTTGATTTAAAAATCTAATCTTTTCGTTACCATTCAAACAATAAAGATCCAATTTCTATCGGCCATTTATATGAATAAAAATCTAATTTTTGATTATATAAAAATCTTATCTTCGATTATATAAAAATCTAATTCATTAACTGATTTTAAATAACCTAATAACTTTATAATAAAACAAATTAACAAAAAAAAAGTTGGACTTACTGTATTCAGCGGAAAAGGAGGGGGGGTCCACTGTCAGTCTTCGATGGCAAAGGGGGCGGCGCAGGAGGCGGATTCCGGTGTCGAGGTAGTGGATCGGAGGCGAGGTAGATGGCGCGGCTTGGAAAGGGGGCGTCGCGTTTGTGGGGTTCGGGTTTCTCGGTGCGAATGGAGGAGGGGCTGACGTCGAAGAGAGGGGGAGGTGCGATGGGGGCGGCGCGGCCTGGCGCGAGGCGGGGGGCTGCGATGGGGCGGCGGCGGTTTCCCCTCCGCCGTCGATCCCATTTTTTTTGTTCTTTTTCCTTTTGATTTAAATTGAACGGGGGGGGGGGGGGGGCAGAGAGAGATAAAGGATAAGAGAGAGAGTTTCAATTTTTTTTTATTTAATTACCTCCCAAAAAGCAACTTTTATTTTCGACCTCTAAACGAGGCCCACCGCCTGTCGTCCATAGCTAATTACCCCCATTCCGAACACAATGGGATATGTACCGTATGCTGATTCGACCATTTCGATCAGTTTCCGTTAAAATCAACATATAACTCTATACATTGAATTTGAACGCGCATTTCAATTTACTGGGGTCACATACTAACTCTATAAATTCCCAAAAAATATTTTCTAGCTTCGTATTGACGATACAGTCCTAACAAAACTAGTTTCGTCGAATTCTGAGACCGTTGGAAAAATGGTCATTTCCCAGTTGATTAAAATCAACTAAAACTGGTCAAACACGTTTTCCTTTGCCACGCTCACATATTGATTTGAAAAATTATGAAATTTGGAATCTAGCAATAACTTGACATCACGGACCCAACAAAAGTGGTTTCGTCGAAATCCGAGGTCGTTTGCAAAATTTCCATTTTCAAGGTCCTGAATTCCATTACGACTATTTTGAAATTTCAACTGGACATATCTTTTGATTCCCGCTATGAAATTTCGATTCTTCGGATTCGTTGGAAAGATATCCTCTATTAGATCCCATTATTTTTGATTTCACTATAATCCGGATTGTTTTGCACCTGGAATGTTCAATTGAAGTTTGAAATCGAATTATCGAACTACCGCGCCATTTTCAATTCCTTTTATGATTTAAAATAAATATTTATATTCTAACGACGATGTATATAAATATATATGTTCGAATTATATTCAAAATAAATTTCTCGTTGTTATTATTTAAAATAATTCATTTTAAATATTCAAAATTCGCTAAAATTGCCAAAATGAAAATTTTAAACTGGCCCAGATTTTCTGGGTTATTACAAGACCTCTCACATTAAGTTGACCACTTGTGGACGCTGGATATGCCAGGCGGTTACGGGCAGACTTCTACCACAAATTGGGCTTAACCTCATTTCTTAGCATCGTTACACGTATATTTACGCACTAGACCCCTCACATTAAATTAACAACTTGTGGATGCTGGATTTGTCGGGAGGTTCCGGGTAGACTTCTACCATAAGTTGATTTAACCTCGTGTCTAATTTCCATAATTGTATTAACAACCTTTTTGGTCCAAAAACCCTATTTAGGAGTTACTCATGCTCATCATAGGTTTTTCAATTAAAGTATTCAGTTTTAACAGATTTTAGCAGATTAGTCCTTTTAACAGATTAAACATCTCCGCAAGTTACAACAGGTAACTTATAGTTTCATTTACATGTTCCACTTAATCTTAAATTAAGCCTATAGATTTATATGCCCCAAATTATGGTCATAATTCATAGTACAACATATGCCCTAAGTTCGGTCTTACATTACAGTATAGGTTATGCCCCCAAATCCTAGTCATGATTCATAATACAAATTATGCCCCCAATTTATCATTCCCAACAATTCCCAATTTCATCTTTTCGCATATTTCAGCGATAGGCCTAGGCTCGAAGGTATCCTAGGCTATAAAAATAAAAAGGGAAAGAGGAGAGAAGAGAAAAAAATAGGCATAACAAAGGAATAGTGTGACACCACACATCCGTTAATGTCACTCACAAAGGGAATGCATTAAGTTTCGTGAAGCGTTATAGTAAACAGAACAGAAATATTACAAGATAGACGTATAAAATAACAGTGGAATAAAAACTTTTTTTATCATAAAATACTATGGTCCGAAAAAACATCACATGTCTGAAATACAAAAGCCCATTACAACGTAAAAGCTACTATCTTGTACTTCAAAAATATCAGAGTACATAAAAGAAATAAAATTTCCCAAAACAAAATACAGCCATAGAAACAAGGATAGGAGCTTGAGCCATACATATCAGCAGCTCCAGCAAAAGTAAGCAGAATCACGGTCAAGCCTGAGTGTTTCTGCCTTGAGAACCTGGGGGGGGGGGGGAGAAAGAAGTGGAAACAAAAATGGCCAGACATAAAGTGTGGTGAGTCTAGTTACTTTTAGCAAGTAAATAAATAAAAGTAACATGATAGGCATATAAAGTGGATAAGAGAGAGATAACTACAAAAAGGGTAAGTATGACAAGGTGAACATGACAGGGTGTGTAGCTTCTAATGATTACTCTGCACTATTACTAGTATAACAAAAATGAGGTGATCCCTTCCATTATAAGGTGGTAGACTTAGGCATACATCCAAATGTACCCTAACTACTACTCTAATCGATCGGCTCCCAAATCCGCGTAGATACTCCGTGTCGGCCCCACTGTAGGATGTATCACGTCCTAAAGTGGCCACCCTCCGCTGATATGCATAGCCCCATATCTACAGGTGTCGCATCGTCTTATCCCCCTCTACCGGGCTCATGCACGCACATGGCCCGGTCGGTATACGTCGCCAACACCAAACTCCACATTTGGATGTCTTACAATCAGTCCAGTAAGCGTGCCCCTTCTCCGACCTAGTTCGGAGTACATGTTTTGATACCTACTCCGGGTTACTGGATGAAACGGGTCCCACACAATACGATATAAGCTCTCCCCTTTGTCTGGTATCCCCCACTAGGTTTTCCATTTCATTATGTATACCATTAGGTGACTTTAATTACATATCTTTATTATTTCCATCGGTTATTGTAACACCCCGAATTTTCTATTAACACTAAAGTTGCTAAAATATTAATAAGTGTGTAAGAGGGGGGATGTATCTAATATGAATATAAAAGTGTGTAAGAGAGGGGATGTATCTAATATGAATATAATAATATTAATAAGTGTGTAAGAGAGGGGATGTATCTAATATGAATATAATAATATTAATAAGTGTGTAAGAGAGGGGATGTATCTAATATGTATATAAAAACAATAATAAGTGTGTAAAAGGGGGGATGTATCTAATGTGTACATTGTAGAATATATATATATATATATATATATATATATATATATATATATATATATATATATATTGCTGAGTGTTTGCTGAGTCACTTCTGACTCATTGCTGAGTCAACAAGATAAACCCCATCTTGTCTGAACGGCTGCGGTTATTTCTAGGTTAAATCTAATGGCCTAAATGCATTCTAAAATCTATAAATAAGTGGGTAGACCCTAAACCTAAATCACTTGTAAAATTAGAGAAGCTACCGTCATGCTGCTGCCATGGAGTTCAGCGTAGCCGTCACAAACTAAGAAGAGGAAGCCTAATCATCTAGAACTAAATCTACACAAATCAAATCAAAAGATCTCTCTTTCTCTAATTCTTTTCTTTTGTTGGTGAGTATGATGATTCTCACAAGACTATTACAAACTAATTTGACTCAGTTATGAATGGATCACAAGAAAGTGATGTGATTTGTAATTGAAAATTCTATATATTGTGGATCTCTTATTATGTTATTATGTTGTTGTATGATGTAAATTATATATGCTATGCCATGCTATGTTGTAAATTCTCTTATGCTATGTCGTGCTATGTTGAGAATCATGTCAAGCTATGTTATACTATCATACTATGCCATGTTATAAATCATGCTATATTATGTTGAAAAATCATGCTGTTGGATCATGCTTAAAGATATGTTTTTTTTCTTAATTTAAATGGATCTTGTTTATGGGAATTTGCCTATTAGGTTAGGTGTACCCATAAACTTGAAACTATAATTAAATAAAACTTGAATATGGGAATTTGCCTATTGAGTTAGGTGTACCCATATAAAACCATGTTGTTAAAAAATTAGATGATGTTGATTCACACATGTTCATATGTAAGTTTGTGAAAATTGATTGAGATTATATTAGGTGAATTTTGAACAAGTTGACACCTTTAGGTCCATGACATGTATAATCTATGCAAGTTGGACATATGCAAGTTTCACCCCTTATTATGATTCATTTGGTCACATATACATGTTGTTATTATGATAATCTCTTTTAAGCTATGAGTTAGGCTATTCGAGTCTAACATATATTTTGCGAATAAACGTTCAAACGTGGGGTAGGGGTAATATTAGGAATTAATAAATTGGGTGCAATTTTGTAAGATTTTGCATACCATGAATGGATGTCCATAATTGAGTCAATTATGGACATTGTTAAAAATTGGAAGTAATTAATAATTCAAGTAGGGAATTATTAAAATTGAGGGAAAGTGGATTATTATTAATAATCAATGCTTAGGACACGAGGTTGGACCCGTTTGTGATGTAAACCTGCCCGGACCCGCCCGGCAAATCCAGTAGTCACAAATGTCGGCCCAATGTGAGAGGTCCTAGGCCCAAACTAAAGCATAACAGTTGTAAAGACACGAGGTTAGACTCTTTTATGGTGTAAGACTGCCCGGACCCGCCCGGCAAATCCAGCTGCCATAAATGCCAGTCTAATGTGAGAGGTCTTTATGAGGTTATGGCCTTAATGAACTAAGAAATACTTAACCAGATAATCATGTAAGGTGGGACATGGGGGTTAAGTAGGTGCCTTGGGTGGCATGAGGAATCTGGTGGTTGCCTTTAGAGGCATTTGAAATACGATTAGACTTAACCAAACACACATGTAAATGAACATGACTAAGTGGGTTAAGTGGGATGGACTAATGGGGACAAGCTTAGGTGGAATGCTTGTGGTAAATAGTAGGGGCCCATTTCAACCAGTATCCCAAAACGTATCTTTGTGGGCTCGACCCAAGTCGAGGACGGGACACGCATACTGGGTTTGACTATAAGAGGCCAAAACAGGGAGCGGTGGCAACGCAAGTCCAACGGGTTTCATATGCGTGTGTGGACCCGGGCTGGTAGGTAAGACGTTGTTGCATCGTGTAGGTATAAGCCGTGCATGTCCGTTGTATCAGGTTGCCACTTTAGGGGAGTGATACACCCCACTGTGGGGCCAGCACGGGTATCTACGAGTTAGGGAGCCGATCGAATAATGGGAAGTAGGGTACACCTAGTGGAGATAGGGGCAGGCGGCACCTATGTAGTCAGCTAGGGGTACGTAAAGCCATTGTGAAAGTTTCTAAGTGAAGCTAAGTGGGATGAATCTTTAGGGTGACTGGTGTGGTGCAGTATAGTGTTTATCCTTTAGTATTTAGGAGCGCCTATAACGTTGCCTTTAGCGATTGTCTATGTCCTTAATCTGCTCTTCATAGACATTTTCTTGTTTTCCAGCTTATGCCTTAGTCCAGTTATTTTGGTAATAGTATTGTAGAATTATCATATTCACCAGACTTTATGTCTGACCCCCTCTTTTCCATCCTTTTTCTCCCTTCAGGTCCGCAGGTTGGGCCAAGTTCTAGTGGAGTCTAGTTGGATCGCTTATCTTCTGGAAAGCTTGGACTGCTGAAGTAAAGTCCAGCTTGTTATCTTTCTTTTTAATGGCTATTCATGTAATGGGATTATGTACTTGTTTTATCAAGATAGATATTGTACTTGACATTGAATATGGTGTTATGATGTAATCAAACATGTTTTGACTTCTGCTACAATGAAATAAAGTTTTTGAATTTCCAAGTACTATTTTATATATGTCTTGTTGTAATTTTACTGTTCTATATTCACTTAAAACCTCCATGGAAGTTAATGCATTCCCTTTGTGAGTGACATTAATGGACGTGGGGTGTTACACGTGGTATCAGAGCATAAGGTTACAAGAACAGATAAAAAATTTTTTAGAAAAATATTTTTTTCTAAAGTATTTTTGGAAGAAGTGCTTTCAAAAAAAAAAACATGTTATTTAAAGAGAGTTTTTATGAAAAACATAATCCCAAATAGCCACATCCTTATCTTTATCTTTCGAATTCTCCATTTTGAATCTTTCCTTTTTCGTTTCAGCATGGCTGAAGATCTTAATCTCCCAGAAGGTGTGACGATTCCAGGGTGGTTTAGGAGATACTTGGAGGCTGAGGCCACCACTGCAGGCCCAGCGGATACTCCTCCACCCCTAGTTGCACCCATTCCTCCTCCTCCTCCTCGTGTTGACACTTTTGCAAAGACGTGCAAGGAATTCAAGGCTATGGGAGGAAAAACTTTTCAAGGGACTGAGACGTTTGTGGAGGCCAGAGATTGGCTTAAGGAGACTGAGGAATTGTTGGATATCTTTGAAGTGGAAGATGGGAGGAAAGTCCGTTTAACTGCTTGGTTAATGAAGGGAGAGGCCTCGTTTTGGTGGGAGGTCACTAACGGGGAACGTCCAGTTGATTCATGGGCGGATTTCAGACGAAGGTTTGAGGCAAAGTTTCTTTCAAGGGCAGAGGAGAACTTAAATATGGAAAAATTCCTGGCACTAAAGCAAGGGAGCTCATTAGTAAAGGAATATATCAATAAATTTAATCAGTTAGCAAGGTTTGGCTTGGAGTTGGTGAACACGCCAGAGAAGAAAGCTTTGAGGTTCGTTAGAGGCTTGAATGAACCGTTGCAAGGGTTGGCTATGACCCACATCCCTATGGGAGCCACCTTTGAAAAGCTAGTAGAAATGGCACTTATGCATGAGGATAAGGCAGTTGAAAAGAAAGGGGATCAGAAGAAACCCCAACAGCAAAATTAGAAGGGTGGTAAAAACAATAATGGCAAAGGGAAGAAGAAATGCTTCAATTGTGGGACGCCTGGCCATCTCAGCAAAGATTGTAGAAAGAAAAAGAAGACTGGTTGTTTTCATTGTGGAGATGCGGGACATTTAGTAAAGGACTGTCCAAAGAAGGGGTAGAGGGCAGGGTCTACCTCGGGAGGACAGGTGCAGGCTCTTATGGCACCAGGGCAGGCAAGGGGGCAAGTTCAGGCTATTGCGGCCCCACCGCTGCAAGAAAGAGGTAGAACAATTTCTGTTGAAAGCTTAGTTTTTCTGTTTGATCATCCTGTCCGTACCTTATTCGATTCTGGCGCATCTCATTCGGTTATCTCTGTATCATTAGTTGAATCACTGCACTTGAACACCAGTTTAGTAGAAGATCCCTTGGTCGTTTCAAATCCAATTGGGGGTTCGGCTCAATTGACCATGATATGTTTGGATTTGAAAATCTCTATACTTAGCGTTGAATTTAGATGTGATGCTTATGTATTGGGCTTCACGGGCTATGGGCTAATTTTAGGAATGGATTGGTTGTCTAGAAATAGGGCCATTCTTGATTGTGAAAGGAGAGTAGTTAGGCTTGTGACTCGCCTTGGTAATGCTCTCGACATCTTTTGTAATCCCATAAATTCTGTTATGCTAAGTTATCTTGAATCGCTTGACGCGTCTGTAGAGAACCCGCGATCGGTAGAAGTGGTCCGGGAATATCCGGATGTGTTTGAGGAGGTGAAGGGCTTACCTCCAAAGCGGGAGATAGAATTTCGAATTTATCTTGTGGATAATGCTAAACCCGTATCTTTGCCAGTGCGCCACATGGCTCCTCGTGAAAGGAGGGAACTCAATAAGCAAGTAAAGGAGTTGCTTGAGAAGGGGTTCATAAGACGTAGTATATCGGAGTGGGGTGCTCCAGTAGTTTTTGCCACAAAGGCGGATGGGTCTCTTAGACTTTGTATGGACTATAGAGAACTAAACAAGCTTACTAAAAAGAACCGACACCCACTGCCGAGGATTGACGATCTCTTTGATCAGTTAGTTGGCGCCTCAGTGTTTTCGCAGTTGGACTTAGCCACTGGCTTTCATCAACTGAGAGTGGCTGAGGATAGTATAGATAAGACTGCTTTTAGGACTCCTGACGGATTCTATGAATGGCTAGTGATGCCCTTTGGTTTGACAAACGCCCCTGCATATTTTGTTGATTTGATGAGTAGGGTGTTTAGGGAATACCTTAACAAATTCATGGTAGTCTTTGTGGATGACATCTTAGTCTTTTCTAAGAATAAAGAAGAGCACTCCCTACATCTTAGGGAAGTGTTGGAAATCCTTCGAGCACATAACCTTAAGGCAAAATTTTCTAAGTGTCACTTCTGGAGGAAGGAAGTACGGTTCTTAGGGCACGTGGTTTCCAAAGAAGGGATAGCAGTGGATCCCGCAAAGGTGGTGGCCATCCAAGATTGGAAGGTCCCTAAAAATGCAACCGAAGTAAGAAGTTTCTTGGGGTTGGCTGGCTATTATAGGAAGTTTATCAAAGACTTCGCAAAAATATCAGCTCCATTAACACGGTTAACGAAGAAGAACCTGGTTTTTACGTGGGACAAAGATTGCGATGATGCGTTCCAACGTTTAAAGAGAGCCTTAACTTCAGCCCCAGTCTTAGTGCTGCCAGACGGGAATAAACCATTTACCATCTATACTGATGCTTGTGGGACGGGACTTGGCGCGGTCCTCATGCAAGAGGGAAGAGTAATAGCCTATGGTGGAAGGCAGTTGAGGGTTCATGAAAAGAATTACCCCACGCATGACTTAGAGCTAGCCGCAATTGTTTTCGCGCTTAAGTCTTGGCGTCACTATCTTCTTAGTGAGAAATTCGAACTGTTCACTGACCACAAATCATTAAAATACTTATTCTCTCAGAAGGATTTGAATTTAAGGCAGCAACGGTGGATGGAATTCTTAGCCTCCTACGATTTTGAAATAGCATATACCCCGGGCAAGGGTAACGTGGTGGCAGACGCCTTAAGTAGGAAAAGGTTGTCCTTGAGTCCGTTGTTTGTTGAACGACAAAGCTTAGAATTCATCTCTATGTTTGACTTTAGACCCTCCATTGACTTAGTACCCGGTCTGTTAGCATCCTTGGAGGTTAGACCTACACTTCTAGGACGGGTTGGTGAGGCACATCGAGACGACCCACGGTTGGTTGAGATAGTAGAAAAGCTCAAAGGGGGGAGTCGTCAAGCCATCTTCGTAGGTATACCCTAGACGATAAGGGTTGGTTACGAAGGGATAATAGACTTTGTGTACCGCAAGACGAAGACTTAAGGAAGGCCATTCTTGATGATGCTCATCGCTCAAAAATGACCATTCATCCCGGCGGGGATAAGATGTACAAAGATATGAAGCGGGTTTTCTTTTGGGCCGGTATGAAAAAGGATGTGGCCGAGTACGTCGCTAGATGCTTGGTGTGCCAACGAGTTAAAGCAGAACAAAAGAAACCCGGTGGGTTGCTTCACCCATTAGAAGTTCCACTATGGAAATGGGAAAGCATCTCAATGGATTTTGTGGATGGATTACCAAGATCAAGGAAGGGTAACACGGGGATTTGGGTTATAGTAGATAGACTTACTAAAAGCGCCCATTTTATTCCCGTGAAAAGTAAGAGGACTGCTCCGTGGTTGGCTTCTGTATACATTAAGGAGATAGTTCGTTTGCACGGTATTCCTTCTAGTATAGTAAGCGACCGTGACCCCATCTTTACTAGCGAATTTTGGAAGAGTTTACAAGAGGCGGTAGGGACTCAGCTATGTTTGAGCACCCCATATCATCCTCAGACAGACGGCCAGACCGAGAGGGTGAATCGCATTCTAGAGGATCTTTTAAGGCTTTGTATCCTAGACTTTGGGGGTACATGGGAAGAGCACCTTCCGTTAGTAGAATTCGCATATAACAATAGCTTTCAGTCTAGTATTGGCATGGCACCTTTCGAAGCTCTTTATGGAAGGCCTGGCCGTTCGCCTACATGTTGGTGGGAATCTACCGATAAAATCCTACTTGGGCCCGATATGGTTAGGGAAACCTCGGAGAAGATTGAGTTGATTCGAAGGAGGATGAAAGCAGCACAAGATAGGCAAAAATCGTATGCTGATAAGAGGAGGACAGATCTTGAGTTTGACATTGGGGACATGGTTTTTATCAAAGTATCTCCGTTACAGAATGTTGTTCGCTTTGGGTCCGTGGGGAAATTAGCACCAAGGTTTGTAGGGCCGTTTCCTGTAAAAAAAACAGGATTGGGAAGATGGCATATAGGGTGGAGTTGCCTGAGAAACTTAGTGGAGTACACGACGTATTCCATGTATCACATTTGAGGAAGTGTTTGCACAAGACCGCGGAGGTGGTAGAGCCGAGCTTGCTTAAAGAGGTGGAAATAGAGCGTGATGCAACAATTAGACGAGCTCCTACATGCATTCTTGGGTCGGAGATCAAAAAGTTGAGGAATCGAGAGGTCAGACTGGTTAAAGTGCAATGGGGAGATGATGAGAGCAACGCAACTTGGGAGACAGAAGAGAAGATGCGTTCGTTGTACCCTTTTCTTTTTGAGGGTATGTCTTTTAATTTCTCCTTTATCGCTTAGCTTATCTTATCTTATCTTTAGTATGTCCTCTCATTAGTATCTTTGACCTTTAGTTAGGATAATCCTATGGTTGAAACATGTGTTTGAGACATGTTATGTATGATGGATGCAAAATGGATGCAAGTGTTTGCTAGTGGTTGCTCGTGGATGCATATATACACACACTTTAGGCACTAGATCGGCTCAGTCACTACATATTGCATATTGCATATATATGGATGTATTTAGTAAAATGGATGAACGATGGTTGTATTATCATGTGGATGCTGCATTCAGATGATGGTTGTGCACGCATATAGAAGTATTATGTAGCATTAAGAATCTTTTGCATACATAATGGATGCATGGCACGATCATAGTTGCATTAAGGAGGTCAACTGAATCAGTGGACCGCCTGATTTTGCATTAGATACAGACATATACACACACTGTGCATTTAAACATGAAAGCATTAGAAGTCTGTAAGGACAATGGATGCCTGTGTATGATGGATGAGTAGATGGACGTTTGGATGGTAGGATATACATTCTTCCAGACTTGAAGATTTCGGGGACGAAATCCTAAAAGGAGGGCAGAATGTAACACCCCGAATTTTCTATTAACACTAAAGTTGCTAAAATATTAATAAGTGTGTAAGAGGGGGGATGTATCTAATATGAATATAAAAGTGTGTAAGAGAGGGGATGTATCTAATATGAATATAATAATATTAATAAGTGTGTAAGAGAGGGGATGTATCTAATATGAATATAATAATATTAATAAGTGTGTAAGAGAGGGGATGTATCTAATATGTATATAAAAACAATAATAAGTGTGTAAAAGGGGGGGATGTATCTAATGTGTACATTGTAGAATATATATATATATATATATATATATATATATATATATATATATTGCTGAGTGTTTGCTGAGTCACTTCTGACTCATTGCTGAGTCAACAAGATAAACCCCATCTTGTCTGAACGGCTGCGGTTATTTCTAGGTTAAATCTAATGGCCTAAATGCATTCTAAAATCTATAAATAAGTGGGTAGACCCTAAACCTAAATCACTTGTAAAATTAGAGAAGCTACCGTCATGCTGCTGCCATGGAGTTCAGCGTAGCCGTCACAAACTAAGAAGAGGAAGCCTAATAATCTACAACTAAATCTACACAAATCAAATCAAAAGATCTCTCTTTCTCTAATTCTTTTCTTTTGTTGGTGAGTATGATGGTTCTCACAAGACTATTACAAACTAATTTGACTCAGTTATGAATGGATCACAAGAAAGTGATGTGATTTGTAATTGTAAATTCTATATATTGTGGATCTCTTATTATGTTATTATGTTGTCGTATGATGTAAATTATATATGCTATGTCATGCTATGTTGTAAATTCTCTTATGCTATGTCGTGCTATGTTGAGAATCATGTCAAGCTATGTTATACTATCATACTATGCCATGTTATAAATCATGCTATATTATGTTGAAAAATTATGCTATTGGATCATGCTTAAAGTTATGTTTTTTTTCTTAATTTAAATGGATCTTGTTTATGGGAATTTGCCTATTAGGTTAGGTGTACCCATAAACTTGAAACTATAATTAAATAAAACTTGAATATGGGAATTTGCCTATTGAGTTAGGTGTACCCATATAAAACCATGTTGTTAAAAAATTAGATGATGTTGATTCACACATGTTCATATGTAAGTTTATGAAAATTGATTGAGATTATATTAGGTGAATTTTGAACAAGTTGACACCTTTAGGTCCATGACATGTATAATCTATGCAAGTTGGACATATGCAAGTTTCACCCCTTATTATGATTCATTTGGTCACATATACATGTTGTTATTATGATAATCTCTTTTATGCTATGAGTTAGGCTATTCGAGTCTAACATATATTTTGCGAATAAACGTTCAAACGTGGGGTAGGGGTAATATTAGGAATTAATAAATTGGGTGCAATTTTGTAAGATTTTGCATACCATGAATGGATGTCCATAATTGAGTCAATTACGGAAATTGTTAAAAATTGGAAGTAATTAATAATTCAAGTAGGGAATTATTAAAATTGGGGGAAAGTGGATTATTATTAATAATCAATGCTTAGGACACGAGGTTGGACCCGTTTGTGATGTAAACCTGCCCGGACCCGCCCGACAAATCCAGTAGTCACAAATGTCGGCCCAATGTGAGAGGTCCTAGGCCCAAACTAAAGCATAACAGTTGTAAAGACACGAGGTTAGACTCTTTTATGGTGTAAGACTGCCCGGACCCGCCCGGCAAATCCAGCTGCCATAAATGCCAGTCTAATGTGAGAGGTCTTTATGAGGTTATGGCCTTATGAACTAAGAAATACTTAACCAGATAATCATGTAAGGTGGGACATGAGGGTTAAGTAGGTGCCTTGGGTGGCATGAGGAATCTGGTGGTTGCCTTTAGAGGCATTTGAAATACGATTAGACTTAACCAAACACACATGTAAATGAACATGACTAAGTGGGTTAAGTGGGATGGACTAATGGGGACAAGCTTAGGTGGAATGCTTGTGGTAAATAGTGGGGGCCCATTTCAACCAGTATCCCAAAACGTATCTTTGAGGGCTCGACCCAAGTTGAGGACGGGACACGCATACTGGGTTTGACTATAAGAGGCCAAAACAGGGAGCGGTGGCAACGCAAGTCCAACGGGTTTCATATGCGTGTGTGGACCCGGGCTGGTAGGTAAGACGTTGTTGCATCGTGTAGGTATAAGCCGTGCATGTCCGTTGTATCAGGTTGCCACTTTAGGGGAGTGATACACCCCACTGTGGGGCCAGCACGGGTATCTACGAGTTAGGGAGCCGATCGAATAATGGGAAGTAGGGTACACCTAGTGGAGATAGGGGCAGGCGGCACATATGTAGTCAGCTAGGGGTACGTAAAGCCATTGGGAAAGTTTCTAAGTGAAGCTAAGTGGGATGAATCTTTAGGGTGACTGGTGTGGTGCAGTATAGTGTTTATCCTTTAGAATTTAGGAGCGCCTATAACGTTGCCTTTAGCGATTGTCTATGTCCTTAATCTGCTCTTCATAGACATTTTCTTGTTTTCCAGCTTATGCCTTAGTCCAGTTATTTTGGTAATAGTATTGTAGAATTATCATATTCACCAGACTTTATGTCTGACCCCCTCTTTTCCATCCTTTTTCTCCCTTCAGGTCCGTAGGTTGGGCCAAGTTCTAGTGGAGTCTAGTTGGATCGCTTATCTTCTGGAAAGCTTGGACTGCTGAAGTAAAGTCCAGCTTGTTATCTTTCTTTTTAATGGCTATTCATGTAATGGGATTATGTACTTGTTTTATCAAGATAGATATTGTACTTGATATTGAATATGGTTTTATGATGTAATCAAACATGTTTTGACTTCTGCTACAATGAAATAAAGTTTTTGAATTTCCAAGTACTATTTTATATCTGTCTTGTTGTAATTTTACTGTTCTATATTCACTTAAAACCTCCATGGAAGTTAATGCATTCCCTTTGTGAGTGACATTAATGGACGTGGGGTGTTATAGTTATGTATACCAATAGGTGTCTTTAATTACGTAACCTTATCGGGTTAGGTTTGTGGGCCTATATGTAAATATTACCCACCTCCTCCAGATTTTCTTAACCCACCC
The DNA here is from genome assembly GCA_030737875.1 of Allium sativum. Classification (NCBI taxonomy): domain Eukaryota; kingdom Viridiplantae; phylum Streptophyta; class Magnoliopsida; order Asparagales; family Amaryllidaceae; genus Allium; species Allium sativum. The sequence continues at coordinate 536,839,121 of CM060913.1, read as the reverse complement.
ATTGTCCAACCAATTTTACTTAACCCTAACTTTTGTTCATAATCATACAATCGCTATGCATTAGATTAAGTTAAGTAGTCCAATTTATTACTATGTCCATTTATGGTTTACAATGGGCTAGACCTCCCATAGTAGGCCTGCAACTTGTGGATGCTGGATATGGTGGTCGGGTCCGGGTAGACTTCTTCCACAAGTTGGACCTAACCTCGTGTCTTAGCCCAATTCCTATTTGTGCACTTATACCTCTCACATTAGGTTCAACACTACTAGCTGCTAGATATGCCAATCGGGTCCAGGCAGACTTCCACCACTAATGCAACCTAACCACGTGTCATAAGTGCAATTACAATTTCTAATTGTAATCTTACATATTTCATTATTATCCAAATTCTTACCAATGTCTTTATAGGTGATTATGCCCCTATTTCCCCATTTTGAATTATATGTCCAATTCGTATAAACATTATTTAAATTATGCCAATTCTAACCATTTTCCCCCATTCCTTAACTAACACATTCGCATATATTTGGCGGCATCTAGGCCAGAAAGTTGCCTAGCCATAAACAATAAAAGGGAAATGTGATGGGAAAAATGAAAACAGTGATCATTCTAACAAAAGTGACATAAACATATATACTGGCATAGACATGTAATTGGCATAATAATAAGGTGGAAAAAAAACAGATCTAGTGAAAAGGGTAATGATAAAACTAGATCTATCATACTTGGGATGAACAGATCCAAATAAGAATTCATATGTCCAATAATGACAGAACTCAAATAATCACAACATGATCATCTAGATCGAAAAAAAGGTTTAATTGTCCAGATAATGATAATCCCAAATCAACCACAAGCTTGGAAAAAGGGGTAAGATCCACATAAGTGAGATGATTAATTAACCACAAAAAAAATTAGATCTATAAAATAGATCTAGTATGATAAGGTCTAGGCTTATAAACTCACAAACTATGATAGATCCAATATGATTCAGTCACAGACATGTATATATCCAAATCACAGTCATACCACAAATTAATTTTAATCATTTAAATCCAAAAGTAACTAACTCACAATGTTTGGATTAAAAGAAAAGGTAGAAAATAGCTGAGGTTGGATCTACACTCGAATCTTTAAGTTTGATTTGCAAAGTTGATCGTTTTTGAAGAAAGGAAACGTCTCAGTTCAGACACCGGCAGCATTTGGCCTCCATGATTTCCAATGAAGAAAACATGAGAAATGACCACACATTTATAGCTGCCAGCCCCTCTGAAACCAACTACCACATCAGCCCTAGGGGGGTGTCAACACCCCTGTAGGGGGTCGACCCTGGTGTCGACACCCCTGAAGGGGGTCGACACCCTAGAGCGGGAAATCTGCCACCACTTTCTTTTTTAATTTTTGAATGATTTTGGATAAGGTTCTGACTCATATTTGACTCATAAGTATATATATAACTCTTCTGCGCGTATACAAAATTAAAATCCTCATAACTTCTTCATACGGTGTCCGTTTTACACAAATCAAATGTTTATCTTGACCATAATTTAGAGACGGACACAATGGCATAGTCTGTTTCCCTTAATTCCGAATATTAAATTAATTATTATTTAATTTATCCTCTTTTATGTTAACAAAGTTACAGGGTGTTGCATTCCCTCCAACTTAAAGGATTTCGCCCCCGAAATCTCCAAGTTGAGAAGAATGTATATCCTACCATCCATCATCCATCTACTCATCCGTCAATCACTGACATCCATTGTCTTTAAATATTTCTAATGCTTATATGAATATATGCAAAGGTGTGTGTATATGTCCCAATACTAATGTGAAGATCAGGCGGTCTACTGATTCAGTTTACCTCCTTAATGCAATGTATGTTAGTGCCATGAGTCCAATATGTATGCAAGTAATCCTATTATAATATGTAATGTCTATATGTGCACACTCATTCGTCCTAATGCAGCATCCATTTGATAGTACATCCATTTCTATCCATTAAAAGAAAGAAAAATGCACACACATCCATATGCAGTATGAGAGTGATTGAGCCGATCTAGTGCCTAATGTGTGTTTATATGCATCCACAGGCAGCCACTAGCAAACACTTGCATCCACTTGCATCCATCAAACATAACATGTCTCAAACACATGTTTACATCCATAGAATTCCTACCTAATGGTCGAAAATACTATGGATAGGATATATTCAAATGATAGAAACAAGCACAGATAAAATTTTGAAAAAGGAGTTAAGAACATACCCTCGAAAAGAAGAGGGTACGAAGCCTAAATCTTTTCTTTGGTCTCCCAAGTCGCATCCTCTGAGTTATCTCCCCATTGAACCTTTATCAGCTTGATCTCTTTATTGCGTAGCTTCTTAACCTCTGATCCAAGAATACGGGTAGAGACTCGTCTGACTGTCGCCTCCCGCTCTACTTCCACTTCTTCCAATATGCTTGGCTCAACAACTTTTGCGGTGTCATGCAAACACTTCCACAGATGAGAAACGTGGAAAACATCTTGAACATTGGATAAATTTTCTGGAAGCTTTACTCTATAGGCCATTTGACCAATCCTCTCGGTTATGGGAAATGGTCCTACAAACCTAGGTGCCAACTTCCCTACCGATCCGAAGCGAACCACGTTCCTAAGAGGTGACACTTTGATAAAAAGTAAGTCTCCCACTTCGAATTCAATGTCAGTCCTTCTTTTTTCCGCATAGGATTTCTGCCTATCTTGAGTTGTCTTCATCCGCCGTTGATTAAGGTCAATCTTCTCGGACGTTTCCCTAACCACATCTGGTCCTAGTAATAATCTTTCTGTAGATTCCCACCAATAAGTTGGTGATCTACAGGGTCGTCCGAACAATGCTTTGAAGGGTGCCATGCCGATGCTAGCTTGATAAATGTTGTTATAGGTAAATTCTACTAAAGAAAGATGCTCTTCCCAAGTCCCTCCGAAGTCTAGTATACACAGCCTTAAAAGACCTTCAAGAAATCTGTTCACCCTCTCCGTCTGCCCATCGGTCTGAGGATGATAAGAGGTGCTCAAACACAACCGTGTACCTAATGCTTCTTTTAAGCTCCTCCAAAATTCACTGGTAAAGATGGGGTCACGATCGCTTACGATGCTGGAAGGTACCCCATAAAGAACTATCTCACGAACATAAATCGCTGCCAACCATGATGTCATCCTCTTACTGTTCATTGGAATGAAATGAGCGCTCTTAGTCTATCTGGCCACTACCACCCAAACATTGGTGTTGCCTTTCTTTGGCATAGTAACCCATCTATGAAGTCCATGGAGACACTCTCCCATTTCCACTGTGGAACCTCCAAAGGATGAAGTAAACCACCGGGCTTCTTTTGCTCAGCTTTGACTTGCTGGCAAACTAAACATTGAGAAACAAATTCAGCCACATCTTTCTTCATCCTAGCCCAAAAGAAAACCCTCTTCATGTCTCTGTACATCTTATCACTGCCTGGATGAATAGTCATCTTGGAATGGGTGGGCTTCATCTAGGACTGCCTTTATAAAGCTTCCAGTTTGAGGGACACAAAGCCTTCCATCTCGTCGCAACCACCCTTTTTCATCTATGTTATATCGACTATGGTGACTAGAAGCCTCCCCATTTCTGAACTTATCCATGATGTCTAAAATCTGTGGGTCACCTTGCTGCGAAGCTCCTATCAGATCCATAAGAGTTGGTCATATTTCTAGAGATGCAAACAAATCAGGCAAAATCTCGATGAAGAGTCTAAAGTTAAAGGTTGATATAAACTCCAAGATCTTCCTCTCCACAAAAAGAGGACTTAAGGCCATCCTCTGCCTACTTAGTGCGTCAGCCACTACATTACCCTTTCCAGGGGTATAAGCAATCTTAAAATCATAAGAAGCTAAGAACTCCATCCACCTTTGTTGCCTTAAATTTAGATCATTCTGTGAGAACAGATACTTGAGAGATTTATGATCGGTGTATAACTAAAACTTCTCTCCAAGTAAATAATGACGCCACGTCTCTAGCGCGAATACTATGGAAACTAGTTCTAGATTATGGGTGGGGTAGTTCTTATTATGAACTCTCAACTGTCTACCCCAATAACACACTACCTTTCCTTTTTACATCAGAACCACACCAAGCCCTGTACCACATGCATCAGTGTAAACTGTAAACACTTTGTCCCCATCGGGAAAAGTCAAGACTGGGGCTGCTGTAAGAGCCCTCTTCAAACGTTGGAAAGAAACATTACAATCTATATCCCATGAAAATGCAATGTTCTTCTTCGTCAGCCTGGTGAGAGGGGCTGATATCTTTGCGAAGTCCTTAATGAACTTCCTATAATAACCTGCCAATCTAAGAAAGCTCCTTACCTCTATTGCTTTTTTAGAAATCAGCCAATCTTGCACCGCAACTATTTTCGCGGGATCCACAACTATCCCTTCTTTGGAGACTACATGCCCTAGGAATCTCACCTCCTTTCTCCAAAAATGGCATTTGGAGAACTTTGCCTTAAGTTGATGGTCTCGGAGAGTTTTCAAAACTTCTCTAAAATGTTGGGCATGCTCTTCTTCGCTCTTGGAGAAGATCAAAATATCATCAACAAAGACTAAAATAAATTTATTTAGGAACTACTGAAACACCCTACTCATCAGATCAACAAAATAGGCCAGTTCGTTCGTCAACCCAAAAGGCATAACTAGCCATTCAAAGAAACCATCCGGAGTTCTAAAAGAGGTCTTATCTATGCTATCCTCAGCCACCCTTAACTGATTAAACCATGTGGCCAAGTCTAACTGAGAGAACACCGAGGCACCAACAAGCTGATAAAATAGATCATCAATCCTCGGGAGTGGGTGCCTATTCGTCTTAGTGAGTTTATTCAACTCTCTATAGTCAACACACAAACAAAGCGAACCATCCGCCTTAGTTGCGAATACAACTGGAGCACCCCATTCAGATATGCTTCGTCTGCTAAATCCTTTCTCAAGTAGCTCCCCTACTTGCTTACTCAGCTCTCTCCTTTCCCTTGGAGCCATATGGTACACTGGCAATGAAACTGGATTTGCATTGTCCACCATATATATACGAAAATCTATCTCGCGCCTCGGCTGTAAGCCCTGTACCTCATCAAAAACATCAGAATAATCTCGGACTACTGGAACAAATTGCAGCTCGTCAATAGACGCATCAAGAGACTCTAGGAAACTAAGCATAACCATTTCTTGTGGGTCACAAGAAATCTCGAGGGTCCTCCCATGACAAGTTAGGAGCCTAACGACCCTCTTCTCACAATCCAGAATGACACCACATGTGGTAAGCCAATCCATTCCTAGAATCAACCCATAGTCCACAAACCTGGGCACATATGCGTCACATTTAAATTCAACGCCTAACATAGATATCCTCAAACCTCGACAAAACATAGATAAATGAGCTGAACCACCAATGGGGTTTGAGACAACTATGGGATCAACTACCATACTAGTAATTAAGTGCAGAGATTCGACCACTGAACTAGATATAAACGAATGTAAAGCACCCGAATCAAAAAGTGTTCTAATAGGATGGTTTGATATAGAAATTAAACCTTCCATAGAATTTTTTCTACCTCTATCAGGAGCAATGATCGCGAGAGCATGCACCTGCCCTCCAAAAGTTCCTGCCCTTTGACCTTGTCCCTGTGCTCCCTGTTTCTTCGGGCACTCCCTAGTAAAGTATTCGACCTCTGCATAGTTGAAGTAGGTGCTCTTCCTTCTTTTACAGTCTTTGATTAAGTGAACCTCTTTCCCACAACTGTGACACTTCCTTTTCTCTTTACTCTTGTCATTATTTCCTCCTTTCTTCTGTTGTTGTTGCTGTTGTTGTTGTCCCTTCTTGGGCTACATCTTCTTATTTTGTGTTGTTTCCTCAGCTTTAACCTCCTTCTTTTCCCCTTTCTCTTCCTCATACATCAAGGCCATATCAGCAAGTCTCTCGAAGGTGGCTCCCATTGGGATGTGGGATATGGCTAACCCATGAAGGGGTTCATTTATCGCTTTTAGCAAACCGTAAAGCCTTCTTATGCGGAGTGTCTACCAGTTCCTGTCTAAATCTTGTCAGCTGGTTAAATTTGTTCACATACTCTTTAACCGTCAAGTTCCCCTGTTTAAGTGCTAAGAACCTCTCCGTCTGCATGCTCTTCTCATCTTAGGAAAGGAATTTCATCTCAAACCACTGTCTAAAGTCATACCAAGTTTCCACCGGATGGCCTGCTTGGGTTACCTCCTACCAAAATGAAGCTTCATCCTTCAATAGCCAAGCAGATAACTGAATCTTTCTTCGATCCCCTACTTCAAAGATTACAAACAAGTCCTCGGTCTCCTTGAGCCAGTTCCTCGCCTCCACAAACGTCTCGGTTCCATGGAATGGCTTCCCTCCCATAGCACCTAAGTCTTTGCAAATCTTTGAGAAGTTGTCAGCACGTGGAGGAGGAGGAGAAACGGGTGCAGCTGGGGGAGGAACGTTTCCTTGGCATTCGGTAGGCACCATTGACTCCAGATACCTATGGAACCATCCTGTTACCGTAACGCCCTCTGGAATATTGGGTTTCCGAGACATGCTAAAAAAGAAAAGGAAAAATATTCAGACAAGGGATCGAAAGATAATACTTATTGCGTTTTGGGGAATGTTTTTCAAAACAGACTTTTCTTTTTGAAAATGCTTTCTTTTAAAACCTTTTTGAAAATAGCTTTCAAAAACTTTTATCTAATTTGGCAACCTTCAGCTCTGGTACCAATTGTGACACCCCACGTCCGTTAATGTCACTCACAAAGGGAATGCATTCAGTTTCGTGAAGTGTTATATTAAACAGAACAGAAATATTACAAGACAGACATATAAAATAATAGTGGAATAAAAACTTTATTTATCATAAGATACCATGGTCCAAAAAAAACATCACATGTCTAAAATACAAAAGCCCATTACAACATAAAAGCTATTGTCTTGTACTTAAGTGCATAAAAGAAATAAAATTCCCTAAAACAAAATATAGCCATAACAACAAGGATAGGAGCTTGAGCCATACATATCAACAGCTCCAGCAAAAGTAAGCAGAATCACGGTCAAGCTTGAGTGTTTCCGCCCTGAGAACCTGGGGGAGGGGGGCAACGGAAGAAAGAAGGAGAAACAAAAAGGGTCAGATATAAAGTCTACCGAGTCTAGTTACTTTTAGCAAGTAAATAAATAAAAGTAACATGATAGGCATATAAAGTGGATAAGAGGGAGATAACTACAAAAAGGGCAATATGACAAGGTGAACAAGACAGGGTTTATACGCTTCTAATGATTACTCTGCACTATTACTTGTATAACCAGAATGAGATGATCCCTTCCACTATAAGGTGGTAGACTTAGGCATACGTCCAAATGTACCCTAACTACTACCCTAATCGATCGGCTCCCTAATCCACATAGATACTCTGTGCTGGCCCCACCATAGGATGTATCACATCCTAAAGTGGCAACCCTCCGTTGATATGCATAACCCTATATCTATAGGTGTTATGGTCGTCCTATCCCCCTCTGGCCGGCTCATGCATGTACATGGTCCGGTCGGTTTGCGCCGCCCACACCAAACTCCATGTTTGGATCACTTACAATCAGTCCAGTAAGCGTGCACCTTCTCCAACCTAGTTTGGAGTATATGTTTTGATACCTACTCTGGGTTACTGGATGAAACAGATCGCACACAATATGATACAAGCTCTCCCCTTTGTCTTGTATCCCCCACTAGGTTTTCCATTTGATTATGTATACCACTAGGTGTCTTTAATTGCATATCTTTATTATTTCCATCGGTTATGTATACCACTAGGTGTCTTTAATTACATAACCTTATCGGGTTAAGTTTGTGGGCCTATATGTAAAAGATTACCCACCCCCTCCAGATTTGCTTAACCCACCCACTGTCCACCCAATTTCACTTTACCCTAACTTTAGTTCATAATCATACAATCTCTATGGATTAGATTAAGCTAAGTTGTCCAATTTATTACCATGTCCATTTATGGTTTATAATGGGCTAGACCTCCCACATTAGGCCTACAACTTGTGGATGCTGGATATGTCGGTCGGGTCTGGGAAGACTTCTTCCACAAGTTGGGCCTAACTTTGTGTCTTAGTCCGATTCGTATTTGTGCACCTAGACCTCTCACATTAGGTTCAACACTAGTGGTTGCTGGATATGCCGGTCAGGTCCGGGCAGACTTCCACCACTAATGCAACCTAACCTCATGTCATAAGTGCAATTACAATTTCTAATTGTAATCCTAGACATTTCATTATTTTCCAAATTCTTACCTTTGTCTTTATAGGTGATTATGCCCCTGTTTCCCCATTTTGAATTTTATGTCCAATTCATAAAAACATTATTTAAATTATGTCAATTCTAACCTTTTTCTCCCGTTCCCTAACTAACACATTCACATATATTTGGCGGCATCTAAGCTAGAAAGTAGCCTAGCCATAAAAAATAAAAGGGAAAGGTGATGGGAAAAATGATAACAGTGATCATTCTAACAAAAGTAACATAAACGTATATACTGGCATAGACATATAATTGGCATAATAATAAGGTGGACATAAAAATGGATCTAGTGAAAAGGGTAATGATAAAACAAGATCTATCATACTTAGGATGAAGTGATCCAAATAAGAATTCATATGTCTAATAATGACAGACCTCAAATAATCACAACATGATGATCCAGATCTAAACAAAGGTTTAATTGTCCTTGATAATCCCAAATCAACCACAAGCTTGGAAAAAGGGGTAAGATCCACATAGGTGACATGATTAATTAACCACAAATAATTAGATCTATGAAATAGATCAAGCATGATAAGGTCTAGGCTTATAGATTCACAAACTATGATAGATCCAATATGATTCAGTCACAGACATGTATATATCCAAATTACAGTCATATCACAAATTACTTTTAATCATTTAAATCTAAAAGTAACTAACTCACAGTGTTTGGATTAAAACAAAAGGTAGAAAATAACTGAAGTTGGATCTACACTCGCATCTCTAAGTTTGATTTGCAAAGTTGATGGTTGTTGAAGAAAGGATCATTCTCAGTTTAGACACTCGCAACATTTGGCCTTCATGATTTCCAATGAAGAAAACAATAGAAATGACCATGTATTTATAACGTCCAGCCCCTCTAAAACCGACTTCCATGTCAGTCCTAGGGGTGTCAACACCCTTGAAGGGGAGTTTACCCTGCTGTCGACACCCTCTAGGGGGTCGACCCCCTAGAGCGGGAAAACTGCCGCCACTTTCTTTTTCAATTTTCGAACGATTTTGGATAAGGTTCTGGCTCATATGTATATATATAATTGTTCTACATGTATACAAACTTAAAATCCTCATAACTTCTTCATACGGTGTCTATTTTACGCAGTACCCTGGTGTCGACACCCCTCTAGGGGGTCGACCCCCTAGAGCGGGAAAACTGCCGCCACTTTCTTTTTCAATTTTCGAACGATTTTGGATAAGGTTCTGGCTCATATGTATATATATAATTGTTCTACATGTATACAAACTTAATATCCTCATAACTTCTTCATACGGTGTCTATTTTACGCAAACCAAATGTCTATCTTGGTCAGAATTTTGAGACGGACGCAGTGGCGCAATCCGCTTCCCTTAATTCCAAATATTAAATTAATTATTATTTAATTTATCCTATTTTATGTTAACGAAGTTACGGGGTGTTACAAATAGGCACATGATAACAGAAATAGGTATATTAGAAACATGCATATGAGAACTGAACAGTAGATCGGGTATACATGTAATAACATATCTGTTTAGGTATGAATCAGATTCTTAACAGGCGTAGGTTTAGATCCAGATTTATAGACATGTCAAGATTACATGTTAATTTTTTATATTTAAAAATAACGTGTACTCACAGAGACTGGATCTAAAGAATATAGAAAATAATGTTGATGTTGTAGCAGAGTTTCTTGTATACGTATAAGTCGTTGTTGCAAAAGAATAGACTAATTCAATCCAAGATGAAGCAACACCTCGGTGTCTCCATTGTTTTGGGTGAATAAAACAATAAAAATGTTGTCATATTTATAGTCTCCCACCAACGAATCTCGTTCAAAAACACATCCAGATGCAGGGTAGGAATCTGCCCTGAATCTAGGGTGGGTCAACCCCGGGGTCGACACCCCCTTGTGCGGGTTGACCCTAGGGTCTACACCACCTTGTGTGGGACGGCCCCAGGGTCGACCCCCAACGGGTCAGATTCGCGCTTTGATTTCCCGCTCTGATTTTCGAATTATTTTGGATTCTGAACTTGATTTGTTTATATATAATTCTCTTATACACATACAAACTTCTGAGCATAATAACATCCTTATACGATGTCCGTTTTACGCAAACTCGAAGTATATCTTAAGTAGAATTCCAAGACGAATGCAATTGTTCAGTCCATTTCACTTAATTCCGAAATATTTAATTACATATTCTTTAGTTTATCATTATAGTATTCTTTAAAATTACAGGGTGTTAGATTCTCCCCCACTTAAAGGATTTCGTCCCCAAAATCTCTATGTTAAGAACAATGTATATCCTAACATCCATCAACCATCTACTCATTCACCAATCATAGGCATCCATTGTCCTTAAAAGTTCTCTAATATTTATATGAACATATGCAAAGGTGTGGGTATATGTCCCTATGCTAATGTGAAATCAAGTGGTCTACTGATTAAGTTGACCTCCTTAGTGCAATGTTTGTTAGTGCCATGAATCCAACATGTATGCAAATAATCCTAATATATCATGTAAAATCTAATTGTGTGCACGACCATCCATACAAATGCAACATCCATAAGATGACATACTCATTTCCATCCATAAAAAGAAGAGAAATGCACACTCATCCATATGCAGTATGAGAGTGATTGAGCCGATCAAGTGCCTAATGTGTGTGTATATGCATCCACGAGAAACTACTAGCAAACATTTGCTTCCACTTGCATCCATCAATCATAACATGTCTCAAACACATGTTTACATCCATTGGTTCGCTACCTAATGGTCGAAGATTCAATCGATAGGATATACTTAAATGATAGAAGAAATTATGAAATGAAGCTTGGAAAAAGAAGTTAAAAAATACCCTTGAAAAGGAATGGGTACTGAGCGCGAATCTTGTCTTTAGTCTCCCAAGTTGCATCCTCTTGGTCTTCGTCCCATTGAACTTTTAACAACTTGACCTCTCGGTTGCGTAGCTTCTTAACCTCTAATCCAAGAATACGGGTAGGAACTCGTCTAACTATCCCCTCCCGTTGTACCTCGACTTCCTTAAGCATACTCGACTCATCTACTTCTACAGTATTATGTAGACACTTCTGCAAATGAGAAATGTGGAAAACATCATGAAAACCCATCAATCTCTCTGGTAGCTTCACCCTATAGGCCATTTGGCCAATCCTTTCTGTGATGGGAAATGGTCCTACAAACCTTGGCGCCAATTTCACTACAGATCCCAAGCGAACCACATTCCACAAAGGTGATACCTTAATGAAAACCATGTCTCCCACCTCAAACTCAATATCAGTCCTTCTCTTATCTGCGTATGACTTCTGCCTGTCTTGAGCTGTCTTCATGCGTCTGCGGATAAGATGAATCTTCTCTGAAGTTTCTCTAGTCATCTCAGGTCCAACTAGAAGCCTATCTGTAGACTCCCACCAACAAGTCGACAATCTACAAGGTCGACCGTACAATGCCTCGAAGGGTGCCATTCCAATACTAGCTTGAGTAACTGTTGTTGTAGGCGAACTATACCAAAAGAAGGTGCTCCTCCCATGTCCCTTCGAAGTCTAGGATACAAAGTCTTAAAAGATCCTCAAGAACTCTATTCACCCTCTCCATCTGCCCATCGGTCTAAGGGTGATAAGTGGTGCTCAAACACAACTGTGTACCTAATGCCTTCTGCAAGCTCCTCCAAAACTCGCTAGTGAATATGAGGTCACGATCACTCACTATACTAGAAGGTATTCCATGTAGACGGACTATCTCATAAAGATAAACTGATGCCAACCATGCTGCCATTCTCTTACTCTTAACAAAACTGAAATGAGCACTCTTAGTCAGCCTGTCTACTATAACCCAAATACTGGTGTTTCCTTTCCTAGATCTAGGAAAATCATCAATGAAATCCATAGAGACGCTCTCCCACTCCCACTGTGGGATCTCCAAAGGTTGAAGTTAACCGCCGGGCTTCCTTTGCTCAGCTTTGACTTGCTGGCAAATCAAGCATCGAGAAACAAACTCCGGTACATCTTTCTTTATCCCATCCCAAAAGAAAACCCTCTTCATATCTCTATACACCTTATCACTGCCTGGATGGATAGTCATCCTAGAATGATGGGCTTCCTCAAGGACTGTCTTCAATATACTCTAACTCGGGGAACACAAAGCCTTCCATCTTGTCGCAACCACCCTCTATCGTCCGTGGAAAATCTACTGAGGTGACTAAAAGTCTCCCCTCTACTGAGCGTATCCACGAATAGTGGACTCAAAGTTATCCTCTGCCTACTCAATGCATCTGCCACCACATTACCCTTGCCATAGGTATAAGAAATCTCAACATCATAGGATGCTAGGAACTACGTCCATCTCAGTTGCCTCAAATTGAGATCCTTCTGCGAGAACAAATACTTAAGAGATTTATGATCGGTATACAACTCGAACTTCTCTCCAATTAGATAATGACACCAAGCCTTAAGTGCGAATACTATGGCAGCCAACTCTAAATCATGGGTAGGGTAGTTCTTCTTATGAACTATCAATTGTCTACCACCATAACATACTACCCTTCCCTCTTGTATCAAAACGACACCAAGCCCTGTGCCACATGTATCATTGTATACTGTGAACATCTTGTTCCCGTTAGGCAAAGTCAAGATTGGGGTATTGTCAAAGCTCTCTTCAATCGCTGAAAAGCATCCTCGCAGTCAATATTCCAAGAAAAGTTTAAATTCTTCTTCGTTAGTCTAGTGAGTGGGGATGATATCTTTGCGAAGTTCTTAATGAACTTCCTATAATTTCCTGTTAAACCGAGAAAATGCCTAACCTCCGTTGCATTCTTTGGAATCTTCCAATCTTGAACTGCAACTACTTTCGCGGGATCCACTGCTATCCCATCCTTAAAAACCACATGCCCTAGAAATATCACTTCCTTTCTCCAAAAATGACATTTGGAGAAATTTTCCTTAAGCTGGAGCGCTCGGAGAGTCTTCAAACCTTCCATAAATGTAGGGCATGCTCTTCCTCGCTCTTCGAGAAGATCAGAATGTCATCCACAAAGACCACAAAAAACTTATTCAAAAATTCTCGAAACACCTTACTCATCAGTTCCAAAAAATAGGCAGGTGCATTTGTCAACCCAGAAGGCATGACGAGCCACTCGAAGAAACCATCTGAAGTTCTAAAAACGGTCTTGTCTATACTGTCCTCGACTACCCTCAACTGATGAAACCCCGTGGCCAAGTCCAACTAGGAAAAACAGATGCATCAACAAGCTGGTCAAACAAATCATCTATCCTCAGAAGTGGGTGCCTGTTCTACTTAGTGAGCTTATTCAGCTCCCTGTAATCCATGCATAATCAAAGCGAGCCATCCATCTTAGTTGCAAAGACAACTAAAGCACCCTATTCTGATATGCTTTGCCTAATAAATCCCTTCTAAATTAGCTCCCCTACTTGATTGTTGAGCTCCCTCCGATCCCTAGGATTCATGTGGCGTCCATGCAATGCGACTGGCTTTGCATTGTCCACTAATTATATACGGAAATCAATCTCGCACCTTAGAGGTAATCCCCTAACCTCCTCAAAAATATCCGAATACTCACAGACTACTAGTACTGATCGTAAATCATCGACTGAAGCATTTAGCGATTCTAGGAAACTAAGCATGACAGACCCCAACACGGATATCCTTAAACCCCTACAATCATAGACAGATGAGTCGTTCCTCCAATGGGGCTTGAGACAACAATGAGATCCAAAACCATACTAGTACTAAGGTGTAGAGACTCAACCACAGAATCAGATATAAAGGAATGCGAAGTGCGAGAGTCAAAAAGAGTACTAACAAGATGATCAGAAAGAGAAATCAAACATTCAACAGAAACTTTCCTGCCTCCGTTCGCTACACTGGCCACGAGAGCATGCACCTGCCTTCCAAAAGACACTACCCTAGGCCCTGTCCTTGCTTCTTCGGGCACTCCTTAGTATAATGTCCAACTTCACCATAGTGGAAACAAGCATTCTTCCATTTTTTGCAATTTTTGCTCAAATGACCCATGCATCCACAACTATGACATTTCCTCTTGTCTTGAGCTTTGTCTTTCTTTCCGCCTTTCTTTTGTTGTTGCTCTTCTTTCTTGGGCCACACTTTCTTGTTTTGTGTCCCAATAGTCTTAGCCTCTTTCTTTTCACCTTTATCTTCTTCGTGCATCAATGCCATATTAATGAGTTTCTCGAAAGTTTCCCCCATCGGAATATGATACATAGCCAACCCATGAAGGAGTTCATTTAACCCTCTTGCAAACATCAAAGCTTTCTTGTGCAGGGTATTCACTAGCTCAAAACCAAACCTCACCAATTGATTGAACTTATTGACATACTCTTTGACAGACATGTCTCCTTGCTTATGTGCCAAAAACCTTTCCATTTGCATACTCTCTTCGGCCTGAGAAAGAAACTTCATCTTGAATGTAACAACCCGTAAAATCTGGGCCAGTTTAAAATTTTTATTTTGGCGATTTTAGCGAATTTTGATTATTTAAAATGAATTATTTTAAATAATATCGACGAGAAATTTATTCTGAATTGAAATTCGACGTATATATTATATACGTCGTCGTTAGAATATAAATATTTATATATAATTATAAATAGAATTGAAAATGGCGCGGTAGTTCGATAATTCGATTTCAAACTTCAATTGAATGTACCGGGTGCAAAACAATCCGGATTTTAGTGAAACCAAAAATAATGGGATATAATTGTGAATATCTTTCTAACGAATCCGAAGAATCGAAATTTCCTAACGGGAATCAAAAGATATGTCCAGTTGAAATTCCTGAATAGTCGCTATGGAATTATGGCCCTTAAAAATGGCCATTTTTCAAACGGTCTCAGAATTCGACGAAACTAGTTTTGTTAGGACCGTATCGTCAATACGAAGCTAGAAAATATTTTTCTAGAATTTTTCGAGTTAGTATGTGACCCCAGTAAATTGAAATGCGCGTTCAAAATTCAATATATAGAGTTATATGTTGATTTTGACGAAAACTGATCGGAACGATCGAATTAGCCTACGATACATATCCCATTGTGTTCGGAATGGGGGTAAAACGCTAGGGACAACAGTCGGTGGGCTCGATTTCGAGGTCAAATGGAGAGTCAACCTCTTTGAAAATAAAATAATTAAATAAATATTTAAATAAACAAAAAAAATATTCTTCTTCCCTTATATCAGGCCCCCCCGTTAGAACATAAATCAGAGTGAAAAAAAAAAAGAACGCGGAGGGAGCCGCCGCCCCTGGCGCTGCACCGCCGGAGGTAGGCGATCGCGCCACCCCTCCCCCCCCCCACCTTCTCTCCCTCCTCCGATTTAACCGCCTCCTCCTTTTCCCCGTAAAACCCCCCTTCCAATCGGAAGCCGCACCTCCGATCAGGCGAGCAAGCCCCCCCCCCCCCCCACGCAGCCACACCCCGACAACCGCATCCCCCCTCCTTCGCCTTAGCGATGGCGCACCTCCCCTCCCCAACCGACGACCGACGCAGCCCCCCCTGTAAGTTAACCGATTTTTTTTTTTTTTACTTTAAAACCTAATTTCGATTTTAGGGAAAAAGAAACTGATTTTTTTTTTATTTTAACTTTAAAAAGAAACTGATTTTTTTTTTTTAACTTTAAAAAGAAACTGATTTTTTTTAAGTATATAAAACTGATTTTTTTTAAAGTATATAAAACTGATTTTTATAAGTAGAAATTATAGATTTTTATCATTTTAAAGTTAAGTTTTTATTTATAAAAAGGTTTGATTTTTATTGGTTAAAAAGATTAGATTTTTCTTTTTCTCTTAAAGCTTTGATTTTTAATCATGAAAATATGATTTTTATTCGAAGGAATTTTGAATTCGTAGGAGGTAGAAAAAGTTTAGAATTTTGTTGTAGGAAAATTAAGATTTTTGACGAGATAAAAATTAGATCTTAGCGGCTTAAAAATATAATCTTTATATTCAAAGTAGAGGTTTAAAAATATAATCTTTATATATGGAATAACGATGTAGAAAAATAGAATTTTTATATATTGAACTTCGATAGAAAAATAGAATTTTTACATATTGAACTTCGATAGAAAAATAGAATTTTTACATATTGAACTTCGATAGAAAAATAGAATTTTTACATATTGAACTTCGATAGAAAAATAGAATTTTTATATATTGAACTTCGATAGAATAATAGCATTTTTATATATTGAACATCGAAGTAAAAATTCGATTTTTATATATTGAATAGCGAAGTAAAAATGTGATTTTTACGTATGTAGTGAAAGCAGCAACGAAGGTGACAAAAAGGCGAAACGACGAAGACTTCTGCAAATGAAGTGCCGGGGAGCTAGGATAGCTATAGGTGAGGATTTCTCACCTTTCAATTTCATTTTCTAGTTATATATATATATACTAGGATGCAGACGGTGCTTAGTAGCACCCGACACAATCGTCCACAGACCATGGACTTGTTTGTTTGGTTGCGTAGATTAGTTGGATTATTTGATTGAAATTGAATTGTGTGGTGAAATGAATTGATTTGATTGATGTGTGAATGGCGTGGGCCTTCACTAGACCGGGGATAAGGCTAGGCCTTGTCCCGTTTCTAGTATCGTGCCGTTATGCCGCCGAAATTTTCTAAAATATGTTAGAAAAATAAAAATATCATTTTATTTAAAGAATGAACTGAATAGAAATTCATATGTCGGAATAAAATGTTTTATCGTTAAAAATATAATTTTTAACGTGAATGTGAATGAATAAATATTCATTTACAAACCGGACGGTTTGTTTATGTACACCTATTTGAAGGACATTGATTGGGTCGATAAATTTTACACATCGCCCAATTGCACAAATAAAATATTTGTTTGATTGTTTGAAACCCCACACGGGTGTTGGGATGAAATTTGAAGTTCACTCATCCTGATTGATTAAATATGTCGATCGATTGATTGACAGGCTGTTATAAGCGCTGAATATCTATATTTGGTGCTTATACAGTGTAGTGCACTTTGGTTGATGGTTGATTATTTTCAATGTTATTATATACATGTGTTGTATGAAAATCCATATAATTAACATTATATGGTGATTGATTGGGCCTCATTCCAATTTGAAAAATAAAGAATATTATAAAATAAAAGTTCATGTGTTGACAGTACTCATTCATTGAGATTGGTCATGTGTTGAACGAAATATTTTAGTAATAAAATTTGCACCTTTAATATCATAAAATAAAAGTTCATGTGTTGACAGTACTCATTCATTGAGATTGGTCATGTGTTGAACGAAATGTTTTGATAATAACAACTATTTTGAAAAAAAGAAATATTTGAAATAGAATATTTGAGAAATAGAAATTTATGAAGCCGTGTTGATTATATTGACGCCACTTTGACGTGAACGATATTTATATCGATTTTATTCATTTAGAAATTGAATTGGAATTGAATTGAAAACGATTTCGAAATGAATTGAATTGAAAACGATTTCGAAATGAATTGAATTGAAAACGATTTCGAAATGAATTGAATTGAAAACGATTTCGAAATGAATTGAATTGAAAACGATTTCGAAATGAAATGAATTGAAAACGATTTCGAAATGAATTGAATTGAAAACGATTTCGAAATGAATTGAATTGAAAACGATTTCGAAATGAAATGAATTGAAAACGAATTCAAATTGAATTGAAAGCGAATTGAAATGAATTCAAATTGAATTGAAATTTGAATTGAATAGAAATGAATTTTAAAACGAATTTATAAAGAAGAATTCAATTTTGATTTGAATTGAAGAGGAAGTTGAAATTGCTTTTGAAACGAATTTTAAAACTATTTATATAATTCGTTTTAAATATAAATCGACGAAGTATATATTATATATATATATATTATATATATAATATAATGGCCTGAATAGAACGCGCCGCGCCGCGGCAGTTCGCGAATTTCGACCATTTATTTCAAACGGGCATTACGGGAGATCCGACCGTCGGATTCTCCTAAAACTGGAACCGTTGGGTTCGTATCGAAAAGAGCTTTCTAACGAATGTTAGAAATTTGAAATCTAACGGTTGGATTTGGAGATACGTCCAAATCAAATTCGAAAAAGGTCGTTGTAAGTGCAGTTCGATGGCCGTTGATGGAAATCGACTGTACGGGCCTTGATAAAATTATTAAAAATAGTAATAATTTGTGTAAAATCATAAGAAATGATTTGTGAAGAATTGGGATGAAAAACTCCATATTTGAAAAGATAAAAATAGATTTTTAAAATGAACTAGTTTTGAACTAGAATTATAATTCTATTTATTTTTAAATAAATAAATTGAATTCGAAAAGGGTTTTAAAAATAACCAAAATTTCCAATGATTGCATTGGAATGGATTTGAATCGAAATTGTCTTCGGAATATTTCGATGTTGGATTTCGTGACTATACAGATGTTGTTATGGAAATTTGAAAGATAGATATATATATCGTTATTTCCAATACGATATTTGTTGGTCGTAGAATTTGATATTGAATATAAGCCGGGATATTTTCTATTCAGGGCCTTGTATTGAATATCAAATATGATTTGGGTTTGTCGTGAGTAGTGTCTTCACTAACACTGTTCTTAAACCCAGTTGAGAAAAGATTAAATCTTTTTATTTAGATTTAATGAAGTGTACCAATTTAATAATATTTAATTGGTATTGAATCGATATTGATTTTTGGGTTTATCGTGAACCGTGTTTTAAATAACACTCGTTCTTTAACCCGATAATTAATGAATGTGATTTTGGGTTTATCGTGAACCGTGTTTTAAATGACACTGATTCTTTAACCCAGTTAATGATTAAAACTAAGTGGAGTTTTAATGAATCTTTAATTAGATTGAAATAATCGAAATGGAGTATCACCAGTTTTGCTCCAGGCGATAGTTAAATCTTTAATTAGATTTGAACGTGAAATGGTAATTGAATTTACCAATAACACCGTGGTGTTAGATATGAAGTATAACCAGTTTTACTTCATGGGATGAATAGGTTGGGATTGGGAAATTAAAACAAATGATTACTTCGGTAAGGTTCGCTAATCCCGACTAGTTTGAATTGATATTCAAAAGTTGATTAAAGAATAAATTCAAGAATTTATCTTTGATAAAATTAATGGGAACCTTTCCCTATGAATGTGAAATTAGAAACTAACTGTCGGTTAGCTAAGTAGAATGGTTTTCTGGATATTGATCTGATGTTGGTTTCGGCCTTCGGGGTTAATATTTGGGGAATTATTCTCTTGATTAATTTACGGTTAGTGACTAATGAATTGGAATGAGGCGTATGTTGTGTTTGTGTAACACTTATTTAATATATACGCGAGTTATTCAGAAAGACCGGGTTTAGCCCATTCTGAATAACTGATTCGACGTGGTGTCGAAGATGAAGACGGTGGTCGAAGACCAGAAGTTTTCACGTCGTTTGGGTGATAACTGATGATCTTGATTGGGCTGTACACCCAAGAAGATGGAAACAGTTAGTGATCGTCCAGACGTACTTGGAGATCGATGGATATGCGGGGTACTAGGTGCCTCCGGTTTCGTTCAGACCCAGAACGGACTTGTAAATGGACTGTGTGTCTGACATTGGATTTTAGTCTGTGTGGTTGATTTCTGTTAAATATATATCTGTTTGGCGGCGGAGAATTTATTCTCTTGCTTAACGCCCTTCTCTGAGACGTACGAGCTCAGAGGTTATATATTGATGGATATCAAACACATGGAGTGAATTGCCTGTGTGGCATGCCTAAGTGGCAATTGATCGAGGCTTCTGTTGAAAAGCAAAGTCTTGTGGTGATGATCAAAGCAAGGCCTTTGTGGCGTAGCTTTGTGTAACGTTTGATTCGCGAGTTTCACACCCGGTATGAACCAAAAATGGGAGACAGACCTCAGGGAGGACTTGCGTTTCTTTCTAGCTAGAAGTGGCGTCAGTGGTTTTACACGCCCTGACGAGTTTGACTTATGTTGTTGTTGCTGTTGCGAGGCGCCTCGGATTGATCGGTCGTTCTCGAACAGATGGAGTCATTTAGTTGGCTCATTTACACCCCATAGGGTGGGGAAACGTAGTGTTCAGGCATTTTAATCCACATCGTTGGACCGGCCCTGTCGCTCCAAGGGCCCACCTGAGTCTGGGTCCTGAGGCTCGGGCTAGACAGTCTCGAATCGGTTGAGGACTATCTTTTGCCTCGGTTCATAGATGGAAATCCAATTTCCCAATACGTGACATTTGCGGTTTTATTTGTAGAGCCTAGTATGGCGACATAGTGGGATGGGGCATTCATGCCGCCTATGATTGATACTTATGATTTGAAGTTGTTTTATACACTATGCACTTATAATAGTATCAAAACGATTTGTTTTAACCGTATCAAGCATTCTTTGGCTGTTATAAGGGAAAACCCTATCCTCGGCTGCGTTGCATTGTGTGATGGGACCTGGGTCTTATAACAGCTTCATTTTTCTTTATTTAGCATTGCGCTGTTTGTTTTATGCACTGGTATTCTTGGGAGGAAACCCGTTCCATGTTATACGGCGTGGTCCCTTGATTTACCTAACTTTAAAATAAAGATTAACTGTTTTAGTTCTCACACCAGTCACATGACTGACCTGGAGTTTATTGTTTTAACCTAAACTCTGGGTGCCCTTATTTTGACACGGGCAGCTAGTAGTTTTGGTTTTGCAGATTTATATTCACAGGATCCTGGTTTACAGCTGGAACGGTATCCGGAAAGCTTTGTATCCGTATATCTCCTTCTAGTTGTGTATTGTATTATTTTCCGCTGCTATGTATTTAAATGTAATTTAAATCTCTGATATTTTTGTGTAATATTCATTTGTACTCTGTATATTCTTGTAATCTGATGCATTGTCGTAATATACAATGTAATGTTCTTCTGTATGTGTTCTGTTTTGTCCTGTTCTCAAACGATAGGGCGTTTCGAACGGTCTGGGTCGGTTTAGCGACTGGTTCGGACCGAGCGAAATTCCTTGCCGTCACAGTTGGTATCAGAGCTTTGGTTTACAAAGCTCAGAGAACAAGGCACATTAGAATCATACGAAAGAATTCATCAGATATTGGATTAGTAATATCCAATTAGAATGACTCGTTAGAGAAGGGATCAGTAGTATCCTAGAACGAGTGTGAAGAGTATATTTTTAAAATGAAAACAAAATTTTGTTTTGAAAATTTAAATCACTTATTCGTATTTGATTATCTATTTATATTGATTTGGACAATCCAGTATATATAGATTTTGCGTATACGTCTGATCCGCGTATATTCGAAGTTTTAATATACCGGGTAGATATAGAACCGCACTCTAGTAGCCCGACAATGTTCTGATGGTGGTTCGAAACATCATCAGCATTTATTTTCGAGTGACGAAGGTGTGATTTCTATATATTTCCATTAGACTGGTGTAAGAACCAAAATTAGATAGGGCCTATTGTTGTGATTTGGCATCAAAAATTTGATTTTTGTATATGTATCAAAATTATGAATTTGAAACTCTAATTCACTAATTGATTGATGTTTGTGTGGTTTGTTCATTTGTTTGCTAATTCTGAACCATTATGCCTAATTTGATCGAATAATGAATTGTATTGAAATTGGTCGCATTTGCTTGCATATACATATACTTACATTGAACAGGTCATAGCAAGGAGGCTAGAGCAGAGAATAAAATTGTTTGCCCGACAAATAGGTACATGTTTATTACATAATTTCCTGTTTTGTTTGGGTGATGATGATTTTGTGAGCCTATTGGCTAGCCGCTTGGCTTTTTCTTTTTCTTTTTGAGATCTGAAGGACCGGGGAAGCTATTTGAAATTCCCCGATGCTCCCAGTGCAGGGGAGGTTATGGCGAAATTTTTCAAAAATTTAGGGTGTTAGCCAAATTTTTGAAGTTTTGAAAATTCTCAGAAACTAAAGAGTTGGAGAATGGAAGCCAGATCGAGCGTAGAGCTGATTAATCAATCCACTTTCGACTTTGTTCCTTTTCGGGGACGAAAAGTTTTAAGTGGGGGAGATTGTAACAACCCGTAAAATCTGGGCCAGTTTAAAATTTTTATTTTGGCGATTTTAGCGAATTTTGATTATTTAAAATGAATTATTTTAAATAATATCGACGAGAAATTTATTCTGAATTGAAATTCGACGTATATATTATATACGTCGTCGTTAGAATATAAATATTTATATATAATTATAAATAGAATTGAAAATGGCGCGGTAGTTCGATAATTCGATTTCAAACTTCAATTGAATGTACCGGGTGCAAAACAATCCGGATTTTAGTGAAACCAAAAATAATGGGATCTAATTGTGAATATCTTTCTAACGAATCCGAAGAATCGAAATTTCCTAACGGGAATCAAAAGATATGTCCAGTTGAAATTCCTGAATAGTCGCTATGGAATTATGGCCCTTAAAAATGGCCATTTTTCAAACGGTCTCAGAATTCGACGAAACTAGTTTTGTTAGGACCGTATCGTCAATACGAAGCTAAAAAATATTTTTCTGGAATTTTTCGAGTTAGTATGTGACCCCAGTAAATTGAAATGCGCGTTCAAAATTCAATATATAGAGTTATATGTTGATTTTGACGAAAACTGATCGGAACGATCGAATTAGCCTACGATACATATCCCATTGTGTTCGGAATGGGGGTAAAACGCTAGGGACAACAGTCGGTGGGCTCGATTTCGAGGTCAAATGGAGAGTCAACCTCTTTGAAAATAAAATAATTAAATAAATATTTAAATAAACAAAAAAAATATTCTTCTTCCCTTATATCAGGCCCCCCCCCGTTAGAACATAAATCAGAGTGAAAAAAAAAAGAACGCGGAGGGAGCCGCCGCCCCTGGCGCTGCACCGCCGGAGGTAGGCGATCGCGCCACCCCTCCCCCCCCACCTTCTCTCCCTCCTCCGATTTAACCGCCTCCTCCTTTTCCCCGTAAAACCCCCCTACCAATCGGAAGCCGCACCTCCGATCAGGCGAGCAAGCCCCCCCCCCCCCCCCCCCACGCAGCCACACCCCGACAACCGCATCCCCCCCTCCTTCGCCTGAGCGATGGCGCACCTCCCCTCCCCAGCCGACGACCGACGCAGCCCCCCCTGTAAGTTAACCGATTTTTTTTTTTTACTTTAAAACCTAATTTCGATTTTAGGGAAAAAGAAACTGATTTTTATTTTTATTTTAACTTTAAAAAGAAACTGATTTTTTTTATTTTTATTTTAACTTTAAAAAGAAACTGATTTTTTTTAAGTATATAAAACTGATTTTTTTTAAAGTATATAAAACTGATTTTTATAAGTAGAAATTATAGATTTTTATCATTTTAAAGTTAAGTTTTTATTTATAAAAAGGTTTGATTTTTATTGGTTAAAAAGATTAGATTTTTCTTTTTCTCTTAAAGCTTTGATTTTTAATCATGAAAATATGATTTTTATTCGAAGGAATTTTGAATTCATATGAGGTAGAAAAGTTTAGAATTTTGTTGTAGGAAAAATAAGATTTTTGACGAGATAAAAATTAGATCTTAGCGGCTTAAAAATATAATCTTTATATTCAAAGTAGAGGTTTAAAAATATAATCTTTATATATGGAATAACGATGTAGAAAAATAGAATTTTTATATATTGAACTTCGATAGAAAAATAGAATTTTTACATATTGAACTTCGATAGAAAAATAGAATTTTTACATATTGAACTTCGATAGAAAAATAGAATTTTTACATATTGAACTTCGATAGAAAAATAGAATTTTTACATATTGAACTTCGACAGAAAAATAGAATTTTTATATATTGAACTTCGATAGAAAAATAGAATTTTTATATATTGAACTTCGATAGAATAATAGCATTTTTATATATTGAACATCGAAGTAAAAATTCGATTTTTATATATTGAATAGCGAAGTAAAAATGTGATTTTTACGTATGTAGTGAAAGCAGCAACGAAGGTGACAAAAAGGCGAAACGACGAAGACTTCTGCAAATGAAGTGCCGGGGAGCTAGGATAGCTATAGGTGAGGATTTCTCACCTTTCAATTTCATTTTCTAGTTATATATATATACTAGGATGCAGACGGTGCTTAGTAGCACCCGACACAATCGTCCACAGACCATGGACTTGTTTGTTTGGTTGCGTAGATTAGTTGGATTATTTGATTGAAATTGAATTGTGTGGTGAAATGAATTGATTTGATTGATGTGTGAATGGCGTGGGCCTTCACTAGACCGGGGATAAGGCTAGGCCTTGTCCCGTTTCTAGTATCGTGCCGTTATGCCGCCGAAATTTTCTAAAATATGTTAGAAAAATAAAAATATCATTTTATTTAAAGAATGAACTGAATAGAAATTCATATGTCGGAATAAAATGTTTTATCGTTAAAAATATAATTTTTAACGTGAATGTGAATGAATAAATATTCATTTACAAACCGGACGGTTTGTTTATGTACACCTATTTGAAGGACATTGATTGGGTCGATAAATTTTACACATCGCCCAATTGCACAAATAAAATATTTGTTTGATTGTTTGAAACCCCACACGGGTGTTGGGATGAAATTTGAAGTTCACTCATCCTGATTGATTAAATATGTCGATCGATTGATTGACAGGCTGTTATAAGCGCTGAATATCTATATTTGATGCTTATACAGTGTAGTGCACTTTGGTTGATGGTTGATTATTTTCAATGTTATTATATACATGTGTTGTGTGAAAATCCATATAATTAACATTATATGGTGATTGATTGGGCCTCATTCCAATTTGAAAAATAAAGAATATTATAAAATAAAAGTTCATGTGTTGACAGTACTCATTCATTGAGATTGGTCATGTGTTGAACGAAACATTTTAGTAATAAAATTTGCACCTTTAATATCATAAAATAAAAGTTCATGTGTTGACAGTACTCATTCATTGAGATTGGTCATGTGTTGAACGAAATGTTTTGATAATAACAACTATTTTGAAAAAAAGAAATATTTGAAATAGAATATTTGAGAAATAGAAATTTATGAAGCCGTGTTGATTAGATTGACGCCACTTTGACGTGAACGATATTTATATCGATTTTATTCATTTAGAAATTGAATTGGAATTGAATTGAAAACGATTTCGAAATGAATTGAATTGAAAACGATTTCGAAATGAATTGAATTGAAAACGATTTCGAAATGAATTGAATTGAAAACGATTTCGAAATGAATTGAATTGAAAACGATTTCGAAATGAAATGAATTGAAAACGATTTCGAAATGAATTGAATTGAAAACGATTTCGAAATGAATTGAATTGAAAACGATTTCGAAATGAAATGAATTGAAAACGAATTCAAATTGAATTGAAAGCGAATTGAAATGAATTCAAATTGAATTGAAATTTGAATTGAATAGAAATGAATTTTAAAACGAATTTATAAAGAAGAATTCAATTTTGATTTGAATTGAAGAGGAAGTTGAAATTGCTTTTGAAACGAATTTTAAAACTATTTATATAATTCGTTTTAAATATAAATCGACGAAGTATATATTATATATATATATATTATATATATAATATAATGGCCTGAATAGAACGCACCGCGCCGCGGCAGTTCGCGAATTTCGACCATTTATTTCAAACGGGCATTACGGGAGATCCGACCGTCGGATTCTCCTAAAACTGGAACCGTTGGGTTCGTATCGAAAAGAGCTTTCTAACGAATGTTAGAAATTTGAAATCTAACGGTTGGATTTGGAGATACGTCCAAATCAAATTCGAAAAAGGTCGTTGTAAGTGCAGTTCGATGGCCGTTGATGGAAATCGACTGTACGGGCCTTGATAAAATTATTAAAAATAGTAATAATTTGTGTAAAATCATAAGAAATGATTTGTGAAGAATTGGGATGAAAAACTCCATATTTGAAAAGATAAAAATAGATTTTTAAAATGAACTAGTTTTGAACTAGAATTATAATTCTATTTATTTTTAAATAAATAAATTGAATTCGAAAAGGGTTTTAAAAATAACCAAAATTTCCAATGATTGCATTGGAATGGATTTGAATCGAAATTGTCTTCGGAATATTTCGATGTTGGATTTCGTGACTATACAGATGTTGTTATGGAAATTTGAAAGATAGATATATATATCGTTATTTCCAATACGATATTTGTTGGTCGTAGAATTTGATATTGAATATAAGCCGGGATATTTTCTATTCAGGGCCTTGTATTGAATATCAAATATGATTTGGGTTTGTCGTGAGTAGTGTCTTCACTAACACTGTTCTTAAACCCAGTTGAGAAAAGATTAAATCTTTTTATTTAGATTTAATGAAGTGTACCAATTTAATAATATTTAATTGGTATTGAATCGATATTGATTTTTGGGTTTATCGTGAACCGTGTTTTAAATAACACTCGTTCTTTAACCCGATAATTAATGAATGTGATTTTGGGTTTATCGTGAACCGTGTTTTAAATGACACTGATTCTTTAACCCAGTTAATGATTAAAACTAAGTGGAGTTTTAATGAATCTTTAATTAGATTGAAATAATCGAAATGGAGTATCACCAGTTTTGCTCCAGGCGATAGTTAAATCTTTAATTAGATTTGAACGTGAAATGGTAATTGAATTTACCAATAACACCGTGGTGTTAGATATGAAGTATAACCAGTTTTACTTCATGGGATGAATAGGTTGGGATTGGGAAATTAAAACAAATGATTACTTCGGTAAGGTTCGCTAATCCCGACTAGTTTGAATTGATATTCAAAAGTTGATTAAAGAATAAATTCAAGAATTTATCTTTGATAAAATTAATGGGAACCTTTCCCTATGAATGTGAAATTAGAAACTAACTGTCGGTTAGCTAAGTAGAATGGTTTTCTGGATATTGATCTGATGTTGGTTTCGGCCTTCGGGGTTAATATTTGGGGAATTATTCTCTTGATTAATTTACGGTTAGTGACTAATGAATTGGAATGAGGCGTATGTTGTGTTTGTGTAACACTTATTTAATATATACGCGAGTTATTCAGAAAGACCGGGTTTAGCCCATTCTGAATAACTGATTCGACGTGGTGTCGAAGATGAAGACGGTGGTCGAAGACCAGAAGTTTTCACGTCGTTTGGGTGATAACTGATGATCTTGATTGGGCTGTACACCCAAGAAGATGGAAACAGTTAGTGATCGTCCAGACGTACTTGGAGATCGATGGATATGCGGGGTACTAGGTGCCTCCGGTTTCGTTCAGACCCAGAACGGACTTGTAAATGGACTGTGTGTCTGACATTGGATTTTAGTCTGTGTGGTTGATTTCTGTTAAATATATATCTGTTTGGCGGCGGAGAATTTATTCTCTTGCTTAACGCCCTTCTCTGAGACGTACGAGCTCAGAGGTTATATATTGATGGATATCAAACACATGGAGTGAATTGCCTGTGTGGCATGCCTAAGTGGCAATTGATCGAGGCTTCTGTTGAAAAGCAAAGTCTTGTGGTGATGATCAAAGCAAGGCCTTTGTGGCGTAGCTTTGTGTAACGTTTGATTCGCGAGTTTCACACCCGGTATGAACCAAAAATGGGAGACAGACCTCAGGGAGGACTTGCGTTTCTTTCTAGCTAGAAGTGGCGTCAGTGGTTTTACACGCCCTGACGAGTTTGACTTATGTTGTTGTTGCTGTTGCGAGGCGCCTCGGATTGATCGGTCGTTCTCGAACAGATGGAGTCATTTAGTTGGCTCATTTACACCCCATAGGGTGGGGAAACGTAGTGTTCAGGCATTTTAATCCACATCGTTGGACCGGCCCTGTCGCTCCAAGGGCCCACCTGAGTCTGGGTCCTGAGGCTCGGGCTAGACAGTCTCGAATCGGTTGAGGACTATCTTTTGCCTCGGTTCATAGATGGAAATCCAATTTCCCAATACGTGACATTTGCGGTTTTATTTGTAGAGCCTAGTATGGCGACATAGTGGGATGGGGCATTCATGCCGCCTATGATTGATACTTATGATTTGAAGTTGTTTTATACACTATGCACTTATAATAGTATCAAAACGATTTGTTTTAACCGTATCAAGCATTCTTTGGCTGTTATAAGGGAAAACCCTATCCTCGGCTGCGTTGCATTGTGTGATGGGACCTGGGTCTTATAACAGCTTCATTTTTCTTTATTTAGCATTGCGCTGTTTGTTTTATGCACTGGTATTCTTGGGAGGAAACCCGTTCCATGTTATACGGCGTGGTCCCTTGATTTACCTAACTTTAAAATAAAGATTAACTGTTTTAGTTCTCACACCAGTCACATGACTGACCTGGAGTTTATTGTTTTAACCTAAACTCTGGGTGCCCTTATTTTGACACGGGCAGCTAGTAGTTTTGGTTTTGCAGATTTATATTCACAGGATCCTGGTTTACAGCTGGAACGGTATCCGGAAAGCTTTGTATCCGTATATCTCCTTCTAGTTGTGTATTGTATTATTTTCCGCTGCTATGTATTTAAATGTAATTTAAATCTCTGATATTTTTGTGTAATATTCATTTGTACTCTGTATATTCTTGTAATCTGATGCATTGTCGTAATATACAATGTAATGTTCTTCTGTATGTGTTCTGTTTTGTCCTGTTCTCAAACGATAGGGCGTTTCGAACGGTCTGGGTCGGTTTAGCGACTGGTTCGGACCGAGCGAAATTCCTTGCCGTCACAGTTGGTATCAGAGCTTTGGTTTACAAAGCTCAGAGAACAAGGCACATTAGAATCATACGAAAGAATTCATCAGATATTGGATTAGTAATATCCAATTAGAATGACTCGTTAGAGAAGGGATCAGTAGTATCCTAGAACGAGTGTGAAGAGTATATTTTTAAAATGAAAACAAAATTTTGTTTTGAAAATTTAAATCACTTATTCGTATTTGATTATCTATTTATATTGATTTGGACAATCCAGTATATATAGATTTTGCGTATACGTCTGATCCGCGTATATTCGAAGTTTTAATATACCGGGTAGATATAGAACCGCACTCTAGTAGCCCGACAATGTTCTGATGGTGGTTCGAAACATCATCAGCATTTATTTTCGAGTGACGAAGGTGTGATTTCTATATATTTCCATTAGACTGGTGTAAGAACCAAAATTAGATAGGGCCTATTGTTGTGATTTGGCATCAAAAATTTGATTTTTGTATATGTATCAAAATTATGAATTTGAAACTCTAATTCACTAATTGATTGATGTTTGTGTGGTTTGTTCATTTGTTTGCTAATTCTGAACCATTATGCCTAATTTGATCGAATAATGAATTGTATTGAAATTGGTCGCATTTGCTTGCATATACATATACTTACATTGAACAGGTCATAGCAAGGAGGCTAGAGCAGAGAATAAAATTGTTTGCCCGACAAATAGGTACATGTTTATTACATAATTTCCTGTTTTGTTTGGGTGATGATGATTTTGTGAGCCTATTGGCTAGCCGCTTGGCTTTTTCTTTTTCTTTTTGAGATCTGAAGGACCGGGGAAGCTATTTGAAATTCCCCGATGCTCCCAGTGCAGGGGAGGTTATGGCGAAATTTTTCAAAAATTTAGGGTGTTAGCCAAATTTTTGAAGTTTTGAAAATTCTCAGAAACTAAAGAGTTGGAGAATGGAAGCCAGATCGAGCGTAGAGCTGATTAATCAATCCACTTTCGACTTTGTTCCTTTTCGGGGACGAAAAGTTTTAAGTGGGGGAGATTGTAACAACCCGTAAAATCTGGGCCAGTTTAAAATTTTTATTTTGGCGATTTTAGCGAATTTTGATTATTTAAAATGAATTATTTTAAATAATATCGACGAGAAATTTATTCTGAATTGAAATTCGACGTATATATTATATACGTCGTCGTTAGAATATAAATATTTATATATAATTATAAATAGAATTGAAAATGGCGCGGTAGTTCGATAATTCGATTTCAAACTTCAATTGAATGTACCGGGTGCAAAACAATCCGGATTTTAGTGAAACCAAAAATAATGGGATCTAATTGTGAATATCTTTCTAACGAATCCGAAGAATCGAAATTTCCTAACGGGAATCAAAAGATATGTCCAGTTGAAATTCCTGAATAGTCGCTATGGAATTATGGCCCTTAAAAATGGCCATTTTTCAAACGGTCTCAGAATTCGACGAAACTAGTTTTGTTAGGACCGTATCGTCAATACGAAGCTAAAAAATATTTTTCTGGAATTTTTCGAGTTAGTATGTGACCCCAGTAAATTGAAATGCGCGTTCAAAATTCAATATATAGAGTTATATGTTGATTTTGACGAAAACTGATCGGAACGATCGAATTAGCCTACGATACATATCCCATTGTGTTCGGAATGGGGGTAAAACGCTAGGGACAACAGTCGGTGGGCTCGATTTCGAGGTCAAATGGAGAGTCAACCTCTTTGAAAATAAAATAATTAAATAAATATTTAAATAAACAAAAAAAATATTCTTCTTCCCTTATATCAGGCCCCCCCCCCGTTAGAACATAAATCAGAGTGAAAAAAAAAAGAACGCGGAGGGAGCCGCCGCCCCTGGCGCTGCACCGCCGGAGGTAGGCGATCGCGCCACCCCTCCCCCCCCACCTTCTCTCCCTCCTCCGATTTAACCGCCTCCTCCTTTTCCCCGTAAAACCCCCCTACCAATCGGAAGCCGCACCTCCGATCAGGCGAGCAAGCCCCCCCCCCCCCCCCACGCAGCCACACCCCGACAACCGCATCCCCCCCTCCTTCGCCTGAGCGATGGCGCACCTCCCCTCCCCAGCCGACGACCGACGCAGCCCCCCCTGTAAGTTAACCGATTTTTTTTTTTTACTTTAAAACCTAATTTCGATTTTAGGGAAAAAGAAACTGATTTTTATTTTTATTTTAACTTTAAAAAGAAACTGATTTTTTTTATTTTTATTTTAACTTTAAAAAGAAACTGATTTTTTTTAAGTATATAAAACTGATTTTTTTTAAAGTATATAAAACTGATTTTTATAAGTAGAAATTATAGATTTTTATCATTTTAAAGTTAAGTTTTTATTTATAAAAAGGTTTGATTTTTATTGGTTAAAAAGATTAGATTTTTCTTTTTCTCTTAAAGCTTTGATTTTTAATCATGAAAATATGATTTTTATTCGAAGGAATTTTGAATTCATATGAGGTAGAAAAGTTTAGAATTTTGTTGTAGGAAAAATAAGATTTTTGACGAGATAAAAATTAGATCTTAGCGGCTTAAAAATATAATCTTTATATTCAAAGTAGAGGTTTAAAAATATAATCTTTATATATGGAATAACGATGTAGAAAAATAGAATTTTTATATATTGAACTTCGATAGAAAAATAGAATTTTTACATATTGAACTTCGATAGAAAAATAGAATTTTTACATATTGAACTTCGATAGAAAAATAGAATTTTTACATATTGAACTTCGATAGAAAAATAGAATTTTTACATATTGAACTTCGACAGAAAAATAGAATTTTTATATATTGAACTTCGATAGAAAAATAGAATTTTTATATATTGAACTTCGATAGAATAATAGCATTTTTATATATTGAACATCGAAGTAAAAATTCGATTTTTATATATTGAATAGCGAAGTAAAAATGTGATTTTTACGTATGTAGTGAAAGCAGCAACGAAGGTGACAAAAAGGCGAAACGACGAAGACTTCTGCAAATGAAGTGCCGGGGAGCTAGGATAGCTATAGGTGAGGATTTCTCACCTTTCAATTTCATTTTCTAGTTATATATATATACTAGGATGCAGACGGTGCTTAGTAGCACCCGACACAATCGTCCACAGACCATGGACTTGTTTGTTTGGTTGCGTAGATTAGTTGGATTATTTGATTGAAATTGAATTGTGTGGTGAAATGAATTGATTTGATTGATGTGTGAATGGCGTGGGCCTTCACTAGACCGGGGATAAGGCTAGGCCTTGTCCCGTTTCTAGTATCGTGCCGTTATGCCGCCGAAATTTTCTAAAATATGTTAGAAAAATAAAAATATCATTTTATTTAAAGAATGAACTGAATAGAAATTCATATGTCGGAATAAAATGTTTTATCGTTAAAAATATAATTTTTAACGTGAATGTGAATGAATAAATATTCATTTACAAACCGGACGGTTTGTTTATGTACACCTATTTGAAGGACATTGATTGGGTCGATAAATTTTACACATCGCCCAATTGCACAAATAAAATATTTGTTTGATTGTTTGAAACCCCACACGGGTGTTGGGATGAAATTTGAAGTTCACTCATCCTGATTGATTAAATATGTCGATCGATTGATTGACAGGCTGTTATAAGCGCTGAATATCTATATTTGATGCTTATACAGTGTAGTGCACTTTGGTTGATGGTTGATTATTTTCAATGTTATTATATACATGTGTTGTGTGAAAATCCATATAATTAACATTATATGGTGATTGATTGGGCCTCATTCCAATTTGAAAAATAAAGAATATTATAAAATAAAAGTTCATGTGTTGACAGTACTCATTCATTGAGATTGGTCATGTGTTGAACGAAACATTTTAGTAATAAAATTTGCACCTTTAATATCATAAAATAAAAGTTCATGTGTTGACAGTACTCATTCATTGAGATTGGTCATGTGTTGAACGAAATGTTTTGATAATAACAACTATTTTGAAAAAAAGAAATATTTGAAATAGAATATTTGAGAAATAGAAATTTATGAAGCCGTGTTGATTAGATTGACGCCATTTTGACGTGAAAGATATTTATATCGATTTTATTCATTTAGAAATTGAATTGGAATTGAATTGAAAACGATTTCGAAATGAATTGAATTGAAAACGATTTCGAAATGAATTGAATTGAAAACGATTTCGAAATGAATTGAATTGAAAACGATTTCGAAATGAATTGAATTGAAAACGATTTCGAAATGAATTGAATTGAAAACGATTTCGAAATGAATTGAATTGAAAACGATTTCGAAATGAATTGAATTGAAAACGATTTCGAAATGAAATGAATTGAAAACGATTTCGAAATGAATTGAATTGAAAACGATTTCGAAATGAATTGAATTGAAAACGATTTCGAAATGAAATGAATTGAAAACGAATTCAAATTGAATTGAAAGCGAATTGAAATGAATTCAAATTGAATTGAAATTTGAATTGAATAGAAATGAATTTTAAAACGAATTTATAAAGAAGAATTCAATTTTGATTTGAATTGAAGAGGAAGTTGAAATTGCTTTTGAAACGAATTTTAAAACTATTTATATAATTCGTTTTAAATACAAATCGACGAAGTATATATTATATATATATATTATATATAATATAATGGCCTGAATAGAACGCGCCGCGCCGCGGCAGTTCGCGAATTTCGACCATTTATTTCAAACGGGCATTACGGGAGATCCGACCGTCGGATTCTCCTAAAACCGGAACCGTTGGGTTCGTATCGAAAAGAGCTTTCTAACGAATGTTAGAAATTTGAAATCTAACGGTTGGATTTGGAGATACGTCCAAATCAAATTCGAAAAAGGTCGCTGTAAGTGCAGTTCGATGGCCGTTGATGGAAATCGACTGTACGGGCCTTGATAAAATTATTAAAAATAGTAATAATTTGTGTAAAATCATAAGAAATGATTTGTGAAGAATTGGGATGAAAAACTCCATATTTGAAAAGATAAAAATAGATTTTTATCGAAATGAACTAGTTTTGAACTAGAATTATAATTCTATTTATTTTTAAATAAATAAATTGAATTCGAAAAGGGTTTTAAAAATAACCAAAATTTCCAATGATTGCATTGGAATGGATTTGAATCGAAATTGTCTTCGGAATATTTCGATGTTGGATTTCGTGACTATACAGATGTTGTTATGGAAATTTGAAAGATAGATATATATATCGTTATTTCCAATACGATATTTGTTGGTCGTAGAATTTGATATTGAATATAAGCCGGGATATTTTCTATTCAGGGCCTTGTATTGAATATCAAATATGATTTGGGTTTGTCGTGAATAGTGTCTTCACTAACACTGTTCTTAAACCCAGTTGAGAAAAGATTAAATCTTTTTATTTAGATTTAATGAAGTGTACCAATTTAATAATATTTAATTGGTATTGAATCGATATTGATTTTTGGGTTTATCGTGAACCGTGTTTTAAATAACACTCGTTCTTTAACCCGATAATTAATGAATGTGATTTTGGGTTTATCGTGAACCGTGTTTTAAATGACACTGATTCTTTAACCCAGTTAACGATTAAAACTAAGTGGAGTTTTAATGAATCTTTAATTAGATTGAAATAATCGAAATGGAGTATCACCAGTTTTGCTCCAGGCGATAGTTAAATCTTTAATTAGATTTGAACGTGAAATGGTAATTGAATTTACCAATAACACCGTGGTGTTAGATATGAAGTATAACCAGTTTTACTTCATGGGATGAATAGGTTGGGATTGGGAAATTAAAACAAATGATTACTTCGGTAAGGTTCGCTAATCCCGACTAGTTTGAATTGATATTCAAAAGTTGATTAAAGAATAAATTCAAGAATTTATCTTTGATAAAATTAATGGGAACCTTTCCCTATGAATGTGAAATTAGAAACTAACTGTCGGTTAGCTAAGTAGAATGGTTTTCTGGATATTGATCTGATGTTGGTTTCGGCCTTCGGGGTTAATATTTGGGGAATTATTCTCTTGATTAATTTACGGTTAGTGACTAATGAATTGGAATGAGGCGTATGTTGTGTTTGTGTAACACTTATTTAATATATACGCGAGTTATTCAGAAAGACCGGGTTTAGCCCATTCTGAATAACTGATTCGACGTGGTGTCGAAGATGAAGACGGTGGTCGAAGACCAGAAGTTTTCACGTCGTTTGGGTGATAACTGATGATCTTGATTGGGCTGTACACCCAAGAAGATGGAAACAGTTAGTGATCGTCCAGACGTACTTGGAGATCGATGGATATGCGGGGTACTAGGTGCCTCCGGTTTCGTTCAGACCTAGAACAGACTTGTAAATGGACTGTGTGTCTGACATTGGATTTTAGTCTGTGTGGTTGATTTCTGTTAAATATATATCTGTTTGGCGGCGGAGAATTTATTCTCTTGCTTAACGCCCTTCTCTGAGACGTACGAGCTCAGAGGTTATATATTGATGGATATCAAACACATGGAGTGAATTGCCTGTGTGGCATGCCTAAGTGGCAATTGATCGAGGCTTCTGTTGAAAAGCAAAGTCTTGTGGTGATGATCAAAGCAAGGCCTTTGTGGCGTAGCTTTGTGTAACGTTTGATTCGCGAGTTTCACACCCGGTATGAACCAAAAACGGGAGATAGACCTCAGGGAGGACTTGCGTTTCTTTCTAGCTAGAAGTGGCGTCAGTGGTTTTACACGCCCTGACGAGTTTGACTTATGTTGTTGTTGCTGTTGCGAGGCGCCTCGGATTGATCGGTCGTTCTCGAACCGATGGAGTCATTTAGTTGGCTCATTTACACCCCATAGGGTGGGGAAACGTAGTGTTCAGGCATTTTAATCCACATCGGTGGACCGGCCCTGTCGCTCCAAGGGCCCACCTGAGTCTGGGTCCTGAGGCTCGGGCTAGACAGTCTCGAATCGGTTGAGGACTATCTTTTGCCTCAGTTCATAGATGGAAATCCAATTTCCCAATACGTGACATTTGCGGTTTTATTTGTAGAGCCTAGTATGGCGACATAGTGGGATGGGGCATTCATGCCGCCTATGATTGATACTTATGATTTGAAGTTGTTTTATACACTATGCACTTATAATAGTATCAAAACGATTTGTTTTAACCGTATCAAGCATTCTTTGGCTGTTATAAGGGAAAACCCTATCCTCGGCTGCGTTGCATTGTGTGATGGGACCTGGGTCTTATAACAGCTTCATTTTTCTTTATTTAGCATTGCGCTGTTTGTTTTATGCACTGGTATTCTTGGGAGGAAACCCGTTCCGTGTTATACGGCGTGGTCCCTTGATTTACCTAACTTTAAAATAAAGATTAACTGTTTTAGTTCTCACACCAGTCACATGACTGACCTGGAGTTTATTGTTTTAACCTAAACTCTGGGTGCCCTTATTTTGACACGGGCAGCTAGTAGTTTTGGTTTTGCAGATTTATATTCACAGGATCCTGGTTTACAGCTGGAACGGTATCCGGAAAGCTTTGTATCCGTATATCTCCTTCTAGTTGTGTATTGTATTATTTTCCGCTGCTATGTATTTAAATGTAATTTAAATCTCTGATATTTTTGTGTAATATTCATTTGTACTCTGTATATTCTTGTAATCTGATGCATTGTCGTAATATACAATGTAATGTTCTTCTGTATGTGTTCTGTTTTGTCCTGTTCTCAAACGATAGGGCGTTTCGAACGGTCTGGGTCGGTTTAGCGACTGGTTCGGACCGAGTGAAATTCCTTGCCGTCACATTGAATCTCTGTCGTAAATCATTCCGAGTCTCAAATAGACGCCCTTCTTGTGTCACTTCCCACCAGAATGAAGCCTCATCTTTCAGCTGCCAAACGGCCAACTAAATATAATTGTCAACCTCAAATATCCCAAATAAATCCTCCGTCTCTTTAAGCTAATTCCTTGTTCTACAAAAGTCTTGGTTCCTTGGAAAGGCTTTCCTCCTATAGCACAGAAATCCTTGCATATCTTGGAGAAATTATCCGCTCGCGGAAAATGAGGAGGAACAACGACTGCAACTAGGGGAGGGGAGTCTGCTTGGCCTTCGGCAGGAGCCGTAGCCTCGAGATACCTATGGAACCAAGCCGGTATCTGAACGCCCTTGGGAAGATTTGGTTCCCTAGATAGGTTGAAACGAAAGGGAATAGGGATTCAAACAGAGAATCAAAAGAGAATTCATATGACTTTGGGGAATATGTTTTCAAAAAACAGACTTTTCTTTTGAAAATGCTTTCTTTTTAAAACCTTTTGAAAACAATTTTCAAAACATTTTTAGCTTATCTTGTAACCTTCAACTACGATACCAAATATGACACCCCACGACCGTTAATGTCACTCTTTAGCAGAATGCATTAAGTTCCATGAAGCATTATTGGTAAACAGAAACATAAACATCACAAGATAGATAAAAAATAGCAGCGGAAATTTGAAACTTTATTTTACAAATAGAAAACATCGTGGTCCGAAATCCAGTTACAATATCAGTCTGAAATACTGAAAACCAATTACATCAATAAAAGTATCTTCCTTTTACTAAAACCATCAGAGTACATAAATATAAAATCATAGTCCCCAAAAATTGCCATAACAGAGTAAACAAATAGTCAAAGCGGTACATCGAAGCAAGTCCAAACTCCAAGTAGAAACAGAAGAGTGAATCATAATCAAGCCTCAGCACTCCCACCTTGAGAACCCGGAGGAGGGGGGACTGAACAGGATAAGTAGGGTGAATTGAACAGATTATGCTTCTCAAATACTTTTCTCTCTACACCAATACTAGTATAACAGAAACAGAATGACCACAACTGAAACATTATGGTAAACTAAGGTGTACTTCTAGTTACGGGTTTTACCCCCCAATGATAATAATAGGCTTCCCAATAGAAATAACGGGTTTTACCCCCAAACGATAATAACAGGCACTTAACATGCAGGAATAGATGTACCCTAATTACTACCATAATTGATCGACTCCCTATCCTGTAAATATCCTGTGTCGTCCCCATAATAGGATGTATCACTTCCTAAAGCGGCAACCTGTAGATGGACACAACCATATCTATTGGTGCTATAGCGCCTTATTTTCCCGAACAAGCAGATCCATGCACGCACATGACCCTGTTGGAATGCGCCATCAGACACCTCCTCCCATATGGATCTCTTATAATCAGCTCAGTAAGCATGCTCTGACTCCTACCTAGTTCGTGGTCCCCCTTTGGATACTAGTATGGATTACTAACTGATACGGGTCCCATATAATAGAAGATTCAAACACCACTTAGGCTTGCATCCCCACTACTAAGATTTTGACAGGTTATGCCTAACAGATTAACAAGCCCGCATAACCCCAACATGTAAAACAGGTTAAGTTTATCGGGTTCGTATAACCCTAACAGATATAACAGATTTACTTAGCACCGCAAATTCAACAAATTTACTTAACCCCACAAATTCAATAAGTTGCAGTTTAACGGCTTATATAATCCCTACTGATTAAATAAGTTAAATATTAAAGGTTAGCAGGTTATTATCATTCCTCGTTCGTGTATGTTAGTGCACCAGACCTCTCACATTAAGTTGACCACTTATGGACGCTGGATATGCTGGGCGGTTCTGGGTAGACTTCTACCACAATTTGGACTTAACCTCGTGTCTTAGCACCGTTACATGTATATTTACGTACTAGAGCCCTTACATTAAATTAACAACTTGTGGATGCTGGATCTGCTCGGCGGTTCTGGGCAGACTTCTACCACAAGTTGAATTTAACCTCGTGTCCAAGTGCAGTTACCATTTCTTAATTGCCGTAATTGTGTTAACAATCTTTTTGGTCTAATAACCCTATTTAGAATTTACTCATGCTCATCATAGGTTTTTCAATTAAAGTATTCAGTTTCAACAGATTTCAGCAGATTAGTCCTTTTAACATATTAAACATCTCTGCAAGCTACAGCAGGTTACTTATAGTTTCATTAACATGTTCCACTTAATCTTAGATTAAGCCTACAGATTTATATTCCCCAAATTACGGTCATAATTCACAGTATAACGTACGCCCCAAGTTTTGTCTTACATTACAGTATAGGTTATGCCCCCAAATCCCAGTCATGATTCATAATACAAGTTATGCCCCTAATTTATCTTTCCCGACCATTCACGATTTCGTCTGTTCGCATATTTCAGCGATAGGCCTAGGCTCGAAGGTAGCCTAGGCTATAAAAATAAAAAGGGAAAGAGGTAGAGAAGAGAGCAAAATAGGCATAATAATAGAATAGCCACATGATAACAAAAATAGGTATATCAGAAATAGGCATATAAGAACTGAATAGTAGATCGGGTATACATGTAATGGCAGATCTATTTAGGTATGAATCAGATCCTTAACAGGTGTAGGTTTAGATCCAGATTTATAGACACGTTAAGATTACTTGTTAAATGTTTATATCTAAAAATAACGTGTACTCACAGAGACTAGATCTAAAGAATAGAGAAAAGAATGTTGATGTTGTAGCAGAGATTCTTGAATACGTATAAGTCGCTGTTATAGAAGAATCTCGGTGCCTCCATTGTTTTGGGTGAATAAAACAATAGAAATGTTGTCCTATTTATAGCCTACTGCCTCCATCGTAGCAGAGATTCTTGAATACGTATAAGTCGTAGGCTAATTCAATCCAAGCTGGGGCAGTACCTCGATGCCTCCATTGTTTTGGGTGAATAAAGCAATAGAAATGTTGTCCTATTTATAGCCTACTGCCAACGAATCTCGTTTAGAAACGCGTCCAGGTGTAGGGTAGGAATATGCCCCAGATCTGGGGTGGGTCGACATCCCCTTGTGTGGGTCGATCCTTGGGTCGATCCCCATGAGGTGCGGGTTGACCATCAATGTGCCAGATTCTCGCTTCGATTTCCCGCTCTGATTTTCGAATTATTTTGAATTCTGAACTTGATTTGTTTATATATAATTCTCTTATATGCATACAAACTTCTGAGCTTAATAACTTCCTTATACAATGCCCGTTTTACACAAACTCGAAGTCTATCTTAAGCAGAATTCCGAGACGAACGCAATGGTGCATTCCGTTTCACTTAATTCCCAAATATTTAGTTACATATTATTTAGATTATCATTATAGTATTCTTTAAAATTACGGGGTGCTACATTCAACTTTGATACCAAATGTAAAGGCCATCCGTACCCTTTGATTCGACTAATTACAACTCACGTCAAACCCAAATTGCATGGAAATACAAATCTTTAGGAGAAAGAAGTTAGAGGGTGAGGAAAAGAAAGAAAAAATATTATAATAGAAGAAGAAGAAGAAAACATCAACACTTTAGAATCAATTTAGAATAGAATCTCACTGCGGAATGAATAAAATATTACATATAATTACTCTTTACACAAAGAGAAAACAGTTTATATATATATACATATATATAAAGCAACATCAGAGTACACAAACTAATTAGATTGTCAAATCTGATTAATACAACACACACCGTGGAAATGAATTAATGCTAGAAAATATGGGAATACGTCTCGACTCTTGCTCCTCTCCTCAAGCTTCAAGTAAATCTAACCTGGAAATATACTCGGTCAGACCCAAGCACATTTTGAAGCAAATCAGAGTCAACCAGGATCAGTCTAGAATACTTTCAGTGATAAAACTCATAACAAACAACTTGCTTAACTTTAGAAAATCCTTTGAAAGAATGAAACTCTCATAAGACACGACCACACATAAACATGGCACATGTTGTTACCTTATGGTAACTAGATCATTTTTATATCAAAATCCAGTGGTATTATAATAATGTCTATCAAACCCCAAATAAAATAGGAATATAGGTGGAAAACTTGCATATCACTTTCCAACATAGTTGGTTTACAACTAAAAACATACGACTCATATTGGAGTTTGGATTTCCAACATGACAAGGTATGGGACCACCCCTTGATCATGTTCTCTAGAGAGGAAACACTAAGGTTCAACAAGAATATCTTGCAACCCGGCCACACATTAAACTTGAGTGTACCGAATATATTGTCTCGTACGGTTGTGATCAACAACCATTTTCCATAAGCATACAGAAGCGACAGAAGAAGAAACAAATGAAGTTTCTTCAGATGGTGATTATATACCCTAATGGAAATGACCCACATAGCCATGCTGCCTGCTCGATTTCTGTCATTTCCTAATTGATGAGGCTTGAGGTCACAATTACCTTTTTAGAATAGCACATCAGACTTGGAATTCCACATCTTCAGATCCATCGAATCACTAATTGATTTGCACAAATATACTCCAGGTCATAGGCTAAAAGAAGTTTCCTTCCTCACCACCAAATTTGGTTTATTTGTAAAAATCAACATACAAGATCTTAGGAAACCTATGTCAAACATTTTTCCATACAAGTTCATTTTAGGACTAAAAGAAATCGAGGATACCTCAAAACAAAGAGGTTTACCGCCATGAGTTTAATCTCGATAATTAACTAGAGACATCCGCAAGTATCCCTCTCACTTCGAAGATCTATGTCTTTGAATAATCATATAAGATCCCTATAGTGTTAGTTATCTATCAAATGCAAAGTTGGTTCCAAGTGGTTTTGGGTCCGGTTGCCATCCCGGTCTCTTCGAACTAACACGTCAATAGTCCAAAAGCAATATTTCTTGATAGTCGGGTTTTTAAACAATCAAATCACCATAGTACTGTCAAGTACATCAGCAGCTCAGACTCTTTTATATTAAAATCATTCCAATGATTCTTAAAAATCGATCCTATATACTTATCTCAACAAATCTCTCCCATTTCATTGCTTTGAAAACGTTATCCAATTCTTATATCTTTAGAATAAACGTATTCACCAAACTCCTCTCTTTATTTCCTTCACCTTGGAAATATCATTATATATTCACAAAATCCTTTTTTATTTCCTTTAATTTGGAAATATCGATATACATTCACGAAACCTTCTTTATTTTCATTAATTTGGAAATTTCGTTATGCATACTTAACCCAATAGTCTAAGTCCAATTATAATCTTACATAGGTCTAAAATGTCCTATGCCACATTGTTTATTATATAAATCTCAATATTCTATTTAAATTTAAACTTTGTCGATTAAGGTTTGCAATAACACTTACAAAAATAATAATTCCAATTTCCTATATTCACTTCCATTTCCAAACCTGTATAACCTTTATTACAGTTCTTTGAAAACCATAGACATATACTTATTTCTTGTAACAAGTGTATTCATAGTACCAAAACTATTTTCATTATTTAGAAAATAATGCTATATACTTAACCAAATGGCATAATTATATATCACACTTCAAATCTGGGCCAAGCAATGACAAGTAATACATTGTTTTATGGAGAAACCCAATAATTTTATTATATTTCAAACCCTTGCAAATAATGTTGAAATATTACTCGTATGAAACTAAAATTATTTCCAACATTTTTACCATTACAAACTAATATCATCCTCAGATAATCCTAAAGTCATTCAAATTGGGGTATTTTATTTACCTCTCAGATCTTGATCGACAACGTTCTTATCTTAAGATAAACAAAGGCTTGCAATTCAAAACTGGTATTAACTATAATATCATATCAATTTCATTTGAAATATAGTTTCATAAACCATTATTTCCTTACGAAAAGCTCCTTTCAATCATATCCACCTTTAATTAATTCATTTGATTAAGTAAACTAAAATACATCCTTTAGTTTAAAACCTCTCTGCTTTATTTACAACTTTGGATTTCGTTACAAAATCTGTTTATCGAATCTTTACCCAAATCTATTTTAGTAATTTATTATAACTTAACTCGGTTTTATTTCAAGAGCTCATTTACCAAATTCTTCACAAAATCCATTTTTATCATCTTTCCTTTACACTTTGAAAATCCCCTTTCAATCCCAATCAACTTACTTAATTTCATTATTAAGTAACACTTGTTTAAAATCAACACTTTAGCTTCACATCATTTTTATAAACCTTGTTTATAAACTTAGGTTAATATAAAATCCTTTTAACATATTCCTTGGTATTCTTGGAAACTTACTTCTTATCTTGATTCTTTTTACTTAATTCAAATATTAAGTAAAACATTTAATTTCATCTATCACATTCACTTAAAATCTCTTTTATAAACTTCATTTATGAAACTTGTATTATATTATAAAACCCTTCATGAACTCCTTTCAAAATTCAACTAGATTCCATTTAAAACCCGATTATTTTTTAAATGATTATTCATTCCAAAGGTAATTCCTTTAATTATTATTAATTATTATAATAATTAACTTTAATGTCGACTGAAGTAAAAGTAGTTTACTTCATTATTGGCTAAAATAAAATAGCTAATTTCTTTTTAAAATCTTATTAACAAAAGAATTTGCTATAAAAAATATTTTATAATTACTTTATATAAACAAGTTATAAATATCGATTTATTTATAAAACTTCTATTTTCAATAACTTATAAAAAT
The DNA here is from genome assembly GCA_030737875.1 of Allium sativum. NCBI lineage: Eukaryota > Viridiplantae > Streptophyta > Magnoliopsida > Asparagales > Amaryllidaceae > Allium > Allium sativum. The sequence continues at coordinate 536,795,448 of CM060913.1, read as the reverse complement.
ATAAGCCAAAACCTTGCTCTAGTTATAAAAATAATTTTTATAACTTAAACTTTGTCAATTCGCCTGATGGCAAATCAATGTTTTAAAACGATGGATTTTAGGCCATCTGATGTCAATCACTTAATCAATATTGTCTATTGATTAATGAAACATCAATGTTGAATTCAATTCAACCATCAATCATCCAAATAGATTTCAGTGTCCATTGGGTCAAAGAGTTCATTTGTAAATAATATGAAAATAAATAACATACAAAATAGTTGAGGAATCTAGTTAGATCCCTCCAACATGTTTTTCCCTGCATCACAACTCATAATATCATTATATAAAAAGATATGGAATATAATTCTATTCTAAATCATTTAAATGATGGTAATATAAATAAGACAATCATCAACCAACCAAACAAACAAACACTAATCATCCTTAGCATCCAACATTCAATGTATACTAACAACAATAAACAAACTATATGAATTTTACCACATCATAGTATTTCAGAAAGCATGAGAGTTAAACCACATTTTATTTAAGATTCGACGACTCAGGTCAATTTATATAGTTTTCAAACTAGTGTTTGAAACTATATAAAATTCCAGCTAGTTCCAAATCCTTCCGAATCAGCTTAACAATATAGTGTTTACTCATACGATCCCGACGGATCCTGTTTCGACAAATTCTGTTCACGTATGAAATAATTATACTTGTTATAACATTGATTTGAATTAAATTAAATTATATTCCATACAAACATCATTAACCTACTTTAATAGTCGTAATTAGTTGTTAATTTATGATTATCTTAATCAATCATCGGTCAAACTCGTTATTCATAGTTTTAGAATCGCGTATACCTCCCTACATCAAGTACCACAGTTGCCGGAGCTGAAGGCCATCGGACCTCCGAGCTTCCCTACTACTATCACCGCCCCATATTGGCGACTCACCGCCCTGAGTGCCACCACTCAATTTCTCCTCCCTTGCTAGAATTTTCCAGATGAATGGAAACACCTCTACGTCAAAATCCCATCGACTCCGACCACCATAGGACCCCCGACCATCACTGTTGTCTCGACTATGTCCTTTCCCTCAACTCTCTTTCAGCAAACAACACTCCACGATTGCCTAAGACACCGCAAATGCCATAAATTCGAAACCATACCACTCCGTTTTACCCTTCATCGTCTCAGGCGGTCGCACGACTTCTAACTCCGGCGATAGGTCTTTCTCCCTACCCTCTACAATTTCTTATGTGACGAACGCCGCATACAACCTGCACTAAACTAAGGAATGGTGTGCTATATGACATGCCAGGCTGATACAGGATGATCATCATAGTAGAATAACTAAAAATAAACCTGTCGTATAATTTACAGCGCACGGATAATATGTAATAATAAAATATACAACATGATATAGTAGTGAAGCATAACTGAACAGAAAATCAAATCTTCATAAAACCATAGAATATCGAGTGCAATACATCTGAGTACATGAATCTCTGAATACAATATTCCTTAATACATCCCTCAGAGTCTCAGTAAACATCAACATACAATGTAAATTAAAAAGAAATATCTATATAGTAGGTAGTAATAGTACGTCAGCCTCCTACTCGTCATCGCATAGCAACATTAGCACCTAACCTGCTACCTACTACTCAGTCTTCTCATCAATAACATTGATGAACAACCCAAGGAAATTAGATGGAAACATAAAACTTGAATTAGACAGCAGTCTTAGTAAGCGATAAAATAACTAACAACAGTTAAATAGGATAATGTTAGTATAGGCGGATCAACCATCTGATCTGACCGGCAACCAACAAGTTAGCATGTGAAAACCATCCATCACATGCCATTACAGAATAGGAAAGGGCAACCCCAATAACTCTTCTCTTCAATATCCTACGATGATAGCCTACCAAAAGAAACAGAGAAGAAAGCGCACAATCAACCATGGCATCCATAACATCCAATATCCTAGCTATAACGGCCATAACCTTGAATCCATTGATAATCGAACTTGCTTTCAACGATCAAAAGGGCTAATGGAAAAACCCCGGTTCTAGCTAAACTACCATATGCCATCTTGACTCGTATGCTTTCCTTACTCGACGATGAAAATTAGGCCCATTATGACTACCCAGGGTATACGATCTATAAAATCTGATCCTAACGGGAGTCCCTACAATACCATTGCTTTGAATCTGCTAGAAGACTACGATTACCAACGATTCCTTGGTGCTTCAAATCTACCAAGCCTTTCATGTCGGCGACTCAATTTATTTCTCGAACCATACCGTTATCATTCATGATTGACTTTCATTTTGTCAATCCATCATCGTACTAGATTGTATATTGAATTACGAGCAATGTCACATTAGTCCGACTTCGACCACTCCAATGCGAGTACACAATCAAAGCACCATCTATCATTGAGTTGCATATCAATCATCTGATGTCCATTCATTGCCAAACTTCACCAGAAACCCCCGGAATCCATTACAATCAAGCTCCCCAAAATTTACATGCACTAGGCCTACCCTTATGGATTGGTGCCGATTCATGATAGGTCGGTAAAGACCCATACACTTTGCATATTTTGGCTAAGTGTTTGGCCCCAGTCATTCCTTACCTCTAGAACTTTTTGCCGGTCCATTTCCCCATTGATTCGACACTCCAACAAAGACTTTTGTCGATCCTTCATGCCTCGAGTAACTAGCCTTCGACCCATTTCAAATCAATTCTGAATGACGCAAAAATTCATCAGTAGCCACGATCGATCACCCCAATGCTCCCCACAGATTTTCACTAGATGGGTCAGTGCCGACCCATATACTTAGTGTATTTCAGCACGAAATTTCTTGTGCCGCCTTCTTTCTTCTTCCAAAGCACCTCTACCAAGTTTTATCAGAATCTGATCATCTGAACCTTTGTTCTTCTATCATAAGATCTACGACAACCAATTCTGCCAAACAACTCAGAAAATGCAATCAATTCAATCAAAACATGGATCGATTCACATAGCACTGAGCATACAAACATGAACGATTCTTAATTATGGCATAAACTTATCATAAGCATAAGATCTAGCATGATTTGGATCTAAACATAGGCGTAAACATAATTAAACTAACAACTATCTGGTTAATTTGATCAAATTAGGTTTTCCTAGGGTTTCCAAATCTGAGTTAAACATATATGATCAGATCTAGGGTGATTATAACATATATGAATGAAATTAACATAGATCTAAGGCATATCACCCTCTGCTTCTATGTGAGAGATATCTATCACTTACCTAATCCCCAATTCGATGCAAATCCGATGAGAACAGATCTGGAAAATGCTAATAATCAAAGAATTTGATGCTACTTGATGTGATCTAACTTCATTTGATTACGATCTATCTTCTAGACCCAATCTACTATGAATTTGTATGAAAAGAATGGAGAAATAAGGCTTTAGGTTGAAGCGGAGAATCACAGACACCCAACCTAAATTTTAGAATGAAGAGTGTAACCCTAGTTCTCTCCCAAAGTCCCCCTATTTATATCTGTAGGTCATAGGTCTAATGGGCTTGGCTAAACAACCCATTAGCCGTTGACCAGTCTACCTAAACAGCAGCTTAAATTTATAACAACGATTCCTCCCAAATCGTTGAACCAAATCCTTTATTTAACCACTCTGTGGAATCGTAAACAACCGTTTTAATCCAATGAGGCTGATTTCAGCACGTAATTCGATTCATATTAAAAGTTATAGCCCAAACAGTAAACAAAAGGAAAAAATGGTAATATGTTCGGTAGAAATCATGGACATGTCCCACATCCCTATGAACAACATATAAAAATATGAGAATGATCCGATCACTACAGAATAAAATATAACTATTTTACGATTGATCGATACATAAAATAGGGTCATCACATTCTCCCCCCATCGGGAATTTCTCCCCTGAAATTCCAAGAAAACATGAGCAAACAAGGTAATACACATGCCTACCATTACGAGCAGCTAATCTACCATGCAATCTAGCATCCAACAATCCATGCATCCAAAAATCCTATTTTAGCATGCAGAACTCCTAACAGTGAAAGACGCAATGATACAAGTAAGATATGATATATGGGACATACCACTCAAAGAATTCTAGATGGGTCGACCTCATACTCTCTTCCGTTTACCACGTGCAACTGTCATCGTCCTCACTCCATTGTATCTTGACTAGCTTAACAACCTTCCTCCAAAGCTGTTTCGTGTCATTCCCTATGACACGAAGCGGTTTACGAGGTCTAGAAACCTTAGGCTCGACTTCAAAATCTTGAAGCTGATCAGGTGATATGGCAACATTAGAGTCATGCACGAAATTCCGTAGAAATGATACATGAAACACGTTATGCACACTTACCATCTTCTCAGGTAGGTCAAGTTTATAAGCGAGCTTCCCAATATGCTCGATAATAGAAAACGGCCCAACAAACCTTGGTGCTGACTTTCCTTTCTTCCCAAAACGAACTAAATTCTGTTAAGGCGAAATCTTAACAAACACCAAATCTCCGACTGAGAATTCCAAATCCTTTCATCGCTTATCAACATAACTTTTTCTGACGGTCTTGGTTGTTTTCATTCATTGCTCAATGACTTCAATATTGTCCATAGTTTCTCTCATAATCTCTGGCCTAAGTACCAACTTCTCACCAGTTTCTAACCAACAAGATGGAAAATTACACGATCTTCCATATAACGCCTCATACGGCGCCATTCCAGTACTCGACTGATAACTTTTATCGTAAGCAAACTCGACTAAATGAATATGATCTTCCCATGATCCTCCAAAAAATCCAGCACACAAGCTCTGAGAAGGTATTCCAATACTCGATTAACCCTTTTAGTTTGATCATTTGTCTTAGGATGATATGCCGTACTCATACATAGCTAGGTTCCCAACGTCTCTTGCATACTCTTCTAAAATCCATTGGTGAAGAACGGATAACGATCGCTAACAATACTCTTTGGAATTCCATGGAAACGAACTATCCACTTAAGATATAATTCAGCGAACTTCGATGCTGTCCTTGTCGATCTGACAGGAATAAACCATGAACTTTTGGTCAATCGATCCATAATGACCCAAATTCTATCATTTCCTACCCTTGTCCTAGGTAATCCATCAATGAAATCCATCGACACTTGCTCCCATTTCCACGTAGGACTTTCCAATAGACGAAACAATCTTCTCGGCTTTAATTAACTGATAGTTCATACATCTCGAGATAAATTTGCCAACATCCCTCTTCTTACCTTCCCAGCAATATAATCTTTTCTTATCTCGATACATCTTATTACCACCAGGATGAGTCATTAATCTAGAGTGATGACACTCCTTTCAAAATTAATCTCTCAACCAGTTGAAATCAGAAAGAACCAATTGTCCATTCTTGAGAAGCCATCCATCTCGATCGACTTTGTAATCCTTAAATCCCTTAGGTTCCACACTCTTCTTTAACCCTCGAATGACTTCTGTAATCTTATCATCTCGTTTTTGGCTTTCGCGAACACTTTCGATAAGATTCGGATTAATCGATAAGCTTGCTAACATCTTGGGTTTTAACTCACAATAAGGTTTGAAATAAAATCCAGCCAAACACTCGAGATGTTTCCATTTTGAAAACATGGCTCCCAAATTATCATGTCTTTTGCTTAATGCTTCGGACTTTGCGTTACCTTTTCTAGGATTATAGGATATTCCAAAATTATATGATGCCAAAAACTATAACCATCGTTGTTGCTGAAGATTTAAATCCTTCTAGGAGAAAAGGTACTTCATCGACTTATGATCTGTAAATAACTCAATCTTGTTCCCAACAAGTAATGTCTCCAAATCTTCAGATAAAATACTATCGCCGCTAACTCCAAATCATTAGTCGGGTAATTCCTTTCGTATGGCTTCAGTTGTCAACTTGCATAGGCCCCAACTCTATCCTTATGCATTAGCATTGCTCCAAGTCATATACCACATGCATTAGTATATACTACCATCTCCTCATTTCTACTCGGAATAATCAAAACAAGAGCACTCATCAATCTCTCTTTCATAATTCCAAAGGCTTGTTCACATTTCACATTCCACGCAAAGACTTGATTCTTTTTTGTTAATCTAGTTAATGGTGCAGCTATCTTAGAGAAATCATTTATAAATCATCGATAGTATCTAGCTAAACAAAGGAAACTCCTAACCTCTATCGCATTCTTGGGTCAATCTCAATCTTGGATTACTGGCACCTTAAAGCGATCCACCTCTATTCCTTGTCCTGATACGACATAACACAAGAACCTTACTTCTTCCTTCCAAAAGTGACACTTTGAAAACTTAGCCCTCAACTGATGTTTCTATAAGGCTTCCAAAACAATCCTCAAGTGCTTCTTGTATTCCTCCTCGGTCCAAGAATAAACCAATATATCGTCCATGAACACAAGTACAAACTTATTCAACTGATCTCTAAAGACACGATTCATAAGATCCACAAAATATGCTGGTGCGTTAGTCAATACAAACGACATAACCAACGACAGTGTCCTAAAAGAAGTCTTTGGCACACTATCCCTAAATACTCTCAACTGTTGAAATCCCATTGCCAAATCCATTTGGGAAAACACCTTTTCTTCATGAAGTCGATCAAATAAGTCATCGATTATTGGTAATGGATACTTTTTCTTCTTGGTCATCTTATTCAGCTCACGATAAGCCACAAATAATCATAACGATCCATCAGCCTTGGTTGCAAACACGACTGGTGCCTCCCATTCAGATATGCTTCTCTTAGTGAATTTTTTACTTAGAAGATCGTTCACTTGCACCTCTAACTCTCGTTGTTCTTAGGCGCCATCCTCCTAAGAGGCATAACAATAGGTCTGGCTCCATCCACTATATCAATCTGAAACTCAATCTCTCGTTGCGGCAGTAATCCTTTGACCTCATTAAACACATCAGAAAACTCTCGTACCATTAGTGCAGATGACAACCCATCCCGTGGAATTACAAGCGAATACAAAAAGGTAATCGGAGCTCCATCCTCTGGTAAACAACGTATCACTATCATTTGCCCTTCCACATTCCCGATCGTCACCTCAAGCCTTTCACAATCAACAATAGCCTCATACCTTTTTAGCAAGTCCATGAACAAGATAATCTCAAACCTAGCGAAGTTCAAAACAAAACAATAACACACAAAATATCAACCATGACTCAATAAAACTAGACCACAACAAAGCATACAAATACTAGACGAACCCCCAACTGGATTGGTCACGACAAATGGTTTATCAACAATTTCAGGTTTTAAACCTAACTTGCATACAAGCCCAATACAGATTAAAGAATTCGATGCTCCAGTGTCAAACAAAAATCAAACTAAAACAACTCTGATAGAATGTGTACCTTGCACAACAACACTCTTCCTCTTCTCCTCTATAGTTGGACCCCTCGAGGAAGATGGAACGACATCTAAAGCATACACTCTCACAACCTGCTTATCCTTTGGTGGTTCAAAACAATTCTTCTTCATATGCCTAGGCTTAGCGTAGTTAAGGTAAGTCTTTTCCACCTTATCATTCTTGCAATCCTTAGAAAGATGGCTCTTATGTTGACAGTTATAACAAGTAATATCGCCCTCTGGCTTCTTCTGGCCATTCTTCCCTTGATGTTGTTGTTTACATTTACCATTCCACTTTTTCTTATTATTGCGGCCTTGGTATGGCTTTGACTCATCCTTATTTTCAACAACAGCCTCATCCTTCTGTGAAAACAAATTCCCCTTCCTCAAAGCCTTTTCAACTAACTTGTCAAAAGAGTCATCAATATGGTCTATTAATTACTTTCCAATGTTCTCATCTAATCCCAAGATAAAAAAATTATTCTTCTGATAAGGATTCTTAATATACGAACGAGCATACTTAGATAGAGCTTCAAACTCAGCCACATACTCAAACATTTGTCGACCTCCTTACTTAAGCTTGACAAACTTCTTAAACATCATCGATTACTGGACCGTAGAAATGAACTTCTCCTTAAACTAGTTCTAAACTGATCTTATGTGATTTGGTCCTCTAGAGTCTCCAAGGTAATAAAATTCTACCATTCCATTGCTCGACCTTGCAGCTGCCTCGATGCAAGTTTCTTCTTAGTTGCATCATCAATTCCTAGGTTTCCAAATATTCGAACACAAGATTCCAACCAATTCTGAATTTCAACTGCCGGTTCTATCCCAGCAAATGGCTTGCGACCTAGAAAAGTATAATTCTTGCGGAGCTCAGCAAATTCTACTAGCCTAGATGCTTGCACGGAATACCACCATCAACTACCGCTCTTGGAGTGGGCATCCTCCTCATGATCACTGCCATTATAGCCTCAAACATAGTAGGATAATTGGGCATAGCAGCTGCAGCTCCTTACTGGCTATCGTTGCCTACCACTCCAGTCGTGGGCTCATTCCTATCAGCATGTCTCAAAGTTGTCGACTCATCTGTACTTTGAAACGAGAGTCAATTCACGTTAAAAAGCCGCATTAGTGTTTAAGTGTTTACTTACCTATTATACTATACTATATACGTATATAATATTCTAATTATCCAAATAAAATTACCAGTATGTCTCTCATATGCGTTTACATTTGTGAACTTTGGGTAAAATCGATTAACCAAAGCTCTGATACCAAATGTTACGACCGCCCCGTACCTTTTGCATCGAACCAAGGAATGGTGCGATGTATGACATGCCAGGCCGATATGGGATGATCATCAGGATATAATAACTCAAAATGAAACCTATTGTATAACTCATAGCGCATGGATAATACATAATTATAAAATATACAACATGATATAGTTGTGAAGCATAACTGAACATAAAATCAAATCTTCATAAAACCATAGAATCTTAAGTACAATACATCTGAGTACATGAATCTCTAAATACAATATGCCTCACTACATCCCTCAGAGTCTCAGTGAACATCAATATACAACGTAAATAGAATAGAAGACATCTATATAGTAGGTAACAATAATACGTCAACCTCCTTCTTGTCACCGCACAACAACATCGACACCAAATTTGCTACATGGTACTAAGTCTGATCATCAATAACATTGATGAACAGCCCTGTAACAACCCGTGTTTCGATGGACCGATTTTTTTTCTCAAAAACCCAGTCCATCGAAACCCGTGTTGTTTTGCGTTAGTATCCTGCAGAAAAGACAGAGACATAAAACATGTCAGAGTTCGGAAAACATCTCACAGTGGAAGGAACAAAATAAAATATAATTAAAACATAGTTTTACCTTAATAACATTACTGCTAAACCAGTATCAAAAGCTATACAGTATCTATCATAAACCTAACCTGCGAATGTTATGAGGAGGGGGCTAGAACGTAAGTTCTATGTGGTTGAATTTAAATTACACCTCTTGAATAATACTACATATACCATTCAATTACATTTTCTCATTCATTAGGTTATCTGTGTCATTAGCACTCAAGGCTTTCACACACACGTCGCGTCCATCTACTCCTTAGTAGATTAGCCTAATATAATGTAAATGTAGCTACCCCCAAACTGAGGTACACCCCGCGGTACCCCACTCGTACGGTCTCTGCGCATCACCACAGTAATATGCGCAGTCCCTCATCCTATGCCACAGTAACGTAAATATATATATATGTATATGTATATATAACAACGCTACATCTGCATAGAACCACTATAGTTGTACTACATAAGCGTACTGACTGCTACCCTCGAAGTATTCGATCGAATTTGGCTCAAGCATCGAATAATGCCTTCTAGTCTATGATACACCACCCAGAGCAGACATGGTTGTATCTAGACTTTCCCACGTACGTATCATCAATCATACTCGATGTTTCTACTTCACATAACCTCTACTTGTGCACCCAAGTTCCGTGGCAGGGCTACACCAGAAACATGGAACTCGGTCGGGAGCTTTTCTATATCTGTACGGGCCTACCTCTAAGAGTGTCCAATGTATAAATATCCCTTGGATCTGGTTTTTCTATGGTGGCTATGGCCCTACCTCTGCCCCTCCCTCAACTAGTAAAGACCATACGAGCTAAGCGACCTACCTAACAAGAAAACAATCTAAACATCCATGTGGGGTCTCCCGGCACCCGTCCCTTGATAGCAAAAGGTTAACGATCTCTAGGGGTTAGCTCTTATCTTTTCGCATTCCTTAGGCTGCTAGTGACAGGCGTCCGACGATCTTGCTATCGTTTGGTCTTGACCCTCAACCTCCGCCTGAGGCAACCGCCGAACCACCCTTAATGCCACCACGTACAACATTCTGACTGCCTCCTGCTTGTGCATTCAATGCCCACCCACCTGGTAGTTCCGCGCAGACCCAACCTCTGCAATCCTAGCCCGAAGCTAAACCACCACAGTGGACTACCAGGAGCACCTTTAACGTCTCTGAAAGTCGCCTGCCACCCCTTCTAGTCCGTTGGAGCTGGCAGAATAATGAACTTGCGCTCCCCTCGTGCCTAATGACACCGTAATGATCCCCCTCGTTGGGCTATTCATCTTATAATGTACGAACGACTTCAAGCGCCCTAGTTTTATATGTCATTAGATCCTACGTCTAATCATTAATTACGTGCTTGCGCCACCTCGTCGGTTTTCTCATTTTACTTGGTTATTCACATTCACATTGACTTTCTTTTTCAAGTTTACCAAGTTACCCCCGCTTACTAATTCAATTTATAACTTAATCCATTTAAGTTCATTAGTAAGCCTACAACATTTTATTCTCATAATCTAATAATTATTCTCTTATGGTTATAATAACATGTCCTGCTTAATTTATAATTAAGTACATATTAATTCACATATTCATTGGCTAAGAGAATAACTCCCTAAGTATCAATCCTGAAGATCGAAATCAACATCAGATTGACACTCAGAGAATTACTCAACTCAACCAATCTTCTGTTATGTCATTCCTATCACTTATGTTATCTTCATTTGTAGATTTATTCTTGCTTTTACAGATTACTTAATCTTCAATTAAATACAACTTTCCTTGTTACATAAGTTATTTCATCTTCCCTTATCGTTCCTTATAACTTACCTTATTCCATAAGTTATTCTGTTTCCTCCATCATTCATTATAACTTACCTAATTCCATAAGTTATACTTCCCACTTGTCCCTAGGACAAGCCTACCTGTTATCATTTCCTTTTCTTAAGTTCATTCATAACAGGTTATTATTATCATTCCCCATTTTGGCATTAATTAAGATTAACTTAAACCTTCCAACTTCTTTATCAAATTTACTTAACCCCTACTCAATTCAACTGGTTCGTAATGCCACTACAGATTTAATTAGGTAAAGTATTCCAATTTAACAAATTATCCATGCTACCCATGTTAACCACTTAACCCCTTTATTATGTCCATGTCAACCTTACATGTGTCGTCTTGGTTAAGTGTTCATTTTTATTTATTATACCCGTAATTGTGCAAGACCTCACACATTAGATTATCGCTTGTGGTTGCTGGATATGCCGGGCAGTTCCGGGAAGACTTCTATCGTAATCCAAATATAACCTCGTGTCTTAGCACTATTACGCATCTAGTTTCTGCCTCCGACCTCTCACATTAGATTACCAGATTGCGGTTGCTGGATATGTCGAGCGGTTCCGGGCAGACTTATACTGCAATCTGAATCTAACCTCATGTCTTAGGCATATAAGTTCTTATTATAACTTATACCCATAATTCAAATCTTGTACTATAATATATATCAATTACCCCTAAAACCCCCAATTCACGTTTTTTCTTATAATCCCCTCAATAGACTATGCCTATAATCCCAATTCAACTTATAATCCCAGTTTCATATTCATAATTCCAATTTGATCTTTTATCCACAGTTATATTCATAATTCCAATCAAAGTTATTCCCAAAACCCCATTATAAGTTATGCCCCCAAACTTCCCAATCACATATAATACTCAAATTAACCTTTTACCTTTTATTCTCAATATCGTTCAATCACATAAATCCACAATAGGCTTAGGCTCGAAGATATCCTAGCTATACAAAAATAAAAAAGGGAAGAATAAAAGAAGGAAACCCAATGTAGGCATAAAATGACTGATCATAATTAAGCATATGACAACAATATTAGGCATAGGTGAACTTTATCAAATTCGATCTTTCCATAGGTTTGTTATGTGTGTAAATGGGGAATGGTGAACGATAGATCCATTATTATACAAAAACTATATTTTAAATCCACTCACTTGTATGCTTTCCCAATTCCAAATCTGATCCATGGTTTTCTCCCTTTTTGGTCGGCGTAGATCTAGGAATTTGAATTCCTTTCTTTTATTTTGGAGTAGAGGAATCCTAGGTCTATCTTTTTATTTTAAGAAGATATTTGGGAGGGGTAGAGAAGAGATTAAATCTAAGAATTGCTTGGAGAAGGAGAAGAATCTGAATTATTTTTGGTTGGAGCAGCATCATGGCATTGCCATAGTTTTAGGAGAAGAAAACAATGAGTTTAGGGTCCAATATATAGCCTCAAGGTCAACGAATAGAGCCACAAATCTGTCCAGAAGCGTACAAATGTACCCAGCTTAGATCTGTTTATGGGCTCGACACCCCTACAGGGGGGTCGACTCTTGTGTCAACGCCCCTTAAGGGGGGTCGAGACCTATGTCGACCCCCTTAAGAGGGGTTGACACCATCAAGCGGGAGTTTTCCCGCTCAACCTGCCTACCTTGTTTTAGAAATATTTTGAACTCCTATGAATTATTTTATATATATACATTTTACTTTATGCATATATAAACTTTTGCAGCTTATAACTCTTTCATACTTTATCCGTTTTACACAAATTCGATGTCCATATGAACCAGGATTCCAAGGCGGACGCAATGGTGATGTCCATTTTACTTAATTCCTGATATCTAAATTAAGTATCTTTATTTTCTTATCTTTTCTGCTACATACATTGTTATCAAATTAATTTCCCTTCTCTTTGATGTATGTATTAATCTAAATGTGCATCACCATTATTTATATATTCATGCATATAAATATATTTAATTACATTAAAAATGCGGGGTGTTACATTCTCCTACCCTTAAAGAATTTCGTCCCCGAAATTCGATAGGGGTAAAATAGATAATCCCTCTCATAATATCCAACAATTAGGTGTGCACTCAATTTATGCAAACATTGTGCACATGTGCAAAGTGAAATACATCATAGTAATGCATGTATGCCTAATTTGATACCACCTATATGTATGCAAACTTAAAAAAAACTCTTTCAAAACATAATGCTCACATCCTAAATATTCTTGCAGTTCTATATGAATGCAATATTTTTGAAAAATCAAAACATTTTTCACCTTAGTTTTCCCACACTCTTACAGAATAAGAGCATAGTTCATCCAATTGTTGCATCCAAAACCCTACCATCCATCTTTATATTTCAAAATTTAGAAAAAACTAATTTTTTGAATTTTGATTTTTTTATGTTTTTAACGGAAAAATTCACTTTTCCCATTTTCTTTTGCTTATGTTATCTCAGAAAATTTTATTTTCATTCAGTTATTCTTAAACTCTCATTTTTCTTCGTCATCATATTATTCTTATTAAGACACAGTGTTCTCATGTACGAAGAAATAACACGGTAGAAGATTTTCTTACACTTAATCAAACAAACCCATATATTCAACAATGTTAAAATAAGTTTTAGCACATCGTTACTACAACTGGATAAATAAAAGAAAGATAGTCAGGCACTACATCATAAGATTCCTAAGATCATACTGCCACAATGATCCTAGAATGGAGGTCATGGCTCTAACCAAAGAAACTACGGATGAGGGTCTCCTGTCCATCAATCTTACCCTCAGCCCTATCTAGAAGCTCCTCCTGCCGTCTAGACTTGTCTCTAACTTCCAACTGTAAATCCTGCATCCCAGCCTCCACCTGATCAAAGTGTTGTTGGGAGGTGTACATTTCCTATAGTATATGCTGCTATGTCTGGCCAAACTCAACCTGTGTCTGAAGCATCTCTTGTTGCCCTCTCAAGATATCCTGATGCTCCCTAGTCAACAGAGTCTGTTGCTCAAAAACTGCTCTTAGCTCAGCTCTCCAATCCTACTCCCTAGAGGTCCAAGTATCCCACCCTGAAGCCTGGGAGGTCCAAGCACCTCCCCAAGCCTGCTCTATCTGCTGATATGGCTTTGATCCTCCCGATGGAGCATACTGGGGCTCGTATGGGCTGGTATCCATAATCATGTGGATCCTCCTCATCCTATGCTTCCTCTTCCTCTTCCTCTTCCTCTTCCTCTTCGTCTTCACCTTCTCTATCTTGTTCCATGGGATGAGGGTTTAAATCCACTAATTCCTGTAGCTCAATATGCATCCTGGACAGTGCACCTAAATCTATGATGGGGGGGTGATATATAACTCTCTCTGAGCAGAGGAACACGGTACGGTACCGACTAAACACCACTGTCCACAAATTTCCAAAAGAGATATTAGTCTACCTCACCTCCCTAGTAGCCTTGTAATACTGTAAAATGGTGCGGGCCCAATTTACGTGAAATCCCGCAAAGATGGCATACGTAGCAAGCTTAACTGTGTGGGAAATCTTGTCGAATCCCCCAGTCTTAGCAACAAGATTATACTGTAAAATACGTATGACTAATCAAGCTATAGGGCATAAATAAGCCATATCCCACTCCCTCTGATATTCATTAAAGAAAATACTTTGCCAGGCAGCCATATCAGTTGGCTCTATGTCTCCCAAATTGGGTCCAAACCCACGAATACCAAGCATATCTGTAACAACCCGGAATTTGGGGCCAATTTGAAATTTTCATTTTAGAGATTTTCAGGGTGTTTAAATATTTGAAATAAATTATTTTAAATAATAACGACTAGAAATTTATTTTAATTGAATTTAATACGAATACATTTAATTTAATTATAAAAGGAATTAGAAATAGCACGGTAGTTTGAAAAGTCAAAGCTGAACTTTGACTGACTGTACAGGATGCAGGATGAATCAGATTTTGGTGAAACCAAAAATATTTAAATCTGTTAATAAATATCTTTCTAACGAATCTGAAAAATCGAAGTTTCATAGCGGGAATCAAAAGTTATGGCCAAATGAATTTTCAGAAAGGTCGCTATAGAAATTATATCGCCCTTGAAAATAGACATTTTGCATACGATCTCAGAATTCTACGAAACCACTTTTGTTGGATCCGGAATGTCAAATTATGGCTAGGTTTCAAATTTCATAATTTTTGAAGCTAATGTGTGAGCGTGGCAAAGGAAAATGTGTTTTGGTCAATTACAGTCAAATTGGATCGACCAGAAAATGGCCATTTTCCAAACGATCTCAGAATTAGACGAAATTAGTTTTGTTAGGACCGTATCTTCAAAACATAACCAAAAATAATTTTTCTGGATTTTTCTGAGTTAATTTGTGACCCCGGTGAATTTTTACATACATTTGTAATTAAAATAAATGATTTATATTTTAAAACTGAAAAACGGAGGCCAAGATGATCAGTTGGGATAACGGGGCAGGTCCAGATGAGTCCGGAACGGGGGCTAATGGGTAAGAACTACAGTCGTTGGGCCTAATTCTGAGTTAGTGGCCAAACGAACCTTTATTGGGTAATTAAGGATTAAATAATCATTAGTTAAACCTAATATTATATTATAAATATACATCGCTACAGTACATCTTCTTCCCCCGTCGATTTCAGCCGCAACAAAACCCATTATACATCAAAATTTCAAACTCCGATTTCTCCTTCGTTTCTCAACGAAATCCTTCGCCGTAACTCACGTTTCGAAGAGATTTTCGAGCTCTTCGAATACATACCGAACACAGCCCGTCTCGTCGCCTGAAATCGTCAAACCAACCACCCGAAGCCGTCGCCGTTCGGCCTCCCCCACCCCCACCAGGCGCGACCGCACCTCCACCCCCCTCTAGCCGAACATCCACCTCTCCTAGCCCTTCCACCTCCAACAATCCGTTCGTAAAACCATTGTCTATATCTCCAGAAAATTGAAATCAAAGTTTTGAACAAAAAGGTATGAAATCTATTTCAGAATTTGCCACGCTTTTGTCTGTGGCTACTGCAGTTGTTAAAAGTAAATATCATTTAAAAATTGAAATTAATTCATACGAACTCTAAACTAGAAAATTTCAGATTTTGCAAGACCGTGACGACAAATAGAGGTTGCTGAAATCAAGTGCGACCATTTACTGAATTTATTTGGATTTTTCATTCCGCTTTAATCAAGGTGAGATTCTATTTTAAAATAATTAAATTAGTTAAATTATTGGTTGTTATCTAATTAATTGAATGATGAATGAAGTAGATCTGGTTGTGCTGAAAATTTGATGATGTTTGTTATGTTGTTATGATGGATAATCGTAGTTCCATACGTATTCGTCGCTTTTTATTGTTGCCACTATTATTTTATTTGAATTGATCTAGTTTATCAATTCATAATGAAATCATGATTTGCCACTTCTTATGTTATCCCTCTCATTTTGTTTTTACTTGTATTGATCTGATTATCAGTTCAACATAGAAATAAAAATGACATTTTTATATGTAATTTAGATGTGAATTAGAATGGTAAAATAAAAATGACATTTTTATATGTAATTTAGATGTGAATTAGAACAGTAAAATAAAAATGACATTTTTATATGTAATTTAGATGTGAATTAGAACGGTAAAATAAAAATGACATTTTTATATGTAATTTAGATGTGAATTAGAACGGTAAAATAAAAATGACATTTTTATATGTAATTTAGATGTGAATTAGAACGGTAAAATAAAACTGACATTTTTATATGTAATTAAACTATGAGCTTGCATTGTATGATTAAAAATTACATTTTTCTATGTAATTAAAATATGAGTTTGCATTGTATGATTAAAAATTACATTTTTCTATGTAATTAGAATAGGAGTTTGCATCGTATGATAAAAACTACATTTCTATATGTAAGTAAAACATGAATTTCCATCGTATGATAAAAATTACATTTTTATATGTAACGTAGGATGAGATTTACAATGTAAATTAAAAATTACATTTTTGTAATGTAAGAAAGAAGTAGGATTCACATTAAAATTAAAAATTACATCTTTATATGTAATTAGAAGTAGAATTTACATTGCAAATTAAAAATTACATCTTTATATGTAATTAGATGTAGAATTTACATTGCATATTAAAAATTACATCTTTATATGTAATTAGAAATAGAATTTACATTGCAAATTAAAAATTACATTTTTATATGCAATTAAAAGATAAGAATTTGCGGTGTAATAAAGATTACATGATTATATATGTAGTTGGAAGTTGGGAACTAGCATTGAAAATAAAATTACATTTTTATCATGTAGTTAAAGATTAGAATTTACATTGTAGATAAAAACTACATTTTTATTGTAATTAGAAGACATGAAATTTGCATCGCATAGAAAATTACATTTTGATGTAATTAGGAAGAAGAGTTGGACATAAAATCAAATTTATCTTTTCAATATAATTTTAAAGATAAAGATTGGCACGGTTATGAAAATTACATTTTTAATGTAATTTAAAAAGGTTAAAATCTTTCAATATAATGTTAATTTCATTTACAGTGTAATTTAAAAAGAAAATCTTACAATGCAATTGAAAGATAGGAAGTTTACATTATAATCTTAATTATACTTATAATGTAATTAAAAAGGGGAATTATATTTACATTAAAAAAAAAAAGAATTCATCATTGAATTATAATTTACATTTCTCATGTAAATAAAAGGATGGAGGAATGAAAGAATGGAAGTGGGCATCGTAATTTACATTTCTATGTAAACAAAAAGGTTAAATGTTTTATATTTACATGTTTATGTAAAAATATAATTAAAATTAAACGAATCGAGCGCGGTAGTTCGCATTTGAAACCGTACCTTTAAACGACTATACCAAAAGATCCGACCGTCGGAATTACCCAAAACTGAAACCGTTAGGACCGTCTTGGGAAAATCTTTACAACGATATAAACTATGCTAAGATCCAACGGTTAGATTTTAAGAATTATGAAAATCAAAACTGGTGGAAAGCAGCGCCATAGTCGCCCATTGATTCGAGGCATCGTTATGTAAAATTTAATTATTTTAAATAATTAAAATAGGAATTAATCGTTATAAAACGATATTAACGAATAGGAAGGATTTTAAATATGCATATATATATATATATACGAGGATTATTTGGAAAGTCTGAGTTCTCTCATTCCAAATAATCAAACGACGCTAAGAATCGAAGTATGAAGACGGCATACGAAGACCGTGAATCTTCCATCGAGAGGACGACGATCGATGCCCTAATTTGATTTGCTCCCAAATCAATGGTCATGGTCATTGCCCAAACGAACATGTTGATTTCACGGGTTTGGTTTTCGCTCAGACCCAGAGCATAAGCTAATAAATGGATTTTGTGTCTGACATCGTACTCCATTAAATATCATGTTATTAATTTTCTGTCGAATGTATGAATGTTTGGTGGCGGAGAATTTATTCTCTTGCTTACCATCCTTTCACATACTTCGACAGAGGATTGGTAGTGCTATATGGAGTGACAGTGTGGCATACTAAGATGCAACGATCAAGGTTTCTTGTTGAAAAGCAGAACCTTGTGGAGATGATCAAAGCACAGCTTGGATAAGCATAGCTTTGTGTATTACGTAGCTTCACGAACCTCACAAACCAGTGGAGTCTAAAACGGTAGAAGGGAGAGCAGCACGTTTCTTTCTAGATAGAAGTAGTGTCGGTGCTTAAACTGGCTGATATTTTACTTATGTGGATGATGGAATGAGGCGCCTCGGATGATAGGTCTTATAGGATCGGGAAATGTGTGCTCAGGAATAACTAATCCACGAAGCTGTATGTGTGGACCGGCCCTGCAGTTATCCAAGGGTTCACTATGGGGGATCCTGAGACATTAGCTAGAGTGTCTCGAATCGGTAAGGAGCTCCTCCCTAGCCATGACTCATGTTGGAAACCAAATTCCAAAAACGACCCTACGAATTTGATTGTATTACTAGTATGGAGGCATAGTAGTATGGGGTACTATGTTTCCTAGGATTGATACATTTATTTTGAAATGTTTTTATATACACTAATAATAATATTAAACTCGTATTTACCGTATTTAGCATATTTAATCACCATAAGGTAAAACCGTATCCTCTGGTTTGCGTTGCATTGTGTGATGGGACTTGGATCTTATGGTGATTCCATTTTTCTCAAAAACATAGCGTTGTTTTACGAATCACTTGTTGTTTGTTATGTCACTTTAAATCATGCACGGCAATCCATTAGAGTGAATCCGTTCCGCGTTAGCGGCATGGTCTTTGGATTTGCCTTATTAGTAGTAGTTAAATTAGTTATGAATTTTCACAATAGTCTCATGACTGACCTGTAGTTTGTTTCACCTTTGCAAACTCGGGTGCCCTCTTTTCCACACGGGCAGCCAAGTAACAGGTTTGGCTTTCTTTGGAGTTGCTGTCTTTGGAGCTTTCTTGGTGTTGCTTATTTGGAGGTGCTTATGTTGGACTACGAAGACTATCTATCATTTACCTTTTGTTACACTTATCTTCAGTCAAACAGACTTATTTTATTTCTATTTGTTCTATTTTGAAGTTGGAACTTATTTCCTTTGCTAAGACTTGATGTAATAATTTAAAACTCTGTGACTGTGGGATTCTGTGTTTGATGACATTCATATTCCACTGCTATGATGTTGTTATTCTATAGTTTTCCTAAGCTATGTTGTATCTGTGATCTGTATTGTTATATATGTTGTATTCCAAATGATTATTCCTTACTTTCATTCCGTGGAAGTTTGGGGTCATCACAATATCTCCAAACTGTACTTCATTAAACCTAATCATAGTCCCTTTAACCTCAGACTCATAAGTAATCATTCTATTGTTATCTTCCCCAACAACTAAATTAGCGTCAAAAAGGCGAACTAACCTTTTATATCCTTTTTTCTCTACTATGTTGACTTCCAAAATCGCAGTCAAACCAGTCACCGTGAATAATGCTTCCAAAGGGGTTCCTACAAAATCCCCAAACTCGACCGGTGGTCCCATCAAAAGATTCAATCCCGCGGTTGCCTCATATGCTTCGACTACTTCCCTCCGATTGTTGCACCATGTAATTTCTTGAGGTGATAACTAGGGAAAAGAGGCTAGGAGGAAGGGTTGTTCTTCCATGGTGATTTTTCTTCGAATTGAGAGGGGGTTTGTGTAGATCCGGGTAGAGGACGTCGCTAATTTCGATTTGGCGCCAACTTTTCGTGAAACGATAGAGTTTTGAGGTGGTGGTGGGCTTGGAAAGGGGTGGTGGAATTGGGTTTTTGGGTTGCTGGAGGGTGCTGGAACGATGGAATGTGGAACGAAGGATTTGGCCTTTGTTATATATTTTTTAAGATCTTAACGTGAGGGTGTCAATACCAATGTCGACCCCCCTTCAGGGGTGTCGACCCCGGTGTCGACCACCTATTTTTTTTCGTATACGTGTTCATTCAGCAGTCTCTTATCTTCCTACTTGACGATCCATCTCCGTTTCCTGTGTCACACTGTTGATCTAAATTCTGATGTGCTTACTAGGGACCACTTATCCCTTCCTTGTATCCACTCCAATTCTATGATATTATTGTCTTTCGTGGGATATGTAATCTTAAATATCCATTATTCTGTACACTTTTGTTTCCTCTTAAAAATTTCCCTGTTCTCCATTTTAGTGTATAAAGGAAATAACTCATCCTTTTCAAAATCTTTTTTTCTCTTTTTCAAGTGAGTTCCTAATCTAAGTGTGTGTATATATATATATTTCAAAAAAAATACAAATACGCTCACTCATTATTTCCCTAGAAACACTAAACTGAAGCTCTGATACCGGATGTAACAACCCGCGTTCCGACGGACCGAATTTTTTTTCAAAAACCCAATCAATCGAAACCCTTATTGTTTTGCTTTGGTATCCTGCAGAAAAGACAGAGACATAAAACATGTCAGAGTTCGGAAAACATCTGACAGCGGAAGGAAGAAAATATAATATACTTAAAACATAGCTTTACCTTAATAACAATACTGTTAAACCAGTATCCAAAGCTATACAGTCTCTATCATAAACCTAACCTGCGAATGTTATAAGGATGGGGTCAGAACATAAGCTCTGTGAGAATGAATTTAAACTACACCTCTTGAATAATCCAACATATACCGTTCAATTACATTTTCTCATTCATTAGGTTATCTGTGTTATTAGCACTCAAGGCTTTCACACACACGTCGCGTCCATCTACTCCCTAGTAGATTAACCTAATATAATGTATATGTAGCTATCCCCAAACTGAGGTACACCCCGCGGTACCCCACCCGCACCGTCTCCTCCGTATCACCACAGTAATATGCGCAGTCCCTCATATTATGCCATAGTCACATACATATATATATATATAACAACGATACATCCGCATAGAACCACTATCACTGTACTACGTAAGCGTACTGACTGCTACCCTCGAAGTATTCGATCGAATTTGGTTCCAGCATCGAATAATGCCCTCTAGTCTACGATACACCACCCAGAGAAGACATGTTTGTATCTAGACTTTCCCACATATGCATCATCAATCGTACTCGATGTTTCTACTACACATAACCTCTCCTTGTGCACCCGAGTTCCGTAGCAGGGCTACACCAGAAACACGGAACTCAGTCAGGAGCTTTTCTATATCTGTACTTGCCCGCCTCTAAGAGTGTCCAATGTACAGATATCCCTCGGGTCTGGTTTTTCTATGGTGGCTATGGCCCCATCTCAGCCTCTCCCTCAACTAGTAAAGACCACACGAGCTAAGCGACCCCCCAAGCAAGCTAACCATCTAAACATCCATGTGGGGTCTCCCTTCATCCGTCCCTTGATAGCAAAGGTTAACGATCTCAAGGGGTTAGCTCTTGTCTTCTTGCATTCCTTAGGCTGCTGGTGACAGGCGTTCGACAATCTTGCTATAATTTGGTCTTGACCCTCCACCTCCGCCTGAAGCAACCACCGAACCACCCATAGTGCCACCGCGTATAGCATTCTGACTGCCCCCTACTTGTGCAGTCAAGACCCACCCACCTCGTAGTTCCGCGTAGACCCAACCTGTGTAATCCTAGCTCGAAGCTAAACCACCACAGAGACTGCCAGGAGCACCTTTAACATCTTAGAAAGCCGCCTGCCTCCCCTTGCAGTTTGTTGGAGCTGCCAGAATAATAACCGTGCGCTCCTCTCGTGCCTTATGATACCGTGATGATCCCCCTCGTTGGGCTGTTCATCCTATAATGTACGGACTGCTTCAAGCGCCCTAGTTTTATATGTCATTAGACCCTACGTCTAATCATTAATTACGCGCTTGCGCCACCTCGTCAGTTTTCTCATTTAACATGGTTATTCACATTGACTTTCTTTTTCAAGTTTACCAAGTTACCCCCGCTTATTAATTCAATTTATAACTTTATCCATTTAAGTTCATTAATAAGCCTACAACATGTTATTCTCATAATCTAATAATTATCCTCTAATGGTTATAATAACATGACCTACTTAATTTATAATTAAGTACATCTTAATTCACATATTTATTGGTTAAGAGAATAACTCCCTAAGTATCAACCCCGAAGACCGAAATCAACATCAGATTGACACTCAGAGAATTACTCAACTCAACTAATCTTCTGTTATGTCACTCCTATAACTTATGTTATCTTCATTTGTTGATTTATTCTTGCTTTTATAAATTACTTAATCTTCAATTAAGTACAACTTTCCTAGTTACATAAGTTATTTCATCTTCCCTTATCGTTCCTTATAACTTACCTTATTCCATAAGTTATTCTGTTTCCTTCATCGTTCATTATAACTTACCTTATTCCATAGGTTATACCTCCCACTTGTCCATAGGACAAGCCTACCTATTATCATTTCCTTTTCTTAAGTTCATTCATAATAGGATATTATTATCATTCCCCATTTTGGCATTAATTAAGATTAATTTAACCCTTCCCACTTCTTTAACAAATTTACTTAACCCCTACTCAATTCAATTGGTCTGTAACACCACTACAGATTTAGTTAGGTTAAGTATTCCAATTTAACAAATTATCCATGCTACCCATATTACCCACTTAACCCCTTTATTATATCCATGTCAACCTTACATGTGTCATCTTGGTTAAGTGTTCATTTCTATTTATTATACCCGCAATTGTGCAAGACCTCCCACATTAGATTACTGCTTACGGTTGTTGGATATGTCAGGCGGTTCCGGGCAGACTTTTACCGCAATACAAATCTAACCTCGTGTCTTAGCACTATTACGCATCTAGTTTCTACTTCCGACCTCTCACATTAAATTACCAGATTGCAGTTGCGGGATATGCCGGGCGGTTCCGCGCAGACTTATACCGCAATCTAAATCTAACCTCGTTCCTTAGGCATATAAGTTCTTATTATAACTTCTACCCATAAATCAAACTTGGATTATAATATATATCAATTACCCCGAAAACCCCCAATTCATGTTTTTTACTTATGATCCCCTCAATAGATTATGCCTATAATCCCAGTTCAACTTATAATCCCAATTTCATATTCATAATTCCAATTTCATATTCATAATTCCAATTTGATTCTTATATCCATAGTTATATTCATAATTCCTATCAAAGTTATTCCCAAAACCCCATTATAAGTTATGCCCCCGAACTTCCCAATCACATATAATACTCAAATCAAACTTTTCCCTTTTATTCTCAATATCGTTCAATCGCATAAATCCACAATAGGCATAGGCTTGAAGATATCCTAGCTATATAAAATAAAAAGTGTAACACCCTGTATTTTCTATTAACATTATAGTAACGAATTAAACAATACTTAATTTAAAATGTGAGAATTAAGGGAAACGGGTTACGCCATTGTGTTCATCTCGGAATTCTAGTTGAGATAGAGTCCGAGTTTGCGTAAATTGGACTTCGTATGAAGAAGTTATGGCTGTCGGAAGTTTCTAGAAAATTCAAATAAATTCAAACAGCTCGAAAACAGATTCAAAATTCAAATCAAAAGTCAGAAGTGGGTTGGGCAGGAAAATATTCGCCCAGGACCCAGGTCGACCAGGGGGTCAACCCTAGTGTCGAACTCCCCCCTACAGGTCGACCTGGGGGTCGAACTCCCCCCCTCCCCGGGCAGATCTGATAGATGACGATTTTGTGACTCAGTGCTGAGTCATTAGGGCTGAGGTGTCACCCTATCTTGACTGAATGGTTGTGGTTAACTCTAGGATCATCCGACGGCTATAATTAAATTGAAATTCTATATAAACAACCAAATGCTCAACATAAAAATCACACAAAAATAATCCTGGAACTATCATGCGGTCGATAGAGAACTTGGAGTAGCCGTCACCGCTTTCAATTTAACGACAAGAAAAAAAACCTGAATCAAATTCAACGATCTACATCAAAGGCGAGCTTACCAATTTCAGAATTCAGATTTCAGAAATCAAGAATTCCTTTTGAGTTTGTAAGTTGGTTATTACGCAGATTTAAACGTTCTTTCAAATGAATCATGACATGTTGTAATTCGAATATAGAATGATGCTTATGTATAAGATAAATAAAGTTTGATTCTTAAATTACAGTTGCGATTGATCATGTCTATATGTTTGTGATGATGAACATACCATATTGAATGTTATTGGAACCTATTATGATTTGGTAATGGATTCATTATGCCAACTAAATGGTGAAACATGTCATGTTATAATTTGGTGGTTACTTGCAAGTTTATGATCTAAAGCACATGCTTATATGTTAGATCAACGTTCATGTATATTTAGATCCATGTTAAGTTGAATCTATTTATGTTGCAAGATTTGATTTGTAGCTCTCTTATGTTTAACACACATAAGTATCATGCTAAGTTGTGATTCGAATATGTTTATAGTAGCTCTCTTATGATTAACACACATAAGTCATCATGCTAAGTTGTGATTCGAATATGTTTATAATAGTTCTCTTATGTTTAACACACATAAGTTAATATGCTAAGTTGTGATTCGAATATGTTTATAGTAGCTTTCTTATGTTTTGATATACATAAGTTAATATGCTAAGTTGTGGCTTAAAATTGTGTTTATATGTTAAACCTCCATGCTAGACCTATATCAAGTTTACATGGCAATTAGATCCAACTTAGTCACAAGTTCACCTTTACCCATTTAATTAAGTCAATGATACCTCTAAATGTATGCTATTTTATGTTTATCTCATGTCCCTTGTTTATTACCTCTTTTTGTTTATAGGTTTGGGCTAATTTACTAGCCCAACATTTTATGTGATTCATGCGTACATTCCACGGGGATAGCGATGGGAAAATATGAAAATTCATGGCATAGATTTGTTCATAAAATGGTATATTTGATATACCATTTATTGTGAGCATAATCAAAGGATAATTATGGCATGATTAAATTAAAATTAATTTACATAAAGAAATTAGACATATATAGAAAATATATGGATTTAGAAAAGACGAATATGCCTAACCCGAGGTTAGACTGAGTTGTGGTGTAAATATGCCCAGAACCGACCGACATATCCGGTGACCACAACAAGACCTGTCTAATGTAGGTGGTTAGTGCATCAAGCCCAAAAAGAACCCGAGGTTAGACCGGGTTGTGGTGTAAATCTGCCCGGAACCGACCGACATATCCAGTGACCACAACAAGACATGTCTAATGTGAGTGGTTGGTGCTTTAATGAATAAATTAAAGCTAAGTCAAGATTGGTAGGGTTATGTCAATTAGGGAAACACTTAACCGATTCAACATGTTAACTAAACGGATGGGTGGGGTTAGGTAAACTTGGACACTTAACCAAATAAACATGTTGATTAGAAAACCCTAGTAATGGGGACCCATTTCAGCAGTAACCCACATAGATGTATCATGGTACCCTGAAACTAGGCACGGTGGGGCACGATTACTGGGCTGATTATAAGCGGTCAAAACGTCGGCGGTTGGTGCGCCAGTGTAGGTTCCAAAGGAGTAGGGTGTGCACGTACTCCGGAGTGGAAAAAGCAGGCACTGGGCATCAGTAGTATACACTATGCATCTTGAATCGTGTCGAGTTGCCACCAGAGGGACTGATACACCCCCATGGTGGGACCAACACAGGTATCTACAGTCAAGCGGGGCCGAATGACACAGGATATGAATGCATGCGAGTAGGAGCCGATGATTAAGGGGATCGTTTGTTATGAACACGTAGGGCTGGTTGAACCAATGGTTAAGTAGGTGCAGAGACTATAGTAATGGGTGCGATCACATGTTCCTCTTATCTTATATTAGGGTATTGTCCTATGTTCTGTTATTACTATCATGATCCCTTTCCTGTTTAAATACTAGTAATCACTGAACTTACCAGACTTATTGTCTGACCCGTTTTCTTTCGTCCTCTTTTCTTTCGTTTCTCCCCCCCCCCCAGGTCCACAAGGAGGGAATACTCCATCTTAGTCAGACTCTTTGCAAGCTTCAAGAAAGTAGATGTATGATTGGGACTCTCTCGCCTTGGCTATGGCTTTTGGACACTACACTTGGGGATTTATGCAGTTTTATTTATGGTTTATGCTTCTTTATTAAATAATCACAACAAAAATTATGGTGTAATGTTTTGGAAGTTATTTTGAGACGATTTGCTGTAATGCTTTTGTATTGAACCACGTATGCAATAAATATTTGAATTTCGCTACTTATATTTATCTATCTTGTAAAATTTTCTGTGTCTTGTACCTACAACCCTCCACCAAAGTTAAGGCATTCCTATTGTGAGTGACCTTAACGGAGGTGGGGTGGTTCACTTGGTATCAGAGCAAAGGTTTACCGGATCAGATAAGAGTTTTTGAAAACTATTTTCAAAAAGAAATATAAAGAAGCATTTTACAAGAAAAAGTGTTGTTTTAAATTTAAAAGGCATAATCCCAAAAGCCATATGCTCTATCTTTCTATCCTTCGTTTTGAATCTTTTCTTTTTCATTTCAGCATGTCTGGGAATTTTAACATTCCATAGGGTGTACCGATACCTGGCTGGTTCAGGAGGTACTTAGAGACTAGGGCCAACGACGTCCTCCATCTACAGCGGTTCCTCCTCCTCGTGCAAATGATTTCTCAAAGTTTTGTAGAGACTTTAGGGCCATGGGTGGAAAGGATTTCAAGGGAACTGAATCATTCGTAGAAGCAAGGAACTGACTCAAAGAAACTAAGGATCTGTTCGTTATCTTTGAGGTGGACGATAGGCAGAAGATATAATTGGCTGTATGGTTGCTCAAAGACGAAGCTTCGTATTGGTGGGATGTTACTAACGCTGAAAGACCAGTTGAAACATGGATGGATTTCAGAATAAGGTTTGAGATGAAATTCCCCTCACAAGTTGAACGAAGTTTACAGCTGGAAAAGGAGTACGTCAACCAATTCAATCAGCTGGCCCGATTTGGACTGGACTTAGTGAATACTCCTCATAAGAATGCTCTCCGTTTTGTCAAGGGATTGAATGAGCCACTTCACAGCTTGGCTATGAACCATGTACCTATGGGGGCTACTTACGAGAGGTTAGTGGACATGGCACTCTTACATGAGGAAGACAAGGCAAGAAAGAGGCAAAAGCGGAAGTGCCTCAAGATAAGAAGGGGGAGGGGTTACAGAACAAGAAGGCTGATTCAAAGAAAGGCGGGAAGAACAACAAACCCCGTGACAAGATAAAGTGTAATTTCTATGGCATTCCTCGACATCTGGTCAAAGACTGCAAGAAGAAGAAAAGGAAAATGGGTGGCTGTTTCCACTGTGGTGAGACAGGACACATGGCTAGGGCCTGCCCAAGGAAGCAAGGGCAGGGAGCTGGACCTTCTTCTCGAGGACAAGTTCACGCTCTTACGGCACCTCCGCAAGAACGAGGTAGAAATATTTCTGTCGAAAGTTTAGTCTATCTTTTTGATCATCCTGTTTATAAACTATTTGATTCTGGCGCATTGCACTCTTTTATATCTACCGCTTTAGTGGAATCTCTGCACCTAGACACCATTATAGTAGAGGATCCCTTGGTTGTTTCAAATCCAATTGGGGGCTCAGCTTATTTGTCAATGGTTTGTTTGGATTTGAAAATATCTATACTAAGCGTTGGGTTTAGATGTAATGCCTTTGTTTTGGGCTTCAAGGGCTATGGGTTGATTCTAGGCATGGACTGGCTATCCAGTAATGGTGCCGTCCTCGATTGTGAAAAGAGAGTGGTTAGACTCATGACTCGCCTCGGTAACACTCTCGACATTTCTTGTAATCCCATGAACTCTGTTATGCTTAGTTATCTAGAATCTCTTGATGCGTCTTTTGAGAACTTGCATTCTGTAAGGGTAGTCCGTGAATACTCGGATGTGTTTGAAGAGGTAAAGGGCTTACCTCCGAAGCGGGAGATAGACTTCCGCATATACCTCGTCGACAATGCAAAACCCGTTGCTTTACCCGTTAGACACATGGCTCCAAAGGAGAGGTAAGAACTCAGCAATCAAGTTAAAGAATTGCTTGAGAAGGGGTTTATAAGGTGGAGTATTTCTGAATGGGGTGCTCCAGTAGTGTTCGCAACTAAAGCAAATGGTTCGCTTCGCATGTGCGTTGATTATATGGAGCTAAACAAGATGACCAAGAGGAATAGGCACCCACTCCCGAGAATAGATGATTTGTTCGATCAGCTTGTAGGTGCATCGGTTTTCTCCCAATTAGATTTAGCTACCGGGTTTCATCAGCTTAAAGTGGCTGAAGACAACATTGATAAGACCACGTTCAGAACTCCAGATGGTTTCTTCGAGTGGCTTTTCATGCCTTTCGGCTTGACAAATGCACCCGCTTACTTCGTTGATTTAATGAGCAGGGTCTTCTGGGAGTTCCTCAATAAGTTTGTGGTGGTCTTCGTAGACGATATTTTGATCTTCTCAAAGAATGAAAAATAGCATGCTCGGCATCTAAAAGAAGTCATGGATACTCTCCGTGCACATCAGTTGAAAGCGAAATTCTCCAATTGCCATTTCTGGAGAGAAGAAGTTAGGTTCCTTGGACACGTGGTGTCTAAAGAGGATATAGCTGTGGACCCCGCGAAAGTGGTTGTTGTGCAAGATTGGAAGGTTCCTCGAAACGCAACCGAAGTCCGAAGCTTTCTCAGGCTAGCAGGCTTTTATCGAAAGTTTATCAAAGATTTTGCAAAAATATCAGCTCCACTGACAAGGTTGACAAAGAAGAACCTAGCTTTCAATTGGGAATTGGATTGCGATATTGCTTTCCAACGTTTGAAAAGGGCTCTAACAACAGCCCCAATTCTGACATTGCCTGATGGAGGCAAGATGTTTATAGTATACACAGATGCATGCATAACGGGACTAGGCGATGTTCTGATGCAAGAAGGGAAGGTAGTGGCTTATGGTGGAAGACAGTTGAAAGTACATGAGAAAAACTACCCAACCCACGACCTAGAGTTGGCAGCCATCGTTTTTGCGCTCAAGTCTTGGCTCCATTATCTCCTAGGTGAGAAATTTGAATTGTATACGGACCATAAATCGTTGAAATACCTTTTCCCACAGAAAGATCTCAATTTGAGGCAGCAAAGATGGATGGAGTTTCTTGCCTCGTTCGATTTTGAGATTTCCTACACTCCTGGCAAGGGCAATGCAGTAGCAGATGCCTTGAGTAGAAAGAAGCTGACCTTAAGCCCTCTCTTTGTGGAAAGGCAAAGCTTGGAGTTCATAGCAAGCTTTAACTTCAGACCCTCCTCTGACTTTGTACCTGGCTTGCTAGCAACGTTAGAAGTGCGGCCAACTCTATTAGACTCAATCTGAGCCGCGCAAAGAGAAGACTCTCAACTAGCCGATGTGATGGGCAAGTTAATTAGGGGTGAGACTTCTAGTCACCTCAATAGATACTCCATTGATGCCAAGGGCTGGTTGAGACGAGATGGAAGACTATGTGTCCCACAAGCAAGGGGCTTGGTAAAGGCGGTTCTAGAAGAGGCACATCATTCCAAGTTGACCATACACCCAGGCGGAGACAAAATGTATAAAGACATCAAAAGAGTTTTCTTTTGGAATGGCATGAAGCAAGACGTAGCAGAATTTTTTTCTAAGTGTTTAATATGCCAACAAGTCAAGGAGGAGCAGAAGAAGCCTGGTGGTCTGTTCCATCCTCTAGAGATCTCACAGTGGAAATGGGATAGCATCTCGATGTACTTTATAGATGGGTTGCCTAGGTCAAGAAAGGGCAATACCAGCATTTGGGTAATAGTGGACAAGCTTACTAAAAGCGCTCACTTTATACCTGTCAAAATTAGAAGGACTGCCTCATCTCTAGCATCCATATATCTTAAAGAGATAGTTCGACTCCATGGGATACCCTCCAGCATAGTGAGTGATCGAGACCCTATCTTCACGAGTGAGTTTTGGTAGAGTTTACAAGAGGCTGTAGGCAGACAGTTATGCTTAAGCACGACCTATCACCCTCAAACCGATGGCCAGACAGAAAGAGTCAACAGAGTATTAGAAGACCTCTTGAGATTATGCATTATTGACTTCGGAGGTACATGGGAGGATCATCTACCTTTTGGTGGAATTCGCTTACAACAATAGCTACCACGCCACCATAGGCATGGCGCCTTTCTAAGCTTTATATGGAGAACCGTGCAGGTCACCAACTTGCTGGTGGGAGTCCACAGACAAGCTCATACTTGGACCAGACATGATTAGGGAAACTTCAGAGAAAGTAGACTTGACACGAAGAAGAATGAAGACTACCCAAGATAGACAGAAGTCCTACATAGAAAAAAGAAGAACTGACCTTGAGTTCGAAGTTGGAGACAAGGTGTTCCTTAAAGTATCTCCTTTGAGGAACATCGTTCACTTTGGATCCGCAGGAAAGTTAGCATCAAGATTTGTAGGGCTGTTCCCTATCATCGAGAAGATTGGGAAGATGGCTTATAGGCTACAGCTGCCCGAAAGATTGGCTGGGGTTCATAATGTCTTTCATGTCTCTCACCTGCGGAAATGCTTACACGAGCCTGTAGAAGTGGTAGAACCAAGCATGCTAGAGGAAGTAGAAGTTGAACGAGAAACAACTGTGAGGAGAGTTCCAACCCATATCTTGGGAACAGAAGTCAAAAAGCTACGCAACCGTGAAGTTAAGCTCGTCAAAGTTCAATGGAGCGACACCGAGGAAGACGCGACTTGGGAAACTGAGGACATAATACGCGCAACCTACCCTTTTCTTTTTTAGGGTATATCCTTAATCTCTTTTTCCTTAAGTTTATGCTTGTATCTATATTTTTAGGTATATCTCCTCTATCCTATCCTTTATCCTTAGGTAGAAACCCATTTGGATGTAAACATGTAATTGAAACATGTTATGGTTGATGGTTTCAAGTGGTTGCTAGTGGTTGCTCGTGGATGCATATACACACACATTAGGTATTAGATCGGCTCAGTCACTTCCATATTGCATATGCATATATGTATTGGTATATGGATTGAAACTTGATATGTTATCATGTGGACGTTGCAATTGTATGAATGATTGTGCACTCATGTAGGAAATTTTGAGTAGGAAAAAAATTGCATTCATAATTTGCCTTAAGGAGGTCAACTGAATCAGTAGACCGCCTGATTTTGCATTAGATAAGGACATATACACACACAATGCATATGATCATGAAGCATTAGAAATCTTTTAAGGACAATGGGCGCCTGTGATTGATGGTTGAGTAGATGGGTGATTGGATGGTAGGATATAAGTTATTCTCGACTTGAAGATTTCGGGGACGAAATCCTAAAAGGAGGGGAGAATGTAACACCTCGTATTTTCTGTTAACGTTATAGTAATGAATTAAACAAATAATTAATTTAAAATGTGAGAATTAAGGGAAATGGTTTACGCCATTGTGTTCGTCTCGGAATTCTGTTTGAGATAGAGTCCGAGTTTGCGTAAATCGGACTTCGTATGAAGAAGTTATGGCTGTCAGAAGTTTCCAGAAAATTCAAATAAATTCAAACAACTTGAAAATAGATTCAAAATTCAAATCAAAAGTCAAAAGCGGGCTGGGCGAGAAAATTCCCGCCCAGTACCCAGGTCGATCGGGGGTCAACCCTAGTGTCGACCTCCCGCCTACAGGTCGACCTAGGGGTCGACTTGGGGGTCGACCTGCCCCCCGGGCAGATATGATAGATGATGATTTTGTGACTCCGTGCTGAGTCATTAGGGCTGAGTTGTCACCCTATCTTGACTGAATAGTTGTGGTTAACTCTAGGATCATCCGTCGGCTATAATTAAACTGAAATTCTATATAAACAACCCAATGCTCAACCTAAAAATCACACAAAAATAATCCTGGAACTATCAAGCCGTCGATAGAGAAATTGGAGTAGCCGTCACCGCTTTCAATTCAACGACAAGATAAAAACCTGAATCAAAATTAATGATCTACATCAAAGGCGAGCTTACTAATTTCAGAATTCAGATTTCAGAAATCAAGAATTCCTTTTTAGTTTGTAAGTTGGTTATTACGCAGATTTAAACGTTCATTCAAATGAATCATGACATGTTGTAATTCGAATATAGAACGATGCTTATGTATAATATAAATAAAGTTTGATTCTTAAATTACCGTTGCGATTGATCATGTCTATATGTTTGTGATGATGAACATACCATATTGAATGTTATTGGAACCTATTATGATTTGGTAAAGGATTCATTATGCCAACTAAATGGTGAAACATGTCATGTTATAATTTGGTGGTTACTTGTGCGTTTATGATCTAAAGCACATGCTTATATGTTAGATCAACATTCATGTATATTTAGATCCATGTTAAGTTGAATCTATTTATGTTGCAAGATTTGATTTGTAGCTCTCTTATGTTTAACACACATAAGTATCATGCTAAGTTGTAATTCGAATACGTTTATAGTAGCTCTCTTATGTTTAACACACATAAGTCATCATGCTAAGTTGTGATTCGAGTATGTTTATAATAGTTCTGTTATGTTTAACACATATAAGTTAATATGCTAAGTTGTGATTTAAATATGTTTATAGTAGCTTTCTTATGTTTTGACATACATAAGTTAATATGCTAAGTTGTGGCGTAAAATTGTGTTTATATGTTAAACCTCCATGCTAGACCCATATCAAGTTTACATGACAATTAGATACAACTTAGTCACAAGTTCACCTTTACCTGTTTAATTAAGTCAATGATACTTCTAAATGTATGCTATTTTATGTTTATCTCATGTCCCTTGTTTATTACCCCTTTTTGTTTATGGGTTTGGGCTAATTTACTAGCCCAACATTTTATGTGATTCATGCGTACGTTCCACGGGGATAGCGATGGGAAAATATGAAAATTCATGGCATAGATCTGTTCATAAAATGGTATATTTGATATACCACTTATTGTGAGCATAATCAAAGGATAATTATGGCATGATTAAATTAAAATTAATTTACATAAAGAAATTAGACATATATAGAAAATATATGGATTTAGAAAAGACGAATATGCCTAACCCGAGGTTAAACTGAGTTGTGGTGTAAATCTGCCCGGAACCAACCAACATATCCAGTGACCACAACAAGACCTGTCTAATGTGGGTGGTTAGTGCATCAAGCCCAAAGAGAACCCCAGGTTAGACTGAGTTGTGGTGTAAATCTGCCCGGAACCGACTGACATATCCAGTGACCACAACAAGACCTGTCTAATGTGAGTGGTTGGTGCTTTAATGAATAAATTAAAGCTAAGTCTGGATTGGTAGGTTTAAGTCAATTAGGGAAACACTTAACCGATTCAACATGTTAACTAAACGGATGGGTGGGGTTAGGTAAACTTGGACACTTAACCAAATAAACATGTTGATTAGAAAACCCTAGTAACGGGGACCCATTTTAGCAGTAACCCACATAGATGTATCATGGTACCCTGAAAATAGGCAGGGTGGGGAACAATTACTGGGCTGATTATAAGCGGTCAAAACATCGGCGGTTGGTGCGCCAGTGTAGGTTCCGATGGAGTATGGGCATGCACGTACTCTAGAGTGGAAAAAGTAGGCACTGGGCATCAGTAGTATACACTATGCATCTTGAATCGTGTCGGGTTGCCACCAGAGGGACTGATACACCCCATGGTGGGACCAACACACGTATCTATAGTCAAGCGGGGCCGAATGACAATGTATATGAATGCATGCGAGTAGGAGTCGATCATTAAGGGGATCGTTTGTTATGAACACGTAGGTCTGGTTGAACCAATGGTTAAGTAGGTGCAGAGACTATAGTAATGGGTGCGATCACATGTTCCTCTTATCTTATATTAGGGTATTGTCCTATGTTCTGTTATTACTGTCATGATCACTTTCCTGTTTAAATACTAGTAATCACTGAACTTACCAGACTTATTGTCTGACCCGTTTTCTTTCGTCCTCTTTTCTTCCGTTTCTTCCCCTCCCCCCTCCCCCCTCCCCCAGGTCCGCGGGGAGGGAATACTCTAGCTTAGTCAGACTCTTTGCAAGCTTCAAGAAAGTAGATGTATGATTGGGACTCTCTCACCTTGGCTATGGCTTTTGGACACTACACTTGGGGATTTATGCAGTTTTATTTATGGTTTATGCTTCTTTATTAAATAATCAAGACATAAATTATGGTGTAATGTTTTGGAAGTTATTTTGAGCCAATTTGCTGTAATGCTTTTGTATTGAACCACGTATGCGATAAATATTTGAATTTCGCTGCTTATATTTATCTGTCTTGTAAAATTTTCTGTGTCTTGTACCTACAACCCTCCACCAAAGTTAAGGATTCCCTTTGTGAGTAACCTTAACGGAGGTGGGGTGTTTCATAAAGGGAAGAATAAAAGGCGGAAACCCAACGTAGGCATAAAATGACTTACCATAATTAAGCATATGACAACAATATTAGGCATAGGTGAACTTTATCAGATTAGATCTTTCCATAGGTTTATTATGTGTGTAAATGGGGAATGGCGAATGATAGACCCATTATTATGCAAAAAATGTATTTTAAATCCACACACTTGTATGCTTTCCCAATTCCAGATCTGATCCATGGTTTTTTCCATTTTTGCGCGGCGTAGATCTAGACATCTGAAATCTTTTCTTTTATTCGAGAGTAGAGGAATCCTATATCTATCTTTTTATTTTAAGAAGAGATTTGGGAGGGGTAGAGAAGAGATTAGATCTAAGAATTGCTTGGAAGGAGAAGAATCTGAATTATTTTTTGTTGGAGCAGCATCATGCCGTCACCATAGTTTTAGAAGAAGAAAACAATGAGTTCAGGGTCCAATATATAGCCTTAACGTCAACGAATAGAGCCACAAATCTGTCTAGAAGCGTACAAATGTACCCAGCCCAGATCGGTTTATGGTGTCGACACCCCTATAGGGGGGTCGACCCCTATGTCGACTCCCCTTAAGGATGGTCGACACCTATGTCGACGCCCTTAAGAGTGGTCGACACCATCAAGCGGGAGTTTTCCCGCTCAGCCCGCCTACATTGTTATATATATACACACATTTTACTTTATGCGTATACAAACTTATGCGGCATATAACTCTTTCATATGTTATCCGTTTTATGCAAACTCGGTGTCCATGTGAACCAGGATTCCGAGGCGGACGCATTGGTGATGTCCGTTTTACATAATTTATGATATCTAAATTAAATGTCTTTATTTTCTTATCTTTTCTGCTACATACATTGTTATCGGATTAATTTCCCTTCTCTTCGATGTATGTATTAATCTAAACTGCGCATCACCATTATTTATATTTTCATGCATATAAATATATTTAATTACATTAAAAATGGGGGGTGTTAAAAGCCCAAGGTAATTAGAGGGTAACATAAAACATTGAGTTAGACAGCAGTCTCATTGAGCGATAAAATAACTAACAACAGTTACATGGGATAATATGAGTACAGGCGGATAAACCTTCTGATCTGACCAGCAACCAACAAGTTAACACGTGAAAACCTTCCATTACATGCCATTATTGAATAGGAAAAAAGAACCTCAATCCTGCATCTCTTCGACATCCTACGGTGATAGCCTACCTAGTGAAAACAGAGAA
This sequence comes from Allium sativum, assembly GCA_030737875.1. Classification (NCBI taxonomy): domain Eukaryota; kingdom Viridiplantae; phylum Streptophyta; class Magnoliopsida; order Asparagales; family Amaryllidaceae; genus Allium; species Allium sativum. Next base: position 536,759,087 of record CM060913.1, on the reverse strand, counting down.
GAAAGCACACGACCAACCATAACATCCAATATCCTAGCTATCACCGACCACAGCCTTGAATCCATCGATAATCAAACTTGCTTCCAATGATCAAAATGGCTAATGGATAAATGCCGATTCTAGCCAAACTACCATACTTCATCTTGACTTGTATGTTTTCCTTACTCGATGAAGACAACTAAGACCCTTTATGGCTGCCCAAGGTACACGATGTATTGAATCTGATCTTAATGGGCGCCCCTACAATACCCCTTCTTTTAGTCTACTAGAACACTTCGATTACCAACGATTCCTTGGCGCTTCAAATCTGTCAAGCCTTTCATCTCGGTGACTAACTTCATTTCTCGAACCATTCCATTATAATCCATGGTCGACTTCCATCATGTCAATCTGTCATCGTAGTGGATCATATATTGAATCATGACCAGTGTCACATCAATCCGGCTTCGACCACTCTAATGTGAGTTCACAACCAAAGCACCATCCATCCTTGAGCTGCACATCAGTCATTTGAAGTCCATTCATGTCCAAACTTCACTAGCTACCCAAAGAAACCATCATAACCAAGCTCCCTAAAATTTACATGCAACAGGCCTCCCCTTATGGGTCGTTGCCAATCCATGATAAGCCGGTGCCGACCCATACACTTCGCATATTTTGGCTAAGTGTTTGGCCGTCGTCCTACCATACCTCGAGAGCTTCCTACCGGTCCATTTCGCCGTCGATTCGACACTCCAATAGAAACTTCTGCCGGTCCATTCATGCCTCGAGTAATCCACCATCCACCCATCCCAAATCAATTCTGAATGACACAAAAATTCACCGGTAGCCTCAATCGATCACCCCGATACTCCCCACAAAATTTCACCTTTATCCGACCGAAGGTGATGAGTCGGTGCCAACCCATATACTTAGTGTATTTCGGCATGAAATTTCCCATGCCGACTTCTTTCGTCTTCTAGAGCACCTCTGCTAAGTTTCATTTGAATCCGATCATCCGAACCTCTGATTTTCTCTGTTCTTCTATCCTAAGATCTACGGTAACCAATTCTAATAAAAAACTCGACCAACACAATCAATTCAATCAAAACAAACATCGATTCAAACAACACTGAGCATACAAACTTGAGTAATTCTCAATTATGGCACAAACTTATCATGAACATAAGATCTAGCATGATTTGGATCTAAACATATGTATAAACATAATTAATCTAACAATTATCTAGTTAATATGATCAAATTAGGGTTTCCAAGGGGTTTAAATCAGAATTAAACATATAGGATCAGATTTAGGGTGATTGTAATATATATGAATTCAGTTAACATAGATCTAACCCATATAACCCTCTACTTCTGTATGGGAGATATCTATCACTCACCTAATCCCTATTTTGATACAAATCCGATGAGATCAAATCTGGACAGCGCTGATAATCTTCGAATTTGATGCTACTTGATGTGATCTAACTTCCCTTGATGTTGATATATCTTCTAGATGCAATCTACAATGAATTGGTATGAAACAAATGGGGAAATAGGGCTTTAGGTTGAACCGAAGAATCATAGATGTCGAATCTAAAGTTTAAATAGAAGTGAGTAAGCCTAGTTCTCTCCCAAGTCCCCTTATTTATATCTGCAGGTTATAGGTTTAATGGGATATGCTGATCAGCCTATTAGCCATCGACTAGTCTACCTAATCAACAGCTAAAACTTATAATAACGATTCCTCCCAAACCGATGAACCAAATCTTTCATGAAACTACACTACAGAATCATAAACAACCATTTCGATCCAATGAGATCAATTATATCACCTGACTTGATCCTTATCAAATGTTATAGCCCAAACAGTAAACGTAAGGGAAAAATTATCATAATTTAGTTTGGTAAAAATCATAGGCATGTCCCACATTCCCGTAAACAACATATCTAAAATATGAGAATGATACGATGAGTAGAAAAAAAATATAATTAATTTACGATCGGTCGATACATAAAATACAGGTCGTTACATCTTAATTGTGACCTTCATCTAAAATTTCATGGATTTTGTGATAGAATCAAATGAATAAGGCGGATGTGTTTTAGAGTAGGAAATGAATTAGGGATTTGGAAATTGGAGGTTCAGGTGTATATTTATGAATTATTTTATTATTAAAAATTATCATGAAACTTATTCCCAAAGTAACACACTTAAACGAACAAATACGAGCTCCAATCGTGATGAAAATTGTAATCATATAATAACTTAGTATTTCAGATATGATGGAACTAGCTTCATTGAATCCCTGGGCCGTTTGTAAAACTTCCTTTTAATTTCTAAACATGAATCAAAATGCGTTTAAATTGCTACGATCATAAATTAACTCCAATCAATTCAAAACTGGAAATCTTACAATAATTAGCCATTATGGATTTTATAAATTTTGTTTTGTTAAAATCCGAGGTCATTTGAAAATTTACTATTCTTAAGTACCATATTAAGTCGATAAAATATATACCAATTCCAAAACAATCAAATCTATTGATATTAAATTATTATTATCATATATATTCATATAGAATTTTAAATAACTTCCGTACAATCTAACTTGGATTTCAAAATCAGTATTTTCATTTTCAAGTTGATATTCAATTTATTAAAAATCCTTTTTATTTTATTAAAAAAATCGTTATAGTTCATGAACGATTCCATAGCAACTTTCTAAAAATTTGATTTGGACATCCTCAAAATCTACAATATAAAATCTTTATTTTTCTCTTCCATTCGAAAACTATAATTAATAGATCCGGAAGATTCTTGTTTCAAAGAATTTTGACTTATATTGGATTCTGTACTCTCAATTGAATTTCAAAATATAAAACTACGAACTACCGCGATGTTATGAGCTCGTTTTTAATTAATTAAAATTTATACGTTCAAACGTCGTTTAAATAAATAAATTCCTTATAAAAATCCTTTTATATATCCAAATCAAGAATTAAAACTAATTTAAATATTTAAATTAACAGCCAAAAATCTAGGTCATTACATTTTAACTCGTAATTCGAATATTTATTACTTATAGAATTGTAATTAATTTCATAAGTTACTTATTTTTACAATTTCCACAGTTATATTTATTAGGTTCTTAAGTATTTCTTATATTCATAGTTTTAAATATATACTTTTGTATCATTTTATATTTAGTTTTTAATCATTTTTCAATCATCTTAATATATGTTTTTTAATATATATTTTTACTTGAAATACTCTATTTTAATATAAAGGAATATTGTTTGTTTTAACTCAAAAATCACCATAATTTATTTAATAATTATATGCTTTGAATTTTTTTTTTTTGGAAAATACATGTATATCTCAACATATACATTTACATATGTCGACATATTTACCATTGACTTTTGTTTTAAATTTTGAAAAGTTGTGTCTTTTAAATTCAAACCTTTTTTGAGTGGTTGAGGATGTTGGAAAACTATAAATAGGCTCCAGATTTCGATTTTTTTTAATAACTAATCATCGCCTTCTTTTTCCTTTCTGTCCTTGCAATTATTCTTCTTAATTTTTTAAAATCTATACTTGTACTTTGCATATTTTTAAAGGAATTATATCAATCTCTCTCTTTCAATTCTACATCAAACTCTCTCTTTCAATTCTACATTAAACTCTCTCTGAATTTCAATTTCGATTCAAGAGTTATAGGCTGTTTGTAAGTAAAGTTCGCAAGATAAAGTTCTGTCGAGTTAATATTTCAAAACTGAGGTTGAGAAAAGGTGTGATTGCAGTCCGGATAACAATTAAGCGTGATTGTAGCCCGGAAATCAATTCGGTGATCTTGTAGTCTGGGTAAATCTAGAGAGCGCCCTGTGCTCGGAAGTAGTTGGTGATGGACCTTCTAGCCATTGGAATCGAGGATTGTAATTTGAAGATTATATTGAAAAGAAATCTGTAGGACCCAGAGTTGTGTTTGACTGGATGTAGAGTAACTTCGAACCAATATAAAATCCTGGTATGTACTTTTCTTATACTGATTTTTATTTTTATTTTCTGCATCCGTGATTGTTGATATATGTGATTTGCATAAAATTCTGAAAATCCAAAAAAATCAAGGAATTATTAAAATCCCAAAATACTATTCACCTCCTAGTGTTTAGTTTTCATTAAGATCCTTAATCTGCATCCCAAATAATTGGTTTCAAAGCATAGGTTTTCAAAGTTTTCGTAAACTGAATTTTTGAAAAGTTTAAATGGCATTTTTTGAAGATTTTTATAACACTAGTTCAAACATATGCTTTTCATCATTATTTCATAAGTCGACAATTAATTTTATTGAAAAATCAAGTTATCTACCAACTCAACATGTTGTACAGGAACAGGTGTGTTATATGGTTATTGATGACTCAAAACTTGATGGTCAAATGGTGCAAATCAAAAGAGATAAATGGATACTAGATAGTGTCAGTTCGAGACATATGACGAAAAATCCAGACTTGCTGAATAATATAGTTTATGAAGACGGAGGAATGTTTAATTTTGGTGATAACTTGAAAGGATATGTGACTGGCATCAACAGTCTTGGTAATTCTGAAACTCCTACTATTTCTGATGTTTTTTAGGAATTTAAAACGTAACCTACTTAGTATAAGTCAATTATGTCATAAAGGCTATAAAATTAAACTTAAAATAGATGAGTGTTTTATCGAAGATAATAATTCAAACATAATTTTTGAAGGAATTAGAAAAAAATATTTACATCATGAGTATGAAAATTTCAAACGATAATTTATGTCTTTTGGGCAATACAAATAACCCTTGGATTTGGCATAAATGATTTAGTCATTTAAATTTCAAACACCTATCTAGAATTTCCAAATTAGAATTAGTTAGTGTAACACCCCAAAATTTAATAAACTAAAACCATACATTAAGATGATAAATTGGGTATAACTTAATTAAATATTCAACTGGCATTATTGTTGCGTTCATCTTGGAGTTCCGGTTCAGACATTCCCTAAGTTTGCGTAAAACGGATAACGTATGAAGAAGTTATGGGAATTAGAAGTTTGTATACATATAAAGGTCACAAATATAAATATAAGATAAAAATAATTCCAGAATTTTCAAATGAAACGAGGCGGGATAACACGCGGGAACCAGGACCATTGTGGGACAACCTACACTCGGCCTTGGTCGACCCCATGGGTTGGTTGGTCGACCCACTGCGGATCCGGGCGAATTCTAAACTATGTACCTGGACTGTTTTTGGACCATATTCGTTGCTGACTTAGCACAGCGTGTACAGTTAAAATTAAAACCCTAGGATCTAAAAGCTGAGGTTGACTCTGTGAATCTATAAATAAGTGGCTTCTTCCATTTGGATTTACACCATTTCTTCATACCTTCTGCCTCGTTAAATCTATTCTAAAAATATAAACATAAAATGGAGGAATGCTAATAAGATTCAAATCTACAGAGACAACATTCAGGACTTGCGGACATACAACAGGTAAAAGGATTGGATTGGACTTTTCTACAGCATATTGTTATATACATAAGATATTTATCTCTTCTTCGCCAAGACCCACTGTGAGTTCCCTGTCATTTTAAAATTTGATTTCTTAGACTATTACTTGACAGTTAAATAAAATTGGGTTAGGATATAAAGTGTTAGTAAGATGAAAGTTATACATGTTTTTCACTGTTGAACACTTATGCCTTAGTGATAGTAATGTCATACATGTTAAACATATGCCTGACTGTTGGATAATTATAACAAGTATATTTATCTATCTTCCTTTTCTCTGTTTCTATGTTTTATGTTTATTTCCAGTCTTGTCTATATGCCTATATGATTTGATTCTATTCTTCTTCCTCTATTTTCACTTTTTATTTTACGCGAAGCCTAGGCCTTTGGAAGCCTAGGCTATAACTGATTTGAGTGTGCTTATAATTAGGGTAATAATGACATAAAAAGAGGAATATAGGCATGTATTTAATTTGGGACTGCTTAACCATAAATTGGGAAAGGGATAATATACACATGTATAAACTTGTTGTAAACTAATAAAAAGGGATAATATATGTATACTTGCTGTAAATCGGTAGAAATGGTTAATATACATTAACCTATATATGTTGTAATTTAGGAACATAATTGATAAATAATAGGCATATGAATTGTACATGCTAGATTTGGCTTGAAACATACATTAAGTAACTGACATGTTAAGTACCAGATGTACGTTAATAAACTGAAATGCTGTGGGAATTGTATACATCTGGGCAATTGTTTTGGGGAAGGGTTGTACACACATAATGACATGTAATAATTACAACCACACTTATTAGTAAACCTAAACCTGATAGGTTAAATATGAGTATTAATAATCCAAGAGGTCCATCGTTCTGTTGTTGTATCAGGTTTTGGGAACTTTTAAATCCTAGTTTTGGGGGCACAAGCTTAGGAGGTTTGGCTTGTGTCAATTTGCTTTTTGGAACTCGTATCAATCAGTATCCCTGTTGGTATCTTATTAGAGGGGTCTCGCACTAAGCAGGGGCTGTGGCATTCTTTACTGAGCTGGATAGTAAAAGGTTTATATGGGGTGGGTATGAGTGCATTCCGACATAGTCATGAGCGTGCATGGGTCCGATATGGAAGATAACATGCTATAACAATAGTTAATAGGTTTGTGTTATATAGTTGCTAGGTTAGGGAGTGATACACCCTACTACAGGGGCTGACATAGGGTATTTACATAGTAGGGAGCCATCGCATGGGTAGTAATTAGGGTACACCTATTCTTGCTGTTGTGTAATTAGGGTACACCTAATCATGTTGTTGTGTAATTAGGTCAACATATAATCATGTTATGTAATTAGGGTACGCCTAATCCTGCTGGTAATTCTGTTGTTATGTAATTAGGCTAAACACCTAATCCTGTTGTACTAGTATTGGTGCAGACATACCCGTTTTAGGATATAAATGTGAAGCAATACTCGATCATAGTTTATTCCTGTTATTCCTGCCTATTCTGTTGTTCTATTTCATTTAGTTTACCTTATGACACTGTACCTTTCTCATTCGGTCTTATTTACCTGTCTTGGCATTCCTATTTTATGCACATTTGAAAATAACTGGAACTCGCCAGACTTTATGTCTGACCCTTTTTCTTTCGCTTCTTTCTTCCTCTTTCCCCCAAGGTCCTCAAAGTGGAAGCTTTCAATAGTGACTAGGATTTCTCTTACAGCTTGGACTTGGATTTCTTGAGACGTATCGTTTTCAGCTTGCTCTTTATTTTATAATGGCTTATTACAAGGGATATGATTTTATGTACTTTGATGCTTTAGTTTATGAAATGTTTTATGAGACTGAATTTATGTAACTAGTTTTGTAGTAACTTGTTGAAACTATGCTTTATTTTTAATAATGAAGCTAAATTTTTCCGTTGCTTATTTTATTTGTCTTGTGTATTTCTGTATTTTTTACCTATTGCGCTTCACGGAACTTAATGCATTCTCTTATGAGTGACATTAATGAGCGTGGGGTATCACATTTGGTATCAAAGCTGAAGGTTACAAGGACATAGAAAAAGTTTTTAAAACTGTTCTCAAAAGCAAAGTATTTTCAAATAAAAATCTGTTTTTGAAAAATCCCCTTAAGTCATAGTCAATATCCTCTCAGTCTCTTATTGAATCCTTTTTCTTTTCTTTTCAACATGTCTAGGGCACCCAATCTTCCTGAGGGCATTCCTCTACCGACATGGTTCCGTAGGTATCTTGAGGCTATGACACTTGCCGAAGGACAAGGAGACGCCCCTCCCCCGACTATAGCTGTTGTTACTCCACCTCTACGAGTAGATAACTCTTCTAAGTTATCCAAAGACTTCTGCGCTATGGGAGGAAGATCATTCTGTGGTACCAAGAGCTTCGTTGAAGCACAGAATTGGCTATGAGAGAAGGAGAACTTGTTTGGGCATTTGGAGATCGACGACCGAAGGAAGATACAGTTGGCTGCATGGCAACTAAAGGATAAAGCTTCCTACTGGTGGGAATTAACACAAGCTAGACAACCAGTAGCTACTTAGGATGATTTCAGGGATAGATTCAAGTTGAAATTCTTATCTCAGACGGAAGAGGGATTACAAATGGAAAGATTCTTGACTTTGAAACATGGGGACATGTTTGTTAAGGATTATGTGAACAAGTTTAATCAGCTGGCAAGGTTTGGACTAGACTTGGTGAATACACCCCACAAGAAGGCACTCAGATTTGCGAGAGGGTTGAATCAACCTCTCCAAGCACTTGCTTTATCTCACATACCGATGGGGGCGAAGTTTTAAAGGTTGGCTGACATGGCTCTTATGCATGAAGACGATAAGGAGGAAAAGTGTAACGACCCGCATTCTACACATCGGAGGATCGTAGAATATTTATTTCATTTTCATATGAGGTCGTATGGTCGTGTAACTTTGGGGAACGACTATTGGGGTCATTTCCCATGTTCACGGTTTTTGCCGAATTTTAAATGACTCTTTTGCCCCTGGAGAATCTTGTTTCGCCTATAACTTTTGATTGGTAAGGAGCTTTGACGTGAAACCACTTTCATTGGATTTGAATGATGGTTTATCTTTCTGTAGAGTGGTCACATTAATCAAACGGACTTACCGTTTGGGAGATATGGCTGAAATAAGGTTTGGAAGGTGAAAAACAACTTAACCGGGCCAAATAGGGTGATTGGCAACTAGGCCCATAACCCATTTCGGGATTAGGGTTATGGAGAGTCTGAAATCAGTTAGGAAACGATTTATTTTACATTTTTCTCAGCCGCCTAAAACATTCTTTAACCCTAGCAATGGCCTCTACCTTCTAAATTCATCCTTAATCACTTTAGAATCACATATTAGCCTAATCAACATCGAATCAAGGTAAATCAACACCAAATTAGAGTCGGGACTACTGTGTTGCATAGGAATTGGACCCAAAATAGTAGTAAAGTTCAGATCTATAATTCATTTGTGGCTAAGGTGAGTGATTTGCATTGTTTTTCACTAATTACGGCTAATTAGGGTGATTAGTGATAATTAGCGAATTTATGCATGTTAAAATTCTAGAAAAATATGTAAAAATTCATAAATATTATTTTAGGGCTCTGATAGAAATTTGGGTTAATTTGGATATGTTTTGCTAATCCTATAATTAGTTATGGTTAAACATGATTAAGGGGAAAACTATGAGTTTGGGGTATGTTTGATCCATATTAACATGTTAGATTGACGTTTTGGTGTTTATGGTCGATTCTCTTTGTTGTTATTACTGTTTAGAATGTTTTGTGGTTGCTTAGTGAAGTTAGATTGGTCGAAAACGTCGTCGTAAGGCGTAAATAGCTTGCTGGAAAAGTGCCAAGATTACGGATCGGATTGGACATATCCGAACCGAACCGGAGTAGCGACAAGTTTTGTGCATGGAAAAAAGGAAGGCCACCTGCATTGAATTGTTATTGGGATCGGACCGGAGCTTGGCATAGGGATCGGATCGGATTAGAGCTAGGGAGAGGGATCGAACCAGGATCTGGAGGCAAAGCTGCGCCGAACCGAACCAAGGCTAGAGCACCACCCGAACCGAACCGGAGGGAGACAACCGAACCGAACCAACCTGAAGTGGAACACCGAACCAAATGGGAAGCCTGGGGACGATGTAATCGAACTGAACCTACGTAAGCAAATCCAATCGAACCGGGTTTGAACTTCTATTACTGCTTCGCAACGACTCTTCTGAAGACCAACTCCAATTCGACCAAAACCCGAGATGCAAAGGAAGTCCAAGTGAGAAGTTAGAACTCAGGATCCAGATGGGAACCAACGAGTTAACTTCATGAGTTTGACTTTGCTGCAGGACATGTGCAAAGGGGTCATTGATGTCTATAGCTTTGACTTACCACTGAGAGACAGATATTGGCTATGGATCAGTGTAGTGGAGTTGTCATAACTCTGTGGGACAAAGTGATTGTAGCAGGGCTATGAGCCACTGCAGTGGGGTTGTCATGACTCCATGGGGGCAGAGTGGACATAGCAAAGTATTATTGGTTATGGATCAGTGCAGTGGAGCTGTCATAACTCCATGGGGAAGAGTGATCGTAACAAAGAATTGGGTGATCAAAGTGGTGGATATCGTATACTTTACGCACTGAGTGAGAGATGTGAGGATGCTTGCTATGTTTGATGTTTGCTATCACCATGACATGCACACCCCCTCCCCATTACATTCACACCATGTGTTAGTGTCACCTTAAAGTATCGTACATCCTGTTGTGCTAACTCTTTGGTTGCAGGTCCAGGTTCAGGTATGGTTATGTATACCTGTTATTGTTCTGTTTTTGCTGCTTATCGCTCATATCAGACTTTTGTCTGACCTAGAGTTTTATGTCTCTTCTTATTACTCTGGGTTCTCCTAAACGAGTTGTCTAGAGACAAGTTAGATGGTTATGCACGAGTAGCTGTCCGGAGACGAGCAGGTGGCTTACACGTATTGTTCTCATATATTCTCCCTATGTTGTTGTTGGTCATTACTATGGGCATTAGTAGTATACCTTCCTATTTTTCTTTAGAGACAGTTTTAAAAGTTGTAATATTGATGGTTTAGATCATAAGCTGTATTTTGAATATTTCCTCTACTATGATGGTTTTATTTTTAGCTTATGCACTGTCTTGCCTGTTTTATATCAAGTTATGTTATTATTATATTTTGTTCCATGCGCTGTGAGATATACTACAGGTCCTTTGATGATTCATAGTTTCAAATCCCTTCCTTTTTTCCTTTCATTTGACGACCGTCCTGTGTTGGTTGGACATCGGTACAGCGCATTTCAGGGAAATGTCGGCTGGTGCGGGGCGAGCCGTCACACATGGTATCAGAGCTCTAGGTTGCGTAGTTAACCTAGGGAAAGACACCAGGGAGAGATAGTATGTATATGAGAGCGCGTATTTGTGATATTTTGGTTTTCAAAAGCTATATATATATACTATTAGTATATCTTAGGATGGAGTCGCACTGCACTGGCACCACTAAAGAGATGGTTAATCGTTTTCTCCTTACAAATTGAACGATGAGCCGATATACGAGGAATACTGGTTCAGGAGCTAATAACAGGAATGCTCCGTATATGAGGACAATGTTCACTGACTTCATGAGAGAGATGCTTAGGGATGTTCAGAGGGCAGCTCCTAATTCTGCTAATGGTGGTGGTGCAGCGATGCAGGCGTCTAGGGCCGATTTCGCCAAGCTCTGTAAGGACTACTCTAGTCTTGGTGGGAAGCAGTTCCACGGAGAAGAATCAGATACAGAAGTTCAGGATTGGCTTGTAGTTGTGAGCGTTTCTTTGAGGATCTGGGGATCGTAGATGCAATGAAGAGAAAGCTAGCATCCCGCCAATTGCAAGGACAGACTATGAATTGGTGGAATGATATTAAGGCAGCTACTCCTAAGGATCAAGTTACTTGGGATAAGTTTAATACCCGATTCAGTGATAAGTTTATCCTAGCTGCCCAGAAGTCAGAGTTGTTTAGAAAGTTCTTGGAGCTTAAACAGAATGGTAGGGCAGTCTCGGAATATATTGCTGCGTTCGATACTTTATCGAAGTATGGATCATCTCATATCGATACTCCCGACAAGAAGAATGAGAAGTTCATAATAGGCTTAGATCAGTACTTAGGGGAAAGGCTTGTAAACCATATTGATGAGACTTTTGAATCGATTGTTGGGAAAGCATTGAGATCAGATAGCCTTTAGCCTAAGCCCAAGACTGAAGTCGCTGTTGCATCTGCAGGCGAGCCAAAGCCGCAAGCAAGTGGTGGAGGCAAGAATAATTCGCAAAATAAGAGGAAACAGAACCAAGCTAAGGATGGTCAGAAGAAGGGTAAGAAAAATATCGAGTGCTTTAGCTGTGGCAAGAAGGGCCATTCATGCTAAATAATGTTGAGCAAAGCCAGCAAACTGGAAGTGCTTCAACTGCGGCCAAGTGGGACATAAAAATGATAAGTGTCCACAACCTCCTAAAGAGAAGCAGATTGTGAAAGCATATGTTATTAATGTTGTTCCTTCTTCGTCGAATTCCCCAACGGTGTCGGAGAAATGAAATAATGTCATCATTCAAGGTATTCTTTTAATTTATGATGTTCCTATTAGAGTACTGTTTGATATTGGGGCTTCCCGTTCCTTCATATCTAGTGACCTGGTAGATAGGTTGGGATTGGAACCCGAGATAGTCGATAGACCTTTAGTTGTGACGAACCCAATTGGTGGTTCGACTAGCCTTAGTATGATTTGTTGAAATTTGGTCTTATCGAGTCATGGATGTATGTTTGCTTGTAATTGCTTTGTTTTGGGCTTTACTGGGTTTGGCATTATCTTAGGAGTCGATTGGCTCCAAAGGTACGGAGTGGTGGTAGACTGTGAGGGATTCTCGGTGACTATTCGGGTAGATGATGGGCGGAGGATAGTTTTTGGTGGCCTACATAGTGATTAGGTGATGGCTAATTTTCTAAATTCCCTCGACATTCCGCAGGACGAGTTATCAGGGGTTCCCATTGCTAGCCAGTATCCGGATATTTTTGGGGAAGTGACCAGACTTCCACCACACCGAGAGATTGAGTTCCGTATTGATTTAGTGAAAGATGCCAGACCTACAGTGATGCCACTTCGTCGTATGGCACCAAGAGAGCAGCGAGAGCTCGAGATGCAAGTGAGCGATCTTCCGAAGAAGGGATTTATCAGAAGAAGTGTTTCCGAGTGGGGAGCACCAGTCGTATTTGCCACTAAAGCAGATGGTTCGCTTCGTTAATGTGTGGACTATCACGAGTTGAATAAGGTGAATAGGAAGAACAAGTATCCTCTTCCTTGGATAGATGATTTGTTTGATCAACTGGAAGGAGCAAGAGTATTCTCTCAGTTGGACCTCGTGACAGGATTTCATCAGCTCCGAGTAGCAGCTGAGAGTATTCCAAAAACAGCATTTCGGACGCCGTCTGGATTCTATGAGTGGTTGGTCATGCCATTCGTGTTGACCAATGCATCAACATATTTTGTGGATCTTATGAATAGGGTATTCAAGGATCAATTGAATAAGTTTGTCCTTGTGTTCGTGGATGATATCCTTGTTTACTCGAGGACAGAGGAAGAACACAAGGAACATTTGAGGATAGTGATGGAGGTGTTGAGAAAACACCAATTGAAAGCGAAATTTTCGAACTGTCACTTCTGGAGGAGGGAAGTGAAATTCTCGAGACATGTTGTTTCAGAGAATGGTATTGCCGTGGACCCTGCGAAGGTGGCTACGGTGCAAGAGTGGTCTACGCCCAAGAATGCAACAGACATAAGAAATTTCTTGGGGTTAGCTGGATATTATCGTAAGTTTATCCAAGACTTGTCCAAGATAGCGGCACCATTAACTCAGTTGACCAAGAAGAATCAAGCTTTCGTTTAGGACAGAAGGTGTGAGAATGCATTCAAGATTCTAAAGGAAAAGTTGACGCGTGCACCCATGTTAATCATTCCTAAAGGGAATGAAGAGATGACAGTAACTGGACTAGGTGTTGTATTGATGCAAGAAGGTAGGGTAATAGCTTACGCTAGTCTGTAACTGAAACCGCATGAGAAAAGATATCCTACCCATGATTTGGAATTGGCAGCGATCGTGTTCGCGTTGAAGATGTGGAGACATTATCTCTTGGGAGAAAGGTTCGTGTTGTTTACCGATCATAAATCATTAAAGTACTTTTTCTCTCAAAAGGATCTAAACCTCCGTCAGCAGAGATGGTTAGAATTCTTGGCTTCCTATGATTTTGATATCGCATATACACCAGGAAAGGGCAATGCGGTAGGTGATGCATTGAGTAGGAGACATGCCAGTTTAAGGGCTATGTTTCTTGAATGGAAGCAACTAGAGTATATCACAGGATATGATTTTAGACCTAAGTGTGAATTAGATCTAGAGATGTTAGCAAGTTTGGTGATCAGACCGACTTTGATTGAGTGAATTGGTTACAGTCAGAGGGATGATCCTAATCTACTGGAAATCATCTCCAAGTTAGAGATGGGAATCGATGAGGAGATGAACAAGTATGAGCTTGATCGAGATGGATGGCTTAGAAAGAATGGGTGACTAGTTATGCCCAATGTCAATGGATTGAGAGATGAAGTGCTTAGAGAATGTCATCACTCAAAACTGACTATACACCCCGGTGGTAACAAGATGTATCGAGACATGAAGTAGACTTACTACTGGGAAGGGATGAAAAGAGATGTTGGGAAGTTTATATCCAGGTGCATAAATTGCCAGCTAGTTAAAGCCGAGCAAAAGAAGCATAGCGGTTTGTTACAACCGCTGGAAATTCCCGAATGGAAATGGGAACAAGTCTCAATGGATTTCATTGATGGTTTACCTAGGACTAGATCGGGCCATGATAACATTTGGGTGATTATGGACCGATTGACCAAGAGTGCATGGTTTATACCCGTCAAGTCGAATAGAACAGCAGCTAAGTTAACAGAACTGTATATGAAGTGGGTAGTGAGATTTCGTGGAATACCCAAAGGCATTGTGAGCGACCGAGATCCATTGTTTACTAGTGGATTTTGGAAGAGCTTGCAAGAGGCTTTAGGGTCAGAATTACATCTCAATACCGCGTACCATCCTCAAACCGACGGTCAAACATAGAGGGTGAATCAAGTATTAGAAGACCTCTTGAGAGCTTGCATATTAGATTTTGGAGGGTCATGTGATGACCATCTGCATCTAGTGGAATTCGCATATAATAATATTTATTAGTCCAGTACTGGTATGGCTCAATTTGAAGCATTATACGGAAGACCGTGCAACTCACCATCATGTTGGTTGGAAACCGGCGAGAAGTTTGTGCTTGGACCGGATGTAATAAGAGAAACTTCAGATAAGATCCATATTATCCAACAGCGAATGAAGGCTGCCCAAGATAGGCAGAAGAGTTATGCTGATAAGAGACGAAGAGAATTGAAATTCTCCGTTGGCGACTTGGTGTTTGTCAAGACTTTTCCGTTAAAGAGCGTGATTCGATTTGGTAGAAGAGGCAAGCTAGCACCATGGTTTGTTGGTCCATTCCCAGTTCTCGAACAAGTTGGGAATTTAGCATATAAGATTGGATTACCTGACATGATGGCAGGAGTTCACAACGTATTTCATGTTTCCCAGTTAAGGAAGTTCGTGCACAACCCCGATATGACTATTTCACTAGATCAGTTGGATAACATCGAAGTAGAATCCGAGGCGGTTATGATCCGCAGACCGGTCTGTATTGTTGAGTATGACACAAAGCAAATTCAAAGGAAGGCGGTGAAACTGATTAAGGTTTAGTGGGCGAGAATGAGAATGCTGTACTTGGGAAACAGAGGAGAGCATAAGGAAGAGGTATCCAGAACCCTTTGCATGGTAAGATTTTAACGACCATTTAGTTTTCCCCTTGTTAGTAAACCGCATGTTAGGATAGGCTTGTTAGTTTCTATGTATGTTTGAATGTTGCAAATGATTGATAGGCATGCAGGACCATTGTTGTTTCTTAGCTAAGGAATTTCGGGGGTGAAATTTCTTAAAGGGGAGAGAATGTAACGACCCGCAATCTACGCACCGGAGGATAGTAGAATATTTATTTCATTTTCATATGAGGTCGTATGGTCGTGTAACTTTGGGGAACGACTATTGGGGTCATTCCCATGTTCACGATTTTTGCCGAATTTTAAATGACTGTTTTGCCCCTAGCGAATCTTGTTTCTCGTTTAACTTTTGAATGGTAAGGATTTTAGATCTTAAACCACTTCCATTGGATTCAGATGATGGTTTGCCTTTTCGTAGATTGGTCACATTAATCAAACGGACTTACCGTTTGGGAGATATGACTGAAATAAGGTTTGGAAGGTGAAAAACAGCTTAACTGGGCCAAATAGGGTGATTAGCAGCTAGGCCCATAACCCATTTCGGGATTAGGGTTATGGGGAGGCTGAAATCAGTTAGGAAATGATTAATTTTACATTTTTCTCAGCAGCCTAAAACATTCTTTAAACCTAGCAATGGCCTCTACCTTCTAAATTCATCATTAATCACTTTCTAATCACATATTAGCCTAATCAACATCAAATCAAGGAAAATCAACACCAAATCAGAGTTGGAGCTACTGTGTTGCATAGGAATTCGGCCCAAAATAGTAGTAAAGTTCAGATCTATAATTCATTTATGGCTAAGGTGAGTGATTTGCATTGTTTTTCACTAATTGCGGCTAATTAGGGTGATTAGTGATAATTAGCGAAATTATGCATGTTAAAATTCTGGAAAAATATTTAAAAATTCATAAATATTATTTTAGGGCTCTGACAGAAATTTGGGTTAATTTGGATATGTTTTTCTAATCCTATAATTAGTTATGGTTAAACATGATTAAGTGGAAAACTATGAGTCTGGGGTATGTTTGATCCATATTATCATGTTAGATTGACATTTGGGTGTTTATGGTCGATTCTCTTTGTTGTTATTACTTTTTGGAATGTTTTGTGGGTGCTTAGTGAAGTTAGAATGGTCGAAAACGCCGTCGTATGGCGTAAATAACTTGCTGGAAAAGTGCCAGGATTCTGGATTAGATCGAGATAGGGGATCGGAACGAACATATCCGAACCGAACCGGAGTAGCGGCAAGTTTTTTGCATGGCAAAAAGGAAGGCCACCAACATTGAATTGGAATTGGGATCGGACCGGAGCTTGGCATGGGGATCGGATCGGATCAGATTAGAGCTAGGGAGCGGGATCGAACCAGGATCTGGAGGCAAAGGAGCACCGAACCGAACCAAGGCTAGAGCACCACCCGAACGGAACCAGAGGGAGACGATCGAACCGACCTGAAGTGGAACACCGAACTGAACGGGAATCCTGGGGACGACTTATTTGAACTGAACCTACTTAAGTAGATCGAACCGAACCAGGTTTGAACCTCTATTACTACTATGCGACGACTCTTCTGAAGACCAACTCCAATTTGACCAAAACCCGAGATGCAAAGGAAGTCCAAGTGAGAAGTTAGAACTCAGGATCCAGATGGGAACCGTCGAGTTAACTTCATGAGTTGAACTTTGCTGCGAGACATGTGCAATGGGGTCATCGATGACTATAGCTTTGACTCACCACTGAGAGATGGATATTGGCAATGGATCAGTGGAGTTGTCATAACTCCATGGGGCAAAGGGATCATAGCAGGGCTATGAGCCTGTGCAGTGGGGTTGTCATGACTCCATGGGGCAAAGTGGACATAGCAAAGTCTTAGTGGTTACGGATCAGTGCAGTGGAGCTATCATAACTCCATAGGGCAGAGTGATCGTAACAAAGAATTGCGTGATCAAAGTGGTGGATATCGTCTACTTTACGCACTGAGTGAGAGATGTGAGGATGATTGCTATGTTTGATGTTTTCTATCACCATGACATGCACACCCACTCCCCATTACTTTCACACCGTGTGTTAGTGTCACCTTAGAGTATTGTACATCCTGTTGTGCTAACTCTTTGGTTGCAGGTCCAGGTTCAGGTATGGTTATGTATACCTGTTATTGTTCTGTTTTTGCTGCTTATCGCTCATATCAGACTTTTGTCTGACCTAGAGTTTTATGTCTCTTCTTATTACTCTGGGTTCTCCTAAACGAGTTGTCTAGAGACAAGTTAGATGGTTATGCACGAGTAGCTGTCCGGAGACGAGCAGGTGGCTTACACGTATTGTTCTCATATATTCTCCCTATGTTGTTGTTGGTCATTACTATGGGCATTAGTAGTATACCTTCCTATTTTTCTTTAGAGACAGTTTTAAAAGTTGTAATATTGATGGTTTAGATCATAAGCTGTATTTTGAATATTTCCTCTACTATGATGGTTTTATTTTTAGCTTATGCACTGTCTTGCCTGTTTTATATCAAGTTATGTTATTATTATATTTTGTTCCATGCGCTGTGAGATATACTACAGGTCCTTTGATGATTCATAGTTTCAAATCCCTTCCTTTTTCCTTTCATTTGACGACCGTCCCATACTGATTGGACATCATTACAGCGCATTTTCAGGGAAATTTTGGCTGGTGCGGGGCGGGCCATCACAAAAAGAAAGAAAGTAAGACTGAAGATACACAGGTTAAGCGTATGAAACATAAATGGTGGCTCAAGAAAAGAAAGCAAAAGAAAGGTGGGAAGCCTGACAAAGCTCAGATTAAAAAGGATATTAAGTGCCATGGTTGCGTAGCTATGTGTCATTTTGTGAAGGACTACAAAAAGACAAAGAGAGCCTTCTTTAATTGTGGACAAGTTGGACACTTCATTAAGCAATGCCCTAGTAAGCAAGGACAAAGGGCAGGAACGTCTGGACAAGTACATGCTTTAGAGGCTAGTGGAGTTGATCGAGGTAGAAAAGTCACGGTTGAAGGTTTGATTTCCCTTTTTGACTATCCTGTTCGAACCCTATTTGATTCTGGCGCTTCACATTCATTTATATTCAATTCTTTAGTAGATAGTCTGCATCGTATGGTGCCATTCTTGATGGCGAAAAGAGAGTGGTTAGACTTCTTACTTGTCATGGTAGGACTCTCGAGATTTTCTGCGATCCACGGGGGTCGGTGATGCTTAGTTTTCTAAAATCACTTGATGTTTATGTTGATGACTTGCGGTCTGTGCCCATAGTTAGAGACTACCCAGATGAGTTTGAAGAGGTTAAGAGACAACCTCCAAGGCGTGAGATATACTTCCGAATTTACTTAGTAAAAAATGTGAAGCCAGTTGTAGAGACTACCCAGATGTGTTTGAGGAGGTTAAGAGACAACCTCCAAGGCGTGAGATAGACTTCCGAATTTACTTAGTAAAGAATGAGAAGCCAGTTGCTCTACCAGTGCACCACATGGCTCCTAGAGAGAGGAGGGAGATCAGCAAACAAGTAGGGGAGATATTCGAGAAAGGTTTTATTAGGCGAAGCATAGCAGAGTGGGGATCTCCAGTCGTCTTCGCAACTAAGGCGGACGGCTCACTTCGTTTATGTGTCGATTATAGGGAGCTGAATAAGCTCACCAAGAGGAATAGGCCCCTACTACCGAGAATTGACGACCTATTTGATCAGCTAGTAGGCAAAACAATTTTCTCGTAGATGGATTTGGCCACGGTATTTTGTCAATTAAGGGTGGTAGAGGACAACATTGATAAGACTGCATTCAGAACTCCAAATTATTTCTTTGAGTGGTTGGTTATGCCTTTTGGGCTAACCAATGCACCCGCCTATTTTGTGGACGTGATGAGTAGGGTGTTTAGGGAGTTTATGAATAAGTTTGTGGTGGTCTTTATGGATGACATACTAATTTCTCAAAGAATGAAGAGGAGCATGCCCAAAACTTAGGAGAGATCTCAGTTCACATCATCTCAAGGCAAACTAAGTGTCATTTTTGGAGAAAGGGAGATAGGTTCCTAGGGCATGTGGTCTCCAAGGACGGGATAACAGTGGATCCCGTTAAAGTCGTCACAGTTCAAGATTGAAGGGCTTCAAAGAATATGACGGAGGTGAGAAATTTTCTAGGGATGGTGGACTATTATAGAAAGTTTAGTTTATCAAGGATTTTGCAAGAGCATCCACCCCTCTCACCCGACTGACGAAAAAGAACTTGGCTTTTTCCTGGATCATTGATTGTGAGGTTGCCTTTTAGAGAATGAAAAGGGCTCTGACAACAGCCCCTGTTCTGACTCTCCCAGATGGAAGCAAGATGTTCACAGTCTACACAGATGTTTGTGGGACAAGGCTTGGTGTCTTTCTGAAGCAAGAGGGAAGGGTAGTATGCTATGGAAGCAGACAGTTGAGGATTCATGAGAAGAACTATCCTACCCACGATATAGAGTTGGCTGCAATATTGTTCGCATTGAAATCTTGGCGACACTATCTACTTGGAGGGATATTTGAGTTATACACGGATCATAAATCACTCAAATACTTGTTCTCAAAGAAGGATCTCAACCTAAGGCAGCAACGGTGGATGGAGTTCCTAGCATCCTACGACTTCGAGATAGCTTATACCTTAGGCAAGGGTAATGTAGTGGAGGATCCATTGAGTATGCAGAGTATGAATTTGATCCTCTATTCATAGAAATGCGAAGCTTGGAGTACATCTCGACCTTTTATTTTAAGCCATCTACGGATTTAATTTGGTATTGTTAGCATCATTGGAGGTGCGACCTACTCTGTTGGAGCATATTGGATCTATGCAGTGGGAGGACCCACAGATATCAGACATCTTGGACAGGCTTAGTAGAGGATAAACATCTAGTCACCTTGCTAGATATGTCGTGAACGATAAAGGGTGGCTAAGATGAGATAGAAGGTTATGTGTCCCTAATATTGGGGAATTGCTTAAGGTAGTACTAGAGGAAGCTCATCATTCTCAGATGATTATCCATCCTGTTGGAAAAAAATGTATCGAGGTAAGAAGAGGGTTATCTCTTGGACTAACATGAAGAGAGATGTGGCAGCATTTGTAGCTTGATGCTTGATATGCCAATGAGTAAATGATGAATAAAAGAAACTAGGCAGATTGCTTCATCCCTTGGATGTCCCACAATGGGAGTGGGAGAGCGTCTCAATGGATTTCAACGATGGATTGCCACGATTGAGGAAGGGCATTGCGATTATTTGGGTGATAGTGGATAGACTTACGAAGATCACTCATTTTATTCCTGTTAAGAGTATGAGGATGGTGGCTTGGCTAGCGTTAGTATATCTTCGAGAGATAGTTCGACTGCATGGGGTACCTTGCAGTATAGTAAGGGACTGCGACCCGATCTTTACTAGTGAGTTTTGGAAGAGCTTATAAGATGCATTAGGTATACAACTACGTTTGAGTATAGCATACGACCCTCAGACAGATGGGAAGACTGAGAGGGTGAATAAAGTTCTTGAGGATCATCTAAGACCGTGTATCCTAGACTTTGGAGGGAATTGGGAAAAGCATCTCCCATTGGTGGAGTTTGCCTACAACAACAGTTATCAATCGAGCATAGGCATGGAACCCTTCGAAGCACTATACGGGCAACCTTATAGATCGTCGACTTGTTGGTAGGAGTCTATAGACAGACTTCTTCTTGGATCGTAGATGATTCCAGATACTTCTGAGAAAATTGATATTATCCGCCGAAGAATGAAAGCAGTTCAAGACAAACAGAAATCAAATGCTGACAAAAGGAGGACCGAGTTGGAATTCGATGTGGGAGATATGGTCTTCATTAAAGTATCACCACTAAGGAATGTAGTTCGCTTTGGCTCAATAGGAAAGTTAGTGTCGAGATTCATAGGATCGTTCCCTATAGTAGAGAGAATAGGTCAAATGGCTAATATGATTAAGCTACCGGAGAGAATGGAGGGCATACACGATGTGTTTCACGTTTCCTATTTAGGTAAATGTCTCTATGATACAACAGAGATAGTAGAGTCGAGAACTCTTAAGGATGTAGAAGTTGAGAAGGAAGCATCAGTAAGACGAGTTCCTACTCATATCCTTGGATCAGAAATCAAGAAGCCACGTGTTACACCCTACCTCCGTTAAGGTCACTCTCAAAGGGAATGCCTTAACTTCGGTGGAGCATTTTAAGGTACAAGATACTAATAAATTACAAGACAAATAATTAAAGCAGCGGATAATTAAAGCAACGGATAATTAAAGCAGCGGAAAAGAAACCAATCTTCATTCCATAAATACTTGTTCAATAGAACATTTCAACAAATAGTTTCAATCTTCCAAATTATTACATCTGTCTTGAAAACCTAAAGAAGCAATACTGAAAATAAAATGAAATAAATCCCTAACATGTCTTTGACCACAGCCATAACTCAAAAAGGAAAGTCCAAGCCTTACATATACGGTCTTCAAGATTTGATTTGATCCGGTCAAGCAGAAGTGTTCCTCCCTGCGGACCTTGGGGGGGAACAGAAGAAAAGAGGCGAAAGGAAAATGAGTCAGACATAAGTCTGGTAAGCCCAGTTATTTAATAGCATGTAAACAAGTAAAAGACTGTGACATGAATAAACTGAACTTAGAATGATACCATAAGGATAGGGTAGTCCTAAAACAAGATAAGCTAAGACTTAACTAGATTTGGCTATCGCACCCAC